>CM062353.1:78672418-79307212 GCA_031216105.1 Dalbergia cultrata | reverse complement strand
ATTATCATTGGATGTGATGTGTGGTCCTCACTTATCCCATTCATCACATCCAATAGTGCTAAGATGTGTGGTGTGCATTTGTTATGCAATTTTGTTGTACACTAAACATTACTCATGAAATATCTTATTCATTTGTTAGTTGCAATAATAAGCAATTATAACTGAATGGTCAATAATTGATTTCACCTAAAAAGAAACAAAGAAGAAAGACTAATGGAAGAACAAGACACACCCCATATTACCATTCTAATACCCCTGCTTCTTAATAAATTTTAAATGAGAAAAAAAAATGGAAAAGGGATCACCATAAAAGGGTGCACCATAGCCCCCTTATAACAACATATTCCCCCTTCACATCTTACAATTTTGTTAAGGAAACCAAGTTTCCTTTCTTTGTTGAGTTCTTTTCCTTTTTCTCTCCCATCTCTGCATTTCTCTCTTTTCCTTTACCACCTAAATCCCTAACCTCCTCCATTCCTTCACATAATCTATGACCATAATCCTTTCTCATCTCTTGATCTCTCTTATTCATTGTCCATGCATAGTCATTATCACCATCGTGCTCTCTTCCTCTCCTAGCTCGACTCTCTCTCTCTCTCTCTCCACTTCTCTTTGTGAGCCACTCCGCCACCAAGCAAGCCACTGCCACCCTTTCCTTCATGTCTAGCTACTGCAACCTCACCACCATGATAGTTGCAGCTCGACTGGTTGAGCTCAGCTCCCTCTAAGTTGTGATTTGGTGAGTTAAAATTGGGGATTTTGCAATATAAGTAAGTCCCAGTCATACCCATCAACTTCTTTCTCTTTCTTGAGATCTCTAGAGATCTCCAAGGTAACCTTAAGGCTTGTTCCTCCTCACATGTTGATTATTGTCTTTATTTTGGATTTGAATTCCTAGGGTTAGTAAGCTGGGGTTTGATTTAGGGCTTTTATAAATTGGAGTTTAGTGATTTGGTAAATTGGTGATGTTGTTAGCTCACAAATATTAATGTTATCTTGTTCCTAGAGAAATAGAACAACTTGGCGTCAACATTTCAATTAGCAGCATCAATGGAATTATTCATTGATTTTTAGAACCACTAGTTATGAGTAAATAATGAATCTGTAGTTTACTTTTTACATATTAAATTTTAATTATAAATATAAAATTATATTAAGAGCTGAAAATATGTTGATCTATGAGAAAATAATTATCTATCTAAAAAAAAGAGGCTTTATGTTTCAAATGAATTTTATGTTGTATTAATATCAAGGAATTGGATGTGCTCGATTGTGATTTAATTTTGGGGAAAATTTCATAGTTAGAACCTTTAGCTGACGACAATGGTGTTAGCCTCGGTGCACCATGAAAAACTTCAGTTAGCAAGTGAGGTGCTAACCCACACATGACTTTTGTTATGTCTGGACTTGTATTTGGCTATGGGCCAACTCCAGTTAGTAGGTGAGGTACTAACCTGTATATGACTTTTGTTATGTATGTCTAGACTTGTATTTCACTATGGGTCAACTCCTATTAATAGGTGAGGTGCTAACCCGCACATGACTTTTGTCATGTTTGGACTTGTATATGGCTACGGGCCAACTACAATTAGCAGGTGTGGTGCTAACCTGCACATGACTTTGGGGCATGTTTGGACTTATTATTGTTCTGCTTTGGTTAACTACCCATTATGTTTGGATCTATGTGATTATGTAAAGATATGTTTTCAAGAAATCTAATGCCATGACTAGAACCATTTCTTATGAGCACTTATGTGTTGTTATATTTATCTTGTTTATGATTACATTCAATAAACTATGGATATTATATCTTAAGCTAAGTTGCCAAACTCACCCTGTTATCCTTCCATCTTTTTCAGATATAGGTTTTGCTGGTTCTATTACGTTCCTCTGGCATAACTTTAGTTGATTCCGACTTAGTAAGCCTTCTCATGGAGGCCCTTTTTGTTGGAACCCTTATTTTGTTTTAGTCTGTTAATTGGTAAGTGCTCCATATGTCATAGGCATGGTTCTTAGACTTATTTTATGCTTATGTTTGAGAACTTATGACTTATCTATGTAGATTACGTTGTGGAAAGGATTTGTAAACTTAATCTAGTTTTATGCTTTGAACTATGTTTTGTATTATGTTTAATAGAGTCTGAAAACTAATTTGATACTATGGTTGGACTATGCTGAGATATTGTTATATGCTGGAAGGACGCATTCTGAGAATGTTTAATGCCTAAGTGCTGTGGATTTATTTGAGGATATTGCAGGTTATATATTTTTATTTAGGGAATATCTAAGAAATAAAGGAAACTCTATCTTTTTCCTAGAAAATTGTGTGTTAAGGCTTACTGGAGAAGGTGTTTCCTATGCGCTGGTCATGGTCTAAGCTGGGTCTAAGCTGGGTCGTGACAAAGTTGGTATTAGAGCTTTAGGTTTCCCCATGTAATATGGAGCAAGTGTCCTTTAGTAGAGTCACGATTGTGTAAATGGTAGTCGGTCTCCTTTTGTAAAGTCACGATTGTGTAAATGGAAGCCGGCCCATTTTCACAAAGCGTGATACTACTCGAGGTTTTTAGGAACGTTGTTTTCATATGCTACTTTGTGTCTAATGGAAGTTGTAATTTGAATAGGAATATTTTTAGCCTACAAAGTTTGTTTAGGCAATGTTAGCTCAATAATTTCTGTGTTGCCGACTTATGTTCGCAAAACAAAACTCATTTTTGATAAGTTGGGAAAGAAGTAGTTATTTATCATGGATACTATTGTTGGACTAACACGCATGTAACCAAGAGTTTGGAGACTCACCAATGTTTCACTATTTTCTTGGCATATTTGACCGTAGTTCGAACCAAGCTAGACTTTCAAATTTAACATGTCTCATCGCTTCAGCTTTTGAATTCTAGTTGGGATAGTAACATCACTGGATTTGAGAAATATAGAACTAGTGTTTCTAGATTCCAAAGGTTGACTATGGAAGCTAAAATTGTAATACCCTAGTTTCAAATAAAAATGTTAGAAAATTTTTTTGAAGAAGAAAAGGTGTCAGTTACCCTTATCTATTATTTCGGGTCCTGAATTTCACGTTCTGGATCTTGAATTGCACTAAGTCTGGACCTTACACATCCTTGGAGGACTATATGATGGAGTCATATTCTTGGGACCAAAAGTCTCAGTAATCGTTCTCTAGAAAAAAAATAAGTTAAAGAGTGATTTTTGATGAATTTTATGAAACCTTTAAACATTTCTTTTTTAAAACACATGTTTGTAAACTTGTAAGAATTCTTGAATTTGAACTAAAACCCAAAATTTTGATTTTGATTTGTTGGAATTTTGATTTTTCTAATATTTTATTTGAATCCAAATATGAGGTATTTGCTTATTTACATTTATGTTTTAAAGTTAATGTCCATTAACTTAAAATTAAGAAATGTAAATAAGTGAGTATTGAGACAACACAGGTTAATACACATTAGTATTGGAATTACTACTCAATAAACCAAGAAAAACTATTCTGGTGAGTGCTGCAGCGGTCAGGGGAACAATAAGACAGTGCATTGGACGATTTGAGCGCTGTAATGGTCAAAATTTGTTTAAAACCTCTCCATTTCGAGGTCCAGACATTATAAACACAATTTTTCACCCCCTAAGCTCAAGAAACTTTGCTCCTACCCTGTTCTCATCTCAAATCTTCATTTTCTTCCATTTCTTTCAAGTTCAACTTAGAATCTTCCATCCTTCAAGCTTAAAGATATGCTATCTTGCTAGTTTTGCTTCATTCCCTTCAAGTTTTCCTTATTTAAGGGTGGTTCTCTATGTTTCTCAAAGGAGAGAGGTTTCTACCTTGTTAGAGATGGATTGTGAGTATTTAGAGGTTGATTTAGAGTTCTATTCCTTCTATATCAGACACTACTACCAATTTTATTTCCAAGTGTCTTATTAGTGTAAAGTCGTCATTATTCCCCTACCAAGTGAGTGAGTTCGCATTTGTGATCTCTATGTTGTGCACTATATGTTATTTTCATGAAAATACAACTTATTTTTTTATTTTAGAGATTACTGTACAAGGATTTGAAGTTATTGTTAGATTATATATTTTAAACTGTTGATTTTAGAGCATGAAATATATTTTTGATAATACTCATGAGACCATTATTGTTGAACTGATTTTAGATAGAATTGATTATATATGTAATTGTTAGAGACTTTTATTATTGTTTGAATAAATTCTAGAACTGGTTTATATATATGATACAGTTTTATAACCCGATATACTGTTTATAGAAGAGAATAGAATTGTGATTGCAAACTTTGTTATTTTAAAGTATTATATTGAGTTGTCCAGTTTATGACAAGCTTGATAGTTTGAGATATGTTTTAGACAATTAGATGGAAAGATTTTAGAGCTTGAATCTTCATGAGATTCAGAATATTTGACGGCTACATATTTTGTAAGTTTTTTAGATCATGAGTGTCTATGAAGGGTGATCCTTTGGGCACGATTTCATAGCCACAATTATGCAAAGGTAAGACTGTTAGAATCAGATAGATTCATAGCTTACAGAGAACTAAAAGGTTTCAAGAGTTTTCATATTTACATGGATTTATTTACTTAGTTAGATAGTAGCTATAAAGAAACAGTCAGCGAGTTAATGACTGAAATTGATCGTCAACCTTGGTACCAAGTTGTTCCTAAGGGACACTCTTTTATATAAGAGCAAAGAATGGAACCAATTCAGGTGTCCAAATTTAGTTTTATAAGAACCACATATCAGAGCATATATATGATTATATCATAATTAATAGACATAATCACATATTAGAGAAAAGACACAATTATACCATGATTAATAGATATTATTGTTTCTCTAGGGCTACAACACTATGAATTTAAATGATTCCTAACATGAAAGTAATTTAGAGCAAAATGTTTTTATGATGTTATGCAACAATGATTTGAACATAATGTATAACTTTTGAGTATTATTGATGTTATTATAATTTTTATACATTGCACCTTGATGTTCCATGAAATGGAGTTTCAAGTGAGAGCTCACTCACTGAGTTTTTGAATAAAAACTCACCATTCTCTTCTCTATTTCCCTTTACAGATGCAGAAGTGGCTGTGGGCCCCTCCCAGTTATCAGTGTCCCAACAGCAATAGAGTTTTTGCCGGTAAGCTTCACTTAAGTGAAGTATTCTCATTTTATTTAGAGTGCTCTGGTACAATATAGGTAGGATCCTGGATCTTAGATCATATTTTGCATTTTGCATACTAGGATAGTATATTCATGTTTTGTATTTAAGGACTTAATTGTTTAGTTTTGTGGACATTTTGAAACCGAGTAATTTATAATTATATGTGTATTATGACATCAGACCTTAGAGGCAGATTATAAAACTTTAGATTTGATTATTTTGATCATTTTCATTATTTTGAATTTGAAAGACATGTGATTTATATGTAGAAAAAGAAGTTTGTTTTAAATAGTTTTACCATTAATTGTATATATAGAGAAATATAGGTCACGAGGCTTACGTAGCAATAAGATTTCTCACGCGCCGATCACGTGCCCAAATTGGGTCGTGACAAAAATATTATTACGAGATGACCTAAAACGTACTCCAAATTTTCAAGTATCATATATGCATCAATGGCTTCAGATCAATAGGAGTACAAACAAATAACACTCGGTTGAGGTCCAACACTAAAGCCAACTTGAGGCTTTTGTTAATCCATTTCCAGACTGCAATTTTGCAAGAGCTCCCCTAAAACTAATAATCCTCTCACTTGAAGCGGACCTAGACCGTCAAGCTCTTATGCCAAATTGTTGAGCAAGGAGGCACTTAAAAATAAAACTCTATTATTTATTGAATAACTTTACACTCTATACACTAGAGCACACTAATACTTGTGCTTTACTCACTTTGAGCACACATTAAGCACACTTGCTTCTTACAAGCACTTGCTTACTCTTACTCTTTGAGCTCTCCACTTAAGCACACACTAATGCACATATTACACAAAGACACAAGTCCTATTTATAGCCTTGCAATACAGGTGTGTTACAAGGGCTAGAAAATTCTAGGATCATGTTAGCTTAGTATAGGTTCTAGAATTTTCTAGCAATATACAATTATTTCTAGCTTCTAGACGATTCCTATGGAATCTAGACTAAGAAAGCTTTAGGAGCTTGTCTATTACATTTTGTAGATAATTCTTTTCTTGGACTAGACTAAATAAACTCTTGATAAACATATGTAGTGTTGATTTTGCACTTATATAAGTCAAAGACATTGAGAATTCATTGTCATAATAGGATTAAGGAACTGACCCTTCAACAATACATACATGTATCTTGAACAAACTCCGTGGTTTCTTTGGCTCCCATAGTGCAATTTGCTCAACAGCTATGCAACATAAGAGATCATGATGGATATTTAACTTTCAGTAGCCCTCCAAGATAAGGTGAACGAGAAATTGGACTAACCACAAACAGAAAGCAGAGAAATATTTTACAATCATCAAACATGTTAATAAAATTACATCAATGGAATTTGTTTAATAACGAGGTTACAATCACTGTTGAGCTAGGTTTTTAAGAATTCAATGGAGCCACAGGCATAGGAGCGAATAGCATGTTTGTTGTAAGTTTCTCATAGGCTTCATCTTGCTCATTCCAGTATTTGCACTCATCGAGGATGAGACGTGGAAGGTAAGACATTGCATCTTTCTCTTGTCTGATATTAATAGAGCCTTATACCTACCCTTTTTTTAGTTTCAAAACTTGGAGGCTACCAAGCTATATCAGAGTGTTGATGAGTCCAGAGTCCATTCCACCATAATATTCTCTCAATGTAATCTTTGTAAGATTTGGTGGAAACACATATGCATCTAATGAAAGATTGATGTTTGGTCACCTTAATTTTAGCTTATGGAGTTTGTTTAGGTAATGTAGGCTCAGGAATTGTTGTGATGACGATGATGTTTTCTTAAAATACAAGTTAGGGAAGAACCCATTGTTCATCATGAGTACTAATTCTGGACTAACATACACATGATAGAGAGTTTAGAGACTCACCAATGTTTCCCTATTTTCTCCTCTTACCATGCGAGCTGCTGGTTTGACCCGAGCCCCACCTTCATGAACTATTCATAAACCAATCATGAGCAGGAACATGTCTTAGTCTCTTTAGCTTCCATATTCCACTTGGGATAGTAACAATATCACCACTAAATACAGCCAGATATAGTGTTTCAAGATTGCAAAGGTTGCATATAGAAGTTAAAATATTATTTCCAATTTTTGCATTCTTTGCTCTTATGTCCAAGGATCGAAGATGGATCAATGTCTTCAAACCATCGGGTGCTGAAACAAATGTCACTGGGTTGAGGTCCAACACACGAACCAACTTGAGAACTAATCTTGAATTAAAGCTAACAGTACCAGCACAACTAGTAAGGATAGTGTGACCATTTGGAGGTTTGACAGTTATTGGATCATTTTTAAAGTGTGTGGAATACCAATGTAAAGAAGTGCATATGTGATCTGTGGCTCCAAAGTCAAACATCCAAGAACTTGAAAAATTATTGGAGTGAGATTGACAAGCTAAGGCTAAGTGTATACCAGAACTAGAAGGCTGAGTGGAAGTATTCTCTTGCTGAGATACAAGGTGCGCGACTGTAACTTGGTTTAGGAAGGCTTGAGGGGCTTGAGGTTGCAAGCCAACTTGGTGAAGCAAAGTCAAAAGGCTTTGATACTGCTCTTGAGTTAGAACTCCATTCGGTCCTTGTGGATGTTCTTCCTTAGGAGTTGCACTCTCTTCCTGATTCAGATTTGCTATGTTTTCATTTCTCACCACATTACTTGCTGAGGTCCAATTCGAGGCTTAAAATCTGGAGGTCCTCCATGTTTCTTATAACATGTTTCCACTGTGTGTCCTGGCCTACCATAAAAGGTTCATATTTTGGCATTGTAGGAACATCGTCCATAGCCTCTTCCTCTGCCATAAGGCTACTTGTTGACAGCATTCACCAGAATCCTTAAATCATCTTGAAAGTTAACCAAACTTAAACTCTTGCTCTCTTGTTGTAGTACCATGGAAAACACTTTGTTCATGGTTGGGAATGGCTCAGTCTATAGAATTTGTAACGCCCGGGGACGAGGACGAGGAGTGATCGCCGGTGCAAAGAGGGCACGGACAAGGAGCGGCTCCTCGCAAGGTCCTCCAAGCGGAGGGGTACATGAATGAACCGATTACACACCCGAATGAGAGGGATCCTAAGACTGTATAGGTATGGGACTATATAGTTGAGGAGGGCTTATATGAATTGATTCGTACTACCTATACCAACAAGATGCATCTTCTTTTCGGTAGCCTAAACTGAAAGAACTCCATAGTTAAGCGTGCTTGACCTGGGGTAATTTTGGGATGGGTGACCTCCTGGGAAGTTTTCCTAGGAAGCGTGTGAGTGAGGACAAAGCATCTTTGAAAAAGACCGTGTTGGTTTGTGGGGGCGATCGTCAATCCATAAAGCGGCAGGGGATGTTACAAATGGTATCGAGCCTGCACCTCTCCCGATGCGGTGTGGTTCGGGACTAACCAGCGGAAGCTGGTGGGCATGTAACGCCCGGGGACGAGGACGAGGAGTGATCGCCGGTGCAAAGAGGGCACGGACAAGGAGCGGCTCCTCGCAAGGTCCTCCAAGCGGAGGGGTACATGAATGAACCGATTACACACCCGAATGAGAGGGATCCTAAGACTGTATAGGTATGGGACTATATAGTTGAGGAGGGCTTATATGAATTGATTCGTACTACCTATACCAACAAGATGCATCTTCTTTTCGGTAGCCTAAACTGAAAGAACTCCATAGTTAAGCGTGCTTGACCTGGGGTAATTTTGGGATGGGTGACCTCCTGGGAAGTTTTCCTAGGAAGCGTGTGAGTGAGGACAAAGCATGCTGAAAAGACTCGTGTTGGTTTGTGGGGGCAGTCGTCAATCCATAAAGCAGCAGGGGATGTTACAGAATTTACATCTGAGTGTGGTGTATTTGTCATGTAGGCCATTGAAAAACCTTATAACATATTCTCTTTGCCTTTATGTGTGTGCATTCTTCATTGCATCACAAGTGCATCGCACTAATCATATCAAAATTTGGAATTGGTTGATAATTCTCCATTCTTCCTAATAGGGCTTTAATTTAGTGTGGAATTTGATAGCAGATAAGCTTCCTTGCTTAAAACTATGAAATTCTTGAATTAATTTAGCAGTTCACACCATGTCTCCCCTATAAAATTTTTCTTGCAAATCCATCCATACATCAAAAGCAAGCTCAATTGCATCAATGCTTTTACCAATAAAAGGTGAAATAGAATGCATAATCCATGAGTGAACTATGCTCTCTTGAAACTGAAAATGATTCATCTTATTTCATTTAACATGGAAACTGGTTTCTATATAAGGGAGTACACCACCAATAATGCGCTGCATTGCTACATGAATTTCTTCCTAACTAATAACTAAATTTCCCGCTCAATTTGGTTGCTGACTTGGTAATCTGTGTACTGTACTTTTTCTTCCTTTAGAGTGTGCTGTTAGGCCTCATCCATTCAAGGTGTTAAGATGTTTTGTAATGGAGAGACAACCTACGAGAACTACTTCTCAATGTCTAACTCTGTGCACACCTCCATAAACTTATTTGCTTTGCTCTGTGAAATGCTGAGGTCACGGAGAAGATCATGAATTCAATATTTCTTGACACCCCCATTACTCCTCTTACTTGCCACTTGCACCAAGCTTCGATCCACAAGCTCAACTAAGTAGTCGTTGGCAACATCTTCTGCTTTCGATGCATTTGATGTTCCAATTTCTTTTGGTTGTATGAACCCTTCAATGAACATTTTTTTTTTACAATGAAAACCGAAGTGGCTGGGGACGATGACGATGACACGTGTGTTAGAATCGAAAATCCCTACTAAGAACCTTGAATGAGTTTCTCATCCCTCTCTTTTCTTCCGTATCATCTTTAGACAAAGATAATGACGTGGTTCGTGACTTCTACTAAGGTGCGAGCATGGGGTACACGCTACGAGTCGGATTAGAGGGATACAGTGGAAGCTCATAGATGTCGCTTTATATGTGTGTGTGTGTGTGTGTGTGTGTGTGTTTCTTTTTGATGTGGCGAAGGAACTATGATAGTAGTAATTTATGTATCTATGATGATATGACTATGTTGTGTTGTTATGTATAACATTTGTATTTTATGGCTATGAATGATATGATTTCTCTTTCTTGTATGTTATGTTTGCAGCAAACGTTAGGTTTTATTTTAGCACGCGGCTCATGTTTTGTTTTCAAGTTTCAAAAAGAAAAATTTATTCATATTTTCCGTTGAGTATTTTAATAGAGTAGAGTTTAAGAATGAAACAAAAGGGCAACAACTAAAAATTAACCATAATACGTTCTAGGTGTATTGGGTTAAATTTTAGGACGTTACAACTTGAACCCAGTACTTCTATGCAAACTTGTCTAACCTGGTTATGCTTATAACTTGTTGATGACCAAAAACATGTCTCTTTCTTTGCTTATGAACAACTTAAGTCTAAGAGTTTTGTTGCAGGCATCAATTTGGGATCTTCAAATTCTATAAATTAAGAGAGTTGTGGTGGATTGACAGTTATAAGGATGAATAAAACAACATGAATGCCTTATTCTCCTTCTTGAAGTAATGACTTGACTTGGAGCAACTTGTTCTGACAGTTTGTTTTCTTCTAGGGAAGGGGAATTTTTTGGAGCTCTTGTTCTGTTTTATTTTTTTAAGTTTTCAATGAGCATAAGCAAATGATATATCTAGCCATGCAAGCATGTTATTATAGCTAAATTCATCATGTAACTTCTACCGCTCCCATTTTCTGTCTTTGATTTTTTTTCTTGTAGTCTTGAAACTTACATTTAGTCCTACAGGCTGAACTATCATTTGAAACAAGCTTCCAATTATGGAAAAGGAATCAGACTAAATCATCTATAGTTTCACTCACTGAAATATCTTATTCATTTCTTAGTTGCAAGAAGCAATTACAATTGAATGGTCAATATATAGTTGATTTCACCTAAAAAGAACAGAAAGACAGTGGATGAAAAGGGGAAACACACCCCCTCCCCCAATATTACCATCAAAGGTTTCTGTAAGGTTAACCACAATTCACAATTTTCAATTTCCGTTTCACTACAAAAACATTAATAGCCCAATAATTTTTATTGGAAAGCTTCATAGGGGACAAGAAAGGACTTACTCTTTTAGGTTTAATCAATTTGTTACAACCCAACCTAGGCTGTGACGGGTGCACAGGATATACATTCCCTATCAAGCCTTAAACACCTAAATTTTTTAGAAAAATTGACAACATTTTCTCTATTTTTTAGACATTTCCCCAAATACAAAACATGTAGAAAAAATTTCTTACAGCATAGCAAAACCTCTACACATCCAAAAGAATATTATATAAATATACTTATATCTTAAAGTACAATTACTCATCAAATGTGCATTTCCAACTCCAAGCAAATCAAAACATAAAACATCATTTAGAGTATTTTTAATCCTCATTTAGGAACATAACATAATATAGAAATCATTACATCCAAATCCATCAAATAAGTTTGAAAAAGAAAAGCCCGTCAGCCCTACCTGTGACATAATGGGGCAACAACACTAACAAAAGGTCCATGAAACCAAAAGTCGGCTCACCACACAATAGATAGATGTCATTGAGCTAGAGGATGTGCGAAGTTAGGATCCGCGCTTGCATCTGAAAAAGAGGAGGAACAATGGAGTGAGTTTTACAATTCAGGGAATTGATAAAGCATCCATAGCCATATGAGATGATAACAAAAGCAAAACCATAACATCAGAAAATTATAAAACAAAAATAACATAAGGAAGTAATTTCATATTCAAAGTAAAAAGTTAACAGGATATCACCTCAAAAAGGAAATAACGTCGAGATCACACACTCAGACAGTCATTCTTTGTGTGATCCCATCTTCCATCAGGAACCACTCACAGTTAGACCTACACTCATCCATCATTCGCAATGTAACCCTCACTCAAGTTGGTCTTGGTCTTGGAACTAGGACCAACTTCCAATAGCCACCAATCTTGACAACTATAGATATTAATTCTCATTTATTTGATTTTTCATACTGACAATTATCTTAAAGATATAAACAAAAATAAATTTTTGAGTTATCACACAATTTGATACTCTTAAAAGCATATAAAAAAATAATTTATTTCCCTACCACATCCAATCGTAAGTTTCTTATTAGAAAATTATTATTTGTACTCATAAGATCTGGGACATTGTGCTAACTCATATTTCATTCACCATTGGATGAGATGTGAACCCTACTTGAATGGGAACCACACCCAATCCAATGATGAATAATGTAATGTGAGTTAATACGGTGTCCCATAATCTATAAATAACAGAACTTTTCTTTTTATCTATGAATAACCAAAGAAACATCAAGGAACCATGTTACATTCTGCCCGTGACTTTTTGCTATCAACTGACTGAAAATCTCGGACAGTTTTTTTTTTTTTATTTGAACTACAAAAAATAGCATGTACACTTGTGGACATTAATTGAAGATGACAGAGGAACACCACTGTGTTGTTGAATTCAGTTTGCTGTCATATTAACAATCCCAAATACCATTTTCTCATTCCAATTGAAACTTACATTTCAAATTGTATATACTCTCGGTTTCAATTTGCATTATGTATCAAGCCAGGTAAGAGAGTGCAACCTGCTAAATAGTTTTAGTAACATAAGAAATCAAGTATATTTATTTAGAAAATTCAGTTGCATACCATTCCAAACTTCTCGTTTCTATAATTATTCTCATTGTCAATATGAAAGCACAAACAGTGATGGGTAGATTTGTTATTATAGCAAATAGACTCGACTCTGCAAACATATACAGAAAACCTCTTGATAAATAACAGAGAATATCCTTTAATCAAATGGAGGGTGAAAGTGCTCAACCCAAAAAAGAGAGGAAAAAAAAAACAGGTCGAAGGGAATAAGGGGAACCAAGCCATGATTCTAATAGAAAAGAAAACTTACCAAAGGTCCAAAGCCAATTAACAAGAATATGATAAGAAAGAAAAAAAGAGAGAGGAGGGGGGGAAGAAGTGGAAAGTCAATCTAGAGCTCAACTTCAACGTAAATGAAACAAGTTATAACATGCAAAAATGAAATGAAATGATGCATCACACAATTAGGATGGAAATGCATAGAAAAGAAAGCAGAGAAATGCATAGCATAAAGCCCCCCGAAAACGAAAAAATGCCACACAATTATCAAACATATTGTGTCTTTTGCAATCAATAAACATGTGGATACTGAAACTCACTGAAGGCGCATCATTAGAGTAGTTTGATGAATCCTTATTGGACAAGAAAAGAAAAGGGTCAAAAAGAGGTGAAAGAAAAAAAAAAAAAAAAAGCGAAAAGAAAGAAGGAAAATCAGACAACAGTTCAGAAAAATAAAATAATATTATACTCTATTTTACCCATGAAATCATTAGTCAATTATGACATTACAGTCACTGTTGAGCTGTATCTGTGAAAATTCACCGGAGCCGTAGGCGAAGGGTTGGGCGAAGGGATGAACAATTCGGTCTTGCTCACAGTAATAGCAGCGACAAAGGATGAGATGTCGAAGGTGAGACATTGCACCTTTCTCTTGTCTCCACTGACCTCCGACTACGACATCTTTCATGTGAAGCACTTCAAGCCGTGGGAACTCCCCAGCGACACAATTGATAGACCCTGATATGTGTCCACTTTCTAGTTTCAAAACTTGGAGGCTGCCAAGCCGTCCCAGAGTGTTCATGAATCTGGACTCCAAGCTATACATTGTTATGAATGTAATCTTGGTAAGATTCGACGGAAACACATTTGCGTCTGATGGAAAATTGGATCCGATCCTAGCTATGCTAAGCTTACGGAGTTTGTTTAGGTGATGTAGGCTCAGAAATTGTTGTGGCCACAACTCCTCATAAACTACACCCAATTTTGTCAAGTTTGGGGGAGAAGACATTGTTCATCATGAGTACTAGTTCTGGACTAACAAGCACTTCACAAAGAGTTTGGAGACTCACTAATGTTTCCCTATTTCTTCCTTTTCCCATGCGTGCTGGTTGATTGATCTTAGCCCTGCCTCGAACAAAAACATGTCTTAGTTGCTTCAGCTTCCACATTCCACTTGGGATAGTAACATCTTTAGTCAATAAACGAAGTGTTTCTAGATTCCAAAGGTTGCATATAGAAGCTAAAATATCATTCCTATTTTTGAATCAAGTACGTCAACTTCAACGCTCAAGTACCGTAGATGGATCAATGTCTTCAAACCAATAGGTGGCGAGGAAACAAACTGCACTTGGTGGAGGCCAAGGACACGAGCCAACTTGAGGCTTGTTCTTATCTACTTCCAACCTTTTGATTTACTGTCCCACCGAAGCTCATCACCAAAGAAAAACAAGGAACGTGGGTGTGATTGACTATATTCTGTCAGTAAGAACTGTGTTTTGTAGTGGAGAGACAACCTACGGGAACTGCACTTGCCAATGCCCAGCCCCGTGCACACCTCCATAAACTTATTTTCTTTGCTCTCTAAAATGCAAAGGTCGCGGAGAAGATCATGAATTCGACATGTCTTGACTCCCCCATCACTCCTCTTTCTTGCCACTTGCACCAAGCTTCGATCCACTAGCTCATCCAAGTAGTAGTCGGCAACATCTTCCGGTTCGGGTGCAATTGATGTTCGAATTTCTTTTGGTTGTATGAATCCTTCAGCTATCCATAGTTCAATCCATCGCCTCGCGCCTATCTCATAGTCTTCAGGATAGATCCCCAGATACAAAAAACACGGCTTTAATTCTCGAGGTAAGTTGCCGTAGCTGAGCTTTAGTATATCCATCAATATTTTGTCTTGAGCAAGTTGCCAATTGACGCCATTCCTAATTCTCGTCCACTCTCCATGTGACTTGTCCTTCTTGGCAACCAGCCCTGCTAACACTATGATGGCAAGTGGTAAACCCTTACAGCTTTAATTTCAACCATTTGTCTACCTAGAGGCTCTAGATCACCTGGGCATTCTTCATCTCCAAACACCTTCTTACGAAATAGATGCCAACTATCTTCTTTGCTGAGGAAGGGAAGGTCGTAGGAAAGTATTGATTTGCTATAGGAAGCCACCTCTTTCATACGACTAGTTATCAGTATTCTGCTCCCATTTCTGTCATTCGGAAATGCCCCTTTCAATTCATCCCACACTTCAATCTTCCAAATGTCATCTAAAACAACCAAGTACTTCTTCCCATTCAAGCATTCCCGTACCTTCTCTTTCAATCTTTCCTCATTCAAGTCCTCATACTCAGATGTGGATGAATTCAAACACTGAAGAAGGCTTAGCAAAAACTCCTTCGCTATGTAATCATTGGACACATAGCCCCATGCACGACAAGAGAATATGGTCTTCACCTCATCCTTGTTGTAGATCTTTCGTGCAAGGGTGGTCTTTCCTAGCCCACCCATGCCAATTATGGAAATAACAGTAAGACCTGAATTTTCTTCCTTGACCTTCTCAATCACGACGGTGGAGTCGTGCACTACATCTTCTTCCTCCACATTCCTCCTTCTTCTACGAAGTGATTCTGCATCTTGTTCCAGAGTATTGTGCCGGTCTCTGCTCTTGAAGTTGCCTTCTTCGATACCGTATTTGGCCTTGTTCTTATAGATCTCATTGATCTTAACCTTGATTTTCTTTATCTGATCATCCACCTCGTGGAGCATGGACACGTGTTCTTTGAAATGGAAGATCTTCCCCAACATGTTCCTTCTTCTGTGGTTATCGACGTTGACAATGTAGGTGTCTATCACGTCCTCAGTTTTGTGGGTCACATCTCTGATTTGGCTCACAACATCTTTAACTACGTCACTGTTACCCTTTCCCTCAGAACTCTTGAGGAACGTGTGCATGAACTTGAGCTCATCGTGCAAGGAACTCATTTCGTCTTTCACACGCGAAGGCAATTTCGCTTCATCAGCAAGTAGCCGCGACAAGTTTTCCAGTGCAAAAGCAACAGTACTACTTACCACACTATCTGCCATTTCCCTGCAAGGAGAGGGTGTTACGTAACTCGAGATCATCCAACAAGGAATGGAAAGAACGCAAACGGTAGCAAATATATGTGTTCTAATTTTATTATAATTTTATTCATTTTGTTAAATACTTTTTTAAGGTTAGAGTTATTTGTAACACTGAGAAGATAATTACATACCATATGATGCAACCTTTTATACAAAATGTGCACTAAATATTGCATAGTATTAACATTTTGGCAGGTCTTAATACTATCAAACTTTGTAATATCTACTCTTATCCTATTAAACCTTATTTTTATTAGGTATATCAAATAATCCTTAGGGGATGTTTGGCATGCCATATCAAGCATGTGATAGGACAAACCAATATTATAGTTGTTATATCCTATATTAATTGATCCGTCGTAACCTTTTTATACCTTAAAATGTTATTATAGCTTTTTGACATATAAGATACTTTTATTTTTTATATTTTCTTAAAACAAAAAATTCTTAATAAATGACAACAAATAAAAATTATATGAATAAAAATACATGCAGTAAATAAATACTTTTAAAATAAAATATAATTTGAATTTATTTAGAGTTAAATTTCATTTTAGTCTTTGATTTTATACTTGTAAGTCATTTTAGTCTTTGATTTTCAAAATAAGTCTATTTAGTACTTAACATTATAAAATATGAGTCAAATTATTCCCTCAACTCACTTTTATTTAACATTCCATCAATTAAATGATGTTTAACGTTAGATAATGTCTTCACATATCATATGTCATCTTAAGTAAATGAAGTTTAAGATGCTTTATTTTGGTATATGAAATTACATAAAATGAGTCATTTAAATTAAATCTCTATTCCAAATTATAAAATGATTCATTTTATACAATTTTATTTAGAAACCAAAATAAACTATTTAATATTGAAAAATTAAATACCTTTCATCATTATCATCGTTACTACTAATTTTGGTATTCATCCATTTGTGTTTAATTGATCAAATAAACAAAAGGGACGAGTATAATGTGTCCTATTATTAAAATATTGAGCGACAATACATTTAGTTTTCATTTTTTGAGGACTAAATTATCTTGCAAAATTTTCTTGGCGAACTATGAGAACTATTTACTTTATTTTTTATTTTGTTTTTTGTTTTCTTTATCAATGTAACACTACGTAGCCTTTCTTTTGAATTTTGAAACAGTAATTGGTTGTATGCAGGGGGAAAAAGCATTTATCCCAACAAACAATTATGCTAAATAAAATCTACCAAAAAAAAAAAGTTGTAAATAAAGTCATCTCATTTCAATTGTTTTCATTCTTATTTTTTTATTGTCTTTGTAAAATACCTAGGGTAAATTACACTAACTTTTCCTGAGTTTTGATAAAATTCACCTTGGCTCTCCTTTATTTATCCAGGTGACAAATACCTCCCCTGGATGCACTATTCATTGTAAGAAAGAAGGAAGGTCAGTGTAATGATTTTACAAGCTTAGAATAGGTTAGTGTAATTATTTCACAAACTTAGGGATCTCTTAAGCAAATTTCACAGTAGAAGGGACGAGGGCGAGGTCAATGTAATTTTACAAATACCTATCATCATCGTCATCATTACTATTGATATTGTCATTAATTAATCCTATCTCATCCAATTCCTTAAATTATATATATATGTAACTACAAAAAAAAAAAGTATCTCAATAGACACACATTTTTTGTTTTAAAATACTCCATCCATTTCAAAATAACTATAAAAAATAAACAACACACATATAAAAAAAATTCTTAATAAATGTAAAAAATTATATGAATTGACAAAACTATCTTTATTTAGTCCTTATTACTCATATTGATAAATGTGTTGATTACTTAACTATATTTACACTAAGGGTATAAGTGGAAGAAAAAATTAATGCTACTTGTAAACGGATAGGTAATCTAAAATATGAAAAAGTAAAGAAATGATAGTTATTCTAATACAGAAGTCGTAACATTTTTGTATAAGGAGACTTGTCAATTACACACGAAAACAAGTAAATAAGGGTCACCTAAATTATTGATCAGAATGTGCACAAAAATCTCAAGCCAAGTTTCTCTTCAATATATCAATTGACAACCTACATAGAACAATTAAAAACCCATAAAGGCAAAGTATCAATGTCAAATTCGAAAGTAACAAAATTTGGGGAATTAAGCAAATAAACCAAGCAATAAACCACAAAATCAAATCGAATATCACATGTTAACCCAAAACCTTAAGATTATGAGTTTACTGGTTCTCTCATCACATATACATTTTACTTGGTCTAAACTTAATCAATGTGGGACTCCAAACTCACATATGAAACCAACACACAATACCAAATGATAAAATAAAGTATTGTTATATCCTCTATGTGAAAACCAGCACTCAAAAAAAAAAAAAGTGAGGACCACCCATGCACCATAAGTGGTATGACCACCTCCATCATCATCATCTCCTCCTCCTTATTATCATCATCATAATCGTTCTCTTTCTCTCCCTCTCCTCTATCTCTACTTTTTCTCTTTAACCTCCATTAGACAGCTTGGAGCTTTGAGAACATATGAGAGTGATTTTCTTTACCAATTCTACTCTCCAAGTGGTAAATAAATTTATAAACTACTCTATTTAAATTATTAAAGCTTCTTGTTAATTTAGTGCTACTGTTGGGTCTCTTCGAACCCTAGAAATTGGGGGGTTTTGGTGATTTGGGGCTAATTTATGTAAATTGATGACATTGTTATAGCTCACCAATATTAATGTTGTCCTGTTTCTAGAGCAATAGAGCAATCGGGCATCAACACTTGAATTGGTGGCTTCAGTGGAATTGTTCTTCGATTTTTGGAACCACTAATTGTGAGTAGATAGTATATCTTTAGTTTACTTTTTGCATAGTAAATTTCAATTATAAATATAAAATTATACAAATAGCTTAAAGTATATTGATCTATGAGAAAATAATTATTTATCAAAAAGGAGGTTTTATGTTTTAAATGGATTTTATGTGGATAGAATATCATGGAATTGGAATGTGCTTGACCGTGATTTAATTTGGGAAAATTTCATAGTTAGAACTTGTAGCTAACGGCAGTGGTATACTGGTATTTGAAAAATTATCACTTAGCTACATAGATTATGTTATGGAAAGGATTTGCAAACTTAATCTGGATTATATGATTAATACATGTTAGACTATGTCGAGATATTAGTATATGTTGGAAAGACGCATTCTGCAAATGCTTGATACCCAAGTGTTGTGAAAAAGGTCCGAGAAATAGAGGAAACTATATTCGTTTTCTTAGAAATTGTGTGTTAAATCTTGCTGGGGAAGGTGCTTCTGTATCGGTTGCAATCTAAATAGGGTCGTGGCACTCTAACAATAAACTTAAAAATAATTAATTCAAATTTTTATTTGTAACAACATGAATTGTATTTTACACAATGCCAAAAGATTATTTAAAACGTATGAATAAATTTTGAATTGAAAAGCTTTTAAAATTGCTAACTAAGAGGATTTTATCATTATTCAGTAAAATATTCCAGGCCAATTTGAAAGGATATTATGGTGGAACCATCCTCCATAATCCATATATTTTATTCAGAGAAGGCAGTCGCAGGTATGCTTGCAAGCGTGCGCGTTTTAGTATTATACGGTTGCATCTATGAAGTACCGAACAAAATTGGAACATCTAATGTTCTGATGCTTAATAACCCTTGATCACATGCTGGAATAGATCTAATGGTAAAAAAAAAAAGAAAAAAGAAAAGCCTAATACAAGAACATACATGGTGGAGCTTTTCTAATCCTGTAGGTACTTCAAATATTTTTGAAAATGAAATGAATTTCAGTTTCCCAGTAAGTGCAAAATCTTAGACCAAGAAGGTCACACATCGCGGGGAAAAAATGACATCATAGTGCTAAATTTAGTTTTTTAATTGTTATATTATATTTATATTAGTATATTAATTAATTTATATTGAATTAAATAATAAAGGAGTAAAACACAAGCCCTCCCTTAAAAGATAGTATTACACTCTCATCCCATCTACTTCTAAAACATACACTCTCATCCTCTATAAACTAAGATAAATTATACTTTAATATTTCCAAAATTTTCATCAATTCTTCTTTTTTCATACTAATAATTTTATTTTTTCACTAAAATATCCTTTATTAATTATTTTTTTATGAAATAAAATATATGTGACTTATAATAATATAAAATATTGAGTTATACAAATAAATATTAATCATGAATTACTGTTTATATCACTTAAACAAATTATGTGAAGTAAACTAATTAATAGTAACAATAATTTTTAAATATAAAAATTATGTATTTTTCCAACTATTCATTTTACAATATTAATGTATATTTTTATTGTAAAATCAAATTAATCTTCTGGTATGTTTTCTGTGATTTATCCTGGCATACAAAATTAATAATTTTTTTAAATATTATATATATATATATATATATATATATATATTAACATTGTAAAATAAAAACTGAAAATATGTAATTTTAATTTTTTTAAATAATAATTATGAATTATTGTTACAATCAATAATTTATTTTCTTAAAATAGTAAAGTTTTAAAATTAAATTAAATACATATATACCATTATTTATTATTATTATGAGTCACGTATATTTTAATTTGTAAAAGAATTTAATATATACAACTATTAATGAAGGGTATTTGGGTAAAAAATAAATAAATAAGTATTAAAAATGCAGAATTATTAAAAAAATTCAAAATAAAATAGCATACATTCTTTCTCAAATTTTTAGGGGGAGTGGAGGTACATGTTTTAGAAATATATGAGATAAAAATGTGTTAAAACATTCTCTCAGTAGAAGATTCAATGTATATTTAACCAGATATAGTAATAATTTATTCAATATTATTATGCAATTATAAAAATATTAATATATTTAATTAGGAACTAATTATCATGCACTGAGAATAAGGCATTTATATCTCATTTATTTTGTGCAGTTTTTTAAAATTTAAATTAGAATTGATTTGCAAATGGGCCATGTAGCAAATTTTTTATTGCTGAACAGTATAAAATAATGGAGTGTCAGTGCATGAATCATGATAATAAGACTCATCTAGTTATTACTATAATTATTATGGAATACCATTACTATATTTATAATTAATATCCCAGTAAGAAACTTATCAGTAATTTAGGAGTGCTCTTCCATAAATTTTATAAATTCCTTAGCACTTTCAGTTTTGGGAAAAACAGATTTCATGTTGCTTGCTATGCTCATTCGCATAAACATCAAACTTAGTCTGATTGACCTTTCTCAAGCTTTATAACGAGCTTTCTCTTCATTACTACTAGCATCAATAATAATAGCAAGTTTCAAAACTTGCAGTACTAAATTAAGATCCAATATACCAAAGTGGAATTTGACTTGTTCACACAAATTAAAAAAAATTCAGCCCATTAAAAATTTAAACAGACGTAGCATGCAAATGTAATGATATAAATACAGTTATTGCAATTAACATATGCTTAACATCAAAGCTTGAGTCATAAAATAACATACCATATAGATTTATGTAACAAGTATTTAAACATTCAATGTATATCAATACTCCCTTTTGGATGATATATCAACATACAATTAACATAATGGTGCTAATAAATTTAAATATTATTTGGAAATGATACATGCACTAACTAGAAATATTTAATATCTTTGGATATATAAATAAATCTAATATTACACTTACACTACCAACAATCATATTCAATAATTATAAGAACAATTAATTAACCTTTGGGTGATCCTTAAATGTCTTATAACAATGAATTTCAATATACTCATACACAAATAACTATCATTTAGCATCTATTCTATGAGTAGTTGAAATAAAATATCATGAATTTGGAATTATTAAATAATTTTCATATTTGACCACTTTGGTGATTAACAAATCTCACATGCAATAATTCCAAATCCAAATATTTCATGTTCATTCTCTTGAAAATTAAAAGCAATTTCATACTTGAAAGTTCCAAAAGAATATCACATTAATGATGAGTTACTCATGGAAGCATCGATTATTTCGAAAACATTCGTAATAGTGAAACAAATATCACGTTAATATTGAAACAAATATCATTTTGAAAACCTTCGCAAATATCACGTTAATGTCGAACATACCCAGTGAACTTGCAAATACCATCTTGTAACACTGAACTTGCGTAACGTGATAATATATTGCAAAATGAACATGAACTTTCAATGGGAGAACATAAATAATCGTAAACGTGATTTCTCTCTCAATTTAATAATGCAGCGGAATGAAACCAAAAATTCCGAATCTCATAGTTTAGGGTTCATGCAAATTAGGAAAACAATAATCATTCATGGATAATCACAAATTTCACAACAATACTTTGATATCACATATAAGTTATAGTTTCTAAAATTCTTAATTCAGAAACTATTATTATATTATATACCAAAATAAAAGAATCTTAAAATTCATAATTCTCACGTACAATAATTTATAGAGTCCAAGAACATACCTTGATCCATAATGAAGATGAAGAAAAAGCAAATTGAGAATATTACAAATAATACAAAAACGAGTTTATATTCATTAACTTTCTCCTTACTCTCTTCTTTCTTTAGTAATGATAGAAAATGAGAAGAGACTTCATTTGTAGGAATAAGACCAGTTATACCTTTAGAAAACCAACTTCTATGCAAGTTGGTAACCACCCTAATAACTCCCCTTTTATTAATTTTATTATTTATTTATTAAACTAATAAAATAAGACATATATTTAATACCACATGAGACATATTTTCTTACAAAAACCTCTTACTCCAGCAAATCAAAGTTGTGAAAATGTACCTGAAACAATCATGCAGGGTTTAATAAATTCCATTGCTATGCTGGGAAACTGCTATAGGAGCAAGAGAATGGGCGGCACCAACCCACACCAAAGTGAAAATTACAAGTATAGGAAATAAGAGCGCACAGTTGCTAAATTTTCAAGTTTGAAATGCAATGTTTGAGACATTACGCTATAAATACTTGCCTTAAGGTGCCTTAAACCATATAGTGTCCAAAGAATGTGTATTTTTTGGTCAAAAACTTGTTACAAGGAATAGAAAAAGGGCCAAAAGCAACAAGCATTTGTTGCTAGCCGTGAGAATATTTGTGGAAGCGAGAATCAAATGCATTAACATTTAACAATATCTAATTATTTTTTCAAAATACCGAGACATATTTTACATGGAGAAAGTTAAGCTAAAACAAATTACTGACTAAGTAGTTTCAATAACAACTTATTGATTAGTTAAGGGGACTTGTTCCTTTTTATGGGGTCCTACTTAAGCAATAATACCTTGTGTAAATATCATATTTTTGTTTTCAATTTGTATGCATTTGAAATTTAAAAATCCCAACTGACTCAAAAATAAAAATAAAAAAAATCAAATCAAAATCTTAACTGACTCAGCAAAAAATCAATTAGAATCCTAACTGGCTTAACCATAACTGATTCCCAAAATCTCTCTGTTCTACTCTCTATATAATAACTAATCAGCATAAAAAAAAAGGAGAGATAATCTATTGATTCACCATTCCTTCCCTTGACCTCCATTACCATTATCATAATTTCTTCTAAAAAACCAAATCACAGCCATTCACCACCTCACAATATTCATATTATCACTTTTATCTATTCACCATCATCATCAAATAACCCATTTTCATCACCATAATCAAATTTCCATCTTTGATTATATTTTTCACATAACAGCCACCATGCCATCTGATAGTTATCAAACTTCCATTCATCAATCTATCATCACCACCATCAACATTGCATACCATCACCTTGATTACCCATCCTCCGTGAAACCTCTGCGAAGTTGATGCAGGAGCCGCCCCTGTGAGTCCGTCAATCTTGATCGTGAAGTCGTCGCTACCACGGTGGTCGTCCCTCATGCTACCCCCTGTGCCGTCACTTCCTCATAATCTTCGTTCTTATTTGCTTTCACTTTACATTAAATTATATTGAATCAGGTTTGGTTTTCTTTTCAAGTTTTAGTCTTATTTTATTTCCTTTATTTTATTTCCTTTCTCTTTTAGATTCATTTCCTTTTTCTTTTTTACTAGGCTTTGTTTAGTCTTTTTTTTTTTTTTTGGTCAGGTCTGTCTCTCTTTTTCTTTTTTTACTAAGTTTTATTTAGTCGTTCCTTTGGGATTTTTTGAAAAATAATTTATCAATCAAAATTCTTTTTACAAATAAAATCAATCAATACATTTTTATTTTTGTTTCTTAATTAAAATTCATTAACATACACTTATTTTCTACAAGAACGATGTGGGTTTGAATTCCTCATTGCACCAAAGGCTACGTCGGCGTAGTCAACAACTATCAAGTCAAAATTAATTTTTCTTTAAATTTTGTTCTCTTTTCTTTTAATTTAATTTTCTCTTCTTCATTTTTTTATTTTATTGTTGTATATGATTGTGACTTTAAAAGGGGAAAAATAAATATTATTAAAGTTATAAATTATTTTGCATAATAAGCTCTAAGGTAACCGTATTTACATGGATGTATTAGGGGTGCAGTGTAATTAAGTTTTCACCCTTTCCTAATTATAATTAGACTTCCGAACTCAAATCTTTTTTAAAAAGACCAGTTTTACAAATCAAAAGGTTTTTCAATTATAACCAAAATTAAAATTGGTGGCGACTCCATTTTTTTAAAATTTATTTCTTTTTAGGAATAAATTTTTTTTGTTGCTATGGCGCCTTACGGGGACGTTGTAACACCTCGATGTTAACAAAAGGACTTGAATGAACCTCGCAAGTGTAACAACAAATAACTAAATTTATGCCACGTCGAAAGGAGCATGTACTGCCCGGACATTAAGTATCCACCAATAATAGTCTTCTTATTGATACTGCAGCTAATCGAAGATGAGGTAGTGTACCTGAAATTTGAACATAATTTAATAAATTCTACTGCTATGTTAGAATGTTGCAACAGCGGAAGGAAATTGGACAGTACCAAATATGTATAGGACATAAGAGAACAAGAACGTTGACTATTTTAAAATATCTGTACATTAGCAAAGCTATCAAATTTCCAAGTTTATAATGGAATGGTGTGACATCGTGATATATATACTTGTCTTTAATAAATAATCACCGAAGTGCACTGTAGACTTTTAAAACGAGCAGCATCAGCAAGGCCATCAGATTTCCAAGTTTATAATGGAATGGTGTGACATTGTTATATAAATACTTTCCTTTAATAAATATTCACCGAAGTGCACCGTAGACTTTTAATGTTAGGAGGAACGAGCGACACTCACTTAATCATAAGTATTAAGCAAAAGCATAGTTATAAAAACCGGACTAAACCAGTCAATTTGGACTGGAAATCGATAAACTGATCACTATCAGGCAAGCCTTGTTCTTTGTTCAATATATGTAAAGAATTGTATATATCATATATTTAGCCTAATAATTTTTTTATATATTGATTTAATTACATCTGATTTAACCAATTGAACCAGTACCCACTGATTGACCCAGTGACCCAATGACTTAGCCGAGTCAATGTCCGAGTCAAGTTTGATAACTATGATTTAACACATTGTCGGGTAATTTGATTACATAACCATCGAAATATTTGTCATAATGGATATTTTATTTTACCTATGATAATTTGAATTGAAGCACTCAAATTGTGAGCTTCACCTTGCACGCACCAACTACCAAAGAATTATGGAAGAGAACACTGCGGAGGATGATGATGTGTTCATTGTTCAGCAATTTACCAGATGAAATTCTGGGCCACAATTTCTTTTCTGCCAAATGAATCTGCACAAGAAACTAGCTTCCTTTCAACTAGGTGGAGGGACCTAATGTATGGTACTAAAGATGGTGTCACCAATGTTGTTGTTGCTGGATTTGTGGCTAGTTCATGAAAAGCTTCATCCATTGAAACCCCCCTCTGCAGAAAGCTTCAATTTCACTTTGCTGAGGACAGTGCAGCAATGGTGGCAACTATTGCAAATAATAGTAAGCTTCTGGTATATTTTTCCCCTTGGAAGAAAGAGCCTCAAATGAAATATTAACTGCGTCTGAAGCTCAACATACATCACATCAATTGCAAGCCTTTTCCCTTCACTTTCATCATGCCTGCCTTGATTTCAGTAACTTCAAGACTAAGGACTTTGATAAAACTCTATTAACAATAAAGAACTCTGAAGTTCTTACTGTGTGTAAATGGACTTTTGAGGTGTGTTGTTATCATCAGCTATTGTTGGTTGATTCATTCAATACTGTTATTGGTACATATAGTTTAGAACCATTGGGATACTTGTGGAATCAAGTACAAATATTTGAGAATCTTAGTAGCTATACTAGTGAATCTACCTCTACGCAAATGATCCTGTCGGTAAATTCAATGAAAAATTTCACGTTTATTATTATTTACTTACCACATCTATCACATTCACCATTAACATAACTGAAATCCTTTGCTATTTGCACATCCCTCACATGTATCCAAAAATGGTGTCTAAATCATGGGTCAAATTACATTTCTCTTGTGCATTTATCTGCTTTTCTTCCACTGTTTTGAAGCGTACAGAAATTGCAACATAACTCGAACCCAGGACTTTTATGCAAATTTGTCTCACCCAGCTTATGCTTCTGTCTTGCTAATGACAAAAAAACATATCTCTTTTTCCTTATGAACAATTTAAGTCAATGAGTTTTGTTGCAGGAATAAATATGGCCATCAATTATACTGGGAGCTTCAAGTTTTATAAATTAAGAGAGCTGTGGTGGATTGACAGCTATGAGGGTGAATACAACAGCATGAATGGCTTATTCTCCTTGATGAAATTATGCCCTGATTTGGAGCAGTTTATTTTGACCGTATGTTTCCTTATAGGAAAAGAGAATTATTTGAAGCTCTTGTTGTGCCTATTTTTAAGCTTCCTGACATTTTTTCTCTCTGTTGCTTAATTGTATGCAGAATGATCCTGAAAGCTTAACCATATTACCATCATAAGTTTCTGTAATTAAGCTTAACCACAATTCCCTTTTCACTGCAAACACATCAATGGCCCCATATTTTTATTGGAAAGCTTCATAGGGGAGAAGAAAGGACCTCCTCCTTTAGCTCCAATCAATTTGATATCCTTAAGTCATGTAACAGAATAACTTATTTTCTTACCACATTCAACCTTCTCTAATTGAAGTAACAAGTGAAAAAGGAGCATTAAGGAAATACGTCACACTCTCCCTGTGACATTTTGCTTAAATCAGGAGCACTAGTGGCATGAGTTGAGGATTATACAATATGATAGGACATAAAGAGGAACACCACAATGTTATTGAATTCACTTTGCTGTCATATCTAGCATGCTAAATAGCTCAAGAGTTTAATTGGAACGTACCTTTCTAATTATATACAGATAAGCCATCTCCAGGTACCATTTTCTCTTTCTAACTGAAACTTATGTTGCAACTCTCGTTTTCAAACTGCAGTATGTTACAAGTCTGGGAAGAAAGTGCGAATTGTTTAATAGCTTAGCTCCATAAAAAGCCAAGTACTTTTATTTAGAAAATTCAGTTGCATACCATTTCAAACTTGAAATATAAACATGCTGGGAATAAGAAAGAAAAAAGAGGTGAAATAAGTGGAAGGAAAATCTAAACGTTGAAAAAATGATGTAAGTTACGACAAGCAAGTTTAAATGATGCATCTCTAACTCTTAAGTAGCACTCCAAGCTAAGGTAAACTAGAAATGGGACACCGACAAATAGAGAGCAGGGAAATCCATAGAAAGAAGCAAACAAACGCCACATAGTTGATCAAGCATATTGTGCCATTTACAATCAACAATCATGTGAATAAAATACATCAGAATGAGAGTCACTGAAGGTGCATCTTTAGAATCGTTTGATGAATCCTTATTGGACAAGAACAGAGGAAAAAAAAAAAAAAGGAGGAGGAAGAGCAGATAATAGTTGAGAAAAACAAAATAATATAGCAAGTCTTTTCTTATGAATGATAGTGTTCAATTATGGCATTACAGTCACTGTTGAGCCGTATCTTTGAAAATGCATCGTTTAGACAGTTATCAAGGATGAGACGTCGAAGGCGAGGCATTGCACCTTGCTCTTGTGTCAACTGCCCTTCGATCATGATCCCCGCCATGCAAAACACTTCAAGCTGTGGGAACTCCCCAGCGACACAATTAATAGAGCCTAATATGCTCTCATCTTTTATTTTCAAAACTTGGAGGCTGCCAAGCTGTCCCAGAGTTTTCATGAGTCCGGAGCCAATTTCAAACTCTACCAAGGTAATCTTTGTAAGATTTGGCGGAAGTGCACATGCATATAACCGAAGATTGAGTTCACCGCAGAACAGTGTTAGGCGCCGGAGTTTGTTTAGGTGGTGTAGACTCGATAACTCTTGTAGTGATGATATGTTGATAGTCAATGTCAATTTTGTCAAGTTGGGGAAGAAGTCATTGTCCATCATGAGTGCTAGTGCTGGAGTAAGACGCAGCCTACCAAGAGTTTGGAGACTCACTGCTGTTCCACTGTTTCCTGTTTTGACCCTAGCCCCAAGAACACTAACATGTCTTAGTCGCTTTAGGTTCCACATTCCACTTGGGATAGTAGCAAAATCATCATCATCAAAATCTACTATCAGATCCAGGGTTTCAAGATTCCAAAGGTTGCATATAGAAGATAAAATATTATTTCCATCTTTTAAATGAGATGTTGCCATTTTCAAGCTTCGAAGATGGATCAATGTCTCCAAACCACGGGGTGCTGAATCAAACGTCAATTCGTGAAGGTACAACACACGAACCAGGTTGAGGTTTTCCCTAATCCATTCCCAACTTTTTGATTCACTTTCCGAACAACCCCAATCACCAAAGAGGAACAAGGAACGTGCGTGTGACTGGCAATATGTGGTTGACGAGAGCTCTATTTTGCAGTGGAGAGACAATCTACGAGAACTGTACTTATTGATGTTGAACTCTGTGCCCACCTCCATAAACTTATTTGCTTTGCTCTCTGAAATGCAGAGGTCGCGTAGAAGATCATGAATTCGACATGTCTTGACGGCCCCATCGAGCCTCTTGCTTGCCACTTGCAACAAGCTTCGATCCACAAGCTCATCCAAGTAGGAGTCGGCAACATCTTCTGGTTTTGGTGGAGTTGATGTTCCAGTTTCTATTGGTTGTATGAACCCTTCCGCTATCCATAGTTTAATCAATTCACTCGCTGGTATCTCATAGTCTTCAGGATAGATCCCCACATACAAAAAACATGGCTTTAATTCTTGAGGCAGATTATCATAGCTGAGCTTTAGTATCTGCATCACTATTTTCTCTTGAGCAAGTAGCCAATTGATGCCGTCCTTAATTCTCTTCCACTCTCTTTGTGACTTGTCCTTCCTGGCAACTAGCCCTGCTAACACTATGATGGCAAGAGGTAAACCCTTACAGCTTTCAACCATTTCTCTGCCTAGAGGCTCTAGATCACAGGGGCATTCTTCATCTCCAAACACCTTCTTACAAAACAGATGCCAACTATCTTCTTTGCTGAGGAAGGGAAGGTAGTACGAAAGGATTGATTTGCTACAGGAAGCTACCTCTTTGATACGACTAGTTATCAGTATTTTGCTCCCATTTCTGTCATTCGGAAATGTCCCTTTCAGCTCATCCCACACTTCAGCCTTCCAGACGTCGTCTAACACAACCAGGTATTTCTTCCTTCCCAAGCATTCTCTTACCTTGCCCTTCAATTCATCCTCATTCAGATCTTTATACTCAGACATGGATGGATTCAAACACTGAAGAAGGCTTAGCAGGAACTCCTTCGCTCTGTAATCATTGGACACATAGCCCCATGCACGACAAGAGAACATGCTCTTCACCTCATTGTTGTTGTAGATCTTTCTAGCAAGCGTGGTCTTTCCTAGCCCACCCATGCCAATTATGGAAATAACAGTAAGACATGAATTTTTTTCCTTGAGCTTCTCAATCACGACGGTGGAGTCATGCACTACATCTTCTTCCTCCACATCCCTCCTCCTTCTATGAAGTGATTCTACATCTTGTTCCGTAGTATTGTGCCGGTCTCTGGTCTTGAAGTCACCTTCTTCAATACCGAATGTGGCCTTGTTCTTATAGATCTCTTTGATCTCAACCTTGATTTTCTTTATTTGATCATCCACCTTGTGAAGCATGGACAAGTGTTCTTTGAAATGGAAGATCTGCCCCCACCTGTCCCTTTTTCTGTAGTTACGGACGTTGACAATGTAGGTGTCTATCACGTCCTCAGTTTTGTGGGTCACATCTCTGATTTGGCTCACAACTTCTTTAACCACGAAACTGTTAACCTTTCCCTCAGAATCCTTGAGGAACCCGTGCATGAACTTGAGCAGATCATGCAAGGAACTCACTTCGTCTTCCACACCCGAAAGCAGTTTCACTTCATCAGCAAGTAGCCGCGACAAGTTCTCCAGTGCAAAAGTAACAGTACTACTCACCACACTATCTGCCATTTAATTTCCCTGCAAGGAGAGGGTGTAAAGTAACTAGAGATCATCCAACAAGGAATGGAAAGAACGCAAACAGAAGCAAATATAAGTATTCTAATTTTATTTATTTTGTTAAATACTTTTTTAAGATTAGAGTTATTTGTAACAGTGAGAAGATAATTATATGCCATATAATTCAACATCTTATACAATGTTGTATAGTATTAAAATTTTGGCAATCTAATACTATCAAATTTTATACTATCTACTCTTATCCTATCAAACCTTATTTTTATTAGGTACACCAAATAACCCTTAGGGGGATGTTTGGCATGCCATATGAGGCATATGATAGGATAAACCAATATTATAGTTGCTGTGTCCTATATTAGTTTATCCATTATAATTTCTTTATGCCTCAAAATATTATATAACTTAATCCCGCATGGGAATATCATATTAGGATTATGTCTGATTAGCTTTTTGACATATAAGATACTTTTATTTTTTTATATTTTCTTAAAATAAAAAATTCTTAATGAATGACAATAAATAAAAATTATATGAATAAAAATACATGCAGTAAATAAATACCTTTAAATAAAATATAATATGAATTTATTTAGAGTTAAATCTCATTATAGTCTTTAAATTTATACTTGTGAGTCATTTTAGTCTTTGATTTTCAAAATGAGTCTATTTAGTTCTTAACATTACAAAACATAAGTCAAATTAGTCCCACAACCCACTTTTATTTAATATTCCATCAATTAAATGATGTTTAACATTACATAACATTTTGACATATCATGTGTCATCTTAAGTAAATAAAGTTTAAGATGACTCATTTTGGTATATGAAATTACACAAAATGAGTCATTTAAATTAAATCTTTATTTCAAGTCATAAAATGACTCATTTTATACAATTTTATTTAGATACTAAAATAAACTATTTAATATTGAAAAATTAAATACCTTTCATCATTATCATCATTACTACTAATATTGGTATTCATCCATTTGTGTTTAATGGATCAAATAACCAAAAGGGACTAATTTAATGTGCCCTATTATTAAAATATGAAGGGACAACAGATTTAGCTTTCGTTTTTTGAGGATTAAATTATCTTGCAAATTTTCTTCGGGAACTAGGAGGACTATTTATTTTATTTTTTATTTTGTTTTTTTGTTTTCTTTTTCAATATAACACTACGTAGCCTTTCTTTTGAATTTTGAAACAATAATTAGTTGTATGCAGGAGAAAAAGCATTTATCCCAAGAAACAATTATGCTAAATAAAATCTACCAAAAAACAGTTGTAAATAAAGTCATCTCATTTCAATTGTTTTCATTCTTATATTTTGTATTGTCATTGTAAAAATACCTAGGATAAATTACACTAACTTCTCTTGAGTTCTTGTGAAATTCACCTTGGCTACCCTTTATTTATTCACGTGACGCTGACCTCCTCTTGATGCACTATTCATTGTGCGAAAGAAGGAAGGTTAGTGTAATGATTTTACAAACTTAGAATAAGTTAGTGTAATTATTGTACAAACTTAGGGACCCACTACGCAAATTTTACAAATAAAAGGAATGCGAGCTAAATTTCACTAAACCTCATGGGAGGTCAATGTAATTTACCAAACACCTATCATTGTCATCATCATTACTACTGATATTGTTATTAGTTAATCATATCTCATCCAATTCCTTAAATTATATATATGAGAATAAAACAAGTATTTCAATAGACACTCATTTCTTGGTGTTAAAATGCTCCATCCATTTTAAAATAATGGTAAAAAATAAACAACACACATGTTAAAAAGCAATCATAATAAATATAGAAAATTATATGAATTGACAAAACTATCTTTATTTAGTCCTTACTACTCATCTTGATAAATGTGTTGATTACTTAACTACATTTACACTAAGTGTGTAAGTGGAAGAAAAAATTAATGCCACTTGTAAATTAATAGATATTCTAAAATATGAAAAGCTTTAAAAAAAATGACTGTTATTCTAAAACAAAAGTCATAACATTTTTGTATAAAGAGACTTGTCAACTACATACGAAAACAAGTAAATAAAGGTCACCTGAATTATTGATCGGAATGTGCACAAATATCTTAAGCCAAGTTTCCCTTCAATATATAGCAGGTGTGGTGTGGTGTGGTAACCAATTCCAAATAGCTAGATTATAGTTAGTTAACTGCCACATAGAGAGGGGCTCGCGGGTTCAACTGACAACCTACAAAGAACAATTCAAAAACCATAAAGGCTAAGTATCAATGTCAAATTCCAAAGTAACAAAGTTTGGGGACTTAAGCAAATAAATCAAGCAATAAACCACAAAATCAGATCGGATAATACATCTGGATCCAAAATCTGAAGACTGAGTTTATTGGTTCTCTCATCATATATACATTTTACTCTGTCTAAACTTAAGTAATGTGGGACTCCAAACTCACACATGAAACCAACACACAATACCAAATGATAAAATAAAGTATTGTTATATCCTCTATGTGAAAACTAGCACAAAATAACAAAAGAAAAATGTGAGATAATATCCATACATCTTAAGTGGTATGACCACCTCCATCATCATCATCTCCTCCTCCTCATCATCCTCATCATAACCGTTCTCTTTTTCTCTCTCTCCTCAATCTCCACTTTCTCTCTCTAACCTCCATTAGAGAGCTTGGAGCTTTGAGAAGGTGTAGGAGTGATTTTCTTTACCAATTCTACTCTCCAACTAATAAATAAATTTCTAAACTACTGTATTCAAATTATTAAAGCTTCTAGTTAATTTAGTGCTACTGTTGGGTCTCTTTGAACCCTAGAAATTGTGGTTTTTGGTTATTTAAAGCTAACTTGTGTAAATTGGTGATATTGTCAGCTTATCAATATTAATGTTGTCTTGTTCCTAGAACTATAGATCAATTAGGTATCAACACTTGAATTGGTGCCTTTAGTGAAATTGTTCTTCAGTTTTTGGAATCAATAGTTGTGATTGGATAATATATCTATAGTTTACTTTTTACATAGTAAATTTCAATTTTATATATAAAATTATACCAATAGCTAAAAGTATGTTTGTCTATGAGAAAATAATTATTTATTAAAAAGGAGGCTTTATGTTTTAAATGGATGTTATGTGGTAAGAGTATCATGGAATTGGAATGTGCTTGACTATGATTTAATTTGGGAAGACTCCATAGCTGGAACTTGTAGCTAACGGCAATGGTGTTAATCTCGGTGTACTGTGAGAAACTCCAATTAGCAGATGAGATGCTAACCCGCACATAACTACAGCTATGTATAGATATGTATTTGGCTATTGGCCAACTCCGGCTAGCAAGTGAGGTGCCAATCCACACATAACTTTTGTCATGTTTAGACATGTATATTGCTATGTGCCAACTCCAGTTAGCAGATGTGATGCTAAACTACACATGAGCTTGGGTCATGTTTGGACCTTTAATTGTTCTACTTCGAATAACCCTCCATCATGTTTGGATTTAACTATTATGTAAAGATGTGTTTTCAAGAAATCTCATGTCGTGACTAGAACCATATTCTTATGAGTACATATATGTTAGTATGTTTATCTTATTTATAATTCCATTCAATAAACTATGGATATCCTATATCTCACTGAGTTACAATACTTAGCCCGTTGTCCTTCCATCTTTTTCAAAAACAAGTACTGGTCCTGGTTCTAGTTCTACTCCTCTGGCACAATCTTAGTTAATTCCGAGTTGAGCCTTCTTGTGGAGACCCTTTTTGTTAGAATCCTTATTTCGTTTTAACCTATAATTATCAATTGCTCCATATGCTATAGGCAGTGTCCTTGAATCTATGTTATGCTTATATTTGAAAAATTATCACTTAGGTACATAGATTATGTTATCAAAAGGATTTGCAAACTTAATCTGGATTATGATTGATACATGTTGGACTGTGCCGGTATACTATTATATGCTGGAAAGGCACATTCTGAAAATGCTTAATGCCCAAGTGCTGCGGAAAAGGTCCAAGATACAGAGGAAACTCTGTCCATTTTTTCTAGAAATTGTGTTAAGGCTTCGGGAGAAGGTGTTCCTATGTGCCAGTCATGACCTATGTTGAGTCGTGACACTCTAACAATAAACTTAAAAATAATCAATTCAAAATTTTATTTGTAATAACATGAATTGTAATTTACACAACGCCAAAAGATTATTTAAAACGTATGAATAAATTTTGAATTGAAAAGATTTTAAAATTGCTAACTAAGCGGATTTTTATAATTATTCAGTAAAATATTCCAAACCAAGTTGAAAGGATACTATGGTGGAACCATCCTCCATAATCCATATATTTATTCAGAGAAGACTGTCGACGGTATGCTAACAAGCATGCGCGTTTTAGTATTACACGGTCGCGTTTATGAAGTACCGAACAAAATTGGAACACTCAATGTTCTAATGCTTAATAACCCTCGATCACATGCTGCAATAGATCTAATGGTAAAAAAAGAAAAAGAAAAAAAAAAGAGAAGCGGGGAGGGGGGGATAAATATGAGAAGAACATACGTGGCGGAGCTTTTCTAATCCTGCAGGTAATCGATTTTGGTTTTTGTAACTTCAAATATTTAAAAAAATGAAATGAATTTTAGTTTCCCAGCAAGGGCATAATCTTAGACCGAGAAGGTCACACATCGCGGGGAAAAGAATGACATCATCGTGCTAAATTTAATTTTTTTAATTGTTATATTATATTTATATTAGTACATTAATTAATTTATATTGAATTAAATAATAAATGTGAGTAAAACACAAGCCTTCCCTTGAAAGACGGTATTATTACTCTCTATCTCATCTACTTCTAAAACATACACTCTCATCCTCTATCAATTGGGATAAGTTATACCTTAATCTATTTTCAAAGTGTTCATGAATTCATTTTTCATACTAAAAATTTTATTTTTAACTAAAATATCCTTTATTAATTACATATTATTTTTTATAAAATAAAATATGTGACTTACAATAATATAAAATATTGAGTTATACAAATATATAAATTATAAATTACTGTATATTAATAAAACAAATTATGTTAAGCAATAAATTACTTCGTAAATTACTCTCCTCCTCCTCCTTTCTTTCCCTTCCCTGTACGTGACTCTCTCCCTCTCTGGTCTCATTCTCTCTCCCCCGGCCAGCCAAAGCTGCCGCTCGCACCCATCGCACTGCTACTGCTGCCTCTATCTTGCCCATCACTAGCTGCGCCTCATTTCCCTCTTGCTCACAGTTTCCTTTGTCAGGAGAGGAACCAGTGATGACCAAGATTGTAGGAGTGGAACTCCTCCCTCTATTCTTCCTCTTAGGGTAGTGGGTAATTGTCAATGTTACTCTATCGAACCTATTGAGCTCTCTATGTTGTTCTTCATGGTGGATTTGGCGTTTTTAGGAACTCTAAGTGTCAAAATTGGGGATTTTATAGTCTAGAGCTACTTTATGTTAATTGATAACATTATTAGCTCATTGTTGTCTTATTCCAAGATTTAGAGAGCAGATGGATGTCAATCAGAGATTTCAATTGCCTGAGGAGTAGTCTTTGGTTCTTTGGGAATCTTGTGATGAGTAGATTTAATATCTATAGTTATTTTTTTATATATTATATTATATTTGTCAATTTTATGAGTTCCTGCCATCTCCTTACATCAAATTTGTATGATTTAAGTACTTAGAAAATTTAATCATTGCTATTGATTGGAAAATAAATGTTTTAAGGAACACATGAGATAAATGAATGGTTTTACACAATATTTGAAAGCGACTGATTGGTACAGGGTGAGTATAGATTTTAGAACTTGGAAATTGATTCATGGGCTAAGCACCAGAATGTATTGATGCATTGAAAAGTGATTAGAATTGAAATAAGCTTATGGCAATACTTGTGTTTAGTATGTTGGAAGAAAATATTATGGAAAGCTATTGGGTTATGGAAATGGTTACTTCTTTTATAACTATTTTCAGAATGCCTACAATAGGAACTGTAACTAACGACAAGTGGAGTTATCCAAGGCGCACCTTAACTACCGAGAGTGTTACATGACCATATAAAAATAGTACATGATAGATGAGTGTAGATTCACTTGTATGGGGCTCCTAATGGAAGGCGGGATCACACGAGGGAATGGCTGCCCGAGTGTGTATCCTAATGGAATTTCCAGTTTATTTAAGGCCACTTCCCACTTAACTGTGTACTTTGGCTATAAATTTAGTTTCTTATGTTATTGTACAATTATTTAATGTTGTTGTTTTGCTTTAGTTATTATCTCATGTGGGCTATGGATGGCTTTATCTACTCACTGAGTTGCAACTCACTCCATTGTCCCTCTTCTCTTTCATATACATTTGTAGATCCTTGTTCCACATATCCTCTGGCTCTATGTCCCCTATCATTTGTTTGGTGAGCCCACTTTTGGTTTGATGGGTCCTTTTATTTAGTATTATAGCTCCAATGTGTCATGGGCAAGATTTGGGACATGATTATGTTTTTCTTTAAAACATATTTGGATATAACGGTTTCTATATTATTTCTAAATGAGGATTAAAATAATACATTAACTAATATTTTATGTTTGATTCTCTTGGATTTGGATATGCACATCTACTGAGAAATCATATTTTAAAATGTAATTATATTTATTTGGTATATCGGATGAGCCAAGATTCTACAATGCTATAAGGAAATATTTTTCACAGGTTCTGTATTTAAAGAATGTCAAATAAAACAATAAAAGTTGGCAATGCAATTTTTGTAATAAGGTGATCATTGGGTCATATTCCAGAGTTAGGGAACATTTATTGAAAATACTAAGAAACAAGGTTGCTACTTGTAAGAAGGTAAACGACAACTATTTGTCATAATTGAAAAAAATGGATGAAGAGGCTACAAAAGCATTAGAATGACCTCATGTTGCATTGCCTTCTGAAACTAGACATGTTCCTTCTAGCTTTGGCTCTAGTTGTGGCTTTGATGGTTTTACATGAAAAAGAAGAAATCCAGGTCCTTTGGAAAGAGCTTTTAATAATGAAGAAAGAGCTCAACTTACTGAACAAATTGCCAGGATGTTCTATTATGCTAATTTGCCTTTCCATATTGCTAGAAATCCTTACTATATGAGTTCCTACACTTTTACAGCAAGTCATTCCATGTCTGACTATAAACCTCCATATTGCTTTGAGAACAACTTTATTACAAAAGGAGAAAGCAAATGTTGAAAGAATGCTTCAACCAATCAAAAGTTTGTGGAGTTCAAAAGGTGTTAGCATTGTTGCTGATGGGTGGACTGCTTCACAGACGAGATCCTTAATTAATTTTACAACTACAAGTGAAGGAGGTCCTATTTTTTTGAAATCCATTGATAGCACTATGGAATGTAAAGATAGGCACGATATGATTCACTTGGTCAAAGAAGCAATCATTAAGATTGGAGTTGATAACATTGTCCAACTTATAACTGATAATGCTTCTGTGTGTAAAGCTGCAAGATTGTTAGTTGAAGATAAATATCCTCATATCTTTTGAACTCCTTGTGTGGTTCACACATTGAACTTAGCTTTGGAAAATATGTGCTGCAATGAATACAGAAAAAATTGAAGTTGCATATACTGAGTGTCATTGGATCACTCTGATAGTCGATAATGTTTCCTTTATTAGAAATTTCATCATAAACCATTCAATGAGATTGGCTATCTTTAAACAATTTGTACCATTAAAACTTCTTACTATTGTTTAGACAAGATTTGCATAAGTTATAGTTATGCTAAAGAGCTTTAAACTCATAAAGCAAGCTTTGCAAGAAATGGTCATCTGTCAAGAATAGAACACTTATAGGGATGATGATTAACAAAAAGTTGCAACTTTTAAAAGTTTTCTTTCTTGAATGATCTGTGGTGGGATAAAATTGATTATATAATCAATTTCACAAACCCCATTTATGAAATGTTGTGAGTTTGTGACTCAGATGCTCCTACTCTTCACTTAGTATATGATATGTGAGACACAATGATAGAAAAAGTGAAAGTGGCAATTTATAGACACAAAGCAAAGAGAGCAAATAAGGACTCAACATTCTATGAAGTGGTGTATTCAATACTCATTGATGGATGGACAAAGAGCAATACCTCGCTCCATTGCATGGCACATTCTTTAAATCCAAAGTAAGTTTATATGCTACTAAATTATTTTTAAAATTTTATTAAATTATTTTAAATTTTTATTAAATTATTAAAAAAATTATTAAATTATTTTTTGATTTTTTAAATAATTTTAAAAGTTTTATTAGTATGTAACATGTAATTAAATTTATTTTGTGTAGGTATTATAGTGCACACTGCTTCAACGAGCTCCAAATAGAGTTGCTCCTCATCAAGATGAAGAAATTTCTACAGAGAGGAATAAATGTTTAAGAAGATACTTTCCAGACCCTGAGGATATAAATAAGATTGCTATTGAATTCTCTAAATTTTCTTCAGTCACAGACATATTTTCCAATTTTGATTCAATTAAAGATAAGTGGACACTAGACCCAAGATCTTGGTGGTCAAACTATGGAACTTCTGCCCCTCTTCTTCAAAACCTAGCATTCAAACTTCTTGTGCAACCTTGCAATTCATCATGTTGCAAAAGAAATTGGAATACATACTCCTTCATTCATTCTAAAAGGGGAATTAAACTGAATCCCTCAAGAGCCGAAGATTTGGTATATGTACATACTAATCTTTGACTGTGATCTAGGATGACTGAAGACTTGGTATATAAACAAGGAGCTTCAAGATGTGGGATGTCAGAGTAGATTATAATAATTCTAATCTTGACACTTCATATCTATCATTAGATGAACCAGAGATCGAAGCCATTCTATTTGAAGATGATGGACTTGGAGAAGAAGAGATTGATACTTTTCCTATTAATAATGAAATTATCAGAGTAGATTAAGTTATTAGAAAAAGAATATTATTTGTTACTAATTATACTATTTTCAGATAATTTTTTATGCAAAATATATCTAATTTACATGTTATTATATTATTTTTGTTATAAAACATTATTTCTATGTTTTTTTATCCAACGTGTCCTCACCGTGTCATGTCATATATTTTTAAAATATTGCCGCGTTACCGTATCCTTGTCGAGTGTCGTATCCTTGTCGGGTGTCGTATCCGTGCTTCCTTGATATTATGGTGGAACCATCTTCCTTATCCTACAAAATCCATATCCAAGGCCGCCAAAGGCATTTTCTTATATATTCCAATATTTCACAATTTTTTCTTATTTATTTATTCTTATGCAACTCATTTAAGCCTCTGATCTGATGATTCAAAATAATCAAAATGACAGAGTAAGCACAAACTTGGCAACTACTACAAAACAGAGAATTCCCAATGACAATGGTCATTTGTTTCCCCCTTCAAAAAAGTATCTCCAAAGCATCCTCGTTAATAATCTCTATGACATTACTCAAATTCAAGCACATGAAAGGCTTACAACTCACTAGCTGAGAGAGATTTTATATAGAGGACATTCAATGATAACTTACGCTGACTAGTTAAGGGGACCTTGTTTCTTTTAAGGGTTCGTACTAAAGCACCGATACTATGATCTTCACCATTCACCATATAATTGAATTCATGCCAATTCAGAAGGAGCAAATACTCACCAGATCTTAAGTATTCACCAAAGTGTAGACTTTTAATGTCTGGATTTAACAACAAAATCCTCCTAGTCTTACTGAGACTCCAGCTAGTTAAAGTTGTGAAAATGTACCTGAAACATTTAGATACACTTTAACAGTCTATTTGGAAAAACATGAGAATTCAATTCTACAAGGAATTAAATTCAATTCCCTATTTTGGAAATAAAAAAAATCCAAAAAATTAAACTCATGAGAATTGAATTCTATGAAAAAGCCTCAAAGTAAATCAGACCCAAATTAGTCTAATTTGTTGCTGGATTTGAGCTCAATTAATGAAATGTCCATAATACCATTGATTGTTCATCCTCTTCCTCTTCAATCCCAATTCTCTACCCTCACTCCCACACCCACTTCCAAACTCATGGACTCCCCAACCCTCCGAAACGGCGCCGTCCAAGCCCTCCATGCCAATAACGTCCTCGCTGCTCCTTCAGCTTGACCCAAACAGCGTCTTCATGCATGGTCTGCAAGGACGAAATCAAGGTCGACGTGGCAACAAAGCAACTCCCTTACAAGCACCTGTACCACTCTGATTGCATCACGCCATGGCTCGACCTTCACGATTCGTGCTCACTCTGCCAGTTTCAACTCACAGCAGCGGCGGCTAGGATTATTAAGGGGGATGGTGGTGGTTCGGAGATCTAAGTCAAGGAAGCGGAAGTTGTTGCAGATGCGGGTGGGGCGGCGATGATCTCCTCCATGGCAGTCTTGGCAATGGTGGCGATGTCGTGGCCGGCAGGGGACTAGTGGAGGGCCTGAAGGAGGGCGCTGGACTAGCAAAGGGTCGAGGATAAGTTAGAGGGTGTTAGGGATGATGGGGGGTTTTATTGATAAAGGATAAAATGGTAAAAATAAATAAATCAATTCATTTTCAGATAGATTCCAAATCAAGGAATTCAATTCAATTCTTGATGGAATTCCATTATCGATGAAATTCAATTCAATTTCATTACTTAAAAACTTTCCAAACACCCTGTAATAAATTCCATTATTATGTTGAGAATTTAATTGCAATAGGAGCAAGAGAATAGGTAGCACCAGCCACACCAAAGTGACAATGATTAGTGAGTATAGATAATAAGAGCAGATCTGCCAAATTTCCAAACAAGTAATGGAATGTCGAGACATGCTAATATAAATACTTGCCCTAAGATGTGCTTCTCGGCCAAAAGCTCGTTACAAGATACAGGAAAAAGGCCAAAAGCAACAAGCATTTATTGTTGCTGTCAGAAGATTTACTTTGTGGAAGCGAGTACCAAATGCATTCCTTAAAATGCATGGCGTACCAATATCTAGATGCTAAACTGACAGAAATTGATTAACAAAATAAAGGAATAATTGATAGGGTAGGTTTAGCCCTGCAGGTACTATAGTTCCAAAGTTTTTGACGATTATGCCTTTTGTTTTTCCCTAAACTAGTTATCCTGCTTGTGTTTATAAAAAAAAAGTTATCCTGCTTGTTTAATTTAAAACACAGCCGCGTGAATGGAGAAGAAAAGAAGGCCTAGGCTGCTAGCTCCATAGTATTCAATCCCGGATAGTAGTGCGGAGCTACTACTTTAAATCATCAGCAGGATAGCCATTATATTGAAAAAAATAGTGAAATGTTATTTAACCATACTACAAAATATAACGTTCAAATATAAAAAAAATCCAAAATTACACTTATATTAATTATTAATAATAAAAAATTTTATAATCTATATTTTCAACATGTAATTACCATCAATCCAATGTATAAATAACAAGTAAATATGTAAGAAATTTAGTAGCACAAGAGATCAAATAAAAAACTGTTGGGTTTTTGCTCTTTCACTAAAGCCCAATAGGGCCTAGTGTGTAAGAAGAGCCCAAGAAACCTAGAGCCCGTTACATCTAAGGGTTAGGTTTTCTAGGAACCCATATATATACTACACTTAACCCTCTCCATAGAGAGAGAGCAGTCTCAGAGGTAGAGGCAAGGTCATCTCCTGATAGAGAGAAAGTGCCCACACACTATCTCCTTCCCCTTGAGACATAGTCTGGAAGGTCTGCCGTCAACCGACTACAAGAAAATCAATCGTGCGGTAACACAAGGATTCTCAGACGAGGGAGATCATCAAAGATCGACACTCCGAGAGGTAACATTCCTTGTGTGTTTATGAAACAATGATGATTCGATAAGCATACCGATGTACTAGGTCCTTAAATCGCTTCCGCATAAATCCAATAGTTCCTACAATTGGTATCAGAGCCTGACTGTACATTGGTATGTGAATCTAGTTTCATTATTCATGTAATTAGTTTGCTTTGTGAAATATGGCACCTAGGATTCTATATTTGTTGATCATATGTGTTGTATGTTTATCTTTATAATTCTTTTCATAAAAATCAATGCTTTATTTGGTTTTCAACTTTAATCCATGGTAGAGATTTGAATGTATTTTCTTGGGTTGTAACAAGGAGGCTAATCCCATATGATTAGGTTTCCTCCTTGATTTTTTTTTATTATTTTCAATTCTTGTATATTTTTTTTATGTTATACAAAAGTTGTAATAAAAAGAAGATCAAGAAGATACAAAAAGAAGGGCGTTAAATCCGTTTGGACATGTTCGTGGACCTCTGGATCTTGGAATTGGACGTATCATATATCATTGGAAAGAGGACGGAAAGACGAACAAAATGGTGGGCGGAACGCGGCCATAGGATCCTCCACGCGCTGCCACGCGCCGCCAGAAGTTTCTGACAGTGGTTTCCACGCGCCTGTGAAGATGGAGAGAGTGAAGGCGCGTGGGACATCCAAATTGGGTGATTCTAGTGGCGTTGGCTTCGTCTCTTCATGGCGGTTCTAACCCTAAAATTTTGTGCTGATCCGAGTTCAGGTGACGGCGCAATGGACGAAACAGTTAGGGTTCCTTGAAGTTGTCTTAGGTTTTCTTGCCAAAATTTGGTATTTTGGGCTTATGGACCCATGGTTACCATAAAAGGGCTTGAGATAAATACCTATGGACTAAAAGGAAGGACAAGAAGGACTGGAACATTTTTTGTTATTTTATTTTATTTTATTTTTCTCTAGGAAACCATGGATTAAAGTCTATTTTATTTAAATTGCTTTATTTTATGAATGGATGAATTATATGATTGATAACATGCTTATTGTGATAACATGTCATATAGAATAGGTGGTGCCATATTGCTGCATAACTTGAAAATTAGATAAGCATAATAGCTATTTTGTCATTCCGCGACTAATATGATAGTTATTATAGGATTATTTTGATTCAAAATTATTCTCAAAAATTAATTAAAATTATTATGATTTTTTGTTAAAAATCTATATTAATGATTGAATTAATTAATTTTGAATAATTAAAATCAAGACAAATAATCCAAATTATTTCCTAAGAGAACTGTTTACATTGCGAGTAATTTGTGGGTCTTCTAAAATGGTCATGTGTTAACACATTTGCATACCACAATCATGTATCATGATTGTGTGGAGCACACGCTGCCTATCATGACCGGATTTTAGGACCTTAATGATTTTAAAATTCCAATAAGCTAAGCTTGCACGTTCATCGGCTTGCGGGTGCTTACATAGTTTTTGAAATCAAATAAAGAATACTCGAATTTAAACAATTCTTGGAAATTGGAAAATTCTAAATTTTAAAATATTGAATGGGTGAAGGTTTTTTTTTAAGTAATTAATTTAAAACCTACGGGCTCCAATTGTAGGTTTATTAGTGAAAAGGTTATCGCTGAAGCCCTATCGGATAAGGATAATCGGATTTCACTAGATTAAACCTTAATATTTTCAAAATTTTAGTAAAGTTTTGTACGGCCCATCGTCGGCAACACTTAGACACTAAAGAGAATTTTGAAAGTAAATAATGGTTAAATACATTCAACTTTGGTAAAGTTGTTAACCCTCCCATCGAGGCTCTGGCAATGGAACTGAAGGCCCAAAATAACAATATTAGTTTTACAAGTATCTTGCCCATCGTAAGCCTTGTAAAGATAACTAATAGATTGTTAAACTATAAACGAGTAGTAGTTATCAGAATCTACTAGCGCAGATTCTGTTTATAGTTATTCAAGTTTGTAATTAGTGTGTTTTTCCTTGTTTTCAGAAAAATGTCTTCATTCAATCCTTTAGCTACTATCTTGAGTCAAAAACCTATGGATGGTACAAACTACAAACAATGGAAAACTAATTTGGATATTGTTCTTCAATATGAAAAGCTCAACTTTGTTCTGACTAACCCTATGCCAAATACCTCATCAAGATTTGCTCGAGGCAACAAAGACACGTCTTCAAAGGAGAAGGAAAGATGGGAGAAGGCAAATGTGGCGATTCATTGCTATATTTTAGCCGATTTACAATCACCTTCAGGAGCAAGTAAGCATGATTGAGAGTGGAGCAAAGATGCTCCTACCTCTTGATGGCATGTTTGCTATGTCTAGCAATTCTGCTAGACAGAATCTATGAATGCAATCACCAAGACAAGATTTACGGAGGAAGTGTGCGGGATCATTGTCGACAATGATAGCAAACTTCAAGAAGGTCAAGACCATGGGGTCGATTTGAACAAGAAGTAAAAGTTGACCTTCTCTTGCGATCCTTTGCTGAATACTTCAATCAGTTCAAGATGAATTATAATATGAATAAGATGAATCTTGACCTTACTCAGCTGATGCATGAGCTTGAGAGTGCTGAACAGTCTCTAGTCAAGCGAGGCGATGCATTTTTCTTTGGTGAGAGTTCTGTGAAACCTAAGGGGAAACCTAAGGGAAGGAACAAGAACAAGAAAAAGAAGAAATCAGGTGTTCCAGTTGCCAAACCAGTTGCAATGAAGCAGCCAAAAGGCAAGTGCTTCAAGTGCGGACAAAAAGGGCATTGGGAGAAAAATTGCCCACGTATGAATAAACCAGGTATGGGTAATTTACATGTGATTGAGGCTTGTTTAGTGGAGAATTACAATGATAAATGGATCATTGATTCAGGAGCCACTAACCATGTTTGTTACTCTTTGCAGTGGTTCAAACATAACTTGCCTTTAAGTGAAGGACAAAGAGTTTTGAAGCTTGGAAATGGGGAGCTTGTGTCTGCACTAGCAGTGGGACAAGTTGTTTTATTTTTTGATAATTGCAGAACTTTGGTTTTAGAAGACTGTTTATTTATTCCGGATTTTAAGAGGAATTTAATTTTTGTTAGTTGTTTGGTTAAACATGGTTTGTGATTCAGCTTTAATTCCTCAGTTTCAATAAGAAGTTCATCTTCTTTCATTTGTTCCGGTGTAATGTTTAATGGTCTTTATTTCCTTAGTCCTGTGCCCTGTGAAGTTAATCATGTTGAATTAGGAGATGTTGAGCATGTTCATTCATCAAAGAAAAGAAAAGTTTCCAATGAAACTTATCTTTAGCATTTAAGATTGGGTCATATTAACTCTAACAGGATACAAGGTTTGGTCAATAGTGGGATTCTAAAATCCCTGAACTTTGAACCGATACTTTGTGAATCTTGTTTAGAGGGTAAAATGACTAAGAGATCTTTCAAGGCCAAGGGAAATCGTACACACTTCAAATTGGAATTGGTACATACTGATGTATGTGGACCAATAAATGTCCAGGTCAGAGGCGGGTATGAGTATTTTATCACATTTACTGATGATTACTCTAGATTTGGACATGTGTACCTGATGCGTCACAAGTCCAAGCTTTTGGAAAATTCCAAGAGTTCAAGGTGAGGCGTAAAAGCATCTTGGTGTTCAAATTAAGACTCTTGATCTGACCGAGGAGGTGAATACCTATCTGGAGAGTTCAGGTCTTACTCGACCAAAGAGAGGATAGTTTCACAATTATCTTCTCCAGGACACCCAGCAGAATGGAGTTCTTTGAAAGGAGAAATAGAACCCTTTTAGAAATGACAAGATCTATGCTCAGTTATTCATCTCTTTCTGATTCATTCTCGGGATATGCCTTAGAAACTGCTATGTACCTATTGAACTTAGCTCGCCCAAGACTGGTTTCAAAGACACCAATAGAATTATGGAGAGGGTGTAAGCCCTCCTTGAATCATATTCTGATTTGGGGTGCTCCTACATGTCTTACAACAAGCCAAATAAGATGGACTCGCGTGTAAGTATGCATGTTTATAGGCTATCCTAAAGGAACCAGAGGTTGGTTGTTTTATAGTCCGAAAGAAAAGAAGGTCATAGTGAGTACACACGCGACTTTCTTAGAGGAGGACTATATGGCAAATTATAAGCCAAGGAGTAAGGTTATTCTTGATGAGCTAGTCTCGAGATCAAGTTACACCTCAACCTCAAAGTGCTCTAGCTTTTGTTCCCGTGGTTGTTCAAAGAGGGGAAAATATACTGTTGTTGAACACACACAGAACCGTAAATAGAACCAAGTTCAAAGATGATGATCAACAAGTGGAACTGTAGAGATGCGATTACGCTTGTGGAAGAACAACAAAATCATGAATTGGTTAATCCACTTAATGAGGGTCATCATATAGAAATTGTTAACCCACCAAACTTGGTTCCCCACAGTAGATGCACAACAACAAGTGCGGCAAAGTCGTAGTGGGAGATTGATTCGTAAACCCGCAAGATTTCTCTTGTTGGGTGAATCACCTCGAGGATGTCATCATTGAAGAAGATGATGATCCCACGAGTTATGACGAGGCACTAGGAGATGTTGATGCTCAGAATGGCGTGAGGCTATGAATCGTGAAATGGATTCTTTGTATTCCAACTCAGTTTGGTCTCTTGTAAATGCACCAAAAGGGGTAAGACCCATTGGGTGTAAATGGATCTACAAGAGAAAGAGAGGATCGGACGGGAAGGTTGAAACCTTCAAAGCTAGATTGGTGGCAAAAGGGTACACCCAAATAGAAGGTGTGGATTATGAAGAAACCTTTTCACGGTTGCCATGCTCAAGTCCATCCGATTCTCTTAGTTATAAAGAAATCTTGATTATGATATTTGGCAAATGGATGTCAAAACTGCTTAAATGGAAATTTGGAAGAGGATATCTATATGCAAAGAACCAACCGGGTTCATAGCCAAAGGGCAAGAAAACATGGTATGCAAGTTGCAAAGGTCCATTTATGGACTTAAGCAAGCGTCCAGATCATGGAACATCAGGTTTGATCAAGCCATTAAGTCTTATGGTTTTGAGAAAAGTCCTGATGAGCCGTGTGTGTATAAAAGGATCCAAGGTATCGCAAAAACATTTCTGGTACTTTATGTGGATGATATACTCCTTATCGGAAATGATACAGAGGTATTGTTAGGCATAAAGACTTGGCTAAGCAAGCATTTTGATATGAAGGACCTCGGGAAGCCAATTATATTCTTGGTATTAAGCTCTTGCGAGACCGAAAGAATAAGGTATTGGCATTATCTCAGGCTAATTACATCGACAAAATACTTGCCAGGTTCAAAGATGGAGAATTCCAAGAAGGGAATTTTACCCTTCGTGCATGGAATTCATCTCTAAGGAGCATTCTCCTAAAACTCCCGAGCAGAGAACGCATGAGTAGGATACCTTACGCTTGCAAAGAGGTAGCCTTATGTATGCTATCTTTGTGCACTGCACGGATATCCGCTATGCAAGGGAGTAGTAAGTCGATACCAATCTAATCCTCGAGAGGAACACTGATAGCGGTTAAACATATACTCAAGTACCTTAGGAGAACGAGAGATTATATGTTGGTCTATTCCAGTGGGAGTCTTGAAACCATTGGTTACATTGCACTGCATTTCCAAGGAGACATTGACTCAAGAAAATCCACTTACGGGTATGTGTTCACTCTTAATGGCGGGCCATTTGTTGGAGGAGTGTCAAACAATCATGTGTGGTGACTCTACCACGTAGGTGAGTATGTAGTCGCTCGAGGCTGCAAAGGAAGCCGCATGGTTAAAGAAGTTCCTAACGGATCTTCAGGTGATACCAGGTGTTAGTCGTCCCATCACACTTTACTGTGACAACAGTGGGGCAGTAGCACAGTCCAAGGAACCAAGGTGTCACAAAAGACAAAAGCACATAGAGAGGAAGTACCACTTGATCCGAGATATAATTGAAAGAGGAGATACAGTGGTAGTCAAGATAGCATCGGACGAGAACCTTCCTGACCCTTTTACTAAGAGTTTGCCTGAACGTGTGTTCGAGAGGCATATAACATCTATGGGTCTTAGGAGGATTCCAGATTTGCTATAGCTTTAGGAAGTTGTTATTTCACTTTGTTGTTTTGTGCTTTTTGAGCAAGACATTATGACATTGTAATTTTTTTCTGAATGTTATAAATGAGGTATTATTCATTTATTCTGCACACTATTTACAAACACTAAGGTCCAGATCAATTGTGAAGTATATGATCATATGGATACGTTCATGGAGGACATGATCATAGGTTCTCATAATTGATGAACAAGTTCACAGCTGTTAAATAAAGTTGGGCACTTCATTTAGGCTGCAATATTTTATGAAATGGTTTTGTCCAAATCATTGTAAAATATTGGTGTGAATTAACATTCACATTGAAAGGATCAAGGAGAGATTTGATTAAGGGTGTGTTTTCATTCATAAGGTATCAAATCTCCAGATAACTATAGTTATAATATTGCTCTTAATTCTGAGTTTATTATAAATAGGTAATCAAATAGTTTTCATTCTTTGATTTACCAACGGGTGAGGTGTGATCTATTGACGGCCAATAACTCGGTATTTTGGGAGTGAGATTGTTTGATTATCGGTATTTATGAGATAAACAATATGAAATTTGTAGGAAATGTCCCCTTGATATGTTTGGTCTTGGATATTGAAGACACTGCTAGTGCATGTAATCCATTAGAGAAACTATCATAGTCAAGGGAATAAATAATTGATTGGGTAATGTAAAACTAGTCAATCAATTATAGACATTCTACAAAGGAGTGATGCATATACATGTTATATATGTTATTAATCTTGGAGTTCAAGTTCGGGCTTTTAGTGGAGTAGCAAGATTAGATAATCATTTGTTGATTATCATGAGCCTTGATTAATAATAGTTGGTAGATCCCCAGGCTAGCTCAAGATAAGGGATGGGGAAATTTCAGTTGATGATGACTAGTGAGTTACATGGTCTTGGGCTTTAAGCTCAAGTTTGTACTCAAGAGCAAGTGGGAGATTGTTGGGTTTTTGCTCTTTCACTAAAGCCCAATAGGGCCTAGTGTGTAAGAAGAGCCCAAGAAACCTGTTCTGCTACATCTAAGGGTTAGGTTTTCTATGAACCCATATATATACTACACTTAACCCTCTCCATAGAGAGAGCGATACAGAGGTAGAGGCAAGGTCATCTCCTGATAGAGAGAAAGTGCCCACACACTATCTCCTTCCCCTTGAGACATAGTCTGGAAGGTCTGCCGTCAACCGACTACAAGAAAATCAATCGTGCGGTAACACAAGGATTCTCAGACGAGGTAGATCATCAAAGATCGACACTCCGAGAGGTAACATTCCTTGTGTGTTTATGAAACAATGATGATTCGATAAGCATACCGATGTACTAGGTCCTTAAATCGCTTCCGCATAAATCCAATAGTTCCTACAAAAACATCATGCCTTAGAAGAATTTAAGCCTCTAAGCTTTATTTGTTTGGTCTAACAAGCCTCTAAGCTTTAAATAAAAGGCCCAATTTTAATTGAAAAAGGAAGAAGCCAACTAAAGAAAAGAGAAGAAACAAGCCCAGCCCAAATAAAGATTTCAGCAAAATAAAATAAAATAATCCCCCTAAACATAAAAGGAAACCCTAACTAGAAGGAGAGAGAGCATATGCGCCACTTCGGAGGAGAAAACAAGAGGAAATGTGAAGCGGATGAAGGCCCAAACCCAGAGGAATCACGACTCGAAGCAATAGAGGCTGCTATTCCTGTGATTGGCGCTGTGAAGCACCACAATTCGCAACCACGACTCCCGCGAAGGCCATCCACTCTGTGATGAGCACCCTGTAGCGGTGGAGGGCCGCAACGAGCCACGACGGCGCTACTATAGCGCACTATTGATAACAGAGGTATAGATTATATTTACATCATCATTGAGGAAGCACATGTCTATTCTCACTCCATAATTAATGCTTTCATTTGCATTTTTTCTAATATACCTTTAAATTTAAAAAAAAAATTTATTTCAAAACTAAGTTAAGAATTTTATATTAGAATCTCAATTATCTATTACCACTCCTTATTTATTATTTTTATTTGTGATATATTTCAAGCAAAGAGGCTTTAGCCCCATAACAGGGGAAGCAAATCAGTTCAGCTAAATACAAAAATCCAGCAAACAGAGGAGTTACCTCTTTTAATAGCTTAGCAGCTCCTCACACCAATATCAGAAACATCCATGAAGTGGGCACTAAGAATAACATCCACAATGTGCTGGCCCATGGCAAAACCTCCCGAAAACGGCAACAACACAACACTTGTGGGCAGCAAAACGCCCCTTAAAAGGGCCACAAGAGAAGCACAAACAACATCATGCCTATCAAAGACTACTGCAGTGTCCTAGCTCATTGTAAGACCTGCTGAAACTGGCCATGTGGCAGTAAGTATAGTTGTGATCAAGACTGAATATGTGTGACGGATAAACATGTCGTTAACAGGGATCAAAAGATATTTAAGCCTTAAACTTTGAGAGAAATAGTATTTGCTAGCTAGTTATTTGTCTCGTTCGTAATGAAATACTCTTACGTATAGTTGTAAAATAAAATTAAGTGTTAATCTTGTTATTTATGGATATCGCTCTTCATGAAAAGTTTATTATGTATTACCTATTTGACTTATGTATTTCAATTGTTTTACTTGAAACTTTAATTTATTTTGATGGATTTAATAATTGTCACTATAATTTTTTTCTAGTTGGTTGCTGCAGTGATTGATTAGAAATAGTGTACTTATAAACTTTTTTATATCAAGGCTTTGAAAATTAAATTCATTGGTGTATATCTAGTATATATGTCTACTAATTAATTTAACCAAAGTTCTCACTATCTATTTTTAATATTTTTCAGTGTTTCAGTGGCAAATATCAGTTGAAGACTTTTAATAAATTTGTTTTTATGGAATTGCAATGTCACAAAAAGTGTTATATTTTATATTTGATAAAATTTGCAAGTTATTTGAATTTAATTTCACAACACTTTTTAAGTTAATTTAAACATTATATTTAAGTTAGCAAATTTTTGTATTATGATAAAAAAATTTAATTATTGTTAATTTTTATGTTTAATAACATATGCTAAATATTGTTATTAAATATAAATTTAAAATAACACAATTGCAACATATTACAAAAAAAAAAAACAAATTTCAAAATAAATTTTCAACTAAGATATTTAGATATTAAATTCACAAAGCAAGGAATGATAATAGATGATTGAAATTTTAATTCATGATTTTTAATTTAGTTTAAGAAAAAAAGCCTAACTAATAAAATAGGGTTAAGGATATTTAAGACTAGTGTAAATGACCGCATTAGACATGGAGCGGCAATGATGGTAGGGGCAATTTCCCGATCATTGACTAAAAAATTTGAATATACATATATTAAACTCAACGGTGGTTGATTAAATTGATTACATTTTTAATTAGTATAAATTTGTAGCAAAAATTATAAGACCTTCTTTATTGTTGATTATCAGGCTACGATTATTATGGACGCGTCTGTTTTAAATTTTTTTTAAAAATTATAAAATTAAAAATTTATACGTAACTGAAAATGTTAGAAACCGTTCAAAAAAAATTAAAAAGTTCAAAACTGATTTTTTTTTTTCCCAAAACTTATTTTTTTCACTTTAAAAATATTGAAAATTGGCTTTTTCAGATGAGAAAAGCTCACCCAAATTCTTAACCTCGTTCAAAATAAGATAAAAGTACCACAACATCTACTTCGACGGTACTGCAGTACCAAATAATAAAATATTCATGCCCAAGATAAACGATACCAAGGTGGATTAATACATATTCTTTTTGGATCACGATCAACAATATCCACCATCAATTACAGTGACTAATTCCCGCATCAACTTGTAGCCACCTAGATGGATGGGACAACTGGATCAGAGATTTAAGACTTCTCCATACCCCAAAATCAGGGATTTAATTCAGGGAGAATGAATCCCTTCTACTTAACCATACCCCAAATTGATTGATACATATTCTATTGATGCATTAAGTAAAAAAAGAAAAATAGATTCTATTAATGCATTAAGTAAAAAACTAATTTTCAAAATAAAATATTCATCATTTAATGATATGGTCCAATATAAAAACAAAGCTGTCTATTTTTATATAAAAAAAATCAATTGTCTTCAGATGAAAAGAGATGGGGTTCTCATAGCCACCACAAGAAGCTTAGTGAGTGTCCAGAAGTGTACCTTAGTGATGCTCAAACGACAACGAATAGGAACAAAGACTACAACTTTGTCATATAAGAAGAGGATCTCTGTCGGCTGTTACAGTTGTTGAGTTGCTGTTGAATGAAGAGAGAGGGCGGCGGCTATGTAATTGAAGCAACAAGGAAGTATATATAGTGCTAGGGTTTTCTAGGTTTTTTCTTTTTTGTTTTTTGGGGCAGCGTTTTCTAGGTAGTAGAACTAGAAAGTATTGGGTTTGCATCTGCAACCTGGTGGGCTGGGTAACTCATATTCCTTTCTCGTATGTATGGGTTGGTCCAGCTTTTGCATTCCACAAGTTTGTCTCCGCTTTATGAAGGACGTTAGGACCAAAAACAAAAAAAGTGATAGATTCCATTACATATGTATTTGATATAAATGGGCTTCCACTGTGTGGCAGTATTAATAAAGTTTTTTATCTTTAATTTGTAAAAGTGAAGATTATATAAATTAATTAAACCCTAGTTGAATCAATAAATCTTTGAATAAGTGCAATATTTAGTTCAATATCCGATCCTATTTTTCATAGTCTTGTGTAGGATTAATAACAAACTTAAAAAATATTAAATTAATAAAATTAAAAATAAGAAATTGATCAAATAAAAACTTAATAAAATAGTAAAGTAAACCTAATAAAATATGAAAATATCAGATTAAAATAATAACCCAGCTCTTATCTAAGCTAGGTATTCTCACACACGCATATATATACTCAATGTGAGAATATTCCTAACCAGTGTTACATGTTTTGATTCATTAAAAAAAAAAAAAGTGTTATGTGTTTTAAAAGAAGGAAGAAACCAAAGATATTGCTAATGATAGTTTGTGAATTAGATGATTTTGAAGGAAAAAGAAGTGTTCAGGAATCTAATCTCAATCAAAATATCTATAGAGTACCTTAAAGAGCAACCTACACTATTTTTTGTGTTAATTATGTATATCTTTTTTAAAAGGATATAGAGTACTAATCACTATTTTAGCTAGCCCCTATAGAATTGTATTAATTTCATAATAGTCCTTATTTTATTTAAACTCAATATGAACTCCCTAAAATATAAATATTTCATCCAATTTAGTCCTTTTCCCACTTCTTCCAAATCTCTAGAACTGAGCATAAGCTTAAATCATGGAATTCCATATGTACTCACTTCAATAGAGTTTTTCCAAGTAGTTGGTAGTTAGGGTTAATGCCACTTCAATTTGTGGTCTATGAGACTTGTGGTCACGGAGGACCCTACAACAACATGCACTTATTATTATAAGTTTTTTGCCCTTGCTCATCGCAGTGTGTGCAGTCACGGAGGAAGAGACATCGAAGGTGAGGCATTGCAACTTTATCTTGTCTCCACTACCCTTCGGCACCGGTAGCAACCATGTGAAACGCTTCAATCTGTGGGAAGATTTGACGGAAGCTCATTTGCATGTGATGGAAGATTGAATTCGATCCTGATATTTATAGCTCATGGAGTTTGCTTAGGCGATGTAGGCTTGGTAATTATTGTGGCGATGACATCTCATCAAATGATAAACTCAGTTTTGTCAAGTTAGGGAGAAAGTCATTGTTCAGCATGGATACTAGTGGTTGACATGTCACTAAGAATTTGGAGACTCACCAATGTTTCACTATTTTTCGGGCTTGGCTGTGCTGGTGGTTCCACCCAATCCCTACCTTCAACATAAACATGTCTCAGTCGCTGCACTTCCACATTCCACTTGGGATAGTAACATCATTGTCATCCAATACAAATAGACATAGGTGTTTCTAGATTCCAAAGAGTGCATGTAGAAGCTAAAATATTATTTTCTATTGTTAAACTATCTGCTACTATTCTATGGCAACGGAACTTATCCTTCACATCATCCTTGTTGTAGATCTTTCTAACAAGTATAGTCATTCCCGGCCCACCCATGCCTATTATGGAATTAACAATAAGGCGTGGATTTTCCTTCATGAGCTTCTCATTCACGACAGTGGAGTCAACTGCTTCTTCTTCCTCTACATCCCTCCTTCTTCTACAGAGTGATTCTGCATCTTCTACCATAGTATTGTGTTGATCTCTACTCTTGAAATCACCTTCTTCAATACCATATTTGCCTTTTGTTCTTATAGAGAGATCTATAAGAACAAAAGGCAAATATGATCATCCACCTTGTGAAGCATGAACACATTGTCTTTGCAAATATGATCATCCACCTCGTGAAGCATGAACACATTGTCTTTGCAATGGAAGCACTTCTCAAACATGTTCATTCTTCTGTGCTTATTGACATTGTCAATGTAGGTGTCTATCACGTCCTCAGTATCTGTAATTTGGCTCACAACTTCTTTAACTTTGTCACTACTACGCTTCCCCTCAGAACTTTTAGGAACATTTACATGAACTTGAGCTCATCGCTCAGGGAACTGATTTCATCCTCCACACCCGAAAGCAACTCACTTCATCAACCAGCAGCAGCGACAAGTTCTCTAATCCAAAAGTAACAGTACTACTCACCACACTATCTGTCATTTCTCTGCAAGGAAAGGGATGTTGAGTAACAACTCAAGATCTTGCAACTAGGAAGGGAAAGAACGCAAACAGAAACAAATATATGTATTTATTCTAATATAATAAAGCATTCAGGAATTAGCGAACTTTTCATTATTATAGTTGTCAAAAAGGTGTATTTTAAGCTTAACAATTTAATTGATTTTCAAACTAGTTAGTTCTTTAACGTGAAAATGAATGAAAATTCACAGTAATGACTAATTTACAATACAATTCTTGTACAGCATTTTATACGATAACCTTTATAATAATTTATTTTGCTCAAATTAATAATTAATTTTCCTATTGTAATTTATATGTTGTTCAAAAAAAAAAACAAAGTTAACCATCCCCTTATCTTCTAGCTTATCCATTTACCATGTATGTTTACGGCAGTCAGCACTAGCTGGAAGTTTCAAGAATTGAAGCTGCCAAATTTTTCCCATCCAATTCCTAAAGTACAATAAATATGCATAAGGGAGTCTTGCTAGTTACACATGAAAACAAGTAAATCAATTAAGGCACCTGAATTATTGACTAGAATGTGCCTAAAGTATTGACCAGAGGGAGCAGATACTCACCTGATCATAAGTATTCACCAGAGACTTTTAGTTTTGGCAATTAAGAGTAAAGACCTCTCACTCCAGCAAATCAAAGTTGTGAAAGTGTGCCTGAAACAATTGTGCAGGGTTTAATAAATTCCATTTTTGTGCTGAGAAGCTGATATAGGAGCAAGAGAATGGGTGGAACCAAGCCACACCAAAGTGAAAATTACAATTTGTGCAAGTATAGGAAATAAGAACGCACAGTTGCTGAATTTCCGAATTTGAAATGGAATGTTGAGACATTATGCTATAAATACTTGCCTTAAGGTGCCTTAAACCATATAGGGTCCAAAGAATGTGGACTTTTTGGACAAAAACTTGTTACAAGGAGTAGGAAAGGGGCCAAAAGCAACAAGCATTTGTTCTAGCCGTGAGAATATTTGTGGAAGCGAGTATCAAATGCATTAACATTTAACAATAGCTAATTATTTATTCAAAGTTCCAAGACGTATTTTACATGGAGAAAGTTAAGCTAAAACAAATTATTGACTAAATAGTTTCAGTAACAACTTATTGATTACTTAGGGGGACTTGTTCCTTTTTATGGGGCGCCACTAAACCAATAATACCTTGATGTTAATGAAAAGGCTTGAATGAACCTCGCAAGTGTAACAACAAACAACTAAATTCATGCCAAGTCAGAAGGAGCATGTACTCACCAGATATTAAGTATCCACCAATAGTAGTCTTCTTATTGATACTGCAGCTAATCAAAGTTGAGATAGTGTACCTGAAATATGAACATAATTTAATAAATTCTACTGCTATGTTAGAATGTTGCAACAGGAGAAGTAAATTGGACAGTACCAAATATGTATAGGATATAAGAGAACAATAATGTCGACTATTTTAAAGTATCCCAGCATCAACAAAGCTATCAATTTCCCAAGTTTATAATGGAACGGTGTGACATTGTGATATAAATGCTTGCCTTAAATAAACATTCACCAAAGGGCACTGTAGACTTTTAATGTTAGGACTTAATTAGGAGGAATGAGCAAACACTCACTTGATGTCATGACCCGACTTGGGAACGTGACCAGCATGTAAAGAATCTCATCCCCACATAAATCTCATGATCTCTGAGTCTTTCTAAATACTTGATTTATCACAATCTAATACTTAAAATATGATCTCTTTGAAATATTAACATTTTCTCTAGATAAAACATAATATTTAATTTCATAAACTTAAGGTATTTAATAATTCAAGCTCTAAAAATATCTTAACCCAGATCTGTTAATCGTGAAATCATAAACTGTTTCAGCATATCGTATAAATCTTAAATATGAAAATCTGTTTAACACTTGAAAACTGAATCACAAATAATACCTATCTGGTTTGTTACATAAACTCAAATCAAACTTTACCATTTTAAATCCATACTTGTAAATTGAAAACACATACACACTATTTTAAATACTATTATGATACAAAATCTGAAAAATAATGCATGGCTTGGATCCTGCCTGCATATCTACTGGAGCACTCTACTCTAACATTATCATATACTAACCCTTACTCCAAAATAAGGCTCACCAATAGAAAGAGCTGCGTCTACCAATCTGGGCTGAAACAGAAATTGTACTTGTAACTATGAGAGGAAAGGAGAAGGGTGAGTTAACGGATTCAGTGAGTGAACTCTTCACCCATCACTCACATGGGACAACCAAGGAATATATATACATAACGTAACATGCATGCAACAATTATAAACCATTTTATATTTATATGCATAACTATATAGAAAAGATATCTCTGTATTTATAAATTCATAGAAAAGCATATCTAATTTCTTACTCTACCAAGAAATCATTTTCCACACATTTACATAATAACTCTTAAATCAAATATTCTCTGAAAACATAATTTAACATTACTCTAGCTAGTAGAGAAATATGGATCTCTAGTTATACATTGCATAATGATATATTCTTTAGCTATGCATATCAACCATTGTCGCAACCGGGATCGTGACGGGGACGGCGAGAAATGATTTTTTGAAATGGAGTCGCCACCAAATTTTATTTAATTGGTAAAAACATGGAAAAACCATTTTATTTAAAGAAAATGATCTTTGAAACCAGATCTAAGCTTGGGAGTCGGTTATGCTTAGGGAAGGGTAGGAACTTAATCCTACAAAGACTTCCTAATACACCCGTCTTTAGACGGTACCTTAATTAATTGTGCAAATTATTAATAACCTTTCAAAATATTTATTTACACTTTTATTTTAAGAAAATTATAAAAGAAAATATTTTTAGAATAAGAAAATTCCGGAGTACCAAACTGTCACAATTCAAGTATCCGTAATATTGAGTTAACAAACCGTCACGGCTAAATTAACCTCTTTATTTGAAATAAAATATATACATTTCAATGATTAATTTAAATTAAGATAATAAAGAGAAAAGGAGGATAATAATAATAACATAAATAAATAAATAAATAAATATTTATAATAATGATAATAATAATGAATAAAAATATTTACATGCAAAACAGAATAAATAATATCATAAAATTTAATTTTATCTTAAAGATTTGAAACATCAAGCTATCCCAGCTCAGATATTTAACTGAGTTAATAAGCCGTCACGACTAAATTAACATCCTCATTTAAAATAATTTGATTATTAACTAAAATTAAAAAAAATACCTGACACTAATGTACAATAAATATTTATAAATAAACAAAAATAACAATAAATATTTACAAATTAAAAATGGAATAATATAAAATAACCTAATAAAATCTAATTTTGACTTGACAGGAATCACCTGCTCCTACGTATCCTCTGGTGCGATGAGGAATTCAAAGTCACGTAGTTCTTTAAAATTGTGGGATGATTCAATTTTATTTTCGAAAAGGAGTTTTAGAATATCAAGCTGTCGCGGCTAAAATATTCTTGAATATAGAATTAATAAGCCGTCGCGGCTAAATTAACTATAATCTTAAAACTGAATCATTGATCCTTTGCATTTTTATTTTTATTTTTATTTTTATTTTATATAATTTTTTATTATTTTTATCTAAAACCGAAACAAATCAAAAAATTATTACTTGTTGTAAACAGAGAATTGACTCAACTTCAAATCAAAACAGTGCTAATAACCAATAAATACAAATGATCAAATATAAATAGATAGACAACAACAGTCTAAATATTCCTACATCCATCCCTTTTTTGTTATTTATTTATTTTTTTAAATAACTCAATTACTTTATCAATTCTTTCATTCCCCTTTTTTTAAAAAAAAAATTTCTAAACTCTCCCACTATTGGGCCTCTTTATTTTCGGATTCAAACAAACTCAAATATTCAAGTCCAAATGAATTCCCAAACAACCCAAACAACCTATGTTATTGTTTAGTCTGAAGCCCACTAAGTAAAAAGAATAATAACAATGCTTAGAAATAAAAAAAAAACATGTCAGAATAAAAAAACAACAAGCCCAAATATTTGAACCAACAAAATAACACAAAACAAAAAAAATTCAATTTCTCTAACCCAACCCACACTCTCTCTCACACACACACACAGATACACACGCACACAAACGCACCCACACACACTCTGAGAGAGGGAGAGGGCCGAAGCCATGGAGGAAGGAGAGAAGAGAGGGGGGGTCGAGAGAGGGAGAGATTCATTGATGGACAAAGAAACCTATGCAACGCAACAGAGAGGAGGGAGGCCACGACGATCAGAACGGCGGCCGGCAGTGCGCGAGCAAAGAGACGGCACAAGGTGGGGTTTTCACGAGCGGTGGTGGTGGTGGAAGGAGCTCGTGACGCCACAAAGAAGGGGAAGAGGGAGCCACGCGTGAGGGGGTAAGGAGACATGGTGGGCGGGCTTGCAGCACCGAGAAGAGGGGAGCTGGGTCCCAATGCGAACAAAGGCAAACACGAGGACTTCCCAGCGAGCTCCGCTGGCCGGGCTAGTATTGGCGTCAACGCGGCGCGCAAAGTGGTGGGCTTCTTCAGATCTTGGTTGTCGGCGCGGCAGCTGCTAATCCAGGCGATGCTACAACCGCGGCTGCAGGTGGCGAGATGGCCCATTCGAGCGGAAGAAGCGGCGTGACGCGGGGCTACTCCCAAAGGAATTCAGAGCTACAATGAGGGAAGGAGTCGCGCAGCCTTCTTTCCTCTCCTTCTCTTTCACTTCAATTCCTGGTTCTTTTCCTTCTTCTCCCCTTTTGTTATTCTTCTTGTTTTTATGCTTCAGCCTTTTGCTTATGTTGATTGATGTTGGACCTGAAATTTGTGTGGGTTGAGAGGAATTGTTTTTTTTTTTTTTTTTTGGTTTTGAAGGTGATGAATAATGGTTGAGAGGAATTGTTTTTTTTGGTTTTGAAGGTGATGAATAATGGTTGAGAGGAATTTGGTGAATGAGATGATGGAGGAGGGAGTGTGGTGGAACCCAAAAAAAAAAATTCCCCCCACTGCAGGTCCCTGAAATGGTTGATTTAAGAAGAAGATGATGATATCCCGGATGATTCCGTCACCAGGATGGATATTGTCATGATGTTGTAACTAGAGGTGAAAATAAACTTCCTCCCTTTTTCAGATTCTGTCCCCCCCTTTTCTGATTAGAATCCTTGCTCCCCATCATTATTAGTTCCCTTTTGCAGGTTAACCATATGGACTTTAGCATGTCCGTGATTTGCAGCTGAAAGGAGCTAGGAATAGGGACAAGAAGTCATCATTATATCCTCTTTTTGACCAAATTTTTCTTCCATTCTGCTTTTGTATTGTGTCACGGGAGACTCTTTCAATTCACAGATGAGTGGAAGCACACTATGCTAGTTTTTATTATTTTTTTATTTTTTTTATTATTATTTTTTTTATATTTGTATTTTGGACAAGGACAAATGATCAAAATAAACAAACTAGTAATATGAAATAATTTGAATGGGTTAAACATGAATAGGTTATAAATAATTTGAAAAGAAATTGGACTAACTTTAAAGATATTGACTGCAATGTGGCTTAGATTGAAAATTAAAACTAAAGTGATGAATCATTTTTTTTTTTTTTATATATATATCGATGCATATGGACTAAAAACTAGAATGAACCTAAAATTAGTCTAAACTGAATGTGTGCTAATAGACTAAAAGAACATGAAGATATGCCAATTGTTTTTTGAATTTTTGTTTTTATTGGTCCGGACAAAATCGGGTGTTCACAGTTGCCCCTCTTTACTCATTTCTTATGAGAAAATACAAAATTTGAATTTTAAATATTGTTCTTCATAAGGAATGAGTAAAGACATGAACATCGATTTTGTTTGGCAATGCATGCAATGCAATGAAATTTAAATCCGTAGCAAAAATGACACAAACTTTCAAGTCACATGAGACGATGCGGTTTAGAAATCAAATATGCGTGAATCACTCAAAGAACAATGGCTAACCAATTTGACCAAAATTTACAACTTACAACCAATGTTAAAAGTCTAATCGGAAAAATGACACTTTGAGACAATCTGTACATGTAAAAGGATAATTTGAGGATGATGGAAAAGTAAAATGGCAATCTAAGGGTGACATGAAAGTAAAATGGCAATCTGAGGGTGACATGAAAGTAAATTGGCAATCTGAGGCCGACTGGAAATTAAATTGGCAATCTGAGGCCGACAGGAAATGTAAATTGGCAACCTGAGGCCGACTGGAATGTAAATTGGTGGCAATCTGAGGCTGACATGAAAGTAAATTGGTGGCAATCTGAGGCCGACATGAAAATCAATTGGCAATCTGAGGCCGACAGGAAAGTAAATTGGCAATCTGAGGCCGACTGGAATGTAAATTGGCAATCTGAGGCCGACAGGAAAATTAAATTGGCAATTTGAGGCCGACTGAAATGTAAATTGGCAATCTAAGGCCGACATGAAAATAAATTGGCAATCTGAGGCCGACAGGAAAGTAAATTGGCAAACTGAGGCCGACATGAAATGTAAATTGGCAATCTGAGGCCGACAGGAAAGTAAATTGGCAAACCGAGGCCGACATGAAATGTAAATTGGCAATCTGAGGCCGACATGAAAGTAAATTGGCAATCTGAGGCCGACTGGAAAGTAAATAGGCAATCTGAGGCCGACATGAAAGTAAATTGGCAATCTGAGGCCGACAGGAAAGTAAATTGGCAATCTGAGGCCGACTGGAATGTAAATTGGCAATCTGAGGCCGACAGGAAAATTAAATTGGCAATCTGAGGCCGACTGAAATGTAAATTGGCAATCTGAGGCCGACATGAAAATAAATTGGCAATCTGAGGCCGACATGAAAATAAATTGGCAATCTGAGGCCGACAGGAAAGTAAATTGGCAAACTGAGGCCGACATGAAATGTAAATTGGCAATCTGAGGCCGACAGGAAAGTAAATTGGCAAACTGAGGCCGACTGGAAAGTAAATTGGCAATCTGAGGCCGACATGAAAGTAAATTGGCAATCTGAGGCCGACAGGAAAGTAAATTGGCAATCTGAGGCCGACTGGAATGTAAATTGGCAATCTGAGGCCAACTGAAAAGTAAATTGGCAAACTGAGGCCGACTGGAAAGTAAATTGGCATGGAAAACAATGATTTTCATAGTATCTCTCTTTTTTTTATTTCAGGTTATATGCACAAGTCATCAATTTTCAGTTTATTTCAGAAAAATTAACCGTAACCAAATCAAGCAAGCATCAAGGAAGGCTATAACCGATCAAACTCGTAATTCATGCGCTAGACCTTCTGACATAACTTCTTTACTTCTGGACCTTTGCTCACTTCTTTCCCATTTTCCTCTTTTCCTTTTTTAGGCTGGTAATTGCTTTTTCTACCGAGTTTGACTGAATCTTCTGAATTCTTTTAGTGTGATGCTAGTCATGGATGTATTGCTGTAAGAATTATTAAGTTGTATAACTTTAAACTTAAATTCATGCTTACTCGAGACATCATAAATAAATATGCATTTAAAGAGGAAACAAAAAAATTGGCTGAATAGGCATCTTTATTGCTTGGTGTATTGGATGACAAGATGTTTGAAAAAGAGATTACAACACAAAACTGAAAGACAAGCTTGTGAAAGACATGGAATTTTGCCCCAGTTTAAGTTCTTTGTGACTTGATCAATCGATTTCTCGCAGCAAGTTGAACACCATAGCCATGATCCTTAATGATGTCTTCAAACCTTTTCTTTCCAAAAATTGCCCCAGTTTCAATCTTGGTCAGCTTGATTCACTGGACAAATTCAACACTCAAAAATTGCCCCAGTATAGGTTGCTTGAGATGATGCTTATCTTTTTGCTCTAATTTTTGCCTAGGTTGCTCTTTCGAGTTTTCAACCTAACGAGCTCTTCTTTTTTTCTTTTTTCTTTTCATATTACCCTAACTTTTGCTTAGGTCGCTCTTTTGAGTTTTCAACCTAACGGGTTTTTTCAACATCTTTTCAAGCATAAAACCTTTTGACTGCATCAGTGTTAATTGGTTTGGGCAATTCCTGTCCATCCATGTTTTGCAAAATCAATGCTCCACCTGAGAACGCTTGCTTAACAATGTAAGGACCTTCATAGCTCTGGCCCATTTTCCTCGTGCATCTTCTTGATTAGGGAGAATTTTCTTCAAAACCAAATCTCCTGGATGAAAATCTCTAGGACGGACTTTCTTGTTAAAAGCCTTAGCCATTCTGCTTTGGTACAATTGGCCATGACAAACAGCTGCCAACCTTTTCTCTTCTATCATGTTCAACTGTTCATATCGAACCTTCACCCATTCAGATTCTTCTAACTCAGCCTCCATTAGAACCCTTAATGATGGGATTTCCACTTCTATAGGAGATACAGCCTCCATTCCATACACTAATGAGAAGGGAGTTGTCCCTGTACTTGATCGTATGTTAGTACGATATGCGTGCAAAGCATAAAGCAACATTTCATGCCAGTCTTTGTAATTCACCACCATCTTGGCGATGATTTTCTTGATATTCTTATTTGCAGCTTCAACCGCACCATTCATTTGAGGTCTATAAGGAGCTGAGTTGTGATGCTTGATCTTGTAAGTCTCAAAGAACTTTTGAACTTCGGCACCATTGAGGTTAGGAGCATTATCTGTGATAATTCTTTCTGGAATCCCATATCTGCAGATGATATCTCTTTTGATGAATCTGATAAACACTTTCTGTGTGATGTTAGCATATGAAGTAGCTTCCACCCACTTTGTGAAATAGTCTATCGCCACCAAAATGAAACGATGACCATTTGAAGCTTTAGGATTGATAGGGCCAATGACATCCATGCCCCACATTGAGAAAGGCCAAGGAGATACCATGTTGTGCAACTGAATCGAGGAGCATTGACTCGGTTTGCATATATTTGGCATTTTTGGCATTTTCGAACATAATTGATGCAATCATTTTCCATGGGGGACCAGTAATAACCGCTTCTTAGGATTTTGCGTGCCATCATATGTCCATTAGCATGGGTTCCACAAATTCCTTCATGGATCTCCGTCATGATCATTTGAGCTTCATGAGCATCCACACATCTGAGGAGAGTGGTGTCATGATTTCTCTTGTAAAGGACTTCACCATTCAAGAAAAAGGCCATGGCCAATCGTCGAATTGTTTTTCTTTGCACTTCATTTGCTCCAGTCGGATATTCTCCTTTTTGAATATACTGCTTGATGTCATAATACCATGGTTGTCCATCTGGCTCAACCTCCACATTGTCACAGTATATTGGTTCACTTTGCACCTCTACGTGGATGGGTTGGACATTGGTATGGACTTCCAATTTTGTCATTGCTGCCAGGGTTGCCAATGCATCCGCAAATTGGTTATGGTCTCGAGTTAAGTAAGAGAATGACACATCATCAAATTCTTCAATTAATCGAGACAAGTATTTCTGATAAGGCACCAATTTCGGATCCTTCGTACGCCATTCTCCATTAACTTGATAGATTATGAGTACAGAATCTCCAAACACCTTTAATTCTTTGATCCCTAGGTCAATTGCAGCTTGCAAACCATTCGCACAGACTTCATATTCTGCGATGTTGTTGGTGCATTCAAAATCTAACTTGATGGAAACTGGGTATTGTTTTCCAGCTGGTGACACTACTACAGCTCCTATTCCACACCCATTCATATTGGCGGCCCCATCGAAGTACATTTTCCATACATTCTCCTTTTCTTTCTCATCTTTTTCCACATTAACACCTCACCATCGGGAATTCAGCATGATAGGTCAGTATATCCTCAAGAGGATTTTCAGCTAGATGATCAAAGAATTGCACTTCCTTTGATGGACTTGGGTCACATATTTGATATCAAATTCAGACAAAGATCACTTGCCATTTTGATATTCTTAATGAAACATGAGGACTATCAAATATGTATTTCAATGGATCCATTCGAGAGATTAACCAGGTAGTGTAGTATAACAGGTACTGCCTCAATCTCTTGGATGCCCACACTAATGCACAACAAGTCTTTTCAATCGCCAGATAACGAGATTCACAGTCATTAAACTTCTTGCTCAGATAATAAATTGCCTGCTCTTTCTTTCCGGACTCATCATATTGTCCTAACATTGCCCCAAGAGACGTGGGCAACACTGTGAGGTACAATATTAAAGGACGGCCTGGTATAGGTAGGGCTAAAATTGGAGGTTTCATCAAATAAGCTTTTATTTTATCAAAAGCTTCTTGGCATTCTTCATTCCACTCCCCAGGTTGATGTTTCCGCAACATCTTGAATATAGGCTCGCAAGTGCTAGTCAAATTGGCAATAAATCTAGCAATATAGTTGAGCCTTCCAAGAAAACTTCTCACTTCTCGTTCAGTTCGGGGAGCAGACATTTCTTGTATTGCCCTCACTTTGTCAGGATCCACTTTTATCCCTTCTCTGCTGACAATGAACCCCAGTAACTTCCCTGTAGAAGCTCCAAAAATGCATTTATTCGGATTCAACCGCAACTTGTATTTTCTGAGCCTTTCAAACAGCTTTCGCAGAACTGTCACATGACTTTCTCCCTCTTTAGATTTGGCGACCATATCATCTACATACACCTCAATCTCTTTATGCATCATGTCATGGAATAATGCGACCATGGCACGTTGGTAGGTGGCACCGGCATTCTTCAATCCAAAGCGGCATGGTGTATAGCAAAATGTTCCCACGGAGTTATGAAAGTAGTTTTTCCTTTGTCATGAATATCCATGGGAATTTGGTTATACCAGTATCCATCCATAAAGGAAAATCGGTGATTTCAGCAGTATTATCAACAAGGACATCAATGTGGGGTAGAGGAAAATCATCTTTCTGCTAGCTTTATTCAAATCCCGATAGTCTACACACATTCTAACTTTTCCGTCCTTCTTAGGTACAGGCACAATGTTGGCCACCCAATCAGTATGTCTTGATACCTCTAAAAATCCAGCCTCCAGCTGTTTAGTCACTTCCTCTTTAATCTTTAATGACATGTCCGGTCGCATTCTTCTCAACTTTTGCTTCTTCTGGCCAAACTTGAATACAAAGGGATCTTGTGTGAAGCAATCTCTGGGTCTAATCCTGGCATATCATGATAGGACCATGCAAACACATCCAGGAATTCTTTGAACAATGCAACCATTTCTGTGCGTTCATGATTTTCCACTATTTTCAGCTCTTTTTTGTCTTCTTGATTGCCCATGTTAATCACCTCGACCACCTCATTATCTAAGTCAAATCCTTTTTCTGAATAATCCAGGAGGTTTGAAAACTATTCAATAGCTTCTTCATCATCCTCGAACTCATGGTTATCGCAATCGAGTGCAGCAAGAGAATCAATTGATAAGCTCCCAAATTCCTTCTCATGTGGCAAAATTTCTATGACATTCAAATTCCTGGAAAGTAATTGTGGTGGATTGGAATGCTAAACCAAATGGTGGATTATAAAATAGCATGGAAAATGCAAATTAACGAATTGAGAATGGTAAGGGAAAAACATAATGTAAAAGGGAAAAAGCAAAAGGAATAGAAATAGAAATGAGGCAAATGGAAAACATATAGAAAGGTTATTGAAAATCATGCAAATTCATTCAAATGATGTCTCTGAGTAGCATAAACAAAAGCATAAATAATTCTTGAATAATACAACCCAACAAATTACTTTTCAGCAATAACATCAAGCATTGGTTCAAATTGTCAGTTCATCAAAGATCTCATCATTGCTAGCAACATGGACTTTGTTGATTTCCTCAATTTTCTCAGCATCCAAGGTGTTGATGGTGGAGAAATAACAAGGGGAGCGAACTTCACCGGCCATAATCACTTCAGCTGGACCAGGGAATGTCTCTTTCAAGTGAGGAATCAACTTCATTTTCCCTTTTTGTTTATTCTGTTCCAGAGCCAAGGTACTCATCTTGTCATCCAGGGAGGTCTCATATCCTAGACCAAATCGGTTAGCCTTCTCTGGCACCGATATGGGAGTTTGGGAGCCTTGCAGTTGTGGTCCTAGTCCTTTTCCTTCCAGATATCCATTCTTGGCCATGATGTGAGCCACTACCTGATTTTGCATTAAGGCCTTATCTTGCTCTTGTCTCAGCCCTACTGCCTCCAGGTTATGCCATGAACTGCTCTCCATTAGCTCCACATTTTCAACATATGGCAATGTCACTGGTTTGGATACCAAGATCTCATTTTCTCCATGGATTGTAATGACTGAACCATTTTCAATGTATTTGACCTTCTGATGCAATGTTGAAGGGACAGCCCCGACATTGTTAATCCATGGTCTTCCTAGCAGCATATTATAGTCAGATTCAATTTCCATTACCTGGAATAACACTTCAAATTTGCTCGGTCCGATCTCCAGTAACAACACCATCTCCCCTAGGATGCTTTTCTTTGCTCCATCAAAAGCTTTCACTACCATCATTTGTGGTAGTATATCATCCTTACTCATCGACAAATAGCTTAAAGTCGACACAGGCAAGACATTCAATCCCGACCCTCCATCAATGAGAACTCTGGGTACTATGTATCCTTTACATTTGAGGGTTATGTATAGTGCTCGTGGGTTGACCTGTGAAACGACTTCTTCATTTGAAAATGTGATCATGTTAACACGTTTCACTGGATCCACCATATTCACCACATTTTCTGATGAGACATCAGGCTTAACATAAGCTTCCTTCAAGACTTTCAATACTGCCTTTCGATGAGGTTCAGACGACATGATTAATGATAAAAGAGATATTCTAGCTGGGGTTTTCTTTAATTGCTCAAGAATATCATACTCGCTTTGCTTCATTATCTTTAGGAACTCTTCTTCTTCATCTTCTTTTTCCTTTCTTTCTGAATCTGAACTCTTTCCAGCATACCCTTCATTGACAAACTTCCCTTTTTCCAGCTCTCCGGGTCCATAAACTCTTCCACTTCTTGTTATTCCTTTCACCTCCATGACACCGGTCATTTCTTCATTTTCTCGGGCCTTCGAGGTTTCCCCTATGTCTCCACTCGTCTTGACCTGAGTCTCATAATTCCAAGGCACGGCATGTGTACTCTTGTACTCAAATGATGTAGGTTTCTTGACAGTAATGACCACTTTTTCTGGCTTGGGAGCTACATTAAGTGGTGGCACTCGAACAACAAAAGGTTCAATTACATTCACCTCATCAGGTATATTTAGCCCCTTCTTTGCTTGTATTACTCCTAAGTTGAGTAATTCCTGCACTGAGCCTTGAAATCCCAGAATTTTCGATGTCATGGCCAAGGGCCCCACAAAGGATACAGCACTTGAATTCATGTCATATTTCTCATTCTCCTTTATTGTCGGATCGATGTCGTGATGTTGTAACTGCACTCCTTCGCACCAACAAAAATTCTCTCCATGGGTGTTTTGAGATTTAAAACCTTCTTTATCGTGGGTTCTTCTTTCTACAAAGATTTACCCGGCCTCCTCTTTCATGATTTGGCATTGGATTATGGACAATATCTGGTTTTGACTCCTCTTGAAAATCTAGTCTACCACAAGCAATCAGTCTTTTTACTGCCGTCTTGAAACCTTCGCAATCTTCAATTGAATGCCCTGCTATGTCCATATGGTATTTGCAAGTAAGGTTCGGGTTGTACCAAGTCGATATGGTGGTTCTAATGGGCGTCTGAGGATAAGCCGAGATCAAGTGGGCATCAACTAATCGTTGAAAGAGATCAGCGTTTGAAATAGATAGCTTAGGGAAAGGTGGCAAATTCTGGAATCGGGAACGGCTTTGATTTTGGGCATTTGGTCGTGGTGGTGTGGTGTTTGAGAAGTTCTGAGGATGCACGGTTGAGTTATAGGCGTATGTTGGTCGAGCTGGTTGGTATGGTCGTATGTGAATGTTATTGACTTGCGGTGGGGAATATGGGATGGTATTTGTGGTTTGTGTGCTTTGGTAAAATGGGTAAGGAGTGGTTGAGGCTTGGTATGGTGGTGTTTGGGGTCTTGGGTGCATTGGTGCGTGTCTTGGGTTAAAGGGTTGCGACTGCACATAGTTTACATCAGTCTCCTTCTTCCTAGGTGGGAAACTTTTTCTTGTGTCTTCATTGCCCATGGGAAGTTTACCTGTTTTGGCTAGATTTTCAATTCTTTCTCCAGCAGTGATCAACTCAGAGAAATCTTTGTATGCTGCTCCTGCCATGGCTCCGATATAAGGAGATCCCAAGGTTCCTAAAAAGTACGAGCACATTTCGGATAGGATAAGTGGCGGTTGCACTTGAGCAGCCAGAGCTCTCCATCTTTGAGCATATTGCTTAAAAGATTCATCCCTCTTTTCTCGCATCGTGCTCAATCGTTTCTCTAGTTGGTGCTATTTCCATGTTAAATTTGTATTGACTCATGAATTGGTCCACCGCTTCTCTCCAGCTAGAAATCTTTGAATGGTCTAATTGAATATACCATTCTAGAGCAGGTCCGGTTAAACTTTCATGGAAAAAGCTAATGAGAAATTTTTCATCTTTAGACCAGATTGACATCTTAGTACAATAACTCTTCAAATGAAATAGAGGGTTGCCTGTTCCATCATACTTTGAGAAGTCAGGAATCTTGAAGTCCTTTGGAACCACTGCATCGATAGGAGTGCAAAGTTGCTCGATTTCCATATAGCCATACGTGCTAGGCCCTTGGATGGCTTTGATTTGATCCTGAATTTTCTTCATCCATTCTTCTTTGAACTTGTCCTCTTCTGCACGGCTATTCTCCGAGGAAGATGGTTGCTTTTGGATGACAACACGAGATGGCTCCCAAATAGGGGCAACATACCCATGTCCATTAATATGAACATTCTCTATGGCATGATAACCCTCTCCGATAGGGATAGTAATCGGCATTGTTGGTGGTGGTTGTCCAAGAGAGTTATTCGGAATCCCATCCCCGTCATTTATCCCTCGAGTGACATTTAGAGCTGCATCCGATACCACAGGTATGGTCATCGTTGTAGCACTTGGTTGTACACCTCCTGAGTTTTGGTGGGCTCTCAATAAGTCGAGTGACTCCATCATAGCCCGCATCATCTCCTCCATTCTTCCCTGGTTGTTTGACAACTCGTTCAGTCTTCCTCTCACTACGTCAACTTCCATGCTTAAGTTTCTTCCGGGTTCAAGTAATTATTGCCGAGGTGGTTACAGCTTGGAATAGCTCTTCCCGATTCGAAGCAATTGCAGGCAGGGTAGTCCTTCCTGGTTCAAGTGTTTCCGCTAGGCCATCTTGGTTCGAGCTCTAGTGTTATGAACACGAGTTAGATCGGTATCTTCTTTCCTTGGGCGCCCAATGGTTGCAATGTTTCACCTACTGTTAAAGAAAATAAGTTTAATTAAAAAGATAAAAATATTGCAATTTGTTAGAGATTGTCAATCGTGCTGAGTCTTGATGTGAGTATCTTCGGTCACAACTTTTCCCCAGAACGTCTCGTTCAAAGGTAATAAGTTATCTTTAATGGATATTGTCATAAGACCAAAATAATGAAACAACCATTCATTCATCAGAGGAGTAGATTACAATCATCATTATTATTTTTTTTTTTTACATCCATTCCCAGAAATGATAAAAAGTACATCATAGAGCTAGATATCGATCCCTAAAAACATCATCACCAAAGGGTAATGCCTCTTCAACTTCTTTCGGCAATTATTTGTTTCATCCTTCCAACCAAATCTTTGCAATAGTTGACAAAGTTGCGAAGTCCGGTTATGGGGTCTTAAAAGGGATGATTTCTTGCTCAGCTATTTCCAGGTATCTGGGAACGTCTTCTATTGCTGTATTAGCTAGCCCTGCCAGATTTGAAAAATGAGTCTTCAACTCATGAATGATATGACTTTGGTGTTGCACCTCAAACTCCAAATCTGTGACTCTTTTCTTTTCTTCTTCTAAGGCAGCTTGCAACTTCATGGTCTCATCTTTCATGTGTTGTTTTAGTTCCCCAATCTTCCTCTGGTATACCTTGCTTATCTCTCTCATTTCTTGCTTCATTTGTTCCTCTCCTGTTATTGCGGCTTCCTCAGCAATTTTGGCATCTTGAAGTTGATTCCTTAACTGTTGATTTTCGCTCTTTGCTCGGTCACGCTCTTGCCTTCAAGCCCGAAGTTCTTTATTAGCGACTTGGAGGCATTCCTTGGTCTTCATCATGTGGTCATACCCCATTTTCAACTTCTTAGTGGTGCCCTCTAGAAGTTGGTTTCTCTCAGTGCTGTCTCGCTTCAAATCTGCATAATTATGGTGAGCACTTTCCAATGCAGCCTCAACTTGCATCTTTCTTGCTTAACTCTGTCTAACTTCTCTTTTATTTCTTTGATCCCCTCATCATCGTCAAAATGTGAGGATGATGCCTTGTTATGTGGAGTTGTTGTCCAGGTTCTGAATGGCAGTTTAATCTCTTGAGCCCTATTCTTCACCCATTGACGGTAGCTTTCTTTCACTGCACAGCTTCTAACTCCCAGTTCTTTTCCTTTCCTGACAACCTTGTTCCAAGCAAATCGGACTTTCTGTAGCATGCCAAGATTCTCAAAGTCCTGGTAATACAAGACAAATGGAGTGATTGCAGCTTCGGGAGGTGGTCCCATCATGGGGTAACCAAGTTGACGCAGTACCAATGCTGGATTGTAATTTATGCATCCTCGGGTACCCATGAGGGGAACATTTGAGAAGTTTCCACACTGATAGATCAAAGTCTGCCCGTCTTCCCACCAAGGGTACCATCGGATCATCTTTTCATTCAATTTGGCTAGGTCTTGGGCCCATTCTTGTCCATTCTTCTTCTTGATGTGATGAATTTTTAGGTCTTCAATCGGGCATGGTGCTTTGTAGTTCCTTTGGAATACGTGTGCAGTAACCCACACGTAAAGCATCGGTAGACAGCATAGAATTCTTTTGCCATTCTTTTCATAGCAAAAATTTAGGGTACAATAAACATCTGCCAAGATGGCTAGAACAGGATTGTGACCATAAAATTTGCGAGTGAGGAATACATCAATAGCCGCGAAGTCCACCAAGCCTTCAATATTTGGAAACAGAACAATGCCATAAATAGTGAGAGCTAATACATCCAAGAAAGTGTCCCAATCTTTAGCTCCAGCTAAGCCATGCATATGCTTCTCCAAATAATCCCTTGGGAATCCATTGGTTCCATTTCTACACTTCTGTGCTTCATGCAAATCCCTTACATTGATCTTTAAAACAGCTGCTATGGTATGTAAGGAAGGATAATGACCTTGGTATTGATAAGGTTTTTCTTCTTCGAGTGGTAACCCTAGGATTCGCTCAAATTCTTCAAGAGTCGGTGCCAACTGGAAGTCTTGAAAGGTAAAGCATCGGAGCGGAGGATCATAGTACTGTGCTAATGCTGTGATTGCTTCTACCTGTTCTTCCACCTCTAACAGATTCAAAATTTTTCCATACTTTCTTGTAAGAGAAAGACGTTGTGGCATACCCAATTGTTGACCTAGTGATCTTAGACTTTCTGTGTCAGGCTTCTTAGCTTTAAGATGTAAAGTTTTCTTTAATTTTTCCCCCTCATGATTGTTTGATCTCATGTTTATTTCCATTTTCCAAAGATACTCACAACAAGACTTGGATATGATTCTCTAACAAACCTGGAAAACAAAGAAAAAATGTGATGATTTTCATTTAAATGTAAAAGGAAATAATAAATACTTTGAACATGTTAAAGAATTTATGTACAAGGAAATGAATTAAAGAAAGAGTATGCTCTCTTTGTGTCCTATTTGAGGTGAGATCTGGAGGTCAATCTATAGTTCTATGGTTATTCTACTTTGTGAACACTTGCAACAGGTGGGTCTATATTCTCAGGATTCTACGGCCTCTAGAGTTAAAACTCGTTTCGGAATACTATCCACAACAGCAGGTAAACCGCTAGGTGTGGAATATTCACAAAAGAATCACACTCTAGACGAGATTTTCGTGATAACCAAACAGGATGAACATCCAAAATGGCTACCACTACACAATCTCTTACCTATCTCAAGTTGCACTCAGACCCGGGTATAGGGCCCCACTCGTGTGTGATTAATGTGTAAGTGTTGTGTGTGGAGAGAGCATACAAACCTGGAATCCTAAAACTACCCATGACAATACACTAAAATAGACAATATAGAACAAATGTCTTCTATCCTAGAGTGCAAAGAAACCAAAATATATATAAACAGAGCAAAGTCTTCTATCTTAGGATAGTCACAAAGGATTAAATATGAATAAATATACACAAACAGAGCAAAATATTCTATTCTAGGATAGTCACAATGAGACAAAAATAAATAAATTTGTGCAAATAGAACAAAAAGTCCTCTATCTTAAGGTGCTCATAAAGACCAAAATTATATATACAAATAGAACAAAAGTCTACTATCCTAGGTAGTTACAAAGAGACAAATGTATAAAAATATGTACAAAGACAGTGGTGAAAATAAATCCAAACATAATGATGACAAAATTCTATATACAGAATAAAATGGAATAAAAGGAAAAAGTGAGGTTGAAATAATATGCACAATCAATTATATCAGGCCTGACTCTCACATTAGTCCCCAGTGGAGTCGCCATCTGTCGCAACCGGGATCGCGATGGGGACGGCGAGAAATGATTTTTTGAAATGGAGTCGCCACCAAATTTTATTTAATTGGTAAAAACATGGAAAAACCATTTTATTTAAAGAAAATGATCTTTGAAACCAGATCTAAGCTTGGGAGTCGGTTATGCTTAGGGAAGGGTAGGAACTTAATCCTACAGCACCCCTAATACACCCGTCTTTAGACGGTACCTTAATTAATTGTGCAAATTATTAATAACCTTTCAAAATATTTATTTACACTTTTATTTTAAGAAAATTATAAAAGAAAATATTTTTAGAATAAGAAAATTCCGGAGTACCAAACTGTCACAATTCAAGTATCCGTAATATTGAGTTAACAAACCGTCACGGCTAAATTAACCTCTTTATTTGAAATAAAATATATACATTTCAATGATTAATTTAAATTAAGATAATAAAGAGAAAAGGAGGATAATAATAATAACATAAATAAATAAATAAATAAATATTTATAATAATGATAATAATAATGAATAAAAATATTTACATGCAAAACAGAATAAATAATATCATAAAATTTAATTTTATCTTAAAGATTTGAAACATCAAGCTATCCCAGCTCAGATATTTAACTGAGTTAATAAGCCGTCACGACTAAATTAACATCCTCATTTAAAATAATTTGATTATTAACTAAAATTAAAAAAAATACCTGACACTAACAGACAATAAATATTTATAAATAAACAAAAATAACAATAAATATTTACAAATTAAAAATGGAATAATATAAAATAACCTAATAAAATCTAATTTTGACTTGACAGGAATCACCTGCTCCTACGTATCCTCTGGTGCGATGAGGAATTCAAAGTCACGTAGTTCTTTAAAATTGTGGGATGATTCAATTTTATTTTCGAAAAGGAGTTTTAGAATATCAAGCTGTCGCGGCTAAAATATTCTTGAATATAGAATTAATAAGCCGTCGCGGCTAAATTAACTATAATCTTAAAACTGAATCATTGATCCTTTGCATTTTTATTTTTATTTTTATTTTTATTTTATATATTTTTTTATTATTTTTATCTAAAACCGAAACAAATCAAAAAAATTATTACTTGTTGTAAACAGAGAATTGACTCAACTTCAAATCAAAACAGTGCTAATAACCAATAAATACAAATGATCAAATATAAATAGATAGACAACAACAGTCTAAATATTCCTACATCCATCCCTTTTTTTGTTATTTATTTATTTTTTTTTAAATAACTCAATTACTTTATCAATTCTTTCATTCCCCTTTTTTTAAAAAAAAAATTTCTAAACTCTCCCACTATTGGGCCTCTTTATTTCGGATTCAAACAAACTCAAATATTCAAGTCCAAATGAATTCCCAAACAACCCAAACAACCTATGTTATTGTTTAGTCTGAAGCCCACTAAGTAAAAAGAATAATAACAATGCTTAGAAATAAAAAAAAAAAAACATGTCAGAATAAAAAAAACAACAAGCCCAAATATTTGAACCAACAAAATAACACAAAACAAAAAAAATTCAATTTCTCTAACCCAACCCACACTCTCTCTCACACACACACACAGATACACACGCACACAAACGCACCCACACACACTCTGAGAGAGGGAGAGGGCCGAAGCCATGGAGGAAGGAGAGAAGAGAGGGGGGGTCGAGAGAGGGAGAGATTCATTGATGGACAAAGAAACCTATGCAACGCAACAGAGAGGAGGGAGGCCACGACGATCAGAGCGGCGGCCGACGGCGGTGCGCGAGCAAAGAGACGGCGGCACAAGGTGGGGTTTTCACGAGCGGTGGTGGTGGTGGAAGGAGCTCGTGGCCTTCTGACAAGGGGAAGAGGAGCCACGCGTGAGGGTAAGGAGACATGGTGGGCGGGCTTGCGGCCAGAAGAGGGGAGTCGGGTCCGCAGTGAACAAGGCGATCCACGAGGACTTCCCAGCAGAGCTCATGGGCGGGCCGGTTTTGGCGCCAACGCCAACGCCGCAAAGTGGTGGGCTTCTTCAGATCTTGGTTATCGGCGCGGCAGCTGCTAATCCAGGCGATGCTACAACCGCGGCTGCAGGTGGCGAGATGGCGCTGTTCCAGGCGGAAGAAGCGGCGTGACGCGGGGCTACTCCCAGAGGAATTCAGAGCTACAATGAGGGGAGGAGTCGCGCAGCCTTCTTTCCTCTCCTTCTCTTTCACTTCAATTCCTGGTTCTTTTCCTTCTTCTCCCCTTTTGTTATTCTTCTTGTTTTTTGTGCTTCAGCCTTTTGCTTATGTTGATTGATGTTGGACCTGAAATTTGTGTGGGTTGAGAGGAATTGTTTTTTTTTTTTTTTTTTGGTTTTGAAGGTGATGAATAATGGTTGAGAGGAATTGTTTTTTTTGGTTTTGAAGGTGATGAATAATGGTTGAGAGGAATTTGGTGAATGAGATGATGGAGGAGGGAGTGTGGTGGAACCCAAAAAAAAATCCCCCCCACTGCAGGTCCCTGAAATGGTTGATTTAAGAAGAAGATGATGATATCCCGGATGATTCCGTCACCAGGATGGATATTGTCATGATGTTGTAACTAGAGGTGAAAATAAACTTCCTCCCTTTTTCAGATTCTGTCCCCCCCTTTTCTGATTAGAATCCTTGCTCCCCATCATTATTAGTTCCCTTTTGCAGGTTAACCATATGGACTTTAGCATGTCCGTGATTTGCAGCTGAAAGGAGCTAGGAATAGGGACAAGAAGTCATCATTATATCCTCTTTTTGACCAAATTTTTCTTCCATTCTGCTTTTGTATTGTGTCACGGGAGACTCTTTCAATTCACAGATGAGTGGAAGCACACTATGCTAGTTTTTATTATTTTTTTATTTTTTTTATTATTATTTTTTTTATATTTGTATTTTGGACAAGGACAAATGATCAAAATAAACAAACTAGTAATATGAAATAATTTGAATGGGTTAAACATGAATAGGTTATAAATAATTTGAAAAGAAATTGGACTAACTTTAAAGATATTGACTGCAATGTGGCTTAGATTGAAAATTAAAACTAAAGTGATGAATCATTTTTTTTTTTATATATATATCGATGCATATGGACTAAAAACTAGAATGAACCTAAAATTAGTCTAAACTGAATGTGTGCTAATAGACTAAAAGAACATGAAGATATGCCAATTTTTTTTTGAATTTTTGTTTTTATTGGTCCGGACAAAATCGGGTGTTCACAACCATAGCATAGAAAATCTTCTTATCTCTAGGATCCGAATTGGATACGTAACTAGGTTTCATCTATGCTTTGTGAGATTACCCCTAAGGACAACTTGGTACCAATGTTAAAGATCATTTTTCCTAGCCGTTAACTCAATATTTATTTCTCTATAGCTACTGTTTAGTCTCTAAATCATAAAAACTAATTATCTCTCTAAAACTCTATGTTAGGCTCTACTATGGAGTTAAAACTCTATCATATATAAATACTCTACTTTTGAAATCACAAAATCTCTAATATATATATATATATATATATATATATATATATATATATATATATATATATATATATATATATATATATATATTCATTTAAATTTGAAAACTCTCGAAACTCTTAAAGCCCTGGACTCATATAACTCTAACAATCTGACTTTAGCATAACTGTGACTATGAAATCATACCCAAGGAATCACCCGCTTGGAGGCATTCTGATTCCAAGCCCACAAAATATGTATTTGGCAGTTGTTACGTATCATACTGAATTATATACTTCTGAGTATCATAATAAATTCTATACTTCTGAGTATCATAAAAACTGAATTTCTAAATCTTCATTTCTCAAGCTAACATCTTTTCATAAAAACTATTAGAAAAAACGCTGATACCGACGGATTTTTTCGACGGATTTTCACCACCGGTAATAACGTAGTCGAAAACATTTATCGACGGAAAAAATCTGTTGAAAGATTTTACTGATGGAAAATCGATCAACATTTTGTCATGAAAATTTGTCAGTTTTGTTATTACCGACAGATTTATTTTCATTACCGACGGAGAAATCCGTCGGTAAAACTAGAATTTTAATAAAATAAAAATCAAATTATAATATTTCCGACGGATTTTTCTGTCGGTAATTTCTAATTATTTAAAATGTAAAATTAAATTAAAATTTACCAACGGAAAAATCCGTCGGTAAATTTTAGTTTTTATTTTTTAAAATAATTTATAAAATTACCAACAGAAAATTCTGATTTTTATTAAAATTCTAATTTTATTGACGGAAAAATCCGTCGATAACTTATGTAATTTTTAAAAATTCAGATGTTCCGATGGAAAAATCTGTTGGTAATATTTGAGTTTTATAATTTCTGTATTTTTTATTTTAGTATTAGCGACGGAAAAAATCTTGATAATGAAAAATGATAAAAAATTCTTGGAAAATAATAAAAGCAAAGAATTTAGGTTCAAAATATAGAATAGATAAAATTGTCAAGAAGTATACGGATACAAATATAAAAAGTTCGACATATAACAAAATAAGAAATAACAAGATCTCAGATCAAGAAAAGTCAGTAGCATCACCATCGCCATCGCCATCACCCTCATCATCATCATCATCATCACCATCTGGCTGTGCAGAGGAGCCTACCTGCATCTTCTTCCACAAAGACATCATCTCCTTCTTCATCTTCTTCATCTTCATGTCCATGGCCTTTTCCTTATCCTCAATCTTCTTTTGCATCTCCTGCCACTGGCGTTGTCTTTCCGCGTCCTGCTCTTGTATATGATGAAGTTCCGCGTTGAGTAGGTGAACTCGCTCGCGGACTGCATCATCCTCGGCAGTGGACCCAATGCCTATAGATGCACCAGTAAAAAGGCAGAGGATAAACTACTCGCATAAAATGACCCCATGCCATAGATCTTGTAAGGACCGTCGACTACCTCTTGCCATAATGCATCCTCATCAATTAGTGGGCACTCCTCACCAGCTGCGACTCTCTCCTCTCGCTGGGTCGTAGCCTCCTGATAGCGCTACTCATAGGAATACTATAACAAAATAAAATTAATTAAACCTCTATCAAATATATGAAATAATAAATTAAATATGTATACAAATAATAATTGTTCAGAACATATATACCCAAGCTGTCTCTGAGCGAGGATCGACCCATGTCTTCTCTTTCTTACACGTATGAGTCTTTCTGAACAACTCACTCTGTGTGGGTGGTCTCTTCAACTCAGCAGCCTACAATTTGAGTGAAACACGTAAAACATTAGTAAGTGAAAATATAAATTTTAAAAAAGGAATTTTAAAAATGGTTAAAATGATGAATAAACCAGCCGGTGACGCATAGTCTCTATTGTAGCAGAACCACCATAATGAATGGATCCACCCTTTTGAGATGCTCTGCTCTCCTTAGCCTTCAAAGACTTATCCTTAAATTTCTGACTTCTCTAGTATTGCCACAAACAGTCTAGGCTAGCCTGAGTCATCCACCTGGGGGTCTCATCCCACCATTCCCGGATGTTGATGTACATGTCTTGCAGCCTATGAGCTGCCTTAGATTTGAAGAGCTTGAACATGAATTCTTCATCTTTGGGCTCGATGATGAAGTGGGACTACATATGGAAGTGAAAAAAAAAAAGGTAATTGAAAGTAGTGTCTAAAGTAAATTACACATTTAGGTATGCATCATCTTTATAGTATAACATACATCCCTTCAAACAATAATATATTTTTTTTATTTCAGCTCGAGTTTTGAAACTAATTTCTTAACTTGATAGAAATCCTTTGGAACAGAACTAGGTTGTGGACTAATCTCACTCATCAATGTTGCCCATTGGTCAAAAGAATTTTGACCTTGGTTAACTTCTGACTTTATAGCTAACATTCTAACAGCTAGAGAAAACTCCAAATGTACACACCCTTCCCATAGAAGGGCCTTTACGGCCTCCAATATAGAGAAAAAATTCACAGCCTTAGCATTAGGAGCCTCAATAAAAGGTTCATAATCTGCATGAATTTGAGGACAAACTACATCATAAATCATTTCCTCATATCGTCTAGAGTTATCCTCCCAATTAACATTTCCCATGACATGGTCACCAACATTAACTCTACTTGAACTACCTCTAACATGTATTTTCAACACTAGCATGTTCAAAGTTTCGTGTGGCATCCTCCCCATGCATAGTCCAAACCCAATAATCCGCCATAAAACCATCTTTATACAGGTGATACCTAATGGTGTCCATATCAAAATAATTCCTACATTTGCACTTAGCACATGGACATCTAACTTTTTGCTCATTCATAAATTGTACTGTCTGACAAACCACCTTTATAAACTGTTCAACTTCAATATAAAATTCAGGTTTGATTCCCCCTTGACTAGGGTGCACCCTATCATACATCCACAGTCAATTTTCAGAACTTATGGTTCTTGAACGTGTACTTTAACCTAACAAATTCATTAAAAGTTTCCCAAATTAAAATTTTATTTAATTATACATTTTTTTCAACAAACCATCTTCTAAGACTAAAAGTCTTTTAAGTAAATAGTTCGTGCCCTTTAACTTGACAAAATTTTGGCAGCAACCCTCTCAAATTAAGATTCCACTCTTTAAATTAAAAAAAAAATTGATAGAATCTCCCTTGAAACTAAGACATCCCAAAAAAATTTAAGAAAATTCACCAGAATCTCGCAAGCAAATAAGACATCCCAAAAAATTAAAAAACAAAATCGACAAAAGCTCCCCTCGAACTACGACATGCCAACAAATTTTATAAAAAATTTCAACAGAATGTCCCTTGCAACTAAAACATCCCAAAAAATTTTTAAAAAATTTGACAGAATCTCCCCTAAAACTAAGACATTCCAATAAATTTACCAAGGAAACTCGACAGAATCTCCCCTGTAACTAAGATATCTCAAAAAAATTTTAAAAAATTTGATAGAATCTCCCCTAAAACTAAGACATCCCAAAAAATATATTCAAATATCAATCCAGTCAACTATATCAAATTCACAATTCAGTCAACTAAATTTCACAATATCATCAAACAAACATTTAAAGATCCTAAAACTATTCTAAAGCACACCCCCTTATAATATCACAGCATGCATTATCTACAATCTTTGCATACACAATCAATCTCCACAGTAAACAATGCAAACAAGTCGGGAAAGGACCTCTACGCCCTTCCCCCCAGTCATGCAATCCCAATTTCCTAAAACTTTATCTTAGAAATCATAAGTCTCTATCCGAATAAAGATTTAATTAAGTAAGGAGAATAAACGATTACTTACCTTGAAAGAGACAAAACAATAATATGCTCCACTAAAGAAATACCTCAACTGAATTCTACGTACTATAACAAAATCAATTACTTAGATTATAATGTAATGCCCTAGATGTAAAAAAAAAAATCTCTGGAGACCGCCCAGGCGGTCATTGAGACCACCCAGGCAGTCATCAGGAAAAATAAGTCAGTGCAGAATTCTCTGGTAACCGCCTAGGCGGTCATCAGAGCACTTAAAATACCTCGTTTCGGGTCCAGAACCTTCCCATACCCATCTCGAGCTCTCACTCCCATACTCAATTCCTCCACCATTTCTCACCTTCGAAGCTCCATTTCTCTCAATTCCAACTTCAATCTTTGATTCCTAAGGCTTCCAGGTATGTTATCCTCTTAGTATTGCTTTCCTTTCTCCCTTTTCTCGGGGTTTTTAGGGTGATCTTCTAAGCTCCTCAAGGAGGAGAGGTTTTGTACCTCATTAGAGATGGATTCTTGTATATTCAAAGGTTTTAGATACTGATTTAGAGTTCTACGGTTTCAATATCAGATTCTGCTGTCAGTTTTACTTTCTAGTGTGTTGTGGTTGTTAGTTCCTCGTTGTTCACCCCTTCAGGTGAGTGGGTTCACATTTGTTATCTCTATGTTGTGCATTAGAGTTATTTTCATAAAAAAAATACGATTTACTACTTGATTTTAGAGATTACTGTATAAGGATTGGAAATTGCTGTTAGTTTATATATGTTAGAATCATTGATTTTAGAGCATGAAACCTGTTTTTCATAAAACTCATGGGACCATTATTGTTGAACTGGTTTTAGATAGAAATGATATATATGTATTGTTAAGGACTTTTATGATTGGTTAGGATTGGTTTATGGATATAATATAGTTATATGCCTAGAAATGTTATTTAGGAAAGAGAAAGGAATTGTGAATGTGAACTTGGTTGTTGTGAAATATAATATTGAGATGTTTAGACTATGAAAAGTTTGATGATTTGATATGTGTTTAGAGAATTAAACAAGATTAGTTTTAGAGCTTGAATCCTCATGAGATTCAGAACAGTTGACGGATACATATTCTGAGGATATATGAAATCATAAATGTCTGTAAAGGGATAATCATTTAGGCATGATTTCATAGCCATGGTAATGCTAAAGTCAAATTGTTGAGTTGTAAACTCAGTACAACTGCCAGCTACATATTCTATGGCTTTTGAAATCAGAATGCTTTAAGTCGGTGATCCCTTAGACATGATTTCATAGCCGCAGTTATGCTAAGGTCAGACTGTTAGAATCAGATAGATTTAGAGCTTATAATAGAAAATGACCCACGAGGGGCAAATTTACACAGGGAAACCATCAAATAACGAGAAACCATGAAACTTGGCCCATGAGGGGCAATTCAGAGATTTAGTCCACGAAGGACAATATATTCAAAGAAACTACGAAACAACATGAAACTATTAAACTAAGTCCACGAGGGACTTGACTTATGAGAAACAGAGTCTGAAATAGAACAGAGATAGAGAATGCAACAGAATAGAGAAAGAGAGTAAACAAAACAGCATTACAGATTATTGTTCTTTTGGTAGTTGCTACATGAAAGCTAATATGGTTTTAGATGTGAATAGTGATTTAAGGAAATTGTTTAGAGTTTGGAAAAAGAAGACTGGTATTTATTTATGTATATGTGTATTAGAGTATTATTTATGTTATTATGATTTCATGCATTATTTCCTTGATGTCCCATAATAGGGGGTTTCAGGTGAGGGCTCACTCACTGAGTTTTGGTTACAAAACTCACCCCTCTATTCTTTTCATATTTTTACAGATACCACAGTTACTAAGGGCATTTCCAGCAGTGTTAGATTCAAGAGGTGAGCATGATGTTCATGAGTTAGTGTGCTCTAGTGTAGATGCAGGCAGGATCCCAGACCTAGAGCATGATGTAATTTGCATTGAGTATATTATAGTTACATTTGTTTTGTATGTCATGACTTGGACAATCAGACAAGTATATATTGACTTATATAGATAAATGCTTTCAAAAGTTAAAGGATTTGTTATAAGATTTCAGAGGTAATTATTGTGATTTTAGAGAATATGTGAATGATTTGCAGAACATATAATAATTTAGACAGACTTCACGAATAGAGGATGCATTTAGAGATAATCAGCAGGTTTTAAGGCTTACGTGGGATGAGGATTTCTCACGTGCCAGTCATGTGCCCAGGTCGGGTCGTGACAAATAACTTCAAAAGAAATACTAATAACTTTGAAACAAATACTAATAACTTCAAAAATTTATGCAAAGAACAACCTTGTCAAGTATGTGAATAGCCTACCTTAACTTCAACAACTTTTCTTGCACACATACAATGAAGTTCTTATGCCATTGTAGAGGTCCCACCTACTCTTATAATTTTTTCACTCACTAAAAAAAAAAAAGGAATACCGTCAGCTTCTTTTTTTTTTTAGTTCACAAGACATTATCAACTTGGTCATAAAATCCCTAGAAATACATCAATCTCTAGCCTAGAAAGATTCATATAAGTTGTTTTATGAAATTTAATCTTGATTAATTGAATAAATGGGCAAAATAAGAGATTTATTACAAAAAAAAAAAGAAAATTGGGAACAAACATGTCTGAGTGTGGGGGATGCGGCTTGGCAGGGGGATGACGGCTCAGCAACAGGAACAGCGGCTTGGCAAGGGGGACGGTTCTGGCCGGGGCGAGGTTGACGTGAAGGGCGGGGCGGAGCGGTCCGTGACGGGGTTGGACGGCATTGGGCGAGGCGGACTGATTGGGCAGGTGCTCGACGCAACGGGCCTAGACGGCACTGGGCAAGGCCGACCGGCAGTGCTCGACACGATAGACCACCTGCGCAGGAGGCGCTTCTGCTGCGCGACGAGGCTGGGAACGACACCGGTTGTGTGCAACGAGGAGGCAGGTGGTAGTGCGCAATGAGGTCGGCTCGGTTGGCCGCAGGTCACGAGCGGTGAGCGAGAGGGGGGGAGAGAGAAATGAGAGAGAGAGTGGATCGAGAGAGAGAGAGAGAGAACTTTTACTGATGAGAGAGAGAGAGAGAGAGTATATCGTGAAAGGGAAAGAAATTTTATTATTAATGAGAAAAAATCTGTATGAAATATGAATAAAACATTTACCGACGGATTTTCAAATTTTTGATGGAAAAAATCCATCGGTAATATTATAAATTGGCGGTATTCAAAATTCACGAGTTACCGATGGATTTTTTTGTCAAAAAATCCGTCGGTAACTCATCTAATATTATCGACGGATTTTTTCGTCGGTAATCATAAAACTATAAAAAAAAATAAAAAACTAAAAACTTTTCGACGGAAAATCCGCCGATAATATTATATTTGATGGAATTTAATAATGTGCAATATTTACTGACGGAAAAATCCATCGGTAATGTGCGCATTATTAATTCACAGTGGCACGAAGTTTACCGACGGATTTAACAATGGAAAAATCCGTCAGTAACAACTGAAGCACAAATTTTTGTTTTTTCTTGTTTTTTGCTGGCGAATCCGTCGATAATATCGACGAAAAAAATCCATTGGTAACTCGCTGTTTCTAGTAGTCAAACTTGATAACTCTAATATTATACTTCAAAATCAAAAGGTTTCATAATCACAATAACTCTCAAACCATAATAACATATTTATTTCAAAGCTAAACCATACTATGGTCTGTATCTTTCCATAATAACTCTTGATATTCTAAAAACTTTTTGAAATCTCTTGAAAACGTGGCAATGTCATAAGGCCATAAAACACATTGACAACTTTAGTAAACTTCGCTAAATCACATAATTTCCAATGAATCTCTTTTTTAGCACATAAAACATTTTCATCACATGCATCATAGTAATTATGGTCCCATGGTTTTCTAAAAGCACATTTTTCATGCTATTATCACAAAATCATAGTTCTTGCTATTTCAACATAATGTGTAAAAATCATATTCTCATAACTACTTTCATATTTAACAATTATAATGCATAAACATACTTGCAATGACTAAACATAAGGTCATGGGTTTGAATTCACTCACCGTTTGGAACCAAGAGTATATGAGCACCACCAACTTGACCTTGAGAGTTTGTAATGACACCAACAACCGTCATAGAGCAGCATTGACTCATGATCAAACTCTAATCACCTTTAGATAACACTAAAGCAACTCTAACAACATTGGAAAACACCCCCACTTGACAACATTGGGGGAACACAACAACCAAAATCATAGAACATGAAAGAAAGGAGATAAAGGAAGTATAAACTAACAACCAAACTCACCTTGAAGCTTAGAGGAAGTGGATTTGATGGAGGATGAGAGTGGAGGGGATCGAGAAAGAGCTCCAAGGAAATGTTAGGGTTTGGATTTTGAAGGTGAAATCCAAGTATGAGGGGTATATATAGGGGTGGGGTTTCATTTAATCAAAGCTACGTCATTTAGCACTGTTTCTGCACCAGGGGGACTGTTAGAGTGATGACAGTTCACCAAAACTGTTGATAAGAAGGTTTTTCATGTATCTAGGTTGTCTTAATACTCACTTATTTACATTAAGTTAATGTCCTCATTTATTCTACTTTTCATTAACTTTAAAATGAAATACCCCCATTTGGATTTAAATAAAATATAAAAAAAATCAAAATCTCAACCAATCAAAATCAAAATTTTGAGTTTTAGTTCAAATCCGGGAATCTTCAAGACTTTCTAAACTTTGGGGCTAAAAATGAAACACTTAAATATTTCATAAAATTCATTAAAAATCAATCTTTAACTTATTTTCCTGTTAGGAACAATTATCGGGACTTTTGATCCTAGAATTTGGCTCTATCATAGAGTCCTACAAGGAGGTGTAGGATCCGAATTTAATAAAATTCAGGACTCGACAACATGGGTGGGTGTCGGGAGATCTTAGGGCCATACGGAGCTTGTCCACTAACACGTGTACATGGGGTGTCACATTTGATCATAAGTATTAAGCAAAGTGTACCGTAGAATTTTAATGTTGAGAAGATATTGCAATTGCAATATCAGAACAATATTAACAAATTCCACTGCTTTGTTGAAAAGTTGAAAATGAAGCAAGAGAATGGCCGCACACCCATACCAAAGTAAAAATTATATATAAGTATAGGAAATAAGAATACAGCTGCCAAATTTCTAACTTTGAAATCGAATGTCGAGGCATTCTGGTATAAGTACTTGCCTTGAATAAATATTGAGACATATGAAAACGAATAAATAAAGGTCACCTATAATGTGCTTTAAAATCGTGAACCAATTTTCTCTTCAATAGTAGGTGTGATGGAGTATCACAGACCAAGTAGCCAGATTGTAGAAAAATTCCGCATTGAGATAGGGCTGGGCGTTTCACTGCTAACCTACATAGAACAATAAAATCAAAAAAGAAAAAGTAACAACATCAACTTCCATCATCCCACAATTTACCAAATGGTAACTGAAATAGCCAAGATAAAAGGATCTTATGGTGGAACCATCCTCTTTATAATTCTACAGAATCCATATCCAAGGCAGCCAAAAGGATTTTCATATATATTTTTCTAATGTTCTATTTAAGAATTATTTTCACATTGATATATATGCCCAAATAGCATCTCTCTTTTTATTTATTCAAATATTTCTTATTTTTCCCTCTTTGAGCACAAGGTCATGCAACTCAATTAAGCCTCTGACGAGTAAAAATGACAAAATGATAGAATAAGCACAGACTTAGCAAGTAGTATTCCAAAATTGAGAAGCAAGTAGTATTGTACATAACATTAGAAGAATACCTTACTCTAATTCAAGCTCATGAAAGACTTAAAGCTCACTAGGTAAGCGAGATATTATATAGAGGGCATTAATTAAAACTTAAACAAATTACCAACTCAGTAGTTTTAATGATAACTTACACTGACTTGTTTAGGGGACATTGTTTCTTTTAAGCGTTCCTGCTAAAGCAACAATACCATCATGGTGTTCACCATTCACCAAACTCCAGCTAGTCAGAGCTGTGAAAGTGCACCTGAAATATTTAGACACAGTTCAACAAACTCCATTGTTTTGTTGAGAAGTTGCTAAAGGAGCAAGAGAATAGGCAGTACCAGCCATACCAAAGTGATAATTATATGTGAGTATAGGAAATAAGAACACCGCTGCCAAATTTCCAAACTTATAATGGAATGTCGAGACATTCTGATATAAATACTTGCCTTAAAATTCCTTAAATCGTATAAAGTCCAAAGAATGTCTACTTTTTGCGCAAGAGTTGTTACAAGAAGCTGGAAAAGAGCCAAAAGCAACAAGTACTTGTTCTTGCCGTGAGAAGATTTGTGGAAGCAAGTACCAAGTGCAATCTTTAAAATGGCGTCCCAATACCTAAATGCTAAACTAATCACTATTAGAAACTGATTAACACACTTAAGGAATAATTGATGGGGTAGGTCCATGTAATTACATTAAATCTATACTTCCTTGTAAGTATGTCTCTGTGAGAGACAAAGACAAGCCGCTTCCTTTACCAACAAATTGTGTCTCGAAGTGTCTTGGATGATCTGAATGGCTAGTTAGTCAGATTCAATAAAACAAAATGTTGAAAGGATGGCCTGACTTTTCAACAAAGTGATAAAATTTTTTGGAAGAAAGAGGCTGAAACATCATAGTTTCTATGTTTACGGTGCCAACCCAACAAATCTATAGATTTTGTTTGAAAACTAATTGTTATGTAGGTGAAGTTTGGTGGAAGTTGGATATGTTGATGCCTATAGAAAGGCTTGTTCTCCTTGCTCAAATGCATCACCAACACAAACAAAATCCTCCCCCTCTCTTAGTCATAGAGTAGAACTATCTGTTCTGCATGAGTTCTTCTCTTTTATGAGTTGAGAGTATACATTAGTGAGAAAAAATACTGTAAGGTATTCTGAACATATTTGGGATTTGGGTTGAGTGGAGTGTGTTCATATTTTGTATCTTCATCATATTTCCATAGTAAAATATTTGGCTGTTATCTTTGCTCGTGGACGTAGACTTTGAGCCGAACCACATAAATTCCTGGTATCATTTATTTTATTCTTCCATGTATTTATTTTTGTGCTACTCTGTTTGTACTTTTTGGTCCCTCATTTCACAACAGAAATAGTCAGAAAATAAGAAAAATGTTGAGTTACTAGAGGTGCTATATAGTTCCAAAGTTTTTCATGATTCTTTATTTTTTTTTTTTCCCGAACAAGTCATCCTGCTTGTTTTAATTTAACACATTGTCAGGTAATTTAATTACATAACCATTGAAATATTTGCATAATGGATATTTTATTTTACCTATAACAATTTGAATTGAAATACTCAAATTGCAAGAGCTTCACCTTGCACTCACCAACTACCAAAGAATCATGAAAGAGAACACTGCGGAAGATGATGATGTGTTCATTGTTCAGCAATTTACACGATGAAAAATTCTGGGCCACAGTTTCTTTTCTGCCAAATGAATCTGCACAAGAAACTAGCTTCCTTTCAACTAGGTGAAGGGACCTAATGTATGGTCCTAAAGATGATTTCACTAATGTTGTTGTTGCTGGATTTGTGACTAGTTCATGAAAAGCTTGATCCATTGAAACCCCCCGGCAGAAAGCTTCAATTTCACTTTACTGAGGACAGTACAGTAATGGTGGCAACTATTGCAAATAATAGTAAGTTTCTGGTATATTTCTCCTCTTGGAAGAAAGAACCTCAAATGAAATATTAACTGCGTCTGAAGCTCAACATGCATCACATCAATTGCAAGCCTTTTCCCTTCACTTTCATCATGCCTGCCTTGATTTCGGTAACTTCAAGACTAAAGACTTCGATACAACTCTATTAACAATAAAGACTAACAAATATTTGAGAATCTTAGTAGCAATACTGGTGAATCTACCTTCACGCAAATGATCCTGTTGGGAAATCCAATGAAAAATTTCACGTTCATGATTAGTTACTTACCACATCCATCACATTCACTATTAACATAACTGAAATCCTTTGCTATTTGCACATCCATCCCATGTATCCAAAAATGTGTCTAAGTCATAGGTCAAAATACATTTCTCTTATGCATTTATCTTGTTTTTCCTCCACTGTTTTGAAACATACAGAAATTGCAACGTAACTCGAACCCAGGACTTTTATGCAAACTTGTCTCACCCGGCTTATGCTTATGACTTGCTGATTGGAAAAAAAAAAATGTCTCTTTTTCGTTATGAACAATTTAAGTCAATGAGTTTTGTTGCAGGATTAAATATGGCGATCAATTATACTGGGAGCTTCAAGTTTTATAAATTAAGAGAGCTGTGGTGGATTGACAGCTATGAGGGTGAATACAACAGCATTAATGGCTTGTTCTCCTTGATGAAATTATGCCCTGATTTGGAGCAACTTATTTTGACCGTATGTTTCCTTCTAGGGAAAGGGAATTATTTGAAGCTCTTGTGTTTTTTTTTTTTTTAGCTTTCTGACATTTTTTTTCTCTGTTGCTTAATTGTATGCAGAATGATCCTGAAAGCTTAACCGTATTACCATCATAAGTTTCTGTAATTGAGCTTAACCACAATTCACTGTTTTCAATTTCCTTTTCACTGCAAACACATCAATAGCCCCATAATTTTTATTGGAAAGCTTCATAGGGGAGAAGAAAGGACCTCCTCCTTTAGCTCCAATCAATTTGATGTCCTTAAATCACATAACAGAATAATTTAACCTTCTCTAATTGAAGTAACTCTAAACGACAAAAGAAGCATGAAGAAACTATGTCACACTCTCCCTGTGACTTTTTGCTTAAATCACGCGCACTAGTGGACATGAGTTGAGGATTCTACAATATGATAGGACTTAAAGAGGGACACCACAATGTTATTGAATTCACTTTGCTGTCATATCTAGCACGCTAAATAGCTCAAGAGTTTAATTGGAACTTACTTTTCTAATTGTATACATATAAGCCATCTCCAAGTACCATTTTCTCATTCTAACCGAAACTTATTTCTTATGTTGCAACTCTCGTTTTCAAATTGCGGTATGTAGCAAGTCTGGGAAGAAAGTGCAAATTGCTCAATAGCTTAGCTCCATAAGAAGTCATGTACATTTATTTAGAAAATTCAGTTGTATACCATTTCAAACTTGAAATATAAACATGCTTGGAATAAGAAAGAAAAAAGAGTTGAAATAAGTGGAAGGTAAATCTAAAAGTTGAAAAAAATGATACAAGTTAGGACAAGCAAGTTTAAATGATGCATCTCTAATTCTAAGTAGCCGTCCAAGCTAAGGTAAACTAGAAATGGGATCATCGACAAATAGAAAGCAGGGAAATGCATAGAAAGAAGCAAAGAAACGCCACACAGTTGATCAAGCATATTGTGCAATCAACAATCATGTGAGTAAAGTACATCAGAATGAGACTCACTGAAGGTGCATCTTTAGAATAGTTTGATGAATCCTTATTGGACAAGAACAGAGAAAAAAAAAAAAAAGAAAAGAAAGAAGGAAAACCAGCCAATAGTTGAGAAAAACAAAATAATATAGCAAGTCTTTTCTTATGTAAGTTACTGCTCAACTATGACATTACAGTTGCTGTTGAGCTGTATCTTTGAAAATTCAACGGAGCCGTAGGCATAGGGCTTCAATCTTAGCTCTTGCTCATCCCAGTACTCGCAGCCATGGAGGATGAGACGTCGAAGGTGAGGCATTGCACCTTGCCCTCGTATCCACTGCCCTTTTGTGATGACTGAAAAAAAAAAATTATTTTGAGTGAGGATCACCGTGCATTTTAAGTGGTATAGACCACCATAGGATCCTCTCTTTTTATTTCTCTTCTCTTCTTCCCTTCCTCTTACAGAAACTCCCGAACCCCCTCCCCTCCTTCGTCCCTTCTTCTTCTCTCCTCTATTCTCCTTTCCCTTCGTTCCCTCTTTCTTTCTTCTTCTTAAATTTACAAATAAATACCACCACCACCTTCATTATCATCATCTCCTCCTCCTCTTCATCACTTTCTCTCTCTTTCCCTCTCTTCTATCTCACTTTCTCTCTCTAACCTCCATTAGAGAGTTGAAGATTTTAGAAGCTTTGGGATTGATTTTCTTCACTAATTCTACTCTCCAAGTGGTAAGTAAGCTTCTACCATGCTCCATTTAAATTATTGAATTTTCTAAATTTTTTTAGGATTAAATTAGTTTTCTTAAACCCTTGAATTTGGGGATTTTAGTAAATTGGCGTTAATTGATGTTAATTGATAGCGTAATTAGCTCACAAATATTCATATTGTTTTGTTCCTAGAGCGATAGAGCAATTGGAGGACAATACTTGAGTTGGTGGCATCAAAGATGTTGTTCTTCGGTTCTTTGAACCAGTATTTGTGAATAGATAGTGTATCTATAGGTTACTTTATGCATGATAAACAATATAAAATTATATAAAGAGCTGAAAGTATGTTGATATAGAAGAAAATAATTTATTTATTGAAAATGAGGCTTTATGTTTGAAGTGAAAAATATTTAATTGGAGGTCATTATGTGATTGTTAGTCTTATTAAAATATTTTTGGTTGAAATGTGATAAATATTGCATTTTAGAACATTTTATATCAATTATTGAATTTGAGTATATTTTATATCTAATGAATTTCATATAACATGAGAATAAATTTTGTGTTGGAAAATGTTCTGGAAGTGGAATGTGCATGATTTTGAGTTAATTTGGGGGAAAATTCCTAGTTAGAACCTGTAGTTAACAGCAGGGACGTTAGCCTGTGCACCGTGAGAAACTCTAGTTAGCAGGAGGGATGCTAACCCACACATAGCTGCAGCTATGTCTGGATTTGTATTAGGTCATGGGCCAACTTTAGTTAGCAGGAGAGATGCTAACCCGCACATGACTTTTGTTATATCTGAACTTGCATGGCTACGGGCCAATCCCAGTTAGCAGGTGTGGTGCTAACCTACACATGACCTTAGGTTATGTCTGGAATTATTATTGTTCTGCTTAGGATAACTCCTCATTATACTTGAAATCATGTGATTATGTAAAATTATGTTTTTAAGATATCTCATGTTATAGCTATATATATGTTCTATGAGTATATGTACATTATTATGTTTATATTATTCTATGATTGTATTTAGTAAACTATGGATATCCTATCTCTCGCTGAGTTGCAAAACTCACCCCGTTGTCTTCCATTTTTTTAACAGATACAGGTGCTGGTGCTGGATCTAGTTTTATTCCTCCGGCTCAGCCTTAAGTGCATTTCAAGTTGGTGAGCCTTCTTGAGAAGGCCTTTATGTTATAACCTTATGTTGTCTAGTTTGTTAGTTGCTCCATATGTCACAGGCAGGGTCTTCAGACTTATATTATGTTTATGTTTAAGAACTGATGACTTAGTTATACAAACTATGTTAAAGAAGTGAATTGAGAACTTAATGTGGTATTATGTTGGAAACATATGTTAAGATATCATCATATGCTGGAAGGGTGCATTCTGAGAATGCTTGATGCCCATTTGCTAGAATTTAAATTGTAATAAATGTTGCAGTTTATAATTGTATTTGGGAAATGTTGAAGAAATAGAGGAGACTCTGTCCGTTTTTTCTGGAAAATTTGGTGTTTTAAGGCTTGCTAGGGAAAGTATTCCCTATGCGCCGGTCATGGCCTAAGTTGGATCATGACACCTTTGACTCTAATACCCCTCATGTGAAACACTTCAAGCTGTGGGAACTCCCCAGCGACACAATTAATAGAGAACCATTTAATAGGCTGCAATACTAGAGATCTTAGTTTCAAAACTTGGAGGCTGCCAAGCTTTCCCAGTGTGTTCATGAATCCATAGTCCGCTTCTGTATATGATATTGTCAAGGCAATCCTTCAGAGATCTGGTGGAAACACATTTGCATCTGGTCGAAGATTGAATGTGTTGATGTCAAGTGTTAGATTCCGGAGTTTATTTAGGTGGTGTAGGCTCGATAACTTTTGTGACCATGATCTCTTAGAATCAATCAATTTCAATTTTGTCAAGTTGGGGAAGAAGTCATTGTTCATCATATGTGCTAGTGCTGGACCAAGATACATGTAACCAAGAGTTTGGAGACTCACCATTGTTTCACTATTTTCTCCTCTTACCATGCGTGCTGGTGGTTTGACCCAAGCGCCATTAACACGAACTTAGTCGTTTTAGCTTCCACATTCCACTTGGGATAGTAATAGACCCCGAATCAAACAGATCCAATGTTTCAAGATTCCAAAGGTTGCATATAGAGGTTAAAATATTATTGGAAACTTTTGAATTATGTGCTGCTATTCTCAAGTATCGAAGATGGATCAATGTCTTCAAACCATGGGGTGCTGAAATAAAACTCACGTTGTCGAGGTCCAACACACGAACCAACTTGAGGTTTTTTCATAATCCACTTCCAACCTTTTGTTTTACTGCCCCAGTCAAGAAAATCACCAAAGAGAAACAAGGAACGTAAGTGTGACTGAATATATTCTGTTGGTGAGAGCTTTGTTTTGTGGTGGAGAGACAACCTACGGGAACTACACTTCTCGATGTCCAACTCTCTGCACACCTCCATAACCTTACTTGCTTTGCTATGTGAAATGCAGATGTCACGGAGAAGATCATGAATTCGACATGTCTTGACACTCCCATCAGTCCTCTTACTTGCCACTTGCACCATGCTTCGATCCACTAGCTCATCCAAGTAGTACTCGGCTGTTTCTTCTGGTCTTGGTACATTTGATGTTCCAAATTCTGTTGGTTGTATGAAACCTTCACCTATCCAACGCCTGATCAATTGCGTTGCTCGTATCTCATAGTCTTCAGGATATATCCCCAAATACAAAAAGCATGGCTTTAATTCTCGAGGTAGGTTATCATAGCTAAGCTTTAGTATGTCCATGGCTATTTTGTCTTGAGCAAGATGACAATTGATGTGGTTCTTAATTCTCTCCCACTCTCTTTTTGACTTTTCCTTCTTGGCAACTAGCCCTGCTAACACTATGATGGAAAGTGGTAAACCCTTGCAACCTTTAACCATTTCTCTACCCAGACTCTCTAGATCATCAGGGCATGCTTCATCCTCAAACACCTTCTTACAAAAGAGAATCCAACTATCTTCTTCACTAAGGAAAGGAAGGTCATGGGTAAGGATTGAATTGCTATAGGAAGCCACCTCTTTATTACGACTAGTTATCAATATTCTGCTTCCATTGCTGTCATTTGGAAATGTCCCTTTTCAGCTCATCCCACACTTCAATCTCCCAAACGTCATCCAGCACAACCAAGTACTTCTCCCCTTGCAAGCATTGTCTTACCTCTTTCTTTAGTTTTTTGACACTCAAATCTTTACATTCCTTCAATTTCTCCTCACTCTGATTCAGCCGTCGAAGAAGCCTTAGTAAAAGCTCGTTCGGTCTGTAATCATTGGACACATTGCCCCATTCACGACAAGAGAACTTCAGGTCATTCTTGTTATTATAGATCTTTCTTGCAAAGGTGGTCTTTCCCAGTCCACCCATGCCAATTATGGAAATAACACCACAACATGAATTTTCTTCCTTGAGCTTTTCAATCACGATGGTGGAGTCATGCACCAATCCCACTATTTTTTCTTCCTCTACATCCTTCTTCTATGGAGTGATCTTGCATATTCTTCCATAGTATTGTGCTGACCTCTACTGTTGAAATCACCTTCTTCAATACCGTATCTGGCTTTGTTACTATAAATCTCATTGATCCTGTCCTTGATTTCCTTTATCTGATCATACACCTCCTGGAGCATGAACACGTGGCCTTTGTAGTGGAAGCACTTCTCAAACATGTTCATTCTTGTACGCTTATTGACGTTGACAATATAGGTGTCTATCACGTCCTCAGCTTGGTGGGTCACATCTCTGATTTGGCTCACAACTTCTTTCACAATGTCATTGTTGTGCTTTCCCTCAGAACTGTTGAGGAACGTGTGCATGAAGCTGAGCTCACTGCGCAAGGACCTGATTTCACCCTCCACACCAGCAATTAAAGCAATTTCACTTCATCAACAAGTACCCGCGACAAGTTGTCTAGCGCAAAAGTAACGGTACTACCCACCACACTATCTGCCATTTCCCTGCAAGGAGAGTGGTATTAAGTAACAACTCAAAATCTTCCATCTAGCTAGGAATGGAGGGGAAAGAATGCAAGTAGAAACGAATATATATTCTAAAGCATTCATGATTAGTATTACCTACTACTACTATTACTATTATTATTATTATTGTCACAAAGTTGTGTTTTAAGTTTAACCATTCAACTGATTTTTGTTATAGTTTGTTTTTTAACATGAAAATAAATGAGATTTTTCAATGGCTATATTATGCATTTAACGTAATATAATCATTATTATTATATATATATAGTTTTTTATATGATAACTCATATTGGCATCTATGTTACTCAAATAAATAATTAATTTACTTATTATAATTTATAAGCTGAAAGAAAAAGTTAAGACATCCTCTCATCATTTATTTACTTCCTTGTTGAGTCCCGTAGGGTATCTGTTGAAAAATTGGTTTTGATGGCTTGATTTTTCAAGCTATTGGTAAACTTTGAACAACCTTCCAAGTTGGTGGCTAACAACCTTCAAACTTAATAGCTAACAACTCTCAAAGTTAGGTGAAGTTTGACAATGTTAGATGAAAGTAGGTGAAGGTAGATGAAAGTTAGGCAATGTTAGGCATTGAAGATTTGAAAGTGGTGCATTTGGACTCTATAAATAGAGCATGCATTAGAGCTTCAAGGTATTCCAAGTCCATTGGCTCTTTTGGTGTTAGAGAAGTTTGTTCTAGTATTTTTGTTACTTCTCTTTTGTATGTTGAGCATATACACTTGTGAGAAAAATACTGTAAGGTATTTTAGGGTGTATTTGGGGATTTGGGTTTGAGTAGAGTGTGTTCACCATTTGTATCTCTATCATATTTCTATAGTGAAATATTTTGTTGTCGTCTTTGCCCGTGGACGTAGGCTTTAAGCTGAACCACGTAAATTTCTGGTGTCATTTATTTTACGCTTCCGCATATTTATTTTATGCCACTCTGTTTGTGTCTTTTGGGCCCACCATTTCACAACAAACTGGTATCAGAGCTCTTATAGAGTTCTGGGCAAATTTGTTCGAAGATGTCATCCATGAAATTTGATATTCAACAATTCGATGGTCGCATCAACTTTGGGATGTGGAAGGTGCGGATGATGGCTGTTCTTGTACAGCAAGGCTTGAAAGTAGCACTTTCTAACAAAGAAAAGAGGCCCGAGGCAATGAAGGAATCTGAATGGGAAGATGCTGATCAAAAGGCTCTTTCCATTATTCAGTTATGCATTACAGACGATGTGTTGCAGGAGGTCCTTTCAGAGAAAATAGCAGAAACAAAGGCAGGTGTAGATATTGTAATAAAGAAGGGCATTGGAAAGCAGATTGTCCAAAGCTCAAAGATAAGAAAGATTTAAGTGATGCAGCAGGTGTTGCTGAAGATGCCGGAAATGTTCTCGCAGTATCAACCGGTTCAGTTGGTGATACTTGGATGCTTGATTCAGGCTGCTCTTACCACATGTGTCGGAACCGGAATTGGTTTACAACTTACCGGTCAATTAATAGTGGTATTGTTCTTATGGGAAATAATACATCCTGTAAGGTTGTCGGCATTGGTACAATCCGAATCAAGTCACGTGATGGAACCGTGAGAACTTTGTCTAATGTTCGACATATTCCTGAATTAAAGAAAAATCTTATTTCTTTGAGTACTCTTGATTCTCAAGGGTATAAGTATTCTGCTGAAAGTGGAGTTTTGAAAGTCTCCAAAGGTGCTCTTGTAGTGATCAGAGGTAGATTGGTTAATGATCTTTATCTACTTCAAGGTAGCACAGTTATTAGTGCTACATCAGGATCATCTTCATCTAATTTAGATACTACTCACTTGTGTGAGGCAGGAATGCCTATGGTGAGCAAGCATGGTTTGCTTAGTGATCAAAAATTCGTTATTCCTGACTTTTGTAAACAGCGTGTTTGTGGGAAGAAAACTAGTATTAGATTTAGTACTACCATTTATAGGACTAAGGGTGTTGATTCTAATTTGTGGAACCCAGTGCCTATCCCATCAAGAGGTAGTTTGCATATTTGAGTATGCCTATTGGCATATTGGAGAAGACGATTTTGAAAATTTGAAGCTTGATAAAATTCAAGCCAAGGTGGAGATTTGTTGAAAAATTGGTTTTGATGGCTTGATTTTTCAAGCTATTGGTAAACTTTGAACAACCTTCCAAGTTGGTGGCTAACAACCTTCAAATTTAATGGCTAACAACCCTCAAAGTTAGGTGAAGTTTGGCAATGTTAGATGAAAGTAGGTGAAGGTAGATGAAAGTTAGGCAATGTTAGGCATTGAAGATTTGAAAGTGGTGCATTTGGACTCTATAAATAGAGCATGCATTAGAGCTTCAAGGTATTCCAAGTCCATTGGCTCTTTTGGTGTTAGAGAAGTTTGTTCTAGTATTTTTGTTACTTCTCTTTTGTATGTTGAGCATATACACTTGTGAGAAAAATACTGTAAGGTATTTTAGGGTGTATTTGGGGATTTGGGTTTGAGTAGAGTGTGTTCACCATTTGTATCTCTATCATATTTCTATAGTGAAATATTTTGTTGTCGTCTTTGCCCGTGGACGTAGGCTTTAAGCTGAACCACGTAAATTTCTGATGTCATTTATTTTACGCTTCCGCATATTTATTTTATGCCACTCTGTTTGTGTCTTTTGGACCCACCATTTCACAACAGTATCCATTTCTAAGCGAATATCTTGTATATATCCCACTGTCCATATCATAATAGAGAAGGAGAGAAAAGAAGAGAGACCTCCCCCGGGAAAAAAAGGGGGGGTTGGCTTCATGTCTATTTTTCATTGTTGAGGATTCGCACAAAAACTCAAAATCAATATTTTAAAATCAATTATATAGTAGGCACTGCAATCCTAGGTGACAGTGTGACATAGGTATAGATTGAGAAGAAAGCTAATGATGAAAGAGAGAAATTTGAACTAGTGGTGAGGATTTAGCATGATCATGTCACGTTTGAGGATCAATTCCCAATCATTCTCCATATACTCCTATAGAATTGATGTACAAGGCTTTTTCACACACACACACACACACACACACACACACACATATATATATATATATATATATATATATATATATATATATATGTTTCAATGTTTTATGCTTTTATGTAAGAATTTTCTTTCATGCTAATTTATGTCCAAGAGTCTCCCTCATTTCACTTACCCAAATATTTTTTATTTTTTCTCATTGAGCACAACAAAGCAGAGTTTCAATTTCTAGTTAAGGGACATTCCTTTTAAGGGGCTTTTACTAAAGCAGCAATAGCATGATGTCCACAAATGGCTCGAATCAACATCACAAGTGTAACAACAAACGGCTAAAGTCATCCAAGTCAGAAGGAAAAATGTATTTACCAGATATTAAATATGGAAAAAACTAAATGGCTCGAAGTTTTTTTTTTTGGTTTAGACGGCGTGCAAAATACAGTAAAGCAAGTAAAGAAGTTGTGTTTTGACTTTTGATGTATTTTCAGTTTTCGTACCGCGTAGTGGGAATTAAGCGTACAGTCCTCTTTTTGAGACTCTAGATAGTCAAAGTTGTAATAGTGTACCTACACAATTTAATAAATTCCATTGTTAGAACTTGAGAAGTTGCAATCGGAGCGAGAGCAGGCAGCACCAGCCAGACCAGAGTGAAAATTATAAATACTTGAAATGGAATGTCGAAACATTATGACATAAACACTTGCCTTAAGGTACCTTATAGAGTCCAAAGAATATGTGCTTTTTGGACAAATGTGTGAAAGATGCATCAATACGTTGAGGTAAATGACATAGACAAATGATAATATAAACTTAGGTTCACTAAGAATCGGAGACGTATCAATATATTCATCACCTCTTGTTTTTAAAATGTTAACATATATATAATTTTATATTAGATTTAAATATTGTGACATGAGTTAGAGTCATCATGAAGTAGGGTTTATACTATCATTACTCAATGACATGAGCAGCAACAAGCGAATGAAAAGATGCATCTCAAACTCAAAGTAGCCCTTCATATTAAGATAAACAGAAAAGGGATCAATTATAAAAAATGAATTAAAATAAATAATATCGATCAAAATCAATTTTTTTGGACCAGAACTGGAAACATTACAAGAATAAAATAAAAAATATATTTAAATCAATATTTTTCATCTGATAATTCGTATTTGTTTATCATACTCCTATATTTTCAGTGTTCCTAATTTTTTTTTCCGATAAATAATATAGACCTCAGGCTCCACACAAAAAGGCAGAGCCGACAGCATCAAAACAAATAGGAATAATACAGCTAAACGTACATACACCCAAAACCATAATGCTTGCAACAATATTTTTTAATAAGACACTTGCCTTGTCATCTTTTGGGTGTGCTAGTAATCTTTACTCATTCTATTTATCCATTAAATTTAAAAGTGATAAAAAAAAGTTTTAAAATAACAATACTCTAAAGTAGCCGAGTAACATGCCTCAATTTCTAACATAGAAACTTACCAGAAGAACAAAAAAAAAAGAGTGTCTTCGTACACCACTTATCGTTTTCTTCCTTTCTGAGCATTATAACCTATCTATTTCAATTTTATTTTTTTTATGTCAATAACTTATCTATTTTTAAACCCCTATGAAAGATTGGGAAACTTCCAATTATCACGCCTTATCTTAAAATTTGGACACAAGCTTTTTTTTTATATATTTCAAAAATTACATTGATCGTAATAAGGTTAGACACAAGCATTTGAGATTAAGTATATGAAGAAATCATTTGGGCAAGTCTATATTTTAGTTCTCAAAATATTTTTTGTTTTATTAGTTTAGTTCTTGAATATATATATATATATATATATATATATATAATTTTTCAAAAATTTCACATCATATCATTTTAAACCCTTAGTAAAAAGTCATATATGCATTAGTCCTTAAAAAATTAAATATATACATCTTAGTCTTCAAAAGATTTCACATTATAACATATTAATCTCTTAATGAGAAAATTATATAAATGAGTGCATAAAATCTTAACATTTTAAAATATTAACTGATTGTTTCAAGGACTAGCATATAAAAAATCAATGTTCAAAGATTAATCTATGTTTTTTCTAATTTCAGAGATTGATATATTGGAGATAAAATCTTTGAAAATTAAAGTGTATGTATCTAATTTCTTATATTTGAAAAATGGAGTGCAAATTTACCATAGTTATAAGAATCGGACCGAACCGGAAACCAGTGAACTGGACACTGGGCTGGCAGGCAAACATTGAACCGGCCACCAAACCGTGAGTGACTCGCTTATGTTGCGCATGTGCTTGGTGAATTTGGGAAAGAATATCCAAAATTGCATTCTGGAGGGTCAAACCTAACTCTCCAAGGAGAAGGGACCATGCTCTAACCACTGAGCCAACTGCACTCTTACTGTGTAGAGTGTCATGAAATATATATATTACATCCTTTGTTACTTTAAGGAATTTTTTTTATCAAAAACTCCTTGAAGAGGGTTCAAACTTCTACCTGCTAATGTGGTGAGCGCCTCCCAACAACTAAGCCAAACTTCACCTTTGTCATATTACATGTAGAATTATATATATTATATATTTTGCTTAATAATTTTTTGTTATAAATTGATATAATTATAGCCCATTCAATCGGTTAAACTAGTGGCCCAATAATCCAATACCCTAATCGGGTCGATCTCCAGGTCGAGTCTGATAACCATGAAATTTACTCAAATTATTTTAACTAAAGTGTCCTACACAACAATTCATTACCCTCCAGCTGGATCCTTTTGTTTTTGTTTTTTGTGTTTTACATTATAACATGATAGTACCCTTTTTTAATAAAAAAAATTATAAAAAAAGGGCGGGGAAGTTTAAACATTCAAAACCTAACACGGTAATCCTACCCAAAAAAATTTAGAATAGTAAACGATATGATATGTTCCCAATAGAGCTTTTCAATCGCAAGTTTTGAACTCTTGATTTTCTAGATAAAGATAACCTAAGACTTAACTCACTTTCATTGAGCTAACCATATAACATAATAGTACCCTTTCTTTTGAAACAATTAGTTGTAGTACCCTTTCTTTTGAGACAATTAGTTATATGCAGTAACCCAAGAAACAATTTTGCTTATATCATATCATTTCAATTATTTTCATTGGAAAAGTAATGAACAAAGATTCATTTTGATCCATGAAATCATATCCATGTTTAATTTTACTTTAGTTACTAAAATTAAAAAAAATGACAGTTTAATCCCTGAAATTGTAAAAAGTAATTCGAATTAGTCCATATAATAGTGCTTGCAATGATTTTTGAATTACCAAAAAGAATTAATTTAAATTATATTTTATAATTTTAGAGACTAAATTGATACTTTTTTAATTTTAAAGATCAAAATAAAGCACACATATAATTTTATGGGCTAAAATGATCCTTTACTCAATTGACTGTAGTTGTTATCAATATTACTACTAATATGGGTATTAATCATATCTCATCCAATTCCTTAAATACAGGAAATTGATAAGACTTTCCAACAACACATGAAAAAGTAGTTATTAAAGGTTACCGGAATCATTGATCAGACTATGCATAAAAATCTTAAGCCAAATTTCTTTTCAACAGCAAGTGTGGTGTGGTAACCAATACCTAGTAGCTAGATTATACTCCTTCTATTTTAAAATAAACTCCATCTTGGACAAAGAGGTATATTAAAAAATAAATTTATCTTGACACATTAGTTGACAGCCACATTGAGAGGGGGATGGGGGTCTCAAATAACAGCCGCACTGAACAAGTATTAAAATCTATAAAAAAAAATAATATTATTTGGACTCAAAAAAGACACCAACCTTACACACTCCCATATATCATTAAATAAGACATGAGATTCAAATTAAATGGAATCTATATTCTATTCAAAGATAGATAAAAATGTATCTAGATGATACTCCACATATTATGAGTACAAATAATATTTTTCAACTTATAAAGGCAGTTGTGTTTAAAAAAATCTGAAAGATTAGAATTATTTTATTAATTGTTTTCTTTTTTATAATTCATTATGTTGCTCTATATTTGGATAAATTTTAAGATAATTTGTTTGGTTTTAATAATATGAAAAAAATTGTTTTTGTATGATATATTTTTTTAGTAAATGTTTTTGTATGATATATTACAATAAAGGATATGAAATAATTTATTTATATTACATAATATTTGACACTTAGGGCTGATTGGCTAAAAATAACATAATTTTAAAATAATTATAATCAAAAGTTTCAACCATGTAGCCTATGATTGTAAGTTGTTTTTTCATTTTAAAATTACAAAACAATTTTATTATAATCCAGTTTTAACCTATTTCCAAACAGATTCTCTAAGAATAGTTTCTTCTTCTTTTTTCTGCTGTTTTTATTTTGCTTCCTGTGTTGCCCGGACTTGTACAGCTGGTGTTGTTTTGTTTCTCTTTTGAATTATGTTTAATACCTATAAATGTATATATAGAGTAAATGTTATTTTTGTTCTTAAAATTATATATGTAGTTCATTTTAATTCTTAAGATTAAGAAAATATCAATTTAATTTCTAAAATTACAAAAAAATATTTCAGTTAATCCTTTTAGTGATACAAGTTAGTACCTACGTAAGATTAACTTGAATAATTTTTTATAAATTCATAGACTAGGCTGATATTTATCAAGTTTTAGAAATTAAAGTGGAACCAAGACATAATTTCAAAGATCAAAATTATCTTTTACTTTATAAATAAGGTTGATGCTTGTGCTCCCTACCATCTTGGTGTGGTTGAGCTTTTCTATTTATCAGAAGAAAAATCCATAGTGGTTTGAAAATCATCAACTCGAAAGCATATGCAAAGATTCACAACTTTGATTGTATTTTTATATTTTCTTTTTTTCATTTACGTATTCGAACGCACCGTTTAGTACTGGCCTTGTTAAAAAAATATAAATTCAACGTCAACTCGGACGGCACAGCAATATCAAACCAAATAATAAAATATTTATGAAAAAGATAAACATTAAACAGTATTCCGGTAGAAGTTGAACCATCCTCCATAATACATATTGATCCATTAAATAAAAAATAATTTTTTTAAAAATAAAATATTTAATATTTAATGAGATGATCCAATATAAAAACAAAGCTTTTCATTTTTTATATATAAACAAAAAAAAAATTCTTTTCACATGAAAAAAGATGGGGTTCTCATGGCCACCACGAGAAGCTTTGTGAGTGTCCGTAAGTGTACCTCAATGATGCTCAAACCACCACGATTAGGGAGAAGATCTCTGTAGGCGGCGTTTATAGCTGTTTGGTTGCTGTGGACTCAAGAAAGGGCGGCAGCTGCTACGTGTGGTTGAAATTGTGGCAACAAGGATTCCTTTTCCTTATTATTATTATTCTTTTTGTCTGATCCTTATCTTTTCTTTGTGTAAGTTTCTTATAGGTTGTAGAAGTATTGGGTTTGTCTCTGCCAAGTAATGGGCAACGCAACCACATTCTTTTCTCTTTACTCGTTGGGTCAACTTTGGCGTCCAACAACTTTTGTCTTTGCTTTAATAAATTTGCTGTGCGGGTTACATGCCACTACCAACAACATCAATTCACTATACATGACCCCAAAAGAAAAACCAGCAAAACCATGAACATAACTGATAACGTAAGCATCTAGTAATCATCATCAGTCGATAAATAAGATGACTTGTTTACGAGACGTTTGTTTTAAATTTCAAGAAAAGTTATTATAAAATTTAAATTTTATATATAATATAAAACATTGAAAATTAATGCTTTTTATAAGTTACTATTTTTAACTTCTAAATAAGGGAAGAAAACTATTTTCTTACATTTTAGTTATTTTTAAAATATTTTCAAAATTTATGAAAAGTTAATTTCTTTTTGGCGAAAATGGAGATTATTTCAGCGTTGAATCCAATCCAAACCCACCCTTAGTTTGTGGACATAGCCGGCCCTACAATACGATGGATAGGGCTGACAAAGAAACAGCAAGGCGTTGTTAAATTCACTTGCTGTCATATCCATCAAGCTAAGCCGAGGATGTTAAAAATCAATTCCAATTTCCAAGTACCATTTTCTCATTCTCAATTGAAGCTTACATTTCTAATCACATACTCCGGTTTTAAACATGCATTGTGTATCAAGCCTAGTCAGATAACACAGAAGCTGAGAATTCATTGTCATCAATGTCAGGATCTGACACTTGAATAACATACACACATATTGCATAGGTGGATTCTTAGGTGGTGACCAATAAATTTGTAACCACCATGATGACTAAATTTCAATCATTGAAATCTAATCTAATCTAATGGCCGAGATCAAAGCCTTTTATCATAAAAAATAATGTTATATTAATTAATATTTATATTTTAATATTTGCTATAAAAGATACATTTCCTGTTTTACCCTCTTCATCCCTTCTCCCAAAACTCACCCACCTCCAGCACCGCACTGACACCGTCATCGTTTGTCGGAGCCCTCATCGGATAGCTCTAGACACACTCAAAAACATCCTACAAATTAAAGCTTCAAGTTGCGTGAAAATCTTAACATTTTCCAATGACGAGAAATTCCCTCAACATCTCCCCAAAAACCAAAGAACAATGAAAACCTTGAAGTTTTTGTCTGGAATATATAGAATCCGACTCCGCCCAATCAAAGCTCAGCGCGAGACAGCTAAGAGCATGTTGCCTCAAAACAGAGACTTATGGGCAAAGCAATAACGGAAGTAGTCGCCCCACGCCGCTATCTGGTTCGTTGCTCACGATGACGGTATCTTCAAGCTCTCTAGTCAGTGTGACCGCTGAGCCTGGAGTTGCAGCTGCACCTGCTCCAGGAGATGCAAAGTCGCAACTATGCGTGTGAAAAAAAAAAAGTTTTTGGTCAAGTGTTTGCAGAATTAAGAACAGAAAAATTATAATAAATTCTTTGCAACAATCTCTTTGTATGGAATTCTAAGATTTTGTAGAGCATTTTTTTTTCATGTTACCGAATGAGCATTTATGAGAGGAAAGACCGAAGGAGGAAAAGGTCGAAAGAGGCTGGTGAGGTGCGGTGGGGAAGAATTAGGGAAAGGTGGAAGGAGAAAATAAGAGAGATTAGATGAGGATAAATAAGTCATTTTAGCTACCTTGCCTTATTTTAAGTATTAGTCACCGTAGTGGTGAGAAACTTATTGGTCACTACGTAACAATCCCCCTACCTGCATAACTAAAACAGACTCTGCAGTTTCTTTGACTCCATGAGATATCGGCGAATAACTAAGATTGAATCATCTATAGATCACTCAATGAAATATATCTTATTCATTTCTTAGTTGGGAGAATAAGTCACTATAACTGAATGGTCAATAATTTATTTCACCTAAAAAGAAACAAAGGAGAAAGACAAACGGAAGAAAAAGACACATGCCCCATATAACCACCATAGGTATATGTAAGCTTAACCACAATTCATTATTTTCAATTTCTATTTCACTACAAACACACTAATAATAGCCCGATAATTTTTATTGGCAAGCTTCACAGGGGAGAAGAAAGAACATCCTCCTCCGTTAGCTCTAATCAATTTTATATCCTTATTTCACATCAAACAATATAGTTTATTTCCAAGTAAAATATTACTTTCGTCCCTGAAATTGTAAGCGTAAGTCACTTTCGTCCTTGAAATTTGGAAATTAACTCTTTAGTCCCTGAAATTATATTCCGTAGGTCATGTTAGTCCCTGGTCAAACTACCATCACATTTTGATGACGTGGCACGTTAAGTGACACGTGTCATGCTGGCGTGGCATGCCACGTGGACTGACACGTGGCATGCTGACGTGGCATGACACATTGACTGCCACATGACATGCTGACGTGGCATGATGGGTACGATATGCTGACATGACATAATACCAAAATAGGTTCAGATTAGTCCCTGAAATTTTTAATGTGTCAAAATAGTCCCTGAAATTTTCTAAAATGTGTCAAAAAAATCCCGAATCCCAAATTTCTCCTCTTTTGGTTCATAAATTCTAAATTCTTAATAATTCTTAGACCCACTTATTTTTCTCTCATTTTTAAACCTTATTTAAATAATCCAAATTTTCAAATATCCTAAATATAATTAAGTGCTTGATTAGTCCAAATTTAATATCTTCTATGTTTAGCTAACATAATCAATTTATTAGCTATTACATTATATTTCTTGAAATAAAATGGGTTCATCAAGGGTTTCTTTGAATTATTCTAAATTGATGTCATTGTATTTGCTCTATTCGTATCAACATTTCGAAGAGGCAGTCATTTCCTATAACCCATTATCGTTGAGATCAAATAAGAGACACAATTTTCTACTTGAGCTTGATTAAAGCTCTTATATTTGAGATGGTTTGCGAGTATATTTGACATGAGGGTAGAGTTTTTTTTTTCATTATCACGCTAGATTCTTTGGATACTAAATTCCTTTCCAAATTGCAACTAAAATATTCCAATAAGGCCCATGATAAACTCTATCCACGCTTGATAATATAATGTTTCCCTAGAATCCTATTTTTAATATTTTAATACCTATTTTATTTCAAGAAATATAATGTAATAGCTAATAAATTGATTATGTTAGCTAAACATAGAAGATATTAAATTTGGACTAATCAAGCATTTAATTATATTTAGGATATTTGAAAATTTGGATTATTTAAATAAGGTTTGAAAATGAGAAAAAATAAGTGGGTCTAAGAATTATAGAGAATTTAGAATTTATGAACCAAAAGAGTAGAAATTTGGGATTCAGGACTTTTTTGACACATTTTAGAAAATTTCAGGGACTATTTTGACACATTTAAAATTTCATGGACTAATCTGAACCTATTTTAGTATGATGCCACGTCAGCATTCCGTACCCATCATGCCACGTGGCATGCCATGTGTCAGTCAATGTGCCATGCCATATCAGCATGCCACGTGTCAGTCCATATGGCATGCCACGTCATCAAAATGTGACGGTTGACTGACGGTAGTTTGACCAGGGACTAACGTGACCTACGGAATGCAATTTCAGGGACGAAAGTGATAGTTTACTCGTTTATTTCCTTACCACATCCAATTGCAAGTCTTTGGTTGATGTAACTATGAATGACCAAAGAAACATGAAGGAACCCTATCACATTATCCCCACAAGTATCTTTTTGTTTGAATCGTGATGGGTTGCATTCATACACCCCTTTGATTGTTCTAATCTTACTTCTTCTTCTCTCTTGTATTTTTGGGTTGGTTGATACAATTATATGTTTGAGAGCCAACTTTGATTATGCATGTATTTGCAATTGTAAATGGCATGCATGTTTAGCTAGGGTTCCAATTGTGCATAATTTAACTGATAGTTTGAAGTATGTTTACTTAGTAAGGGAATTAAGATTAATTCTGATAAGAATTCGGTTATTGTGATTGATATTTAAGTTAGCATAATTATTAGCGATTACGAGTGTGGTTGTATTTTCCTGGTGTTCGCGTTAGCCAAACCCTGGTCAGTTATGTGATTATGTGATTGTCAAACAGAATTACATCATTGATTGTATGATTGTGAATCGATGAAAATAACCACCTTCATGAATTATTATTTTGCATAAGTGATAACATAATCCTAGATTTGCAGGAGCTTCCTGTGTAGGCAATTTATTTAAATAAATTGGAGTTTTCTAAACAAAAACCCCAATTTTCAGTTGACTAATAACATTTCCTTGAGAGACAACCTAGGCTGTGTCCTTTATTACTTTTTTTGTGTGCAATTTAGCATAAAATAAATTTTAATTTATTTGTGAGTCACGATAACTCGCATTAAATTTTGATGTCATTGCCAAGTGGTGCTAGTTAATTTTTGTAAATAATTTTTATTTCTATTTTTTTGTTTCATTTTTATTTTTTGTTTTAGCTTTGCAACACTAAGAATTGGACTTAATAAACATAAAAATAAATCAACTCTTAAAATAATTTAAAATATAAACTAATAAACTAAATAAATCAATAAACTAATAAAATAAATAAATCAAATATCGACCATCTTATTCAAAATATATCCAAAAATGCAAATTAGCCAATAATAAAATCTTTTCTTCCATCGTTGTAATGTCAATTTTACCCGCCTAAGCTTGTATCATTCTTTCCCTCAAAAAAGATTCATTATTGAATCTTGTAAGCGTTTTTATTTGTCCTTGCTAGCACCAAACAAGGTCCATGGTCAAACACACTATCTTCAAATTCTTGCAACAAAGAGACAAAATTACATGGAAAATTTGGGAGAAATACAATTGCAGAGAAAAAAATTTCCCTGAACCAAATTGGAGCAACAACTTTAGTGCCGAACAAAACATGTAAATCTCTATCCTTTGCACAAAAATATTGTATCCCCTCAACTCTATTACCTTGCTCATTTTTCACACTCTTTTCATCCTTTGCACTCACCAATGAGCCCTTTGCTGCATGCTTTTCTCTTGTGGCCTCAATTCGTTCTTCTTGTTCTTATTATGTCTAAATTCCCAATAGAAGATTATCGAATTTTGATTTGATCAAGATACTGCTCATTGGGAGATAATGACATAACAATATGTTCACTATGTTCTAGGATATCCTCCTCATGAACTTATAAACCCAATGTAGGCATAGTAGTAAGAGGTTCATCATAGTCAACATTGTCAACATGTTCATCTTTATCAATGCAATATTCTAGAGATGGCATCACTACAACTTCTAACTTTTTCTAACTTTCTAGAAGTCAAAAGTCATATTTTTACTTTTTATCATATTTGGCTAAACAACTTATTACTTCTCTAAAAGTTATTTTTAGTGTTTTTTGATAAATTAAAATATTTAACTTCTTAAGAAACACTTTCTAAAACACTAAAAGTAAGCATTTTTATTATAATATATTTGAATATAAAATAATTTATTCATAAGTTACTTTTCAAAAGTTACTTCTGTATTAAAGCTTAAATAAAATATTTATCCAAACGGGGCCTCAATATCATCATCAAATTAACTTCACCTCTCTTAACATCCAAGGTTCTTTTGATAATTATATGCACAAGGACCCAATCCCAGACATTGAAAACATGTAATATCAGTATTCCTTGATGTGGCAATAGAAGAAGATAAATTAGAGGTACCTTTGTCATTGAGTAATTTTGGATACTTTTTCTTTATGGTATCCCCAACTCTTCTATGCCAAAAAATTAGCTGCATCAAGTTCCTCCTCAAATTGCTCATGATAAGAATTATTATGATGGTATCGATTCCGTGGAATAACCTTGATACTATCTTTGGACTTTGATCATGACACCTCCTCTAGTCATGCTTCCATATCACCTAATTTGCTTTGCATTTGCTGAAATTGGCGTGTAATGGTCTTGTGGAGGAGCATTATGTCATACACTACATCATCATTTTCATCACTCCCATATGTGTGAATAGTCATTTGAACAACCCAAAGTAATAAAAGAGATAACCACACAACGTATGCACTCAAGTATTTCACTCAAAGGATGTACACTCGTATTTGCATTGTAGCTTTTACCATTTTTGTACTTACCACTCTTGCCTTTTATCACTCTAAACTCCTTGTAAATGTTGCACTTCATAAACCAAACAAACTCAAACAAGATAAAGTTCCAAATAATATTTGAATGATATAAGGAATAACTAAAGAACTGGAAAGAAATAATGAGACCAAACCCAAAAATAAATAAGTTGAAGGACAAAATAAATTAATCTGATTTTTCTTTTCAGCACAGTTTTTTTTTTCCTTTTATTTTTTTAGCGTCGCTCTTTTTTTTCTTTTTTTGGGTTGATGGACAACACGAACTTGACTTGCTGTTTATGCTCCACAATGATGACGAAAAAGCAAAACAAAGAAAGGATAACATGACTAGGAAAATGTACAGAAAGGAAGAAGAAAAGTCACACGACAAGGATGAAGGACAAGAATGCGATGATGGAAACAAACGTCAAACCAGATTTTTTTTCCGGTTCAATGAAATGAGAAACTAGAAGCCAAATAACTATCAAACTTAGATAAATAAGAATTTGTCTGATGCCGGATGCAGAATCTTGTGAATGTTAAAATTCAGAGACTCCTATTCATAATTGCTATAGAAAATAGGATTGAAAACAAATAAAATACCACCAGAAAATTCAATTACTCTACCTTGTAATCATATATCTATCTTCCTAATACAATAAGTTAAGGAAATCATTCAACTTTATTTGTACACATAAAGTTTTTTAAAAGAAATGAGAAAACTTTTATTCAAATAAAAACTGAGAGAAGTGGTTGCTAAGTTTAGAAATACCTCTTATTTAGGTTAAAGTTGTTTCCTAATCCTATAAGAATATGCCCAAATTGCTACACTAATAATTGGACTTAATAAACATAAAAATAAATCAAATTTTAAAATAATTTTAAATATAAATTAATAAACTAAATGAATCAAACTTTGCCTAACTTGTTCGGAATATATCCTTAATGCAAATTAGCCAATAATGATATTTTTTCTTCTAGTGTTATAATGTTTATTTTGCCCTCTTAAGCTCATATCAATTAGGCACTTTATTAATTAGATCAAAATCTAAAGGGCTATATGCCAATTATATTAATAATAAAGTCATCAATTGAAGTTTAGAAGATACGAATGAAGATCAAAAGAAATAACGTATGGCTTTGGAAGGAAGACTCAAAATATTTCATTGCCTTTTAATTTCCTACTATATTATGGAGAGTTTGTGACTGATATATCCTATTCATTACTTTGCATTGCAATTTGAACTTGGTTCTTTTATGGGAATGTAGTTTAAGTACCTTGCTTTGGACACCTTTTTTATTTTTTGTCTCAAAAGACCTTAGTTTAATTAGCCTTGATAAAAGTATTTATTAATAATGTTCCTTTTTTTTTTTTTTGGGTCTAGGCCAAGGTATTCACTGGAGCGGACCCGATAACTAATCTCATGGGTACTGCAGAGGCCCAACACTCAGGGCGACACTTCATTTAATAAGTTCTCAATACCAATAATTTAATAAGTTGACACTTCAATTTATCTTTATAGTTTTTATTAGGGTATGTTTGTGAGTTTGGATTTTAGAATGGAAGGGAGGAAAGGGAAGGGCTTGTAGTGTAAAATTATATTGTAAGTCTTCTCCTCCCTTCCCTTTCCTTTGAAAATCCAAATTCACAAACACACCCTTTGAATATGTGTGTATGTGTGTGTGTTTTTTTTTGTCCTATGTGAAAGCTGTATAGTATATATATATATATATTCTAACCGCAATAGGAGGAGCAGTAAGAACAGGGGTTGAAATCACTTTGCTAAATTCTTTAGTCTTTTGCTATATTTTGTTGTGTGTAGAGATATCACATACACGTGTTGTTTTACGTCCTAAAGCTAATGTCTTGAATCATCATGTCACCATTGTTTGAAGTACACAATACTACAAATTCTCAAGGTTACAAATATATTCCAAGTGTACCTATGTTATTGTTCTCTTGGAAGATTGAGACAAAACTGACACAAACAATAGAGAACGATTAAGGAAAAACAAATAAAGAAAATTACATAATAATTGATAGAGATGCAAATCCATACTCTCTTAAAGTTAATTATATGATGAATGAAGGGCTGACATCTATTTCTAATTAATTAGCCATTACAACTATCAAAATCAAAGCTTCACAAGTTAAACCATCTTAGACTCCATAAAGCTTTCCTCTACATTTAGGTCCTGTTTGGTGTATAGTATAGAATAAAGTCTGATAGTATTGGACATAATAGTACAAGGTCTGATAATATAGTATAAGAAATTTATTGTATAAGTTTTTATACTATTCATTATTTGGTGCACCACATGGCCGGCAGTGGATGAGCACGGCGATCGGGGCGTGGTTACTAGTGGGGGGCGGGTGATGATTGGTGGGTGGCTGGCTAGCAGTAGGAGAGGGTGGGATGTAGAAGAGTAAGTCAAGGTTAATTTGCAATTAGTTAGTAAAATAATACTATAAATTGTTATTAAAACTTTTGGGACTTGATAACTTAATACTATAGTCATAGGATAAAACTAATTTGATCGTATAATATTATACTATCATGTGACTCCAAACATGTGATAAAAATTGGCTCTATAGTACTAGTAAATACTATCAGGTCTTACACTATATATCAAACGAGGCCTTAACCACTTCTGAAATTAGATCTTTCCAGTATCGGATTTGGCTAGAATATAATTTCAACCGGAGTGATTCCATGCTTAGTGGGAGAAATCTAAATGGAAAAATGTTTACTCAGCTGGTCAGGGGAAATTAAAGCCTCCAAAGATAAAGGCATCATATGGAATTTGCATGGATGTAGTGTTTATGCAGTCATTTGTAATATCAAATGTGGCAAACTAGACCTTTCTATAAATATTAAAGAAAGGGAAACGATATAGCAATCAAAAGAAGAAAAATTACAGAGTGATACAAACAAAGCAAGTCCTAAGTGTGCAGTATGACAGATTAGTTTGTCGCCTAACTTTTTCGTTATTAATTTTTTTTTTGTAGTCTTGAAACTTATACAGTCAATTTAGTCCTGTAGGCTAAAGCATAACCTGAAATATGCTTCCTATTATATAGAAAAGGAAGTGAAAGACTGAATGATCTATATTGCTAACTGAAATATCCAATTCCTTCCTTGGTTACATTATACTGAATGGTTAATGGTTGATTTCACCTGAAGAGAAACAAAGAAGAAAGACCATGGAGGGAAAAAAGAAATTGAAACTCATGCACAATATTGATGTTTTTGTAAGGTTAAACACAATTCACTGTCATCAATTTTCCACTTCACTACAAAAAAAAAAAAACAAATTGCTCTTTCACAACCAACATATGGTTATACAATATAGGTATGCACTAATAGAAAGCAGAGCGATGCGTAGAAAGAAGCAATCAAATGTCACACATTTGATCAAACATATTGTGCATTTTAGAATCAGGAAACATGTGTGAATAAAATTACATCAGAGTAAGACTCATTGAAGAAGCATCATTAGAATAATTTGTTGAATTATTATTAGACAAGAAGAGGAAAAGGTCAACAAATAAAGAGAGAGAAAAGGAAAATTAGATAACAATAAAGAAACGTGAATATTGAAATCATTCAATTAATCAATTGTAACTTTATGAGAGCAGGACATTTGTTTTAAGCTATTAAGGGGCTCCAGTAGCCCTTGCTCATCTTGCCATTGGCACTCATGGAGGATTAGATCTTGATCTTGAAGATGAGGCATTGTGCCGCTCTCTTGTTCCCATCTCCCTTCGACTCTGATATTCACTAAGTAAAACACTTCAAGCTGTGGGAAATCCGTAGAAAAACAATAAACAAAGCATGATATGACTCCAGATTGTTCATGAATCCAGAGTCCAATTGATGAAAATCCCTCAAAGTAATCTTACTGAGATTTGTTGGAAACACTTGTGCACCCAATCGAAGATAGAACCTCATTGAGGTTATTTTTAGCTTACGGAGTTTGTTTAGGCCACACAAGCTCATTAACCATTGTGTGATAACGTCACATAAACTAAACTCATTTTTGTCAAGTTACGAAAGGAGAGGTCGTTCATCATGGATACCAGTGCTGGACTAAAATACACGTCACCGAGAGTTTGGAGATTCATCAATGTTTCAATATTTTCTCCTCTTGACTTGTGTGTTGGTGGTTTGAGCAGAGTCCTGCCGCCTCCAAAATAAACATGTCTCAATCGCTTCAGCTTCCATATTCTACTTGGGATAGTAACACCATGCTTGCACAATAGTGCAATGTTTCTAGGTTCCAAAGGTTTCATATAGAAGCTAAAATGTTACTTCCAATTGTTGAATCCAATGCTTTTACCTTCAAGTATCGCAGATGGATCATTGTCTTCAGATCACTAGGTGCCAAAACAAATGTCACTGGATAAAGGTCCACTACGCGAGCCAACTTGAGGCTTCTCCTAATCCATTTCCAACCTTTTGATTTACTATCCCACTCAAGCTTATCACCAAAGGGGGACAAGGAACGTGGGTGTGATCGGCTACATATGTAGGTGAGAACTGTGTTTTGTAGTGAAAAGACAACCTACGGGAAATGTAGTTCTCCATTTCCAACTTTGTGCACACCTCCATAAACTTATTTGCTTTGCTTTCAAATATGCAGAGGTCAAGGAGAAGACTATGAATTCAACATGTCTTAACTCCCCCATCACTCCTCTTACTTGCCACTTGCACCAAGCTTCGACCCATCAGCTCATCCAAGTTGTAGTCAACCTCAACTTCTGGTTTTTGGTGTAGTTGATGTTCCAATTTCTTTCGGTTGTATGAACCCTTCAGCTATCCACAGTCAGAATAGTTCTTTAACAAGTATCTCATAGTTTTCAGGATAGATCCCCAAATATAGAAAACATGGCTTTAATGTTTGCCATATATAGGTTATCATAACTAATCTTTAGTACATCCATTACCATTTTATTATCCTCTCAAGTAAGATGCCAATGAAAGTTTTCTCTGATTCTCGACCATTCTTTATATGATTTGCCCTTTTTGCTAACCAACTCTGCTAATGCTATGATGGCAAGCGATAATCCCTTACAATTTTCAACCACTGTTTTACCCAAAGCCTATAGGTAAGAAGGACACTTTTTTCCTCAAAACACCTTCTTGAAGAAGAGTTTCCAACTATTTTCTTTGTCAAGGAAAGGAAGTTCATAGCAAATGGTTGTTTTAGTATGGGTAGCCACGTCCTTCAAATGACTTGTTATCAGTATTCTACTTCTATTTCTCTCTTCTAGAAATACCCTTTTTCACCTTATCCCATACTTTAATTTCCCAAATGTCATCAATCACTACTAGGTACTTCTACCCTTCAAGCATTCTTTTACCTCCTCCTTCAATTGCTCCGCACTCCAATCCATATACTTAGACGTGGATGACTTCATGCACTAGAAAAGACTCAATAGAAACTCCTTATCTCTATAATCATTGGACACATAATCCCATGCACAACAAGAAAACATGTCCTTAACCTCGTTCATATTGTAGATCTTATGAGCAAGGATGGTCTTTCCTAACCCACCCATGCCTATTATGGAAACGACTGCAAGACTTGAATAATTTTGCATGAGTTGCTTGATAACGTGGCTAGAGTCCTTCACTAACCCTACTACCTCGTCTTCCTCCATATCCCTCATTCTTTTATGAAGTGATTCTACATCTTCTTCTATAGTATTATGTTGATCTCCACTCTTAAAATCACCTTATTTAATACCATATTTGGCTTTGTTGTTGTTGATCTCATTTATCCTGTCCTTGATTTTCTTTATCTGGTTATTCACCCCATGGAGCATGACCACATGGCCTTTGTAATGGAAGTAATTCTCAAACATGTTACTTCTTTTGTGCTCAGTGATATTGACAATGTAGGTGCCTATCTCAAACATGTTACAACTTTTTTAACTGTGTCTTTGTTGTGCTTTCCCTCAAAACTCTTGAAGAAGGTGTTCATGAACTTGAGCATATCATGCAAGGAAGTGATTTGGTCCTCCACACTTGAAAGCAATTTTGCTTTATCAAGAAGTAGCCGCGACAAGTTCTCTAGCACAAAAGTGATCATACTACTCACCACACTAGCTGCCATTTCCCTACAATCAATGAGGGGTGTAATTAACAGCACGAGAACTTCCAACTAGTAAGGGAAAGAGCATACAAATATAAAGAACTATATAAACTCCAAAGCATTCAGGAAATTAAAACAAAATTAATCATTAGTGTGTTAGGAAATAAACACACAATATAATTCCCTACTTGAAAGAACAAGAAAAGCAACTATACCAGCGAAATAATGGCAACAATCAACACACAATAAACCAGAACAATAGGAATAATGCACTCAAATTTTTAATATGGAAAAACTCTCTCAATGCGATAGATAAAAACCATGAGTCTTTCAGACTAAAGAAATAGCTCCACTATGATCAAATCAGATACAAGAGAGCCTCAAATAGGTGCACAAATTGTGCCAACAACAAGCTAAATCAACCAAGCATCAAAACTCAAAATTTAGAACAAAAAAGATGATAAATACCCCAAAAATAGAGTTGATGTGCAAGACCAATACCTCATATTCCGAATCTCATCTCAACAATCTAACCACTTAGAATGAAGATACGAACATCCAGAACCTACTATCAAAGTTTCAGCCCAATCCAATGGTGAACAACTTCACAAACACCAATTTACAATGACAAGTTATATCAGAAAAATGGTTCTCTAAATAAGAACTGAACCACTGTGCATAATTGATATCTCACACTCCAGACCTCGTGTCAACGATCTAACAGTTCAGAATGAAGAACCACAGTGAGGAACCTGTTGTTAAAATTTCAACCCAATCCAATAGTGGAAGACTTCATAAATGCTGATTTGCAACAACTGTTCATACAAGAGAAAAATGAAAAATGAGGTGGCTGAGTTCTCTCTTCTTTTCTCACAAAGTGGCTAGATTTGCCACAAAATGATCCCTCTCTCAATACCCTAGCTGGCTTTTCTCACTTAGATAAGTGGGCTTGCTCACTTTGGGCCTTTCTCTACAAAGGTAGGGAGCCCAAATCCAAAAAATCTCCCCCTCACGACTATGTGGAGGTAACTGCCAAACCGGGGATCAAGTAACAAGCTTCAAATTTCTATGCTCACAAAGATTTTGTCAGCATGTCTAAACCATTCTTATCAATGTGAACCTTTTCAAGTTCCAGTAACTTAGCATTCAAAACATCACATATCCAATGATACCCACACATCAATATGTTTGGATCTTGAATGAAAAGCTATGTTTTTACCAAGATGTATAACACTTTGACTACCACAAAATAGCACATATTTCTCTTGAGTAAAACAAGTTCTTGTAAAAACTTCTTCATCTAAAGCATCTCTTTTCATGCTTCGGTAATGGCTATGAACTCAGCCTCTGTAGTGGATAAAGCAACACATTTTTGTAACTTAGATGGCCAAGCTACAGCTCCACCTCCACCTCCAAATGTAATCAAATAACCTAAAGTAGACCTTCTAGAATCAATATCTCCTGCCATGTCTAAGTCAGTGTAACTAACTAGAAAAGGTTTCTCATTTCCAAATCATAACTTCAAGCTAGAAGTGCCACAAAGATATTTTAGAATACACTTCACTGCATTCTAATCCTTTCTTCCTGGGTTTGAAAAAAAATGGCTAACACTACCAACAACATGAGCTAAGTCTGGTTTAGTGCATATCATAGCATACATCAAACTACCCATGACTGAAGCATATGGAACTATCTCCATATCTTTCTTCTCTTCCTCATTCGATGGATTTTGCTTGCAACTCAATTTGAAGTGTGAAGCAAGAGGAGTGCTAACAGCCTTAGCTTTCTCCAGTTGAAACCTTTGCAGCACGGCTTCAATGTATTTCTCTTGTGACAACAAAATTTTCTTATCCTTTCTATCCCGAATGATTCTTATACTAAGAATCTACTTTGCTGGTCCAAGATATTTCATTGCAAATGACATCCAAAGTTGCTTTTTCAACGTATCAATTCTAAAAGCATTTTGACCAATAATAAGCATGTCATCAACATATACAAAAAGATAATAAAATTATTACTAGCAAACTGTTTAACAAAGATGCAATGATCTGAAGTAGTCTTCTTGTAGCCTTGTTCTCTCATTACAGACTCAAACTTCTTATACCATTGCCTTGAAGCTTGCTTCAAGCCATATAAGCTCTTCTTGAGTTTGCACATATAATCTTATTTCCCTTTTGCTTTAAAATCTTTAGGTTGCTCCATGTAGGTTTCCTACTCAAGATCACCATGAAGGAAAACAGTTTTTACATCCATCTGCTCTATCTCTAAATCAAGACCTGCAGACAAACTCAAAATGGTCCTGATAGAGGACATCTTGACAACCGGAAAAAAGATTTCATTGTAATCAATCCCTTTTCTCTGCCTGAAGTCTTTAACCACCAATCTAGCTTTATACCTCAGGGAAGAAGAATTTCCTTGATGTTTTAGCCTATATATCCACTTGTTTTGTAAAGCTCTCTTACTGTTAGGCAATTTCACAAGCTCAAATATCTGATTATCATACAAGGCCTGCATTTTATCTTGCATAACATTAATCCATTTTTGCTTCTGGTCACTATCCATGGCCTCCTCATAACATTCAGGTCTTCCACCATCAGTCAAGGTAACATACTCATTAGAAGGATACTTTGTTTAAGGTTGTTTCTTCTTAGTAGACCTCCTAAGTACAACAGGTGGATCTGTAGGTATTTTATGCTGATCATCATTAACATCATCAGTTGGAGCATCTAAATGATCTCTCATCTGCTAGTCATCTTCTTGCATATAATCCTGGGCTTGATTCTCTGCTAGTTCTTGTGCATGTGGTGTATGGACTAAATCTGCATTGATAAAGTCTTTACTATACTAGGACTCAGTCTTTTCCATTTTTTCAATATCTTCAATGGTTTGGTCTTCTACAAATACCATATCACAGCTTCTTACAATATTTTTATCAATTGGGTCATAGAGCCTATAGCCAAGCTCATCTTGACCATACCTAATAAAGATGCATTGCTTTGTCTTTACATCCAACTTAGATCTTTCATCCTTTGGAACATGAACAAATGCTTTGCACCTAAAAACTCTCAAGTGATCATAAAAGAAATTCTTGCCAAACCACACATTATCCAGAAAATTATTATCCAAAGCAACTGCAAGACTCAGATTAATCACATGTACTGCTATAAGTAATGCTTTTCCCCTGAAATTAAATGCTTAGGCAGTTTTGCTTTAGTAAGTATATACCTAACTCTTTCAATTAACGTTCTATTCATCATCTCCGCCAAACCATTCAGCTGAGGTGTTTTAGGAGGTGTCTTTACATCCCTAATGTCTTACTGTTTACAATACTCATCAAATGGTCTATAATATTTACCACCATTATCAGTATGAATATATTTAAGCTTCTTACATGTTTACCTCTTAACCAATATTTGGAATTGTTTGAACTTATCCAAGACTTCATTCTTAGCCTTCAAAGCATAAGCCCAAAGCTTCCTTAAGTGATCATCAATGAATGTCACAAAGTAAAAAGCACCATCGAATGACTTTTCCACACCTACTTCAAGAAATCTGATTTCCTTGAAGGAGGATGCTTCTTGAAGGATAATCTTCTCTGTTTGCCAGCCATGCAATGAGAACATTTCTTCAACCCTGCATTTTTCAAACTAGAAAGTACATCATTTTAAGCCAAATAATTGAGACCTTTTTCACTGATGTGACCAAGCTTTCTATGCCATCATTCAGAAGCTTATTTGTTTTCAACTATATTCATCTTGCCTTTTGCAATTGTGGATTTCGTCACATACAAACTTGAGATCTTCTTTCCTCGAGCCATTACCAAGTTGCCTTTAGTAAATTTCCATTGACTATTACCAAAGGTGCTAACATAACCTTTATCATCAAGCTTTCTGATCGAAATCAAGTTCAAGTGGATATCTGGAGCATGTTTAACATCCTTCAATAGAAACTTCATTCCAACATTAGTTTCTAAACAAACATCGCCCATACCAATTACCTTGGCCAAGCCATCATTGCCCATCTTTAGCATTCCATAGTCACCTGAAGTGAAAGATGTGAAGAATTACTTCTTTGATGTAACATGTATTGAGGCACCACTATCAGTTACCTAGTCAAACTCATCAGATACTACATTAATCATATTCTCATAATCTACAATGAGAAGATCATCTGACTTTGCAGTAGACACACGATTATTATTGTGTTCTTTCTTTTCTTGCTTACCTTTGTTCTCCTTTTTTCCAAAGAAAGCAATACTTTTGGATGTGCCCTTTTTATGATAGTAATGACATTCAACATTTTTGTACCTTGATCTGGATTTGCTTATGCTTTTACCTCTACCCTTTGTGCCTTTTTGCTGACTCCTCCTCTATTTTCTATAACCAACATCTCTGAGTGAGATGAAGAACCTTGAGTTTTCCTTCTCACTTCTTTATTCAAGCCATCACTTTTGACAAGTTGCATGGTTACTACACCATTAGGAGCAAAATTACTGAGTGAGATGTGAAATGTCTCCTAAGAATCTGGTAGAGTATTTAGCAACTAAAGTCCTTGAACCTCATCTTCAAACTTCATTCCCATGCCTGACAACTGATCTAAAACTCCTTGAAACTCATTCAAATGATCAGATATGGAAGACCCTTCCTTGTATCTCAGATTCATCAACATATTCAACTAATACAACTTGCTATTCCCAGACTTCAAAGCACACAAGGATTCAATCTTTTCCCATATAGTTCTTGTATGAGTCTTATCAGTAATGTGATTATAAACATTGTCTTCTATCCATTGCCGAATAAAACCAGAAACTTGTTGATGCTCAAACTCTCAGTCTTCTTTAATTTTTGAATCTGGTTTTTGTGTAGGAAACATAGGCATGTGCAAATTTTTAACAAACAACAAATCTTTCATCTTGCCTTTCCATATATGATAATTAGTACCATTCAAGCACACCATTCTATTTGTATTTCCCTTTATCATTCAAGCAAGCTATAATCAATAATGCCCAGGAATGAGCTCTGATGCCAAATATTGGGAAATAAACACACAATATAATTTCCTACTTGTAAGAACAAGAGGATCAACTATACCGGTGAAATAATGGCGGCAACCAACACACAATAAACCAAAACAATAGGAATAATGTACCAAGATTTTTAATGTGAAAAAACTCCCTTAATGCGAGAGATAAAAACCACGGGCCTTCCAGACCAAAGAAATAGCTCCACTATGATCAAATCAGGTACAAGAGAGTCTCAAATAAGTATACAAATCGTGCTAATAACAGGCTAAATCAACTAAGCACCAATGCTCAAAATTTAGAATAAAGAAGATGATAAATAGCCCAAAAATAGGGCTGCTATATGAGACCAGTACCTCTCACTTTGGACCTCGTCTCAACGATTCAACTATTTAGAATGAGAAACTAGACATCCAGAACCTACTATCCAAGTTTTAGCCTGATCTAACAATGAACAACTTCACAAACGCCAATTTACAGTGATAGGTTGCATCAGCACTGTGCGAGATCGTTATCTCGCATTCTAGACCTTATGAAGAGCTACTTGTCAGGAACCTACTGTTAAAATTTCAGCTTGATCCAACGATGGATGACTTTGTAAATGCTGATTTACTGCGACTATTCATACAAGAGAAAAATGAAAAATGGGGTGGTCGGGTTCTCTCTTCTTCTTTCTCAAAGTGGTTGGATTTGTCACAGAATGATCCCTTTTCTCAATACCCTAGCTAACTCCTTTCATTTAGATATGTGGATTTACTCACTTTGGGCCTTTCTCCATATAGGAAGGGAGCCCAAACCCAACATAGTGGACTTTTCATTATTACTATTATTATTATTATTGTCATTGTCACAAAGGCGTGTTTTAATTTTAGCCATTTAATTGTTTTCATTATAGTTAGTTGTATTTTAATGTGAAAATAAATGAAAATTTACTGTGGTTATCATGATTAATTTAATTTGTAATATAATTCTTATAAACTTTGTTGTGCAATAACTCATACTGTCTCTGTCCAACAATATTAGCCACCTTAGAAAACCAAGAGAAATTGGTATTATTAAAATGTTAACCTAGCTACAAACTACAAATTAAAGCTAGATATATTAACATCTTAATGCACCAATTTTTCTCGGTTTCTCAAGGTGATTAATATTGTTGGCAAAAGGAGTATAATAATTTATTTTTTAAAAAATTAGTAATTGATTTACCTATTGTAATAATTTATGTGTTAAAAAAAATGATATTTTGACGTCTAAAAAATAGATGTCTCATGTGATAACCACTTTTACTACCATTAAATGAGTTTGTAATCCCCATTCATTCAACTCAATAAGCCCATTCAATTGTAATAAGTGAAAATTTTTTATATCAAAATAGCATTGCTAAACAAAAAAATTATGCCATTCCTCATCATTTGATTACTTATTTGTTGAGTCTTTTTGCTTATCCATTTTCACGCGAGTACCTTGTATGTTTATATAGGCCAAGGCTACAAATGACTTGTATATATGTAAGTCACCCCATGTATCATAAACAAATCCACATACACACACATATTATATGAGATTGGTGATTTATTATAAGAATAAAAATTGCGATAGGTCTATTTCATTGTTAAGACTTGAGAATTCTGGCAGAAACTCAAAAGCATTTAGTCTTTTCAAATTAAAACAGAAATCATATTTACCAAATTATATCTCATTCCCTATGCTTCTTATCACATAGAAGATGAGTAAAATATATTTAATATATATTTTAAAATAGCAAATACTATATTAAATATCCACCTTCCATGTGATAAAGTGATTGCGGACAAGTCCATCCTTTAAATCAATATATGGTTATACAATATGCACTTGCAATCCTACATGATAATACCATGAGATGCACGAGAGAATATAAAAAAATATGTAACTTTAAGCATGTCAAGTCATAAGATTTCAACACAAGAAGCATTTGGAAAAAATACTGATATAAATTTCTTTAGATGAAATAAGTAAATGGAAATTAGATTCCTCCTTTTATGAAGCATTTGTCACGAGAAAACAATCTTCTGTTTTTCGGTAAGCAAAAACTATCTAAACAAGTCACCTAACTCCAATTATTTCCATTTTTATATTTTTTACTTTCATGAAATAAAAAGGGTTTTTCTCTTTTTATTTTTGATAAATAAAAATTTAGATTGAGAGAAGCCCGCTCTTCTATGTGATCAAGGCATGCTTTCAGATTCCTCGAGCACTTATAGAGATACTTATAAATTACCCATATATAGGGAGAAACCTCCTGAGAATCAAACCCAACTACAGGATACTGCATAGGGTCAACCTGTGAGCTAATCCCAATTGGAGGGGCATATATGTGTTCCACCCTCGTCGTGTGTGACTTCAGTGTGCGTCTTGAGGCCAATCAAGATTGGGAATTTGGCACAAGTTTAGTCTGGGCATGTACGTATACGTCTTTTAAAGAGCAGATGTTGGATGCCTAGGTCACTGTCCAAGATGCTTCCTTTTTTTTTTTTTAAAGTAAATTTTCGAATTGGCCTCTTAGAAATATAAGAGAGATAAATTAGTTCTTTGGATTTTAAAAATCCCAAGTTGGTCTCACATTTAAAAAATTGAGACAATTTAGTCTCTCCATACATGTTCGTACAATTTAAAAAATATTGTACGAAACTATATGGAGGGATAATATGTCCCTTTCTTAATTATGAAAAACTAATTTAAGATTTTTAAAATCTGATAAACTAATTTGTCCCCTCCTACATTTATAAGGATTAATTTAGGTTTTTTTTTTTTTTGGTCTGGTTCCTTTGCTGGTTTAGTTGTTTCCTCTTCTGTCTTTTCTTCTTTGTGTTTTCCTGTTCTTTTAATGCTAGTGTTGTTGTCCCGACTTGTTTCTTTGTTTTGGTTGGCGTTATGGTTGTATTTGATCTACTGTGTTGAGAGTCTAGCTATTTCTAATTATTGAAAGCAAAAGCAAATTACATACTATTATTATTAATCATATCTCGTCCAATTCCTCAAAGACAACTTATATTCAAAAAGGAGTTTTGCCAGTTACGTTACACAAGAAAACAAGTAAATGAAGGCACCTGAATTATTGACCAGAATGTGCGTAAAAATGTTGAAACAATTTTCTCATCAACTGTAGGTACAGTATAGTAGCTAGATTGTAGTTAACTGCTACATTGAGAGGCAAGCTGGGGGTTGCGTTGATAACCTACGGAGAAAAAAATTAAGAAACGGAAGAAGAAAAACAAAATCAAAGTATCAACATTATTAATTTCCATGGTACCACAATAATAATAATAATAATAATAATAATAATAATAATAATAAGTATTCATAATAACCAAGATAAAAGGATATTGCGGTTGAACCATTCTCCATGTACACCTATGGAATCGATACCCAAGGCATTTTCATATATATGTTTCTGATGTTTAAGATTTGTCTTTCATGCTAATATATGCCCAAAAGTCTCCCTCGAATTACTTGCCTAACTTTATTATTATTATTATTATTATTATTATTATTATTATTATTCCTCATTGACCACAAGGTTCTGCCCTCAATTAATACTCTGGTGATTAAAAAACACAACATGATATAATGAGCACTGACACTAACTATGCAAGTCTTAGAGAATGTCTAACAACTTGCACTTGAGTTTCCCCTTCAAATACATAATATTCAAAACAGTGTTAATCATCTTAGTCAAATTATACCATGTATTAATTATTTACAGCTTCTTTAAAATAAAATAATAACAATTAAGCCCAAAGTATCAAATTGAAATGACACCTTCTTGCTCTAATTCAAGCACATAAAAAAGTTCAAATTATCAGCTTAAACATATATTTTATATGGAAAAAGTTAAGCCAGAACAAGAAACATAAAAAATTCATAGTATAAGCTAAGACATATTCCATAAAAAGTTAAACACAAATAAATTATTATTATCTTTATTTCTTAATAGGTATCCATTTTTAAAATTTTATTTTTTTATAATTATTTATCCTTTTATGGAATCTAAATAATATTAATTATTTTTTATCTGTTATATTCTTATAAAATAGGAGAGAGAGTAAGTGGAGGAACTAAGTAACAAGGATAGTTTAATAAAAATATACCCAAAAAATTTCCGTAATATATATTCGATCATTTCATTAATTTGTATCCACAAATAAAAATGAAAACCTATTGAAGAATTGAGGGAATAAATTAGTAATTTCAACAATAACTTACTAGCTAGTTCAGGGGCTGTGTTCCTTTTAAGGGCCCCTTATTAGAGCTTGAATCAACCTCGCTAGTGTAATAACAAACGACTTAATTCATGCAAAGTCAGAAGGAGCCAATACTCACCAAATGTCAAGTATTCACCATAGTATTTTAATATTGGGAATATAATTAACAGTAAAGTCCTTTTAGTACTCTAGCTAATCGAAGATGTGATGGTGTACCTGAAACAATTAGGCACAGTTTATGTTGAAAAATTGGTTTTGATGGCTTGATTTTTCAAGCTATTGGTAAACTTTGAACAATCTTCCAAGTTAGTGGCTAACAACCTTCAAACTTAGTGGCTAACAACCCTCAAAGTTAGGTGAAGTTTGGCAATGTTACATGAAAGTAGGTGAAGGTAGATGAAAGTTAGGCAATGTTAGGCATTGAAGCTTTGAAAGTGGTGCATTTGGACTCTATAAATAGAGCATGCATTAGAGCTTCAAGGTATTCCAAGTCCATTGGCTCTTTTGGTGTTAGAGAAGTTTGTTCTAGTATTTTTGTTACTTCTCTTTTGTATGTTGAGCATATACACTTGTGAGAAAAATACTGTAAGGTATTTTAGGGTGTATTTGGGGATTTGGGTTTGAGTAGAGTGTGTTCACCATTTGTATCTCTATCATATTTCTATAGTGAAATATTTTGTTGTCGTCTTTGCCCGTGGACGTAGGCTTTAAGCTGAACCACGTAAATTTCTGGTGTCATTTATTTTACGCTTTCGCATATTTATTTTATGCCACTCTGTTTGTGTCTTTTGGGCCCACCATTTCACAACAAACTGGTATCAGAGCTCTTATAGAGTTCTGGGCAAATTTGTTCGAAGATGTCATCCATGAAATTTGATATTCAACAATTCGATGGTCGCATCAACTTTGGGATGTGGAAGGTGCGGATGATGGCTGTTCTTGTACAGCAAGGCTTGAAAGTAGCACTTTCTAACAAAGAAAAGAGGCCCGAGGCAATGAAGGAATCTGAATGGGAAGATGCTGATCAAAAGGCTCTTTCCATTATTCAGTTATGCATTACAGACGATGTGTTGCAGGAGGTCCTTTCGGAGAAAACAGCAGAATCACTGTGGACCAAGTTGGAGTCATTGTATATGACTAAGACGGTGGCTAATCGTCTCGGTGTTTTGCAACGTCTATATATGCTTCGTATGGCAGAAGGGACATCTATGAGAACTCACATAGCTGAGTTCACATCACTTGTGATGGAGTTGAAAAATATGGATGAGACATTCTCTAGTGAGCAATAAGCAATGATGTTGCTTTGTTCTTTACCTCATTCCTACAGGCATTTTCGTGAAACACTCATCTATGGACATGAGCGTCTTGATATTGATGAAGTCAAGTCCTCACTTTTGTGTCGTGAAAGGATGGAGCATGATAATGGTGATCTTAATGGTACCGCATCTTGCTTGGTAGCTAGAGGTAATTGGAAGAATATTAGTTCAAGTAGTAGCAGAAACAAAGGCAGGTGTAGATATTGTAAGAAAGAAGGGCATTGGAAAGCAGATTGTCCAAAGCTCAAAGATAAGAAAGATTTAAGTGATGCAGCAGGTGTTGCTGAAGATGCCGAAAATGTTCTCGCAGTATCAACCGGTTCAGTTGGTGATACTTGGATGCTTGATTCAGGCTGCTCTTACCACATGTGTCGGAACCGGAATTGGTTTACAACTTACCGGTCAATTAATAGTGGTATTGTTCTTATGGGAAATAATACATCCTGTAAGGTTGTCGGCATTGGTACAATCCGAATCAAGTCACATGATGGAACCGTGAGAACTTTGTCTAATGTTCGACATATTCCTGAATTAAAGAAAAATCTTATTTCTTTGAGTACTCTTGATTCTCAAGGGTATAAGTATTCTGCTGAAGGTGGAGTTTTGAAAGTCTCCAAAGGTGCTCTTGTAGTGATCAGAGGTAGATTGGTTAATGATCTTTATCTACTTCAAGGTAGCATAGTTATTAGTGCTACATCAGGATCATCTTCATCTAATTTAGATACTACTCACTTGTGTGAGGCAGGAATGCCTATGGTGAGCAAGCATGGTTTGCTTAGTGATCAAAAATTTGTTATTCCTGACTTTTGTAAACAGCGTGTTTGTGGGAAGCAAACTAGTATTAGATTTAGTACTACCATTTATAGGACTAAGGGTGTTGATTCTAATTTGTGGAACCCAGTGTCTATCCCATCAAGAGGTAGTTTGCATATTTGAGTATGCCTATTGGCATATTGGAGAAGACGATTTTGAAAATTTGAAGCTTGATAAAATTCAAGCCAAGGTGGAGATTTGTTGAAAAATTGGTTTTGATGGCTTGATTTTTCAAGCTATTGGTAAACTTTGAACAACCTTCCAAGTTGGTGGCTAACAACCTTCAAACTTAGTGGCTAACAACCCTCAAAGTTAGGTGAAGTTTGGCAATGTTAGATGAAAGTAGGTGAAGGTAGATGAAAGTTAGGCAATATTAGGCATTGAAGCTTTGAAAGTGGTGCATTTGGACTCTATAAATAGAGCATGCATTAGAGCTTCAAGGTATTCCAAGTCCATTGGCTCTTTTGGTGTTAGAGAAGTTTGTTCTAGTATTTTTGTTACTTCTCTTTTGTATGTTGAGCATATATACTTGTGAGAAAAATACTGTAAGGTATTTTAGGGTGTATTTGGGGATTTGGGTTTGAGTAGAGTGTGTTCACCATTTGTATCTCTATCATATTTCTATAGTGAAATATTTTGTTGTCATCTTTGCCCGTGGACGTAGGCTTTAAGCTGAACCACTTAAATTTCTTGTGTCATTTATTTTACGCTTCCGCATATTTATTTTATACCACTCTATTTGTGTCTTTTGGGCCCACCATTTCACAACAGTTTATTAATGAATTCCACTGCTATCATGAGAAGTTGGTACAGGGGGCAAGGGCATGGGCAGCGCACCAAGCCATACCAAAGTGAAAGTTACAAGTATAGGAAATAAGAACACAGCTGCTAAATTTCCAAATTTGAAATGAAATGTTGAGATATTCTGCCATGAATACTTGCCTTAAGGTGCCTTGGACCATAAAGTCTAAAGAATGAGTGCTTTTTGGACAAAAATTTGTTACAAGCTACAGGAAAAGGGCCAAAAGCAACCAACATTTTATTCTTGCTACCGTAAGAATATAATATTTATGGAAGCAAGCTAAGTATCTTAATGCAAAACAAAATGCCATTAGAAATTGATTAACACAAGGAAGGAATAATAGTTAAATTCCATTTAAAACTATACTTTCCTTAGCGGTTTGTCTGTTGGAAGTAGCACTTTATAGCCATTATTTGGGTAGATTTTGTGTCGTTACTATAGTTTTCAGTCAAGATTGAAGTGTCATGTTTGATATTCTGGAAAATGCAAGATGGAAAATTGATGTCTCCCAAAATAGTACCTTGGCAACAACAGTATTAAATATCTGGTGTGGTCAAGCTAAGGGAGTGTATGGCGGTGTAGGCTGTGATGCTGAGGAAGGGAGGGGATGGTTGCTGGCAGCTGATTCTGAGAAGGAAGCAAAGAAGTGCAAAGGAGAGAGGAATATCAGTCGCCATTTTTGTCACAACCCAACTCAGGCCATAATCGGCACATAGGGAATACAATCCCTTGCAAGCCTTAACATGTAAGTTTTTTACAGAAAAACAGACAAAGTTTCCTTTGTTTTTTAGACATCCCAAAATTTATAAATACAACCTGTATGAAAATAAGGATAAAATCCATAATTGGGTTTCAAGTATTTTCAGAATGCGCCCCCAGCAATAAAATAATCAACTCAACATATAAATTTCATTCCAAGTTCTGATATGTAATCCAAATCAAATCCAATCCTAAAATCAAGCATGAATCAAGTTAGTCTTTACACTAGTTCCAAATGTAAATTCATAACCACAAAGTACATGTCCAACCATAACTAGGTATGCTGTTCAAAATATAATTCTAAATTTAGTTTACAATCATTTCCATAATATAGTCTATATATATATACCTAAATCTTAACTACACATGCTTAATCATAAATATAAACATAAACACAAAACTAATCCGATAACCCTACCTATGACATATAGAGCATTAAAACAGTTCTAGCAAGCTAAAACTTAAAAAAAAAAAAGAAGATAGGTTCTAGTATGTCAAAAAGGTCTTCTCAGGAAGGCTCACCAACTTAGACAATAGACTACTAAGGAACTGCGGTATTGGAACCTAGAGTTGCACCTGTATTTGGGAAAAGAGAGGGAAACAACAAAGTGAGTTTTGTAACTCAGCAGTAGACATGATGTTTATAACCCACACGAGACAATATATAATCCATAAGTATAACAATAATAGTTTCATAGTTCATATAAGTTCAACAGATCCTTTTATTTACGAAAAAGGTTCTTGAAAACAACCCACTTTATATAAAATAATAGGGAATCATCAAATTCAAAATAAACAAAATGATTCACATTCAGGCAGTCATTCCTTCGTGTGATCTTGAAACAGAATGGTCCTACCCATGCGAGTAGCCATAGAACAGAAAGATCCACTATGTGATTCTAATAAAATATAGTCAAGGTGCACCAAGGCTAACGCCTACTATCATTAGCTACAGATCCTGTCAGAGATTCTTTTCAAGACATATAATTATTTTATACATGTTATATTTAACTAGTTAAATATATATCAGCAAAAAGGATCATCCTCACTATCCATAGATCATTTCTCAAATTCATATAATTAGGGGTCGATAACTTTCAATTATTTCAAATCTATAAAATTTAATATTTCTTTATGCAATTTCCAAATCATGTCATATTGTCTCATGTGTAAATTTTAAATTAAAACATAAGCTATATGCATTAGATTTAGTTTCATCAAATTTATACACATAGCCAAATAATTGTTTTTTAGCTTCTAATTTACTAAAATACATTTAGAGCTAATTTAGCATAATTAAAAACAATTATAGACATAATGTCTACTAACAAACTAGTTCAAAAGAACAAAAAATCAACTCCCAAGTACCACCAATTTAACAGTTGATGCTCAAATACTCTGGGAACAAGATAAATATAATATTAGTGAGCTAACAATACTATCAATTTAAATTAACTAGCCCAACATACTAGAATGCCCCAAATCTATACACTTAGGGTCCCATAAACCCCCAATTCACATGAATGACTACAAAGAGAGCTAAATAAGATAAATAAAGTAAGATTATCACCTATCCACTATTCTAGAAGGATGATTAGAGATAGAGAACAATCCAATACTCACTGCTCCAATCGTTTCTCCCACCTAGAGAGAGAAACCATGAGCTAGAGAGAGAGATAGAGGAGAGAGTTGCTGTTTTGAGGGTGATGTTGTTGTAGATGAGGAGGATGATAATGATGATGGTGGTGGGGGTGGTTGTGTTGGGAAAGAATATGAGGAAGAGATGGAGAGTAAGAAAGAAAGAAATGGAGAAGAAAAGGAAGAAATGAGGGAAAGAGAAGTGATGGGAATGGAGGGAGGAGAAGGAAAGTAAAAAAAGAGATGGGGGTCTATAGTGGTCATATCACTTAAGGCCCATAGGTGGTCCACCCCTCCTTTTTTTTTCAAGTTATTACAATTTTGGTACCATGTGATTATGGTTGGAACCACACAAGCATCCACCTAGTGTTAGATAACTTTTTCATTTTCTACTTTAGAAGAATTATCACTCTCGGAGGATCCTTTTCTTAGTTTGGGCATGTATGTATACGTCTTTTAAAGAGGGGATATGAAAAATTTTTAGGTACTCTTAAAGCAAGACAACATTTGCTCTACTCCATTATTGATTGACACATTAGCTATTGCATTAAAATTGTAGTAGAAGCGAGAGACAATAATGATGTATAAAACATATGTGACAATTAATAAATTGATAAGAGTAAGTGCTTTTTCTTATTCTCAATATACCTAAATATTTCTCGAGAAGATAAATATTTTATGCCTTGGTCACTCAATGGGTATTTCTAATTATTGAAAGGAAAAAAAAATACTATTATTGTTGATGATATCTCATCCAATTCCTCAAATTCAACTAATATACAAAAGAGAGTTTTGCCCATTACACATGAAAAACAAGTAAATGAAGGCACCTGAATTATTGACCAGAATGTAGTAGCTAGATTGTAGTTAACTGCTACATTGAGAGGTACGCTGGTTCTGCACATTGTTTTTAACCTACGCAGAACAAGTTAAGAAACAGCAGAAGAAAAACAAAATCAAAGTATCAACATTAACTCCCATGGTACCACAATACAAATAATACAAATAGTAATAATAAGAATTCATAACAAAGATAAAAGGATATTGTGGTTGAACCATCCTCACTGTACACTCATGTAATTGATATCCAAGGCATTTTCATATACATGTTTCTAATGTTTAAGATTTGGCTTTGCTAATATATGCCCAAAAGTCTACCTCGTATTACTTACCCAACATTTTTCTATTATTATTATTTTTCCTCATCGAGCACAAGGTTCTGCACCCAATTAATAAAATTCACAACATACATGGTATAACGAGCCCTGACACTAACTAGCCAAGTATTAGAGAATGCCTGACAACTTGCACTTGAGTTTCCCCTTCAAATACATAATATTCAATCAAAACTGTGTTAATCATCGTACTTAAATTATATCATGTATTAATTATTTATCGCTTCTTTAAAATAAAAGAATAATGACCCCAAAGTATCCTCAGTAAAGTTTTCTATCAAATTGAAATGGCACCTTATTGCTCTAATTCAGGCACGTAAAAAAAGTTCAGAGTATCTCCTCAAACATATTTTATACGGAAATAGTTAAGCCAGAACAAGAAACATAAAAAATTCATAGTATAAGCTAATACATATTTCATAAAAACTTAAGCCCAAACGAATTATTATTATCTTTATTTTTTAATAAGTGTCTATTTTTAAAAAAAATTTCTTACAATTATTTATCTTTTTAAGAGATCTAAATAATATTAATTATATTGTATCTTTTATATCCTTATCAAATAGGTGAGAGAGTAACTGGAGGAATTAAGTAATAGGGATAATATACCTAAAAAATTTCTATAATTTTTATTCAATTATTTTCTTAATTTGTATCCACAAATGAAAATGAAAACTTATTAAAGAACGTGATGGAGGGAATAAATTAGTAATTTCAATAATAACTTACTTGTTAAGGGGGTGTAATTAGTTTTGATTGGAATTGCTTTGGGAAAAATTCTCACATTGCTTAGAATTGAAATAGAATGGGGTTGCCAAGACTATAAATAAGAGCCCAAATTCTCTACTTTAATTCGCATTAGTCGAAAACACTTTAAGTTTGCATCTGACTTTTCTTTCTTCCTCTGTAGTCTTTTCTTTGACTGTTGTGAGGTGTAATTTAGATATTTCACTTTGGAGAATATGGCGTATTGGGGGTGTGGGTGTTTAAGAGAGAGATAGTAATTTTCACATAGTGATATTTTCTAGTTGTCGTTTGGCAGCAGCAGTGGTTTTTCTCTAGTCTTGGAGTTTTCCACGTTAAATTATTGTGTTGTGGTTATGTTCCTATTTTATTTCTCTATTTAGGATGGTTCTCAAGGAGTGGAAGTGGCATTTTTCCCAACAAGTGGTATCATGAGCTTTGGTTCATTGGGATTTATTCTTAGTATGCTCTGTGGTTGTAATTTAGTCTAATCTACATCAGAAAAGAATTTCTCCCTAATACTTGAGGATACTCCTTGGTTGCTATTACTGGAAGGTAGTGTGATATTATGATAGTGCAGTTTGGAAAGGTTCTGGCTAAAGAAAAACTTGGTATTTAAACATGTCCATTGTGAACCACCTCTCTTTTCTGATAACCTTCCAGTGCACAGTTTACAGTTGATTTACACTATCCCAATATACTATTGCAACAATGTCAAATTTTTCAAGTGCTGTGAAGTTTGACACAGAGAAATTTGATGGAAGAATCAGTTTTGGCTTGTGACAGATATAAGATAAGGATGTGTTAATACAATCAGGTTTGCACAAAGCATTAAAAAAGAAGATCACCGACATGAATGATGAAAAATGGGAGGAACCACAATTTAGAACAGCAAGTGCAATTCGTCTATTTTTGGTTAAGAATGTTCCACAATTTAGAACAGCAAGTGCAATTCGTCTATTTTTGGTTAAGAATGTTCTTGTAAATGTGCAAGGAATATCGACAGCCAAGGAACTTTAGGAAAAACTTGAAGAGTTATATTAGGCAAAGGCATCTCAAATCAGTTGTTGTTGAAGGAGTCGTTTCATAATCTATGCATGGACGATAGTGTGAAAGTCTCTGACTATCTTAGTGCTATCAATGGTATTGTCTTTGAATTAGAGGCTATTGGAGTGATAATTGATGATGAAGATAAGGCACTAAAGCTTATATTGTCTGTTATATCTTCCTATGGGCATATCAAACTTGTATTGATGTATGGGAAGGAAAGTCTGAATTTTGAAGAAGTTGCCAATAAAGTCATTGTTGAAGAAAGAAAAATGAAAAATGAGGGTGGCACTTCATCGAATTCAATGTTGGTAGCTAGAAGTGACACTTATGGGAAAAGGAATAATGGAAGGAGTGTGACATGCTGGAAATGGGGAAAGCCTAGGCATGTAAAGAAAATTTATCCAAGTGGCGCGGTGTTGGAAAAAAAAACTCTCAATATGATGCTTGCAACATTGCTCTCCTAGTAGGAGTGGATAACTAGAAGGTAAGAAGTGTAACCTCATGGTATTATCGCACTGCCATGGAAAAGGATAAGTTATTACTAGCGGATTCACAATTGCACACGGACACTGGTTAGTATTTAGATGCAGGGTGTGTGGTCGGGTTATGTCGATGACTGAAGAACTTCTAGGAAAAGCCAACATGGCAGTTGCACCATAACTTTTCAGCGTAGTCTTGACATGTGCTGAGGTGAAATGCTTGGAGTAGTCTAATTCCAAGTGAGCATACTTTTTATGTGGAGTATGATAATTTTTTTGAACTATGATTATCAGTATAGACAAAGACAACAAGGGATTGTCGATGTTGACAACTGAAGCTGAAGCTGCGTTTATTCAATCAACGTGGAGATTGTTAGTTTTGATTGAAATTGCTTTGGGCAAAAGTTTCACATTGCTTAGAATTGGAATAGAAAGGGGTCGCCAAAGCTATAAATACGAGCCCAAGTTTTCTATTTCAATTTGTACTAGTCGGAAACACTTTAAGCTTATATCTAACTTTTCTTTCTTCCTTTGTACTCTTTTCTTTGACTCTTGTGAGGTGCGGTTTAGATATTTGCTTTGGAGAGTGTAGATGTACTGGGGATGTGGGTGTTTAAGAGAGAAGTTTATGTGTTGTAGTAATTTTCATATAATGATATTCTCTTATTATCGTTTGGCAGTGGCCATAGTTTTTCTCCGATTTTGAAGTTTTTCACATTAAATTCCTGTGTTGTGGTTGTATTCCTGTTTTATCTCTTTGTTAAAAGTGGTTCTCAAAAAGAAAAAGTGGCATTTTTCCCAAGAGGGGGTGTGTTCCTTTTTAAGGGGCCCCTTAATCACTAAAGCCACACTACTGTGATGTCCACAAATAGCTTGAATCATCCTCACTAGTGTAACAACAAACGGTTAAATTCATGCAAAGTCAGAAGGAGTAAATGCTAACCAAGTGTTAAGTATTCACCATAGACCTTTAATATTGGGAATATAATTAACAGTAAAATCCTCTTAGTACTCTAGTCTCTAGCTAATCAAAGATGTGAGAGTGTACCTGAAACAATTGGGCACAGTTTAATAAATTTCACTGCTATCATGAGAAGTTGATATAGGGGCAAGAGAATGGGCAGCGCACCAGGCCATACCAAAGTGAAAGTTACAAGTGTAGGAAATAAGAACACAGCTGCTATATTTCCAAATTTGAAATGAAATGTTGAGACATTCTGCTATGGATACTTGCCTTAAGGTGCCTTGAACCATAAAGTCTAGAGAATGTGTGCTTTTTGGACAAAAATTTGTTACAAGATACAGGAAAAGGGCCAAAAGCAACCAACATTTTATTCTTGGTTGTGGAAGCAAGTATGTAAATGCAAAACAAAATACCATTAGAAATTGATTAACACAAGGAAGGAATAATAGTTAAATTCCATTTAAAACTATACTTTCCTTAGCGGTTGGTCTTTGACTGGGAGAGACAAAGACAAATGGCGTTGTTTGCCATCCCATTCTGTTTTAAAATGTTTGAGATATTTTACTACAATATAAATAGTTAATGGGAGTGTATTGATATAATATCCCACAAATATTATATATAGATATATATACACTTAAATGAGAGAATGATATGACCAATTAAAATATGAGAGGTTGTTATGAGTTTTTAGAATAAGAATAATATTTTATTTTAATTAAAATTTGACACCCCAACTATTTTATTGAAAATATAGTAAAAATTAAAAATAGACATTACCCATAAAATTGAGATATCAAATTTATGAATAACATAGTGTAATTTCTTTTTTATTCGATCCGCCTAAAAGCACCTAAAAAAATTTTCCGCCATATACCATAGAAACCATTGATGAATAGAGTGACAAAAGGAGAATATGAGGTGCCTCCACGTTTCATAGAAACAAACAAGTCAAACTAGAGTTGGTAAAGTCAAATTAATGTCATGCAGTGTCACAAAAGCTAATTTTATGAGTCGTGATCCTGTGGGCAGTTTGCTGCACTAATGGTGGGGAAGTGCTGTTGACTCAACGTAGAATTGACTTGAGGATTACAGTTTTGTTCTCGCCGGGCAGCTTACTTTTTTATCACTTGCAATGTTTTAAATAGGTCGCAGATATGGTTGTGATTACGGTTGCTATGGTTGCTAAAAATGTGATCGTCGCAACATGTATTGTGATCGATTTAATGTGAAATATTTATGTGTCTTTAAATTGAAAAAGAGCCTATTGTGATATGTCGTAGCCATGATACGGTCCAATGTGGTTTATTACCGCCCTTATACGATTGCGTCATGGTTATGTTGTAGTCAATTTATGTGAAAATGCATCACACTGTAATCACAATGTTGTGGTGATATCACGTGATGCGATCCACAATTTAATACCTTAATCACTTGCTTTCATACTCCTCTACCAGTAGGGAAACTGACAAAATGTGTATTATTACATTGAGTTGGAGACTTTTGTGTGTGTGTGTGTGTGTGTGTGTGTGATATTACACCAAGTTACAGGAACATTTTTTTTAATCTATTTGTTCAACAAAAAAAAAAAATAGAGATACGGCAAGTCGTAACATAGAGAAGGTCCATAAATTGAAATATAGATTCAATTTATTTGTAATTTTTTCTTCAAATGTTCAACTTTTATATCATTGTATTATTCAATGTCCAAATACTAAGATTCGTAAAATTAATACAGAATATTATTTGAACATATTTGAAAACATAAACATCCCATATAAAAAACATTTAAGAGGTTTTTTTAAAATTTTCTTTATACTTTCAATATTAATATGTGCATGGGTGTGGAGTGAAATTCGATTTCTATACGTATAACCACCATTTCTCAAAGTTAATTAGGGGGAAAGAGTTGGGGCTGAATTAATTTTCCACCTGGTACAGCGTGACATTGGAGCCACACATGTGCCGTCGTTTTGATTGCGACCATGCGGCTTCTGCCTTCTCATGTACAACGGCATTCATCACGTCCTCGCATACTAGTGCTTTCCCTTTTTAATTAGGTTGATAAGAGTTGTGTTATTTATATTCATGGAATGTGAGATACGTATCAATTCATATCTTATTTATCATTAGATGATATGCTAACCCTATTTAAATAGGTTTCACATCCTATTTAATAGTGAATAAGATGTGAGTCAACACTGTCTACCACATCCCTTGACCACAAATCATTTTTTTTTTTTTGTTAGTAATTGTGGGTAGGCACCGACTCTTTACTCTTGTTAGAGAATAACTTTTGACTTTTTCTCCTTTATTGATTAAATTTTGGTACATGCCTGGTCATGTTTAATTGTTTATTTTCTTTAATTCTTTATAAATCTTTACATACTACTCAAATTTTATTTTTAAAATAACTTTTCTAAAACTACTATTTATAAGAACTTGGTTTTTAGTAAAAGTGGAAACTAATTTGGCGTGTTCAAAGTTTTTAGGGTGCCAACAGAGTACCTTGGATATTATCAAATGTCTCCTAATTACAGATTATATTTAACAAATTATAGATGTTCATTAACCCAGATATTTAGACTTTACACAACCCGACCAGTTAACTTGAAGAAGCAATGCCGAGTGGCTCATTTTTAAACCGCAAATCATGCAAGTGTAGGATTTGGTTTGAGTTTCCCGTTTACATTTTTTTTATTTTAAGTATTTTATTATTTTTGTTTGTTTGGTTTTAATTTTCAGTTTTTCAGTTTTCAAGATTTTGTGCATGAAATATTAAAAACTGAAAATGAAAATTGAAAACTGAAATTTATAATTTTTAGTATTTCTTATATAAAATTTAAAAATTTAAAAAACTAAATATGAAAATTGAAAACTGAAACTTAAATAACACAGGCCCTAAATAATTCATACTTCGACAATAAAATTGTAACCGTTACAAATGTGTCGCTACTATTTAGGTTGTGGGCATTTTTTCAAATACTATTTAAGAATCCAACAAGGTGGTCAGTACCCAAAAAAAAGGGAAAAAGAAATGTCTAAATTGTGGCAGTTGGACTGTTCCAATTACTAGTCAAGTGGCTTAACAAAATAGCATTAGTTGCAGTGTCTGATATTAGATTTCAACTTGCACTCATGGATTAAGTCTCTATAGTACTCGTATATCACAAAACAAATAAACGGTTACACCTAATGAAGTACACACATAAAGAAAGCAACTCAAAAGATTCCACGTAACAAACAATTGAGAATTGAGGAATAAATAGTTCCATTTTATGATCGACCAAAGCTTTCTTTTTGAAGTGTTTAAGTACGTCTTTATTAGAACTATAAAAAATAGTTGAATTCACCACAAAAAAGCACATGGTTATATTCACTTGGTTTACACATGCATTGATAGAACTAAACTAATTTAAACGCAAAACAAATGTCAATAAGAAGCCGTAGTTAATTGGGCACTAAAATAATAGGATAAATTTAAATTGCCCAACTAACCCATGAATTTGAAAAGGCTAAAGGCTAATATATATATATATATATATATATATATATATATATATATTATAGTTATCGTAATACTTCATCTGATCTTTCATATAAATCGTTTTTTTTTTTTTTTCTAGTTTAAAATATAGGTCGCTTTCATATTTGAATGACTCATTAATTATTTTATATTTATTTTACCCCTCTACTTAATTGAGAGATAATGAGAGGAGGCTAGGTGATAGTTAGAAGGATATTTATATCTTTTATGTTCATTTTTTAGAAGATCAACAAAATTTTATCATTATATTAATTCATGTGCATAATTCAAAAACAATGTATATTAAGGGAGGGAGCGTGTTATTTCACCTAGTTTGGTTTGGTTAAAGAATATAGGAGATCTTTCAGTAAAAGACTTAGCTAGTTTTAAGGTTGCCTATCTGCAAATCAAATAAAATATCCATTAAGTTCCAATTGTACAATTGAACAATCTGATGAAGTACCAAAATATCTCAATATTTAAAAAAATTCCTACTGCAATGGGAAATATTCGAAAAATGGTACAAAAATATTTCTAGTTCCACAATGGGGATGCCTCAAATATAAGCATAAATCAAAGAGGATAAAGATGCAGAGTTCTCTTCCTACCCAAGGTTTATGAGGTTTGCTCAACATGGTATATGGACAAAACATACAACCCTCAAGTCACAATACGCAATTTCATTCACAAGTCTGGTCATCATATCCAACTTGAAGACTCTTAACATAAAATTTAAAGAGGCTTGTGTGAAACCTATATGTAGAAAGGTCAGCGCTTGTGACCAAAGAAGCCAAAAAGGCACAACATAGTATAACTTCCAGCTAGCTACTTTATTAATAGTAGGAGAAGTTAGACCAAACTAGTGAGATATACATCCCTGCTGGACCAACAGATCTTTTTGCAAGCTACCTACTAGCTTGTACACCCATCCTAACTACACACTACTATTTCTAGAAACCAGAATCGTAATTCATGTCTTTAAAGCGTGCAAATAACCCTTTCAAGGTGTAAGTTCAAGTCAATTTACTTTTTGTTGTTTGTTTTGCTAAGGCAAAACCAACGGAAGATCTTCATTTTATGATGAATAAAAATTGATTTTTTTTTTTTTTAAGATGCGCAAGAACGACCGATTAATAATCACCAATATATTTTGTTTAAGAAAAACCATAATTGTCTTATGAAAGTAACTTGTGGTTGATAATGTAGAAATATTGAGAATTGATTTTTAATTCGAAGTTCTAGACTTTAACAAGCCGACATAGTTAAATTATCATTCCCTACTTTTTAATTCCTCTTTGACTCTAATGTTCAGCAGTCATGAAATTAATATAATAGTTCCCGCATATTGTTCTCATTCAATTATATTTATTTGGATGAAGCATCCAAAAAAAGCCTTTTTCTTCAATTGGTCACCTGCTGGAGGCCCCTTAAATGTGACTTGATTTATTATTAGAAAAAATGTTACCGAATAAGAAATTTATCAAAATGACATGATAATTGATTGAGTAATGCACACATCCAAAAAAAAAAAAACGAAATTTTTTATAAAAATTATAGTAATTATTGAACAAAATAAAATGGTATGACCTATCAATTCATCTAAAAAATAATAATTATATTATATCATGTTGAATAATTTCCTGATTGTCTAGTATTTTTCTAATTGATTTTTGTTGAGTTCTACGCTGGTTAAATGTTTGGTGGAGATAACTTTAAAAAATACTTTGGACAATTCTCTTTCCTTAAATGAGTTTTTGAGTTAGAATTAGGCCCACAAGATTAAGATAATTAATATCAAAATTCTACCCTATGTATGATCAGTCTTGCAAATTTCATGATCTTGGATGTGAGGAAATATGTTGATTAGGCATACGGTTTGGATAATCCTAATAAATACTTTTGAAAATTCTCCTTCTTGAGCTAACTTTTAGGATGAAGTTAGACTCATAATTTTTTTTTTCTAAAAAAATAGAGAATTGGATATTGAATAGGTGAATTTATATCATTTTATTTTATCTCACACCAAATTATTTTTTTTTATCCAAAACTCTTGCAATATTTTTCTAGCTGCTTAGGATTTCACTTATTATTATTATGAAACTTCTCTGTATTTGTTGATTCAAAGTCTCGAATGCGACCTGACTAAGCAAAAAGAAGGAAATTGCTAATTTGCTAGTGAGAAACTTTGACAGTAACTGTTACATGTATGAGACGACGGATATGATGATGGCGATAATTGATGATGATGACTGTGAACAAAAAAGTCTACTTGGTTAGTTGCGCTATTACACATAAGCACATAGTTGATTTTCTTGCTAACCAAGTAATCTTTTACAAACTACGTCAGACTTTGCTGTCCCATCCATTGAAGATAAAACTTTACTAGGGAAGTTCATACATACGGTCAATAGGGGCTAAGAAAAGTTGTGATATTCCTATGGGTTGAATTAAGACAGCACATTTTCTAGATAACTTCGTGTAGTAGCTACTAGCTAGTAAAAGAAGTAGTCACCATCGCTTCTGAGAGTATTATCCACAGAAATTCTAAGGGTGCGTTTGGGGAAAACAATTTTTTATTTTTATTTTTTGTTTCTCTGTTCTTAAGATTTTGTAAAAAAATATTAAAAATTATGAGAATTGTAAAATTCAGTTTTTAATTTTTATTCTTAATTTTATTTTTCTTTATAAAATCCTGAAAATGAAAAAATAAAAATAAAAATTGAAAAATATTTTATGAAACTAAACTACGTTCTTTGGACAATGTAACTTCTGGAATCATTTTCCAAAAAGAACAAATATATGTAACTTCGCTAACTTGCCGCAGTAGCTAACTTTAATTAATACCATCACTTAGGTAATTAATACCATGCCGTAGTATTCTAAAGAAAATAAGAAATTGTCAATCTTTTTGAAAACCGTGATCGAGAAAGATTACTTACAGAGAGTGAAGTGAAACAAAAAAAGGAAACCGAATGTAGAAACCGTGAAACACATGTGAAGCACATGGTTACTATACAAAAAATGCTATCTTATTATAAATTTTGTCATAATTATATTTTTAGAAATATATGTACCATAATTATTAATATTTAGATAAATAAATAAATTATATCACTTTATTTTTTTAATAATTATCATAATTTTTTTAGTATTTTTTTCTAGATATGTAATATTACTCGTTATTATATTATTTGTCTAATTAACTTTTGGTCTGCTTTAAGTTTATTCAACTAACTAGGTACTTTTCTTTCTTCTCTTCTCATGTAACCAAAAAACACTACTCTAGGTACCACGTAAAATAAAAAATAAAGAAAAACTAACTCTAGCTACCAACGACTGTATAGGTGTTAAAATTCTATAACAAATTTTATATTTAGAGTCTGAATAAAACAAGTTGATTAATTATATTAAAGAGCTTCTAGATAGCAGCCGTTAAGCTTAATGTATTTCTATATTGATGTGCACGGCGTTGGCATTTGGGAATTTCCTTAATTCCTTATAGACTTTTATGACCAAGGAAAATTGTATATGTAACATACATATACACACATATAATATTTCTATTTTCTTTTTTAATTTCTAACAGATAATCCTCCATTGGAGGTGATCTTGCGAGAGGCAAATCAAGCACAAAATATGAGTATTTAATTCTTTCAACTGGAATTTGAATCACAATTATTCAGCATATGTGAAGCATTAGCCTTTTTTTTTCCTTCTAAGATTCAATCCCAGTTGATATATATATATATATATATATATATATATATATATATATATATATATATATATTAAGTGACACATATTTGTCAATACGTTAGAGAAGTGATCAGTTTATTAGTTATTGGCTAATCACAATGAATATGATGGCCAATGCCGTATAACTTAGTGAAGTCAGAGATATATCTTATGTCAAAAGACCATCTGATATGAAAAGGGGTTTCAATCTTTTGTTTATTCTCCACGCTTATTACCAGTTCTTTAAAATATTTCCAAGGAACTGAACTCTATACGAATGTGATTATAGGTTCACACCAAATACGACGAAAAATACTTAAGAAAATCAACAAAATATGGTATATCATAAAGAACTATTATATTTATTTTCCTTCCACGTTAAAATAATGTGATCACTTCCAACTACTGTTTATGCTAATTAAAATTTTATTATTAACCTGTAAAAAGGACTTACTCACCAAATTTAATCAAAACCATGCGCTAAACCATAATATTAATATAATATACAGACTAAAACAAAAAAAAAAAACATTGACAAAGGAAAAGTCACGTACACGGTACTCATATCTTGGATAGTTATAAGTTGAGCATTGCAAAGGACATATTTGTAATTATAATGGAGCAGCCATGCTTCATTAGTCCATTTGTTGAATTGGCTTGGTTAGTTCGTTAATGCCTAGAAAATTAGAAATCTTGGAGTGAATCATTAAACAAGCTAGTTTCGCAAACGTTTTTTCTCCGACTAATCTGCCTAAATAATAAAATGAAATTCTATTATGCCCAAGAACTGAACAAATTAAAATATACAGTGTGATCATTAAAATGTGAAAAATGTAACTTAAATGACAAATTAAAAAGAAAAAAAAATAACGCTACATAGTCAAAAATATATCACCAGAATTTTTGACAAAAATGAAGTGTACATCCTATTTATTTATTCATAAGTATCACATCATTTTGGTGACTAAACTCTGGCAAAATTTCTGACTTACCAGCATCTTTTTTGAAAAAAAGCAAAAAAAATCTACCTATGATACACTAACAACGACAATATAGCTTCCAAAGTTTACAGCACTCAGTAGTTTCTCACAAATAATCAACCAACGCAGTTGCCTTTCCAATCTTCAAAAACTCCAAATCATTCTCAAAGGGTGTCAAATTCAAATCCAGAACCAAAACTCTCTTGTTACCTGCAGCTTGTTGCATACCCTTTTTTGGTGAAGAATCAAGGCTGCTATTACCACTACTACTACTCATAGTAGTAGAATTATTATTCAAGCTTCCATTCAAATTTGCAGCTCTATGCCTCCTCATGTGGCCACCTAACGCTTGCCCTATTGCAAATTCCAACCCACAAATGGAGCACTCATGGGTTTTGGGCTTTTGCGGATGAAGCAATTGAGCATTATCCATGTTGTCTCCATGATCATCTCCTCCTACCATCAACCTTGGCTTCTTGTGGCTAGCCCTATGGCCACCAAGTGCTTGAAATGAGGGGAATTGCCTATTACATGTCTTGCACTCGAAGACACGGTTGTTATTGGAAAAGCTAGTGTAGGTGGCCTCAAACTCACCCCCTCTAGAAAGTAACATCAAACAATTTGCCATGATCATGTTATCAACCTCTCTTTCTCTCTTCATGGCTACTAATATATCAATTGTAAAAACAATTGAACTACCAACAAAGATTGAGGGGATACAATTACGATTAATTAAGATGCACTCCTACAAAGAGGACTAAGGTTCAAACTCTAAAAAAGATTTAGAAATACTCGAAAGAAACTATATGTTTTGAAGTTGTGGTATAGTAATGGATGTGAAAGTTTGAGAAGAGAAGAAAGCAATGAAATTGGAACTTGGGAGAGTTGGAGGGGTGTGGTATTTATAAACGGGTGTTGATTTAATTTGATAGATTGAGTAGTGTGTGTGAGACACTTCTCTACGGTTGACATTTTCTGAATGAATAGTGTAAGACATTGGTTACTTGTAAAATAAGCAAGTACAAGTGTGCAAACTGCTGGAGCAATTAAAGCAATAATTTGATGCGTTGAACTAAGATGGAGGGAGGTCACTTACTTAGGGAGTTGTTTGGTGTGAAAAGAGTTAGCTGCTGCTGAAGACGTAAGCATGACAGATATGCTGAGCCAAGACAGGCGGAATTAGTCTCTGTGATGCCTGGTAAAGCATTAGTGGCGGCACTACCATTGCTAAAATTTGTGGTAGATTATTTTTTTAATAACAAAATTTGGATATATGGGAAAGCTTGCCCCAGTTCAGTGTCAAGGCATGTCTTTGACTTATTAAATATTTATAGAGATACTTATAGATCATTGATCTATAAGAGAAATATAAGATCAAATATGTAAGCTATTCTTAGCAACTTGTTCTAGATATTGTTGAAAGAAAAAATAGGTTAATGAGATTTTATATCTAACAATTTTTCCAAGCTTAATGGAAGATTCTAATGGAAAGTTCTGTGTTGCTACTAGAAAGGTGTGAAAAAGGAAGCAGAAGAGGACCTGAGTTGGAAGCAATAGCCCAGAATAATCAGATCAACATGTGAAGAAGCTGACTTCTACAAATCTAGAAATCGTGCTCGACTTTGAACAGAATAAAAAAAGAACAAAATAAAATAAACTAAAATAAAATGCTCTGTAGTAAAAGAAGAAAGTTGTATGTACATAAGAGAAGTAATTGTTTTATTGTTTTTAAAATTAGTGTTTGGAGGCAGGAGCTAACGCACGAGGAAACATTACTAGCCTTGCTCGCTGTGTTGATAATTTTTTTTTTTAATCTCTTCCATTTACTGTTCTATTTTCTAATCTTTTTACTGAGTCGATAGTATATGTGAATTATAATATTATATAATCTAAACAATGGAAGCAATTAGACTGGAGAAAAATAAAATATACTACAGAGTTTAGAGATTACAAGAAGTTAACTTCAGTTGATTATTGTAATGAACAAAAAATTAATTGTTCTGGTTATCAATATTGTGTGATTGTGTCGACTAAATTACTTGATCTTATATCTTATTTATGAAACTTGCACAATTTTTTGACCAGGGAGAGTTTGTAAAATATCAACAACAAAAAGAAGTTCTAGAACCACGTAAAAATTTAGGGAAGTATATTCCACGGTAAAATAGAAAGGGAAGTAGTGTCTGTCCCAAAAAAAAAAAAAAGAAGAAGAAGAAGAGATAATTCAACTTATGATCAATTTGTAATTGCATTCGTCTAATTAATTAAGAAGGGGACTATACTAGACAACATCAAAATCTCCTACCATAAAAAAAAGTGTATTAACATCACTTTGTCTACCTTCATGAAATTAATATTGCATTTATACGACTAATACCTTCAAGAAATTAATATTGCATTCATAAGACTAACTAATGGCTCTTTTCCAAAAATCAGAAAAAAAAAATTAATGGCTCTTTTCACATTAAATAAAACCGATGAAAAATCAACATGTAACTAGTCATAAATTGTGTTTAAAATTATTTACTAAACCTCATTTTATATTCATGCAATAGTCTAGCATAGGATTTACTGAAAAAAAGGAAAAAAGTCTGGCATAGGGAAAAACCAATTACCTACAAATCTTTAGCAGCCTTGTCGTTTTAATTAATTAAAAGACCAAATACAGCAATTCAAAATTTTTCTTTAATTAACAACAATTCATTGTTCATCTAGGGAATCTTTAGCCTCTAAATACTTGACAAGTTTAATTAAGGTGATTCGCCGTCATTTTTTCTTTTGGCATTTTTGGTCCAAAAAACCCCTCATGTAAAATTTTCCTTTATTTCATAACTACTAAAAACATTAATCTTTTTTTCACTTAAGGCAAGGGTTTTGGTATCTTAGCATGAGATTATATATTCAAATTTCATTATTACCTTTACAATTTTTTTACTTTGTTTAATAAATGATTTAATTTGATATACTGATAATATAAAAAAAAAATAATCAATATGTTAGTCCGTATTGTTTAACTAAATTTTCAATTAGACCCTAATATAATAGTTTAAAAATTTGTATGTAAGTTCCTTTAGGCAACGTTTGGTTGTCGTCCAAGGACAAAAATACAGGGACCATTTGTTCCTGTATCATGTTGGTGGTGGAGACGAAGTACAAGGACAGAAAATTTTTCTATCCCAGAAACAAAAAATTTTTATATTGCTATCGCTCCAAAAAATGAGGATAGTAGGGACAGGATTCGGGAACAGAAACCTTCACCGTCAATCAATGGAAATAGTTATCATATCTTGTACTTCATAATCAAATATGATATAGAAATAATATTTTTTATGTCTCCGTCTCTATTGTCTCTGTATTTTCTGTCCTGAGACAAGAAACAAACACTACCTTAGGAAACAAAATGTTGTAATCAAATCCCTGAATCCAACATTCATTACAAAAACATAAGATTAGCTCAAATAATCGTTAAGTTCATCTACTATCAATACCATATGGGTTGACTTGAAACCCTTAGAGTTTAAAAATTCAATAATGTTGTAAACCCATATATCTTCAAAACTCATCATGAGACTTCTATCCTTTTCTTGTTGGATAAGAAATGAGTTCTATTAAGTCTAAAAAAATATTAATATGAAATTGTTTCCATATCATTTCTTACGTGTGCACTCATTATAAGAAATCAAGGTATATATTGTGTTTAATCTTACATTTTTTAATGGTAGTTAGGTTTGAAAACTTAATTACAAATTTTTATTTATTATAGGGACAAAATTATAAATTCTTATTCAATATAAGGATCTGATTATAAATTTTTAAACTAAATGACCTAGTTAATTAAAAATTTAGTAAAACTATATGAATGTGTAAATTAATTAAACCTAAAATGACTCCAATTATATATGTAATATCACTATTGTGAAGTTCATACAGATAGAAAGATTTTTTTTCTTTTTGGTGAACAAAAAGTTTTGGTTGAGGAGAAAGTTTGCTCTAATTCAAGGTTAGGGAATGCAATCGGCTCATCGAGAGCTTACAGACGTACTTACAGATCATCCACCAATAGGAAAAACCTGAGAATTGAACCCAGGTCACAGTGATGCCTGTGCGGATGGTCGATGAGCTAAATATAAAAGTTTTTTATGTGCCAATACATTAAAACTAAACACTAACAAAATTTTAAAAATGTACCTTAAATTTTTCATTGGCTGCTTTGCCTAATTTATAAATCTTACTTATAAATGGTGAAGATCAAAGGATTATATAATACAGTGTTTTAAAATGATTCCCGAATTTTGTTAATGATATAAAATAATGACATATTCTCGTTTGATTCAACCGATTAATCTATTAAACTTTACAGCTTATATAGGATTCACAATTACGATCCCTTTCTCTTACTCATCAGAGCAAACCATTCTTATCATATGTAAAGAAAACAAGTCTTTGATTATCCAGAAGAGAGTATGCAGCGTAGCAAATCAACCAATATTTGGCGTAAATACCAATATGGAAAGAGCGTAACGTGCTGGAAAAAATCTTGTGATAACGTGTCTTGCGTTTGTTGATAATAGACCAACTACACTCTTTGTAATAGATCTGACGTAGACCACAAGTCAATGGGCCATATGCATCGTAATCCAATTGTGTGCTTTGGATTTGGATCACAAATTGGTCGCTTTGAAGTTCCAACTAAATTGATATGCATGTTGATCACTGTGTACATTGACCCAAAAAAATAAATCAGTGTGTACATTATTACTCGGCAGGCACCTTGGCATAGCTACATAAGTTCTGGGAAATTAACATACAAGAACCTTTGATCCTGAAAAAAATAGCAAGAATTTTGCTTTATACTATATTCTCCCTCTTCTTTTGTCAATTTGCTTGAGCACGTGGAGAAACTTTTCCGTTTTCGAATATTTGTCTAGTTTCCTTTTCAAACTAAGTATAATAAAAAAAAATGCTAGTTATTGTACAAAAAAAAATACTAGATGTTGTACTAAAAAAATGCTAGTTTCCTTTTTCAAGTATAATAAAAAGAATGATAGATATTGTACAAAAAAAATGCTAGATTATATGAGATATTTTGTGCAATAAAAAAAAGTAAAGATCCTAGATGTTGTAAAAAAAATGCCGGATATATTATTTACATATGGCAGACTACGAATTTAATTTTAATTATGTTATGATAATATAAAATAATTTTATATTATTAACCAATACAAATTTTAGTGAAAACTAAATTATACGTACTATGGGGTCGATATATATAAGATAGCAAGAGTCATCTCCTTTCTTAATCAAGTGTTGAATGTTCAATTTTAGCCTTAGGAATGAAATAGTTTTAAAATCTGTGACTAGCATGTACCCCCTTAAATGGGCCTATAATACATGAAGAGATTAGTCACTATATACATCCAGTGGTGGATACCATTATAAACAAAACAAAACGATAATTATCAATTACCATATGATATTTTCTTAAATTTATGGTAGCTAGCTAACACAATATAAAATTATTTTACACGTTAAAAGTTAAACTCAAAGACTATATATCTCATGAACATCGTAAGATATACACACACAAAATGTTATGTGGTGGTGAATGAAGAGTGGATAAAATCAGAATTTTATAGCTTTCTCTCTCTAAAATATTCTCGAGATATCTTATTTTCTATGAACAAAATAAAATTTCTCATATTAATATATAATTTGTCTAATTATCAAATGGTTTCCTTGTAAATGATTACTCTGATTTTTCAAATGAATAAATATGTGAAGATAAGCTCGAGTTGAGAGATATTATAGACTCCCTCATTGAACTTCCCATCTTAAAAGCCTAACAAACGAGAAATGCTAATATATATTGTGGAAGTAACAATATAAAATATATGAAAACATAATGTAACATAAAATTGAATTTACTGAAAGAGATGGCTATCTTTTAGATGCCAGTTGCAACACTACCTAGCCTCAAATTAATGTCGGCATATATAAATTACACCAAATATCGGTAGCAATTATAGCTGTATATGAATTTAAGTATTTCACATTGGCCTGGTCATGGAGTAAAGTGACCACACATCAGCATGACAAATGTATGATGCAGGTGGAAGTTTCGTCAATTGGCCCAATGAGTTTCGAGGAACAAGGCCTATTCTTCTTATGTCGGAAGCCCATGACAGTATCTGCAATGAATTCGTAAATTTGATTCTCGATCATTGGTCAATGTCCTCCCAACCAAGACATTGGTTTTTCTAATCATTTAAAATTTAGAATATGTTTAATTAAAAGGTAAAAATATAGATAATTTTTTTAAAATTTAATTATATGAAAAAAATTACACATAAATCTTAATCATATGAAAAATTTATCCTCAATTTTTACTTCACAATTAAGCTTATTTTTAGTGGTGGTTCTCGTTCTTTGACAACATAAAAATTCCACTTTCCAACATGAAATTTTTGTTTTCTCAACTCCTTAATTAATGCCTGCAGAAGGAGAGAGAGAGAGATTGATTGATTGATTTTAAAAAAGTATGTTATTGGGTAGTATCGTCACACTCAAAGCTAAGTGATGTCTAATTAAGCTTGACAAAATGAACCAACCTTAATTAAAGGCGTTTTAGTGCAATTATTGTGGAGTTTTGAGATGGATTTGTCCACCAATTTCACTAAGCATGTCAGGAATATTGCATTCTCATAATTGGTGTAAGAAAGTTTTTGGCACGGAGATGTGGGTGGATAAAGTAGTACAAATATCAAGGGATTTCAGTTTGTGGCTGAAGCCAAAAGAACTTCTCTTTTTGGCTTACTTTTTATTCCATACTCGGTTCTATTGGATACCCATGTGTTATATCTGATAACTCTATATATAGTATATTGATAGGGACTAAATTTTCTCATACCAAATAAATATCAAGGGATTTCAGTTTGTGGCTGAAGGCAAAAGAAATTATCTTTTTGACAAACTTTTTATTCCATACTCAACTATATTGGAGACCCTATATATAGTATATTGAGAGGGACTAAATTCTCATAACAGGGATTCTCGAGTGTTATAAATTCAAGTGATTTTGGTATATTTACTAGGGACCTCATAATAAGTATACGAACAAATTAAAAAAAAATAGAAAAAAAAGGTGAATCACTTGCCCGTTGATGCATTAAAATTCCTAAAATTTTATGCATAGTTTTTTAGTAAGATGAGAAAAAAAAAGTAGTTTTCGTATTTCAAACTGAATAACTAAAATTTAAAAATACTATTTCAACATCAAAAGACAAGCGTCCAATTGGAACACTCATTTCATCACTGTTTGATGTGATGGTAGTCTCAACTTTCTCTACTCATCCATCCTATTCAAAAGTGATGGAGTGAGGGTCCCAATTGAACATTCACATCTTTCCTATTATAATCATAGAAGAGAAAATCGAATCGGACTGGCAGGTTCAACCAGGTTAACCGGGAACTGGTTACCTCATCGGTCTGGTTAAGCTTAAAAAATCAGGAAAGTCAAAAATGATCAAGAATTGGTCAAAACCAGAGAAAACCAATGAACTAGATATGTTTGTCCAGTTTGGAACTTTTGAGTTTATCTTTTTCCAAAATATATTGTGGCAGGCACAAAGCAAAAAAAAAAAAAAAACAAAGAATCAAAAAAGGATATAATAAAGATTGTTGGGTTGTTTTTTTTCTTCTCTCTGTCATTCACAGGCTACTCACTATAAGTCTCACTGGTCACTAACAAATATTGTTTTCAATTGCTGTATAACCATGTTGTGAAGCTAAAACTATAAAAATTTTATATGGATTATGTTTATTTTTGTAGACCTATGAATATTTTTTTGTGTTGATTATGTTAAAGTTTATGATTTAATATATTTTTTAATATTTTAATTAATCACATATATATTTATATATATTTTTTATTATATTCTAGTTAAACTTTGGTTGAAGCGGTTAGACCTTTAAACCAATGTCTTAACCGATTCAATGTCTAGTCCAGTCTTCTCTCAATGATCTTACTGGACATGTCTTCATCGTTTATATAAGATGTGGGGTCTTAAACCTGATGTGGCTGAAAGTTTTACTAACATGTTGGTTACGACGTTTATGGTCACAGATAAATGAAATATAGGCTCCAGGGAATATTATGCCGCAATGTGTTATATATATTGTCATGGCGTGGAAGGCATCTGAAAAACTGGAATGTCAAAGTGGATTAGATTTAGGCCGAAGGATCTTTTGGAGAGCATATATGCTGTGAATTAGTGCTGTTGCTAGTGCAATCACAGTTACTTGCCCCACGGCTGCTGGTTTTGACTCTCTGTAAGATCATCAACACAATAGTTAAGGGATAGATGATTATATATTGAAGAATTCTCGTGCACTCCGAAAATAGAATAAAATATTTGTTCTATTCTATTTATTAATTCTACCTTGTTTCTATAGGATATTAATTACGACATTGTGCGATAGTAACTTTATTTGCTTGGTAGTCGAGAAGAACTCGTTTCGATAATGAGTTAATGTAATGACATGTTAAAAAGGCTGCCGATAATAAAAGTGAAATCTAAAATGGTAGAAATGAGGCTGTAATGTTCATGTTAATGTTAATCTAATATAATTATACACAAATGACACAAAGGATAAGTCATGATTATAGAGAAAAGGATAAGTAATGAATGACATTTGATCGAGAAAAAGATGGGATTTTAGCATATTATTTTGGGGTGAAAACATCTTGATAAGATATATATCTCCTGCCAGCTGTGATTGTCTGAAGGTAAACTTTCTTAATTAATAATAGTAATAGTAACTAATAGTTATAACATTCGCTTTTTTTTTTTGGATGAATAGTTACGTTATAACATTATAGAGAACTTAATGTCATTAGAATAACACTTTAAATCGCAGACAATGAAATCTAATAAATATGTAATATATAGGACTATAGTGTAATTTGCATTAAAAGTTATAATGTTACACAATTTTGCAGTTTAGGAGTAAAATAGGTGACATTATTAATAGATCTAAGAGTTAAAAAAAAAAAAACAATTCTCCACTTTTCACTTTATTATTATTTTTTCCTTGAAAGCTTGATCGTTAAAATAAAATGACAGAATAGTCATTAGTAATTTCGTTAATATAATTACCAACCACGGACAGCATATATAGTTGTTTTCCAATTATTTTGTCTCTATTACAAATTAAAATGGCATTACATTCAATTTTGAATCTGGAACAAAAATTTTAAAGTAAAATATATAATGTTATATATATTTTTTAACAATTATATGAAAACTATCTTTTATAGTAATGATGATTCCGTTTATAACTTAACTATATAAAATAAATATCCCCAAAAGCAAAATATATACTAAAAAATTATATAAGCCCTATTTAAATATATTATTATACATTTAATATTTTTCACGAGATGCATGTACTCTTTTTTTTTGGTGATTAGAGATGCATGCAGTTTAATATAATATATAATATATCCAATTTTTATGAGCTATATTTTATTCGAATTGATGTCAAAATATATTAAAGTTCCTTATCCATAGTTATATTGCATATTATTTTAAAAATTATTTATTGAAAATATTTTTATTTATATAAATTTATTTTTTATTATTTATTTAAGAATTACATTCATTTTAATAAAATATAAAAAAATGAAAACTACCTTATACATTAAAAGTTATTCAAGTCTAATCTATTGCCCACATGTTGGATTATTATATAGCAATTTGAAGATAAGTTTATCCATGTATGTACTTAACAAGAGCTAAATAGATGACATATAATATATATATATTTTTTCCTAATACGATATGTCAAATGCACCCTAAAACACAAAATCTGAAAGAGAGATGATTTATGTATAACATAATATGATTGCAAACTTATATCACGAGTATAGATATAGAAAAAGACTAAACAATGGATTGATCCAATAAAATTAAAATAGTAAAATAGAGAAGGAAAATAATGATGATATAAATTTGTTATTATATTTTATCGTACATCAAACATTTTTCAATATGAAATCCAAAATCTAAAATATTTAAGGTCATATGCTTTTCTTCTTAAACATAATTTCCTAAGCAATACATTTGTTTTTTAAACATGATAATGTTATTTAATCATAAACATTTTCGAATCGTCTCCTTAAATATATCACCTTTAATTTATCTTTATAAACCTAATTTCCTAAATATTTATTTAACACTATAAAATACAAATTAGAATCTGAAATATATAATGAATTAATTCAATAATTTCATATGTATTTTCAGAAAGGGAATTTAGTATTTACTAAAAAATAAAAATATTCTTCACCTTTCACAGCCTATAAGTTTAAATCAATAGCAAAAGGGGGGGAAAAATCAGGCTTCACATGACCTTTGCTAAGAGCCAATCACACTGTACCATTTTGTCCTAATAAAAAAGGTAAAATAAAAGGTATTATCTCATTTCATTTACAATATATAATGTTTCAGATATTACTTTGCAAATATAATAAAATGAGAGAGAAAGCATTAATTCTGTCAAATCCTGAGAATAAGAAAAAATTATTGTTTATTTAATTCAACTTATAGTAAGAAAAACACCTATTGAAGAATTTTTAGAGATATGTCCCGATAGAAAAAGGTATTATCTCATTCATTTACAATTTAATATTTCAGGTATTAGTTTTCCGATATAATAAAGCGAGAGAGAGACTGCGTTAATTCACGATACATTATCATGATGTAGGGCTTGACTTTTTGACAAATACAGAGAATAAGAAAAAGGTATTGTTTATTTGCTTTATAATTAGAAAAACGCCAAATGAAGAATCTGTAAATGTTGTCCTAATTAAAAAGGCATATATGATTCCATTATATTTAATATTTCTGATATTAGTTTGCAAATATAAAAATAGTGATTAAGACTGCATTAATTCACCAAAATTTTAAATAATTTTTTTTATCACGAGAATATATATAAGAATTTAGCAACGCTTAGTTAATTTAAATGATTCAAAATTTGTTCTCTTCAAACAAAATTTTATATTCAAATCTTATCAACAGAAAAAAATTGAGGTCACAAGAATTTTAACCTCATAATACATCAATAAATTTAATTTTGGTGCACAGTTATTTAAATATGCACGGTCAAATTAACAAAATAAATGCAATTTTTATTTTATTATTTTAAAAATCATGTATAAAAGAGATTTTATTAGATAATAATTACACTATTAATATATCAATATTTTTGGTCAAAATAATATATATGCACATATATTTAATTTGAATCCTAAATAAAACAAGTTTGCTCAGATTAGTTAAGATATACATCAGACACCATGATACAGAAAAAACATAAAAAAATGTAAGAATTCGTAACACAACCCTAACCAATCAGAGTTATCCACGTGGCATTCCAGGGGTTGCGAGCTTATTCTCGTGCACAAGCATTCACTGATTTCCTAAATAATTTTCAACGGTCCAGATCCACCCATCGATACGGCCGAAGCTGGAAGACTCAGATTTGACACGTGTACGGTCGATACGAGGACCACATATATGGTAAGTCTAGAGAGCCGCGCACTATATCTTTGATCCCACACTACTACTCTAAACCGCAGTCACTAGCAATTTCACACACACACAAACACAACACGCTTTCGTTTTCGAAAAACACTGTCCCTTTCTCTGGCGGAGTCTCCGCCACCGGAAAACTTCTCCGGCGATAGTTTCTCCGGTGGAGATCTCACCCTCCGCCGTCCTCCGCCGCCATCGAAGCTCCCAATCCTCGATTTCCTGTTCCTCATTCTCTAGGTTTTCTTCCTCTCTCTCTGTCTCTTTTGCTGCTTTTTTTTTATTAATTAATTATTTTCTATGGATGATTTGTTTTTGATCGAATATTTTGATTCGTTTTGAATCTTACGGTGTAGTTGATCGATGTGGAAGGTTTTTCTGATTTTACAGTTTGGTGTTTTGTGCTGAAAGGTGGTGGTCGTGGCAGTGATTTCGGTTTTGCATTGTTTAGTTTGTGGTGCTGGCACCGTGACTCGTTGATTCGGATTACTATACTTCGGTTTTGTTTTTGGAGCATCGAACGAGAGAATGGTGAGTTGATGATTCTAACCAGCTTTTCTGTTTGCATGCAAATGCAGTTTCTGAAGTGTGCTCTTTTTCTTTTTTTTTTTAATTGATATAATACTCTTGTTTTTCTTTGATTTTAATATTATGTTTATACATAATGTTGTGATGTTGTAGAGGGTGAGCCTTGGCGCAACCTGCAACAGTAAGGTTGCAGCCTTGACCTCATGGTCATGGGTTCAAATCCTGGTTCTATTCGCAAAAGCGGAGTAAGCTGCATACATATACCCTCCGAGACCCCACTGGGTGGGAGACTCGTGTACTGGACCGCCCTTTTATACATAATGTTGTAATATGCACTTGATGGTTTGTTTAGGTTATTTAAATTGTGTGTTGGTCCCTTTGATTCAGCATAACTTTTTTCTATTGATTCCTAGATTTTGTTTTGCAGGTGTAAAGTGTCACCATGAGGTAATGAATAATGTGTGACTCATGCATGATATGTATGTATGCATGAAATGAAATGATTCCCGGATGTAATGTAATTTCTATGAAAAGTCTTTTACCCCTTTGCTTCTATCTGGTGTTTTAATATGTTTAGTGGCTTGGAAGAATTTAGATTTGGAAGTTTGGTTGAAGATACACAAAACTAGATGGTTATATAAATATATGTTGCAATTTTGTTAAAAACTCTTTAAATATCTTGCTTTTATGGTAGATTTTTTTTTTTTTTATTGGTGAGAATTTGTAGAGTATTCTTGTGGTGGGCTAATTTATGGAATGCAATCAGTAATATTTGATCCTGAAGTGAACCATGAGTTCTTATGAACTAAATACTTGTTTTGAACTAGTTATTAATCAAGCAAATTGTTTCGGATCTTCCATCTGGTTAATTGCTATATGTTTTGGAGACAGTTAAAAATCTAATCCTAAATCTTATTTTACTATAAATGTCCAAATCAAAAGGCTACCTGTTAGTTGAATCCTAATCTATGTGATATTCAATGCTCCTGCTTCATGACTGGTTTTTTGTGCAGTCTTTCCAGCATAAAAGCTTTTGGCTGCCACGGGATGCTGGCTGCTTAGCTGGAGAAAACACGGGGTATGAGAATTCTTCCAGAATTGAACCAAAGCGTAGTCATCAGTGGTTTATGAATACAGGTGAACCAGAAATATTCAGCAACAAGAAACCAGCGGTTGAAGCTGTTAGTGGCAGACCCATTTCAGGAGTTTCACATGCGAATGTTTCTCCATGGGACACCAATTTAGGATTTCACTCTGTCACAGGTCAATTTTCTGACCGTCTCTTAGGATCTGATCTTGTACAGTCTGTCAATTTGGTTGATAAGAACATGCCATCATTTGGAAGTGGAAATCTGAATGTGGGAGGTAAGGATTTTGAGAATCAATATGGTAATGATCCATCTGTCGGCTTGTCTATATCTCATACCATTGCAGACCCTTCATCATGTGTCAATTTTGGTGGCATCAGAAAAGTTAAAGTTAATGAAGTTAGAGATTCCAACAGTTGCTTCCCTCCATCACTAGGGCACTCCTATAGTAGGGCAGATAATAGTACAATGTCAATAGGTGCTGGTTACGATAGGAATGATGGAAACATATCATTGGGCTCAGCCTATAACAATGGAAATGTCAATACCATTGCAATGGGGACCGGGATGAGTAAAACTGATGACAACCTTGTTTCAATAGGTCATGCCTTCAATAAAGGTGATGGGAGTTTTATGTTGATGGGCCACAATTATGGCAAGTTAGACCAAAGTATCTTATCAATGAATCAGCCCTTTAACAGGGGAGATTTCATATCCATGGGTCAGTCATATGAAAAGGGAGACAGCAATTTGATATCTCAGGGTACCTCATACACAAAGGGGGATGAGAACTTTATATCAATGGGTCCAACTTATAGTAAATCAGGAGAAAATTTCATAAATGTTGCTCCTTCGTATGACAAGGGCACTGATCATATACTATCTATGGGTCCAACATATATTCAGTCGGATTCAAACATCACACCAACAGTTCCATCATATCCATCATATGACAGAGGAGATTCTAGCTCTTTACCTGTGAGTCACAACTACAATAATGGTGAGAGCAGTACCATATCTTTTGGTGCTTTTCATGATAATACCAAGCCAAATCCCTCTGGTGGAATCATAAATGGCTATAATCCATTGATGGGTGATCAGAACTTAGCTCAAGGTGTTGATACCCAGAAGGATCTGACCAATTTAAACTCTGAACCACCTGTAAATAGCACTCCAAAACCTAAAACTAAAAATGATACTACCCAGAAGAACAAAGAGCCAAAGAAACTGAAGAAGGCTGCCTCTAACAACTTCCCTTCAAATGTCAAAAGTTTGTTGTCAACTGGTATTTTTGATGGTGTGCCTGTGAAATATGTTTCATGGTCACGGGAGGTAAAATGTGTTTTTATTTTATCCTGTGTTATTTCTGAGATGTTGTAGTTGTTTATATAAGGGTCTTTTAACATGTTAGATATTCTGTTTGGCAGAAAAATCTTGGAGCAATCATAAAAGGAACTGGGTATTTGTGTTCATGTGAGGACTGCAAGCAGTCAAAGGTGAGCTTCTCAATCGCTTAGATTCTGACAATCTGCATATCCAAGTGATTTTGCTCATTTGATAATTCTGTCATGAAGGCTCTTAATGCATATGAGTTTGAGCGTCATGCTGATTCCAAGACTAAACACCCTAACAATCACATATACTTTGAGAATGGAAAAACCGTCTACGCTGTAGTGCAAGAGTTGAAAAACACTCCCCAGGATAAGCTCTTTGACGCAATTCAAAATGTCACTGGCTCGGCCATCAACCAAAAGAACTTTCGGATCTGGAAAGGTAATGAGTGTTTTCAGTTTTCTTGACTGTGGTTAAGAACGCTTGGACTTGGATAACTATGTCCTTGCTTCAATTGTTTATGCTTAAATATAGGTACCGCACACAAATTCTCTTCTGTCTTTTCTAACCTCAACATATTTTCCCCCTTATCAGCATCATATCAAGCTGCTACAAAGGAGCTTCAGCGTATCTACGGAACGGATGAAGTGGTCACTCCAGCTTGAGTTCAGTTTTCTTCTTGCAAGTTTAGAACAGTGGTAGATTATCTGTTCATAGCAAGTGAATAGCAGCTTCATAGTTTTTGAAATCGAAAAGTTTAAGCTGATGCTTCTTGTAGGAATTTGAATGTTTTATTTATGGAAATGATATCTATTTTGGGGGTTCATCATTCTTTACCCAAAAATTTGCTTGTCTCCTTTTTGGATTCCTTGCAAACCATTTTACTTATCAATTTTCATCCGGCCGTGACTTTCAAAATAGAAAAAACTCACGTTTTGGGAAAATCAGGCTTTAACTGATGAGTGTCATCACGACAAGGTGATACTCTATCATAAAAAATTACACCAAATTAATTCTAAGGTAAAAGCATCAAGAAATACAACAAATTAATCCTGAGGCAGAGGGTCAAAAAGCACAACAAATTATTCTCATATTAATCGTTAGGAAAAGAGTAGAGAAACAGAACGCCTATGTTGCAGATGGTGGCCATCGCATCCTATCTATTATGTTTAAGAAAACGTAGTATGAGATTGAAAAGCTATTACATGGGAGATGAAAGGTTATGTTCCTGGTATATGTGGAACAAATAAGGAGAAATTCTTAATATGGTGTTACCTATTAAGAGTTTGATTCATGAGTGAATGTTGATAATTTCGGGGATATGGATGGCTCAAATTTACTCATGTCAAACATAATGAATTAGAGTAAGACATGTCTCTTAACAAGGAGATGGTTAAGGATGGAGAAAACAAAAGAAAATTATTGTAAGGTCACAGCACAAAATAAAAATGTAAAAAAGAAATGCGGGTTTAAGAACTTCACTTCCATTGAAGCCTAAACACGTTGACGGTTTTCTATCTGAGTAATGATGACATGAATGAATGCAAGGTAAAGAAAATTATTATTAAGTGGATTTACTGTGTCATGCATGGTGCCGAGTATGCACATTATTAGGGATGTGCATAAACCTATAAGCGAACAAGTATCATTTTGGAGTTGGACTAATAGAACAAAAAATGGTCTAGAGCATGGTGTTTGTGTTAATATATAGCTTGCTTGGAGAAGCCAATTTGGGATGGCGCACAATAATGATTCTTATTATTAAATCCCACCGAGAGTAATTTGCCTTAAATGAAGCCGCAATAGCGAGTAAAGAAAGCAGTGACTTGCACAAAAAAAAAGCAAAGAGAACTGTTTTATGAACATAGTTTCGAGCCTCCAAATTGAGGTGTGGTTAATCATTGCTGGGGTCAATGATATGAAAATTAGTTTGAATTTCAGTTGTGTTAGTGTTAAATGTACAAGTATTAAGTAGTAAGATAAATGATGTTTTGACGAGGACTATGAAAAAGTCAAAGACAACATTTGGATGATAAAATACGATAAAGAAGAATATTGATCTCTCTCACATTTTTTGGTAGGTGTCATGATGGAGTATTGCTATTTTAATATCAAAACGTAAGTGTCCAGTTGGGACATTTATTCTATCACTTTTGGATGTGATAAATGAATGAAAAAAATTGAGGTCACCATCACATCCAATGATAATGGAGTGAGTGTTTAATTAGGACACTCAATTTTAGATGTTGAAATAATATTTTTGGTCCAGGGTAAGATGCTTTGTGATGAGGATTCAAATTTCGAGTAGTATTAAAGGAGAGGTGTTATTGAAAGCACAATGTAGATTAACATTGCGTAATTAGAATCTACACTTATTTAAACATATTCATGAGAAGTTGGTTTTGATGTCTAAATTGGCATGTATGTTGAAATAACATATGAAAGCCAAACGGGGTTTAGAAAGGATAGTTAATTGGTTGGGGTTGCATGGCTTTGTGCACAAGGTCACTCTGCTCCCTCTGATGAATCTTATAGAATCCTGTAGCTGTGGCAGCAGAGGGGGCACGCCCAACATATTTGATATCTTCAATAGCTCCTCTTTCCAATGCTTTCATGCAAGTCCAAAGACGAGGTAACATCTAATAATATGCCCCCATGTTCATAGGCCTTTCCTGGCACCAAACCATCTCAGCATCTAACAGTTGAAAAACAAAGGAAAGAGTGAATAAGTCAATGTTTTTTTGGCGACAAGGAGTTGAGTAATGTTATACATTCAAAAAAAAATATGTATGTAAATTTTTTTATAAAAATCATGATGATTGTTGAATGAAATAAAGTGATATAATCCACTAATTCTTCTAAAAATTATTTTAATATATCATTCTGGATATAAAATTCTGAATTTTTTTTGTTATCCCGTATTTTCCCAAGGAGTTTGAAGTTTGAACCAATAGACTAGCATTCGAGTGATGATGTAAAATAAGGTGTTGCGATTCAAAAGATATGGATCTATTTCTCATATGTTTACGCAGGATATTTCGTACAAAATATTTCTCATCATACATATTTACGTTCATCCCATAATTACATATACTTAAATGCAAACTAATCAATAAAGCACTATATTAGCCTCTCTGAAATTCCTTTTACATTTGTGAATCAATCACGTATGCATGAATGAAATGCCAAAAAGGGGATTAGAATTTTGTGAAGTTATAGAAAATATTGAAACATTTGTGGATATAAGACTCCTGTAAATGCCCAACTTTTTTCTTTCGCAAAGTTTGCTTACTTGGATATCTTTTCAACATTTGCTGAATGAGGTCATATGTGAAGGGACAAAGTTGTTCAACTCTGCAAATTGCAGTGTCATATGCATTGAACTTTCTCGCGTCTTCATCAAGATCATATTAATGGCTACTAAAAATCCGTCATTATTCACGCAAAAACTATTCAATCCATTTAACATCGCTCTTTATTCTTTTTATTAAGCGTATCTTGAGCCAAAAACACTTAACCTAGCTTAGCTTTTGATACTTAAATAAACATCTTTCTTGGAAAATAACTAACAAAACAAGAGCTTCAAAAAAATAAACAAACCAATAACAAGTCAACTACAAATCAAATATACAGCACCAAAAAATAAAATTAACCAATCTAACTATGGAAATGAAGGTAGCTTATCAATCAAACTATAGAAACAAAAGTAGCTTTAATCAAAGATCACGAGGAACCTTTCCAGAGCAGAGAATCACTCTTCTAACACCCTCTTCTACATCAGAGTGGTTATTTTGGTCCTTTATAAGGTGCTTGAATATTGTACCCTCTTGGTCACCATGGCCTCCAAAATCTACGAATTCAGATAGCTTTGATTTGCATTCCTTTTGACGAAGAAGGTGTTTAGGGGACATCACAATGAGTGGCTTCCAGAATTCCCTATGTATCTGAAAATTAACACGGCAAAATATAATGAGAAAATGGAAAGCATCAAGAAATCTAGGTGAAGGTTCAAAATCAGGAAATTTATTGGGCACCTGATTTTTTTTTCCCCACAAGATATTGATGTTTTACTTAGCATTTGCATTCCTATTTTTTTGTTTAAAAAAAAAGTAAATGTCTCAATGCACTTTTATTTAAAGTAAAGATATAATTACTTCTATCTAAAGTTCGTACGAAACCTCACCAAAATAAAACCAACAAATATAAGATGACAAGTAGTCCTCATTATTGTGTTATAATTTTCTCAATGTTTGAACAGTGCTGCTATTTAGCGTGAACAAGAATCACGCGAAAATGCTCAAATAGTAGTTCGACCAATGAATTATCAGTGTCGGTGGAAATTGTGGAAAAGTGAAATAGATGAAAAAGAAAGTTTCAAGACTTTACTACAAATCGTGAGAGCAGTATGAAAAATATTTGATATCAAATAGTATTTTCTATGTTTGAAATCTATAAGGTAGCATTTCATAAATCTTTGACAATGATTATCAATTCCAATTTTTTTTTTATAAAAAAAGTACTACAAAAGTTACTCCCTCAATAATTAGTTTGTAGCCTATCTAGTTAGAGTACCTGGCGCCCCAAAACATGGAAGTAATTAGCAGGGGTCGTGATATTAGCAACCTGCCAATTGCATTCCTGGATTTGCTTGCTAAGATTTGGATCCATCTCAAGTATAACAAAAGGATGTTCATCACTCATCTGCAATAGACTAATAATAATAATAATAATAATTAGTGAACAACAATGGTTACTTGAGATTTTGTACAAGCGTTTTTAAGATTGCTAATGCAAAGTACCTGTTATTAATATTCGCCTGAAGAAAACGTTCCAATCTTGCACTTTAGTGCTCTGGTCCCTGGCCAGCATAACCATGCGGAAGCAATAGAACAAGACTATTTTGGCTTAGCCACTTGGCCTTCCCAGAGCTCGGAAAATTATCTATGATCACTTGACCCCCATCAGCAAAATCAGCAAATTGAGCTTCCCACATCACCAACGAATGTGGATTTTCCATTGAGTGGCCAAATTCAAAACCCATAACACCAAACTCTGAGAAAGAGCTGTTGATAACAACAACAAATGTTGTACAAATTAGATACTAAGAATGTATATAAGTAAAAGATTTTGGGCTTTGCTAACAAATGTCCTTAGAACATTGTCTAAGGATACTAAAAGAGATATGTTTCAAAACTTTTTTTGAAAACATAAAATCTTTTCCAATGCTAAATTTTCCTTTTTAATTCCTTAACAAGTGCTCTAAGGACACTCATTAGCAAAATCCAAAGATTTTAAGTACTATTATTTATGCATAGATGATACAGATTTTTTTTTACATTTGCAAAGTCCTATATAAATAAGTGGGGATTTCAATTATATAAGTGACGAATTTGATGAAACAATTTCTCATCTCAATTATTTTACCACATTCATCATAAAAGTAACCAAAATTTCTAGTTATTTATACATCAATCTCCATATGTCTAAAACCTACATATAAATAACAACTTCCACATGAAACTTTGACATAGGACTTGTCTTTAATATGTGCAGTACCTGTTTCTAACTGTAAACATTTCCTTTGTTTGGTTTTGGTTAACATGATCGAGAGGACAGTAATTTACACCAGTTTGTTGATCATGAATTATGGCATGGCGATGACTGAATGTACCTCTTTCCACATTCTGACCACTCAGCTGAACATGGTTACCTTCTGCTATCAATGTAGCAAAAGCAAGTGCTTCTGCAAAACCCCAGTCTATACCTTCACCGGTCTCAGCCATTTGGGCACGTTGTTCATATAGAACCTTTTCACTGCTCTATGAGGTGTAATGCTATTTGGTAGAGTTGTAATTGACTGGCTAATTTTCTTCAAAGTCTCTAGCTTCACCCTGCATAATTGCATAGATATCTCAACGATTGTTAAGAACTATCTCCCTCAAAAGATTAAACTATTGAATGGAACCATATATAAATGGTTTTATATCTTAACATGTTGTTTCATGCAAGAGGCCTTTAAGGCTTTAAAAGTCGACCATGCACATATCTACCTACCTACCTTATGAAGGAATTCCATTTATTTTACTTACAAGAATAGAGGCAACAAAGATAGAGGCAACAAAGATGGAACTATAATCATTTGGTCATAAAGGCTCTGATACTATGTCATTAATCATCTCTTCCAAAGCTTGAGTTATTAGGTGATGGGATGTGAACAAATTTATACGTTAATATTTCTGATGTGAACAAAGTAGAGTTTATAAAGAACTAAGTGCAATTGGATGTTAAGATTCTAAATAAAATATCACATACCCGATGTTTCTGATGGGTGAAAATTGATCAGGTGACTTGAATCCAGTCCAATTAGCTGAAAGCCAGTCCCTTTGATTTGGAACATGGTCTTTGCTGGCCAAGAACTCATCATTGAGGATGTTATTAATCATGTTGTATAAGGTATCCTCCTCTTCTTTTGTCACTACTCCCGATTCGATGAGCTTCTTCTCATAGATGTCAAGAGCAGTAAGATGATTCTTAATGACCTGCATTCAAGAAATAACTAGTTTTATTAATAAAGTGTCATGAACCATCTCTTAAGCTTCATACAGGTTAATATAGTATGTAATCAACCATCTTTTTCAAAATCTTAAGTTGTTAGGTAGAGACTCATGAATGGTTTTATATCTAATTATAACAATAACATTTTGAGTGGTGAAGAAAAATTTCATAGTACAGAGTTTTAATCAAACCTCATACATCATAGGCTGTGTGAGGAATGGCTCATCAATTTCATTGTGACTGAATCTGCGATAACACACCACATCAACCATGGCATCTAAATGGAAAGTCTGGCGCCACTAGGCCGCAAGCTGATGGGCACGAGCAACAGCTTCCATGTCATCACCATTCACATGGAAAATAGGGGCATTGAAGGCCTTAGCAATATCTGTCCAATATTCAGATGACCTTCCTGAAACAGGATCAGTTGTGAAAGCAACTTGGTTATTGAGCACAGGGTGGACAGTTCCACCAGTAGAATAGTTTGGAAGAGCACTTAAGTGTAGGTTTTCATAGGCTACCCCTTGTCCTGGCAAGCTACCATCTCCATGTATCAAAATGCTCATGTTCTTGGTCCTACCATCATCATAGGAGTAATACTCTTTTGCTATAGTTTTTCCTGCCACCACAGGATCCACAGCTTCCAAGTGACTAGGATTTGGTACTAGAGATATATGCACCTTCTTCCCATTTCTGGTTTGATGATCATAAGAGGTCCCTAAATGGTGCTTTACATCACCAGTTCCAGTATATACTGTTTCATCTGGGGAGTTGAGAGTGCCATTGAACTTGCAGAATATTCGGTGCAGTGGCATTCTAACCACTGCGCCCAGTGCATTCACTCTTCCTCTATGTGTGGTGCCTAAAACCACACTCTCGGCTCCAAAACCTGCAGCACTATCAATCACTTCGAGCAAGCCTGGAATCAGTTTTTCTGCACCTTCAAGTCCAAACCTCTTAGCTGAACTCCACTTTGTTCCTAAGAAAATCTCAAACATCAAACTCCATGCAAGCATTTCAAGAAGCACCAAGCAATGCTAGCAGTCCAATTTCGCAGCTTCTTCTCTTTCAATTCTGTCTTTTAGCCAGTTGCATTTCTCATGGTCTGCAATGTGCATGTATTCATACCCAATACTACCACAATTAGCCTGTTCAAGCCTTGTTAGGATGGACCTAAGGGTCCGAATTGGACGGTTCTTGGATAAAATCCCAGAAATCTTCCATACCCCAAAGAAGAATTCTCTGTCAAAGTCAGCCTCAGTGAAGCCATAGTGTGCAGGGTCCAGCTCTTTAGGGATCTGTCTTTGTCCCAAGACTCATCTACACTGCTAGGGTCAGCTTCCCAAGAAACTATATTGGTCATACTCATCTACTCGAGGTATGAGTATGACCAATATAGTTTCTGAAGAAAATGTCCCAAGACTCATCTACACTGCTAGGGTCAGCTTCCCAAGCCTTTTGCAGCTCCTCCAAATATGTGCTGCTGGTGCCATATATGAAGTTGTCTGAGAGCATAGAAAAAGGCACAGGGCTTGGCTTAGGAACTTGTGCTTCTGGGGAGAAATTTGTGGCATGAAAGCTTTTTGTTGTGAAGAAAGAACTGGAGTTCTTGTTGCCAGATTCCATGAACTCCCCTGAAGTAGTTTCCTCTTGATAGCAAGATTAGATAAAGTAGTAGCAGGTCTTAACCATGCCATAGCTTTGACTTTACCCCCAAAGTCACTTCAACAGGAATCTGTCTCCACCAAATGCTCAGAAAGTACAGCGGTTTCACTGGTAATTTCTATAAAATTTGGGAGAATGCATATGCAGACATGTTCAGAAGAGACATCTTACCTTTGCTACTTGTAAAGCACTACTCTTAAATCATGTGCAAATACAGACAAAAGCCAGCATTCATGGACAAACTTCAACCAAGCCTGAAGTAGCAAAATCGAACAATGAACTTACCTTTCCTACAATGATATTTGCATACAGATAATGATGGATATATAACTTATGCTTTGTTTACTAATAATGACCTACTTCTTGATGTTGACAACTTTTGATGTCACTGTTTAAGTCCTGAACACATTTTAAACGTTATCAACACTGCATTTCAGGCAAGTAGTAATAGAAATTACTAAATACAAGTGCTTTAAGGTTTACAATTATTTTTGTATCATTGTGCGTGCACAGTCAGATTTTCCTTCTTTTTCATAATGGTGTTGTATTTTTGGAACTTGGATGTTCCTCGTAGAAAATGTGCATGGAATGGGGTAACAGAAATGCAATAAAAGTGGCTCACTTTGCTATGGGGGGAGAATAGCACCATTCAGGGTGCTGGAATCTATTTGGCTTTATTTTTCAATAGAGGATCATGTCTAAGATCTCTCTTCAACCGTCATGCATGAGCATGAGCAACATAACCCGACCATTTTACTCCCTGTTCTTGAGTTAGAGTAAGCAGTGGGGACTTGCCTTGTCATTGTCTATAAGCACAAGTACCAAAATTAGTATTTTTTATAGATTCAACAATACTATACTATCATAAAAATACAGTCAGGAATCTTTAGCAAAAGCCATGATGGTAATCGAATATAATAAAATGATATATCTAACTAATTTATCCAAAAATTAATAATTATGTCTTGTCACTAGGTGCCCTCATTCTATACCCTACCAAAGCTACCGATAACTATGAATCTAATTTATATCTTGATACTTTAATTTTTATATTTCATATTATAATATCGTTTCGTATAAGATAATTTCCCTCCAAAAATGGTCCATTGCTTTCTAGTGTCCATGTCTTGGATCCATGGTGCCCGAAAAGACTAGAAACCAAATGAGGAAAGGAAATCAGTGCCAATATTCAAAAAAGGAAAGGAGAGAGAGTCAATAACAATGCCGCTGCCCAATGTTGGGGTTGGGGACAATGCCTGCTTTGATTTTGTTTTTTCTATTTGATAGCCATTAATGGATTAGGCCACTTGACATGTACTGATACAGGTGTGTTGGATGTATCACAAGTAACTACAACACCACCAAATCCAAAAAGGCGCACTTTCGATCATAGAGAGGTCCCGCATTAATAAAAAATAATAAGAATATTGAATACTTAATGAACAACAAGAGGGATTCTCTAGAAAAAAATTCTGCTCCAAGTAATGAAAACAAAAAATAATAATTCTACCACACTATTTGATGTGTTGAAAGCAATGGCGGAAGATAATAGGGGCAAGGGGGGACAGCTGCCCCTGCGAGATTTTTTTTTTGTTCACACTATATAGATATAAATGTCTCTAAAAACTTATTGTGTGTGACAATTGTAATTATTAGAGAATTAATATATCATATTATATGAGAAAAATATCCACTAATAATAAGTACAAGGTTTTTTTTAATCCATTTCACTCTTTTTTTTCCTCATCTATACTCATCTCGAATATTATAATACTGATCAATAATATTTTTTGTATATTTAAAAATGGATGCCTCAATTCCTATTATCATTGGATATGATGAGAACCCCGCCTACTCTTACACATCCGTCTCATCTAATAATGATAGAATATGTCCCAATGAAATACATATTTTTTAATATACAAATAATATCATTGATATATAATAGAAAAATTCTTGTACAGATATAATTCTAAAAATCTATTGTTATATGCACACAAAAAACAAAAAAAACTAGTGAAACCTATGTATAAGTGAGTTTTATATGTTGAATAAAGTTTGTGAGATACACTTACATTATGAATGTTTCTAAATATAATTTGTTAAACTTATAATTATACAAGAATTTTCATATAAAATTCTCTGTTGGGTATCTAATTATTTTTTTTTCTCTTTTACGTTTCATCATCTCTATCTCTCCTACCTTTTAAACCATGTTCTGCCACTGGTTGAAAGTTGAAATGATGATGCGTGCCTCGACCCTTGCATTAAAAATAGTCAAAATATAAAAACAACATTACCTTTGCCCTCCTCTCTCTCCTTTTATTATTATTATTATTATTATTTTGTATCTCGAATATTTTGGAGACTCGTGATTAATTCGACAATTGTCTTTTCCAATTTTAAATCTTGGTTTGGTTCTCTTCTTAGAAATGCAGCTCATTACATTCAATCCCTGTTAGTACAAGTGTACCTTCCTTGTTTATGTGTGCTACAATTGTATCTTATATAACTAGATTGATGTACAATAAACAAAAATAAATTTTATGTAAAATTTTTATGACATGGTCATGTATAAATGTTTACCTAGAGTCCAAACAAGTCACATGATAAAACTTGATCAATAATGAAAATTTAAATATGATCAAAGCCATGAGAAAATTTGACCTGAAATGATCCATTCTAAGAGCTTGAAGGAAAAGAATCTTATTGTGAAAATATATACAACAAAAAAAAAATCTTTAACAATATTATCAATGAGACTTGGCCTTACAGCCCGAGATACAACAGCCCACTGACCAATCCTTTAGCTAATTAACAATTTTTCAATACAATGGTTATGATACAATAGAGCACCAAAGATATGGTTGGACTACCAACAGTATATTTGCGTACAAGACGTGTATGGCAACAATCTCTCAACCAGCAAAAGCCATGCCTTGTCAATGAACTCTCCATGTTTGTTTTTGTTTTTTATTTTTAATAGAAAATCTCTTGAATGATTGGTAAATAGACCAATTTGGTTGAGTAAGCAGCTTCATTATAATTCTCAAATTTTCAAGATCTACAACAGCTGGGTAGCTACAAATTCGCCTGTTCAGAACCTACACTCCAACTCATCTGAATTAAACTGGACCAACGCACTATGAGAATAAACTCTTCAAACATTCACTTTTTCATTCCAAAAACTTGAATATGATATCTTAAGTTAAAGAAATGTCTAACAACTTAAACCATCAAACATCTACGGATTCACATGTTTAAATAAGCTTTGTTGGATACCAATTAATATGATAGATTGACCAATGACTCATTCGACTTATGATTCTGTGTTGAAAGTAAATAATAATAATAATAATGATGATGATGATGAGGAATTGAGAAAATTTATTGGGGAGAATGTTGGCCAAGTTTCGGAGGCTTTTCTACCAAGCAATGCCACCGGATTTACATGTCACAAAAATTTATTGAAGATGCATTTCCAAATTACAGATTATAAGGGAACAGTAAAAAAAGTTTGAAAATATATCAACACATGTAAACGCCTTTCGTGTGTTCTATGGCAATTATCTCTTATCAACGAAACAAAAAATACCTCTGCATAAGTATACACTGAAAATTCAGCTTACCTGAAGTTTTAGTGGGAAAATTAAAAATATGAAGGTCAAAACTCCAAAAAGCAAATAATTAAGAGATATTAAGCAACCTTCTAACTATTGCTCCTTGCTTGGATAAACCAAATGCTTCACCAATCCATACAAGGGAAGCATCCCACAAAGCCTTTAGTATGGGAAATTGAGTGGTTCGCGTTGAAGGGCTTTCTCGGCGATCTCTGCCTGCTCCTTCTGGTGAACCTTGAGGAAACCAGTGGCTGTGGCAGCAGATGGAGCACGGCCGACATATTTGACATCATCGTAACCTCCCCTGCCTACAGCTTTCATGGAAGATATAAGTCTGGGTAACACGTAAGTGTATCCTCCCATGTTCATTGGCTCTTCTTGACACCAAACAACCTCAGCATCTAGTAGAAACAAACAGAATAAAATGTAAGACAAATAACCACAAACCGAGCTCATTATTAAAACCATACCATTAATGTTTAACACAATTTTTTTTATAAAAGAATATATTTCTAATTAGTTCACGCACTGACACGCTTCAAACTTTTTTCTGGATAAGGGGAAATGGCAAAATCAAATTCAATAAATACACTATCAAAAAGGGCAGTTAGACACATTAGATAAGTTGAGAGTAGAGAATGCTTTGGTTTCTAACCACTTGTACTATGACATTGACAAAGAAATTAATTGCAGCAAGCAGTATAATTTTAATAAGGTTTTGCAAGGTAGGAGCAAAAATTTTTATAGAAGAGAAAACTAGATAATTTCCTATCCTGCCAACTAACAAGCAGAGTCCTGCACTCCACATTGCTAGTCTTGCTTAACAGCAGAAAAAGAGTAAAAAATTAACACCCTATTGGGAGAAAAGATGCAACTATAATGGGAGAAAACTTAGCAATAAAGAAATCAGAATCAATTCAGAATGAACATTTTGTACCCCTAAGAATACATACTTGGATATCGTTTAAGCTCTCTTTGGACGAGATCGTAAGGGAAAGGACAAAGCTGTTCCACCCTACAAATTGCAACATCCTTTGCCTCATCCTTTGTTCGATGCTCATCAAGTTCATAGTAAACCTGCAAGGGATCGTTGATACTGATAGTTATAAAGAGCATGTTTACAAAAGAATGGATATCCAGACATGAAACATATATGATATGAAGTACTAGATCAAATTCACAAATATGTTTGCTATAAATCCATCAGCTGAAAGAATTAAAAAACTAGACCATATTAAAACAGCTGGTTCTAATATGAATACCACATACCTTTCCAGAACAAAGTATTAGACGTCTAATACCCTCCTCCCTGTCTGAGTGGTCATTTTGGTCTTTAATGAGACGCTTAAATCTGGTTCCCTGTTTATCAAAACCTGGGTGGCCTTGGACATCATCAAACTCAGATAGATTTGATCTGCAAGCCTTACTACGAAGCAGGTTCTTAGGGGACATTACAATAAGAGGTTTGCGGAATTCTCTGTGTATCTGCAAGGAGAAAAGCAGCAGGGTATGAGAAAATGCAGAACATAACTTTAAGTGACGAAGCTAACTCTAATCAATTAATTATACCAACCTGCCTCCGTAAAACATGGAAAAAGTTAGCAGGAGTTGTGACGTTCACAATCTGCAAATTACACTCCTGAATCTGTTTCCTAAGAGTTGGATCCATCTCAGGAATAACATAAGGATTGTCATCAGCCATCTGCCATTAAATTAGTGGAATATGTTATTTAAGTGCTATATACACATAAAACTGACAGATCAGCAGAGCAAATGGAACAAGAAATCAAGAATAATATGCAGAACCAAAATAATCCACAGCATAGAATTGTTTCATTACTTGTTTCAACTAAAATGTAAAAACAAGATTCCTACTGCCAATCTATACTCAACAAAATTTCTTTTCTTTTATTCTCATTCCCATTGTATTAGCCCAAAAGTTCCACATTCAAAGGTCGCTGACTTCAATGAATCCAGTTTCAATTTCACAACTGTTCCAATGACTTTACCCTTGGTATCCCCAAACTACCCCAGCTATGCCTAATCAGTACATACAAGTGTCTACTAGTAATAGCAGGAATCATATATGATATGTCCTGCAAGTTAAAGACAGATAGACACAACACACAATTGATACAGTAAATATTTATGTAAAAAGCCATTTAGTTCAAGTTGATATATCAATCACAAACTAGTACGATACAGATTATACATAGAATTCAAAATGACTGCCATCAACCTCATCAATCAACAAATCCAACACAGTTAAATATGAGGCAGACAAAAAATGGTTGGGATGCAGGTTCAAATAGAAGGAATAAAAGCTTAAAAAGTAGTTTCAAGAAAATTAGAACATAGATTAACAAGAGAACCTGAAGAAAGCGTTCCAGTCTTGCACTTGAATGCTCAGGGCCCTGGCCATCATAACCATGAGGAAGTAACACGACAAGCCCAGTCTGACGGAGCCACTTAGCCTCACCAGAAGTTAAGAAATTGTCAAATATCACATGAGCCCCATTAGCAAAATCACCAAACTGAGCCTCCCAAATTACCAGTGAATTGGGATTTTCCATTGAGTAACCCAATTCAAATCCAAGAACAGCAAACTCGGAAAGTGAGCTACAAATTGTTTCAAAATTTTGTTAGACAAGAGACTGTAAAAAGAAAAGAATCCATCATTAGCCACATATAAATATCAACTTTTTGTTTTTTAATAAGTTTTTGTTAGACACTCCAATATACTGCATGGTTAGGAAAAGATTAGCGATGGGTAGAAGAGGGACTTGGGGTGTAACTACCTAATGAGCTACCTGCTGAGCTGGCAAGAGAATTGTGGAGAGGAGAGGAATTTTCAGGATTCTGGTGTGAGGGCTAGTATGTAGAGGGAAGTGAGTGACGGGAGGGGGAAGGTAGATTTTGGAAAGGACAAGAGAGGGTGAAGGGCTACTCTAATTGCCCAGGCTGTGACTATATTTCTTTTTCTTGTTATTTCCATACTTGTACACGAGAGTTGAAGGAGGGTTCCCCACTAGAATTCTGCATCACATCAATATACAGAGAAGTACTTCATCTATTTCTTTTACCTAATACCAGGTTCCTATAAAAAAATTTAAGTATGAAGTGGATTATACTGCCATTTTTATAATATTTAAAGATTTAAGATGTAATACAGTCAACCAGAACAAAGACTACCTATTGCTGACAGTGAACAACTCTTCATTTTGGTTCATGACAATATGGTCAAGGGGGCAATATTTCTCCCCTGTTGTCTGATCATGAACAACAGCATGGCGGTGACTAAATGTTCCTCTTTCAACATCCTGACCACTTAATCGAACATGGTTACCTTCAATTACCAATGTAGCAAAAGCAAGTGCTTCTGCCATACCCCAGTCAATATCTTCCCCTGTTTCAATCATTTGGGAACGTAGCTCATAAACCTTCTTCACTGCTCTATGAGGTGTCAAATGCTCAGGGAGGGCAGTGATTGCTTTCCCAACATTCTTCAAGATTTCTGGTTTCACGCTGCAAGAGAAAGATCACATATTTCAGCAGTGTTGTACAGAATGAAAAGACTGATGGAAAAAATAATATTAAATCTACCATACCCAGTGTTTCGGATACGTGAAAGCTGTTCAGGTGACTTGAAACCCAACCAATATGCTGAAAGCCAATCTCTTCTTTTTGGAATGTATTCTTTGCTAGCTGAAAATTCTTCATTTAGAATTGATGTGACCTTCTTGTGTATCTTATCAATGTCTTCTTGTGTCACCTCCCCTGATTCCAATAGCTTCTTCTGATAGATCTCAAGAGCTGAAGGATGGCTTCGGATGACCTACGTAGCCCAGAGAGTTGCAAGTGTGATTAATTAGTTGAGACGCAACATGTATATAAAAAGAAGAAAAGTAAAATAACCAAAAGGGCTCACCTTATACATTTTAGGCTGTGTGAAAGATGGTTCATCAATCTCGTTGTGGCCAAATCGACGGTAACACACTAAGTCAACAACCACATCTGAATGGAAAGTCTGGCGCCACTCAGCTGCAAGTTCACAGGCATGAACAACTGCTTCCACATCATCACCATTCACATGAAAGATGGGACATTCTAAAGCTTTGGCAACATCAGTGCAGTACTGTGAAGACCTGCCAGCCCTTGGATCAGTTGTAAATGCAACTTGATTGTTGAACACAATGTGTATAGTCCCACCCGTAGTATAATTCGGAAGAGCACTAAGATGCAGGGTTTCATAGACCACACCCTGTCCAGCAAAACTACCATCTCCGTGAATCAGAACACCCATGTTTTTCATTCTGTCCTCATCATTTGAGTAATACTGCTTTGCTCGAGTTTTCCCAACAACAACTGGGTTGACAGCTTCCAAATGACTAGGATTTGCCACCAAAGACAAATGTATCCTCTTCCCACCCCTTGTAGGGCGATCATAAGATGTTCCCAAGTGATACTTAACATCACCAGTTCCTGTGTACAGCCCAACTTCATCCTCAGGCTGACCACCACTAAACTCACAAAAAATCTGACGAAGCGGCTTCCGGACAACATTACCCAAAACATTCAGTCTTCCACGATGTGCCATTCCCATAACTATACTCTCAACTCCAAGATCAGCAGCTCGATCAAACATCTCTTTCATGCCTGGAATAAGGGTCTCACCCCCTTCAAGCCCAAACCTCTTCGCTGAAGTCCACTTGGTGGCCAAGAAGTTCTCAAACAGTGTACTCCAAGCGAGCCTATCGAAAATAACCTCACGGCGCTCCCGGTTATACTGCGTTGGGGTAGGGGTTTCAATCTTGTCCCTAAGCCAATTACACTTGTTGCGGTCGGCAATATGCATATACTCATACCCAATGCTTCCACAATATGCCTGCTCGAGCCGAGTCAAAATGGACCTAAGGGTCTGCACAGGACGATTCTCAGACAAAAAGCCAGACATCCTCCACACCCCCAAGAAGAATTCCCTATCAAGATCAGCCTCAGTGAACCCATAAAGGGCAGGGTCCAAATCATCAGGGATTTCTCTCTCCTCCAGACTCAAAGGGTCTAACTTGGCCTTCATGTGGCCATTCACCTGGTATGCCCTCACCAGCAACAACAACCTCATACTCTCTTGGATTGTTTGACCAGAAATCCCAGGTGATGTGGAAGCCTGCCCCACAAAGTTCCTAAAGAAATTGTCCCAAGACTCATCAACACTGTTGGGGTCAGCCTCCCAAGCCCTTTGAAGCTCCTCCAAGTACACACTGCTTGTCCCATCTAAGAAGCTGTCAGTAAGCCTAGAAAGCGGCACGGCTCGGGGCACAGGTGCAGCTTGCTCCTTGGATTTGAAAACAGTGGTGTGAAATCCTCTACCCTGTGATAATGATGATGATGATGGTGGTGGAAGGACCCTAGCCCTTGACACAAGGTATGAGGATCCACCCTTAGAGAGGGACCTCCTAATTGCATGCCTTGCAACGCTAGCTCCAGCTCTAAACCATGCCATTGGATCTCACTCCAAAACAATTCAACAGTACCACCAAAATTTTCTTCCTTTTTTTTTTTCAAATGATCTTCTATACTCAAGCTCTGCCTTTATAATCCGCACACATCTAACACACACATACACAATTACTGTCAGCAAAAATAAATAATGTATCTTATTAAATTCTAATCCATAACAACAATAAGAATAATATGAGATTCAAATAAATCTAATAAAAAAGTCAAGAAATTTGAAAACAAAATAAAAAGAGAATGAAAATTTAGCATCCAAAAACACAGAAAACAATCAATGCAACATTTGAGCAGAATCAACAGAAGCAAAAGATTCAAAATTTAACTAAAAAAAAAAAAACAATTGGGGCTCCAAAAGATCCATCGATTAAGTATAAGAAAAGGTTACGGTAAGCAAAAAAAAGTGGGGTGATGATTGTTATAGAGAGGGAACTAGGAGGAGAAAAACAAAGGAACCTGAAGAGAATGGGAGAGACAAATTGAAAGAAAAGCGGGCGAACCGAACCCTAATTGCGTTGAAGCAAAGCGAGTACGTGAAAGAGAGAGTGTGCGTGTGTGAAAGTGTTGGAAGCAGGTATCATGGGAAAAGTGAAAAAATAAATAAAAAATAAAAAAGAATGAAAGCTTCCCCTAACGTTGGATGCGCAGTGTACTGATTCTCGCTATTGTCGAACAAATGAATGTGTTGCACTTTCCTACCATTTTTTTCCATTTTTCACGGGTCCCAACCCCGACCAAAATAAAATAAACCAATTATTTAGGAGCAACTTTTTTTTTTAATTTCAGTTTCTGTTTTGATTTTTCTAGGATTGGGTATTAGGAAATAACCTGGGAAGCAAGGTTCTGAAAACCGGACCGGACATCGAACCGGTCAGGGTAAGGGTTCAGAGGTTTAGAGGTTGCTCGGTTTAATCAGGAAATTGACAGGTATATAACCGGTATATAATAAAACATGTATTTATATAAATATATAAAAATATAAAATAAAATATATATCATAAATAACTAAATATAATATAATTCATCTCTTAATTAAAATAAATATTATCCATATAGATTAAATCTTTCAAATTACTAATTCTCATACCAGAAAATAAAAAGAATTAAGAAAAAAATAATATTTTAGACTTTTTTTTAAAAAAAAAAACCCTCAAAATGAATTATTTTGCATTTTTTTTCGTAAAAAAAAAAAAAAAAAAAACCGGTTCAGTAGGCCTTGCAGTTTTCCCTGTTCCCTAGGTTCAAGCGGGTCATGTAGGTTATTTTCCAAATAGGTTATGGGGTCCAACCCGAGATCAAGCAATGGCTTCGGTTGAACGTTGACCGTAGTCAGGTCCGGTTTTCAGTGCATTGCTGGGAAGAATTCGTTCGCTCTGAAATGACCATAAGTTAGGCCCACAACTCCATGCTTAAATTTAAAAATAATTGCGTTGAATAATGCTAAGTTATATTTTTTATTTGAAAATTTCAAATTTTTTTGTTTGATTTGTCAAATCGTCATTTGTTTTTTGGGCCATAAAATAAAGGGTTAAAATAAACCCTGATTTTCATAATATTTTTTTAAATTCGTCCAAAATGAATTTGTATAAATAATTTATTTCTATTAAAATTTTTATTCATTCTATTTTATACTCTTTTAATAATTTTTACTTTTCGTGGCAGTGAAAAGAAAATACTCCTTTAATAAACTCAGGAAATTGTAAAAGCTAAATTTGAAGTAATATTATATGATTGGGCAAGAAATCGATTCATGATGGAAGATTCTATGTACGATGATATTTAATAGTAGTAACAAAAAGAAGATCAATGGCAAAGATGATTGAAACGCGACTGAGTCAAGATTGGTGCATTAGGCCAAAAGACTTGGCACTATTAATTAATAATTATTAAACCAGTAAGAGCGTAATCATCAAAAATAAAACCAGTAAGAGAATAGAATAAGATGGCGGTGCACAACTTATATAAGAAATCATTATTTAATTTGGGTCACCAATTTTGAATCCAGTATCATATCAATCAATACGAATATTTTTTACAAATTGAAATTTCAAGCTCTCCTCTTTTCGAACAGAACATTTCTTAAATTTTTATATTAGTTATAATTTATCGAACCATAATCATTGACTTTAAGTTTTATTTTTCCTTTAATGAAACAAGTAATATTAAAATAAATTAGTAGGCTTGCATTAACTCTCAAATAATTATTAGTATTATTAGTATAAGATTAAAAAAATCTAAATAATAACTAAGGGTAGTAATAGGCTAAACTTTAATCTAAATAAGTCTGGTTCATATTTCCAAAAAAGTAATTTGACACCAAACCTATTACTTGTCCTAAATTTTTTCAACGGCCTATTTGATAATAGAACTTTCAATGGTATGCTTGTTTTGTTGATTGCATTCCATTGGAAAGTGCAAAATAGAAAACCAAGATTATTTGGTTTGAGTTTTTAGTCTTTAGTTTTCTAATTTTCAAGATTTTGTGAAAAAAATATTAAAAACTATAAATAAAATTAAAAATTAAAATTTTTAATTTTTAAAATTTTTACAATTTCCTTCACAAAATCTGAAAAATTGAAAAACTAAAAGTAAAAATTAAAAACTGAAAACTTAAATAAAATATGCCCCTATCTTTTCATGTGAGTTGGTTAAATGTGAGTTTAACCCTGTTCACAGCAAAATAATAGGGTCACAAATAGAGCAAAAAACCTACTCTTAAATAGGCCAAATATATATTAAAAAAACATATTCTAAATGATTCAAAAGACTCTCAAAATAAATTAAAAAATATATTTGTAAATGGACCAAAATCCTTATATTATTATTAGATATAATAGATATTTTTTCAATGGTCTGTTTTCTAGTCTCTTTAGCTATGATAACTTTTTGAAAGACCTTAACTTATTTATTAAATAATTTTTTTTGTCAGATTTATTAAATAATCTGAATCCGAGCGTGTTACTTGAGATGGACTTTTTAAAAGAGTGCCTTATGCAATAAGAGCGACAGTCCTACCTCATTTTTTCAGAATATATGCTTCTTCCCGTCGAATCTCAAATTATGTAATTTTCTTTTCGATAGAAGTCATTGCAACTTTACTGATTATACCAATTGATTACACAGAAACTGTTAATAATTTATTCATCTGCACGATCATACTCTTGCAAGTGTCTGATTAAAAGACATAGATAAATTACATGCGGAAATTAAAATAACAGAAATCATATAAAATCTTCTGTGTACATGATTTTGGCACAAAATCACTCTGGCCATCCATCGTGGGAATCTTAACAAAAGCATTATAAACATTTACCGGCGAACTATAAAGCCACGTGCTATTTCAATAACCATGGCATTTTATGTAAAATAGCATCTCTTTTTCCTCTTCTTATTTCAAGAAAACTTGTGGCCGGCCAGACTCTTAAATCTCAATGCATCCATCAAAATAAGGGTTGATTACTAATCCTATTGCTCTGCCCCCTTCTTTGTTCCTTACTAAAAATTTGCATAATTAAAAATAAGATTTTTCTAACCAATATCCTAGAAGTATGAATTAAGGATGGAATCAGTAAAAAAAAAAAAAAAAAATTGAGATGTCTTTTGAGTCTCAATCTTTAAACTCAATTTTCATTTTTAATACAAAAGTCCTTCCCCCCACCAAAAAAAAAAAACTAGGGACTGTTTGGAACAATTTTTTTATTTTTATTTTTAAAAACTATTTTAAAACATAAGTTTGGAAACAATTTTTAAGAAGTAAAATACAAAAACACACTTTGTTTGATAACTCTTTTTAAAAGCAACAAACTCCAGGACCACCAGAGGGCGGCTTGCGGTGGCAGAAGGGTTTGCTAACGGCGGTGGGAGGGGCTGCTAGCGGCTGTAGCTGTCCTCCTGCTCACGGGGCTTGGGCACAGGTCGCGGGGTCGCTGGCGCTGGTCGTGGGTGCTGATCGCGGGGTCGCAAGCATTGGTCACGGGGTCGTGGGAGCTCGGGTCGCGACGCTGATCACGAGCTCGTCGACGCTGGTGACGTCATCACGGGTGTTGGTCGAGGGCTCGCCGGAGCTGATTGCAGGGTTGGCCGAAGTTGGGAGAAGGATGGAGGAATTGAAGAAGGATGGAGGAGTTGGGAGTAGAACTGAAATCAAGAAAATTGTTTTTGAAAATATTCAAAATCTGTTTTTGGTTTTTTATTTTTAAAACTCAGAATGGGGTTTTCTGTTTTTAAAACAAAGATGAAAAAAATCAGTTGCCAAACAAGTTTTTTAATTCTTTTGTTTTTTAAAACCAAAAACAATTTTTAAAAATGGTTGCCAAACATCGCCCTAGTGTCCTTAAATCACTACTAAGAAAAACCCATGAAAATTTCATATATATTTATTTTTAATCCAACTTCTTTAAAATCACCCATGGTTTTACATATGTCAAAATTTCATTGGAGAACGAGGAGAAAGTCAGAAGAATGAGGCAAAGGATTGTGGTCCAAAAGTACCAAAATAAGACCTTTGACACGATATTTGCAAGAGATGAAAGTATTTCTGATCATCTATGTGAGTCTAGTCAAGTGAGATTTTCATTTTTAGGAGACAGTACAAATGAAGAGAATACTAGAGCAAATAAACTAATCAAGGCAAATCCATCAACTAGATAAAAATTTTAAAATACTATCTTCAAAGCATAAACTTTGCAGTTGGAAAATACAGAGGGACAAATACATGTTCCCACTTGTAATGTCATCAAATTAAGTATAGCACCCTGATGAGGGCAAGTGTTGAATCTGCTCCCCCTTACTGCAGAAAGTGATTCTTTTCATGAACCACAGCAAGCAGACTTCTGGGTAGCTTGGCCACCACTGGCTGCCTGGTCTGGTTGGTTAATCTTGATGGCCTGAGGCTGAGCCACCATAGAAGATAATATCATCACCCAACATCGAGAAAGAAACAACAATTTTATATACTTCGACATTCAGCATGAAATGAAACCATATATTTCCTCAACAATTTAGGAAAAAATGGGTTGACACCGGATGGAAAAAGTTTGAAAAATGCTACATGGCCAAAGAACTCTGCTAAAATTTAGTTGTCAGAATAATGTGTCACAATTATTAGCCTTTGGATGAATAAGTGGACCCTATCTATCACTTCATTTTCATCCAAGAACTTCCACTATGTTTTCTGTCAAATATTTTGACTACTTTATTCTGGTATGTGACAGCTGAAAAATTTTACTCTTTCAATAAAAGAAACAAAAATATGGAGGGGAAAAAAGGCTCCATTCATGCATTTGTAAATTTTTGGAAAAAGGAAAAAAGAAAAAGATGAACTACATACCTCAGCCCTAGAATCTGTGTCAGCGAGCCTTTGCTTGATATCTCTAGCTATTGAAAAGAAAACCTCCTCCACATTCAAGTTTGTCTTTGCACTCTACAAGGGTTCTTACAATATAAAAAAATAACGAAGTTGCATAAAATTCAATGAAGATATGGTTGTCAACCATGTTCTACTTACAGTTTCGAAAAACTTGATACCATACTCATCAGCAAGAGCTTGACCCTTGGCAGTAGGCACCGCCTAGAGGAGAAAATGGACCATTCATTGGTATCAATGGATAACATTAACATGCATATAAAAAGACACACGACGAATTCTCAATAACAGAACAGATCATAATTGTGGCTTAAGCAGAGTCATTATGCACGATTGGAAAGGACCTTCAGAGGTACATACCCTTTTACTTTCATCCATATCAGCCTTGTTACCCACAAGGATCTTGTTTACATTATCAGAAGCATGCTGTTCAATGTTGCGAATCCAATTCCTAATATCTTGACAGATAGAAACAAGGTATGTTAAAATTTGAACGACAGGCAACATGGACAAACGAAGCTTAATCACAAAACATATAACCTTTGTTGACATAATTCAATGTAAATCAGAGAGGAAGACGGTCAAAGGGGAAGGACACAAGAAAAGAAGAGATGGGGAAGGGCACAAGAAAAGAAATTAAAAATACAATTTGATGGGTCAACAACAGTTGAAATGAAGTATACAAGAAATAGCCTCAAACATGAGTTCAAAGATTTATAAACACATCAGCAGAATGCCACTCAAAATAATTTTAAATGCCAATGTAGACAGGGAAAGGAGAGTACTGTTGAAAGATGCCTCATCAGTAACATCATAAACAAGCAAGATACCCATGGCTCCACGGTAATAAGCTGCAAAAGCATGTAACATTGTAAGAATCGTTTTCCTTCTATCAAAGAAATGGGGTATGAAACTAAAACTGGGCCATCTAATCTATCCACAGTATGAACTTAAAACAACAGTTAATATTGAACACCGCAAATTAGATTAGCCAGCTTGCAGAAGACAAAACTCATACCTGTGGTAATAGTTCGAAATCGCTCCTGACCAGCTGTATCCCATATTTGTAACTTTATACGTTTACCATCGAGTTCAATGGTTCTTATCTTGAAGTCAATGCTGGCAAATAGAGTGGTATAAGACAAATTCATTTCCATCAACAAATTGCATATGTTTTTTACTTGTGTACTATTATTCATGCAAAGACACATCAAACTTATAGATCAAGCTGGTAACCCCAACAATGAGACAATGCCTGTATTAAATATGATCCTTGTAAAGTTCAATATGCCACATGAAATGCTGCCCTGCTATGTTTTCCAAAGCATTTTAAATGAGAAACAGGATAAATATTATAGGCAGCTTTCATAATTACTTAGTAGACAATATATTCACTAATGAGTGGAAACTAGAAGGTTGAAATGTTTATAAGAGCATCTTGATATCCACATTAACACGAGGCAGAAACTCCTATAGCATTTTTCACAAGGTATAAGAAACCAACAGATACTAACCCAATAGTGGTGATAAAACTGGTTGTGAAGGAACCATCAGAAAATCGCAAAAGCAGACAACTCTTTCCCACACCTGCAATATTTAGTCAGAAGGGTATTTAAAAGGCGAAAGTATAAGAGAAAGGTGAAAAGAAAAAGAAAACAAGATACCAAAACTAGACCCGAATATACATGCACACACATGTACATACAAAAATGACAAATATACCTGAATATACATAAGGGCAAGTGAGTTGATACATACTTTACACTTTGGAGACACCATGATACTAAAACTTGGCCTAGGCATGTCATTCACTAACAACCAATCTTTTCTTATTTTTTTGGTTAAGATACATAAAAAAATTCTGAAAAACATAAAATAACTGATGACTGATAAAAATTTCTCTATTCTTTTGGAGATAATCAAAGCGTTTGTTTAATCTTTGAAAAAAGCACTTCTATGATGCAGTTTATAAGAGCATTTTTCCCCCCAATAAGCTACTATTACTAGTTCATGGAAAAAATAGTGAAACAGCTTTTTTGGATTTTAATTTTTTCTCCAATAACTTATCCAATTATCTTAAATTGTATTATACATGTCTTCTACTTAAAAAAGCATTGTTTTCTTAAAAAAGCTCAAATGAATAGGACAAAAATTTTACGTAACTACCCATTAACAACACCTTATTTTAAGGTCTACTTTTCCAACTTCAAGGTACAAGCCACTAAAGAAACTAACATACATACATATCTATGTATTAGGTATGAGTGCATATCAAACTCTCTAAATATTACATACATATATTTATATGCACAAACACAGTAGATTAATGGGTAATCAACAACTCAACAATAATAACTAAGTCTTATCCCACTAAGATGGGCTGGTCACATGATCAAATGGATAAATGAACGCCAATAGACTCCATCAAAAATCAAATTTACAATAAAATTTGTTCCGAACAGTTTCTCTGAATGTTATTTCCATTCTTCCTCTATCCCTTTTAATCAAATTATCTTCCATTTGTTTTTTATCCCCTTTTCATAGTGAAGCCTTTATTGTTCTGCACTCCATATGTTCAAACCACCTGACCTAGGTTTTTTTGTCATCTCTTGCATGATATATTTTACGTGCCACTCTAACTTCTTCCAGTTATATGAGAAAGAGGAAACATATAGAGAAATTGATGCTAGAGTTTAGGTTTTAGCGCCTGACACAATTGCATAATATTATTTTAGGTGCTACCCTAACTTTCTTCATGTTATATGAGAAAGAGGAAACATATAGAGAGTTTAGGGTTTAGCAGCCAACACAATATCATATGTACAAGATCAATTATTTATAAGATACTAGAGTATGAGCCTTAACTGGTCTTTAAATGATCAAACCACCTTAGTGTCATGTCCTCATTAGAAAATAGGAAGAGAAAACATAAGGAGAGAGATTAACTGACAGGCCATTATCACAATTATGTAAGGCAATATGCCATACAACTATAGGAGTAAAGTAACAATCATGTTATATAGTAGAATATCCCCACACATTTAATATGTTTAGCACATTCTCACACATTTAAATACTTAGCACTTGCTATAAGACATAAAATTCCGGAATTGGTTCATAATCTTAATCTTTTTTTGTATGCCCACTCATCCACATCAACGATTAAGTATGTCCAATGGAAAGATATAAAGGTATAGAGTCCATAAAAACTAGGTTGACCATTGATGAAAACCACAGGTAACAAGCCTACTATTATAGGAAAATTTTGAGAGGCCTCTCAGAGTTTCCTTGCTAATCCTGCCACATCATATATATCCTTCATAAATCTCATAAATGTGATATGATCACCTTTCTTCTCTATAGCCTTTCACTGGATTTCTCATGGCACCTTATCATATCATAGGCTTTTCTCCAGATAAATGAATATCTGTGCAGGTCCAACAGTTTCCTAGTATATCTTTCCACCAAACCTGGCAACGTGTGCATAACATCCATAGGTGAGCTTCATAACATAAACCTTTCAAAATCACTCTTTCTCACGATTTCATAGTGTGGTTCTGGTTCATAAGCCTCACCCCTATGTAGCTTGCACAATTTTGGATGCCCATCACTGCTAAATTCCTCAAAATAGGTATAGGCGATACGAGATATTCTTGTATGGGCACAAGTTTACACCTCAAGTTGAGGCCCACTAAAGGTCTCGTCATCTTTATTCAACATACACTCACTCATTCATGGCTCCCACTATCTTCATTGTTGTTGTGCCTAAGAATAAGTTGCTAGAATTGTGCCTATACAAGAATTTTCCTAAACAACAAAGTACTCCTCTGCATCTTTTTAAACCTCATAATCTCATCGAACAAAATAACATGGCAAGTTATACCTTTGCTCTCCAAACACTTCAAAACTTTAACATTATCCGTTCCTATTGCTTCACAAGAAAAAACTCTGCCAATTTTAGCAATCTTTTATTCAAATAAATAAATAAAGCTCCAGCTCAAGGCCACATCACAATTAACAATTAAACTACCAGGAAAAAAGCAAAAAAAAAAAAAAAAAAGTTGAAGTCCTTTATGATTAAAATTGAAACGAACCCATAATTCAAAACTACATACGGAGCAACCCCAAGATAACCTATAACCAAACCTTTTTTATTTTATTAAAAGATTCCTAATAATAACGAAAAAATGCACAAGATCTGCAAACTAAAAGTCAACCCCATTTAATCTCCTTGGCTTTTCGATACAGGCAGAGATCAATCAATTGATGTAAGAAAAACAAAAATAATAATAACAATAATAACTGGGCAAAAGGGTAAGAAGCCATCCAAATAAAAAAGACAGGGAAAAGGAAAAGTAACCGCTATCGCCAATAAGAAGGAGCTTGATGAGGTAATCGTAGTCGGCACGTGCCCTTGCAGGTGCTGCTGCCATATCTCTGTCAATTCCCACTTCGCTCTCTGCTGCACAGAGAGAGAGAGAGACAGAAACAAAAAGAGAGGATCCAAATGGGTTATGGGTTTTTGGTTTTCACAGAGAGAGAGAGAGATTTGTTGTTGGGTTCTTCTTCTTCTTCTCTCTGTGGTGTGTTGTGTGTGTGTGTGTCCGCGTACGCTCCGTGGCCTTTGCTGGGAGACCAGTGACTGCAGGTGGGGTGCAGAGGTGAGGTGGACGCCACCACTTTTCGCTTTTTATGTACTTCTCCCCCGGCTCTTTTTCTTCCCATCTTTAATTTTTTTTATTTTTTCCCCAAAAAAAAATAACTTTCGCAAACCGATCAACTGTTACGCGATTTAGGGGTGCTTGGATGATATTAATTCGAGTGAAAAAAATCACTTTTTTTTTCATCTCCAACAATTACTTTTCATACATTTGAATGATTTTTAAAAAGTAGTTAGAATTTTAAAAAATTTGGGTTTCATTTTTTTTAATAAAATCTAAAAAAGTACCTTCTTAAAAAAATCAATTTCTAATGGTGCAATGAAGTTTTTCTATGTAAGAAAATGTGATCTATGTGAAAGCATACATCATTTTGGTGGGAAGTTTTGATTAATTGTACAGAGAAATCTAAGCAAAGGTTGATCAAAACTCCCTTAGATACATGTTCTAAGGTCCTACTATAAACTAAACATAACTTCTTTGAGCAATTGTTTTAAGTATTGAGAATTAATTAAAGAGGCTCAAAAAGAGTGTTCTCAAACTTAAAGCCTAGAAATAAAGGCATGCCAAAAAATATGCTAAGAGTTAAGTCATTAAAGGCTTCTCAAAAGAATCAAATATAAGAGTTCGGGAACATTTTAGTGAAATAATAGAACTTATGGATCAGATTAATTAGTCTTCATATAGTCTTTGAGGTCATAGCCTCACTATCACTGCTCTCTCCATGTCTTGGAATCTTCCTGACACCTTTATATATGGGGGCTCCATTTTCATTACAGCTCCTTACAGCTTAAATTTGCAATTAAGATATCTTATACATGCGATCTAGTATGGAATTTAGATCCTTGAAACTCATTCTATACCAACAAAAGGTGATTAAATGCATAAAAGGATGGAATTTGAGGTACTTAAACTCATTCCAAAATCTGGGACATTTACTAAGCTTGTAAACTCGACATCCAACTAAATATAAGTGGATATCAAGTTGGGGGCTTGGTTACATACTACGATGCTAGGCCTGAAATCCAATGGGCTATGCAATGGCTTTAAGACCTAATGAGATTCAAGATAAGGATTAATTCCACTAACATGTTAAAGGAGGGCATAACTACTCTACTCACTCTTTATTTAAATTAAAGCCATTTGATGACTCAATATTAAGTATAAAAAATGTATGTAAATTTCCTATTTCTCTAAGTCTCTTAGATGGTCACTCACACCTTTTAAAGGAGTAATATTATTTTGACTCACACTTTGTGGGAAACCATATCGATACACTCACATCCACCATTGAATTGGATGTATGTGTATGTGTTAACATGGTGTCCCACAAAATATGAGTCAAAATAACATTTATCTTTTTAAAGTGTTACCAATATTCATAAAATAACAGTTTAAACAACACTTTTAGAAAAAATGTTACCAATTCTCATGTCAAGTCCATATAATTATTATTTGGGGTAATTAAAAGAACCTCCTCTGAACTCCTTCAATATTATACTTACCCTGTTTTAGTTTTTAAAATTACATTCACCTCTTTTATTCCTTAATCCTGATTAATTTACCAAATTATCCTTTATTAAAAAAAAAAACACTATATTCTTCCTTTTCACCCCATCAACCCTCCACCCACCACCCACTGCCACCTTAAAAACCCTACTCGTGTGTCCTTAGTGGGGATGGTGGCAGGCTTCGCCGCGGTGTTGGGCTGGAGCAGAAGCACAAAGGTGCGGAGTCACTAGCGACGGGCTTCACAGTGCTCCCGAGTATCTAATAGGAGCTTTGTAGAAGTTACATCCGAGCTTATTGAGCTTCGCAGAGGAGGTGGAAACGGGCACGAGCACAGGGCTCACGATCGTGACCTCACTCAACCATGCAACGCAATGACAACGAAGGAGTTCGTTGGGCTCTCACCTTCGCGTATATCTGCCAAAGTTGTTGTGTTGTTGGGTTTCTCCATCAACCTTGCGACAAAGACGAAGGAGTGCTCGTCGTGTTCTGTGCAGATCTGCTTGCCCGACCACGACAAGTCTCTCACTGTTGTTGTGGCGGACTTGTGTTGCAAAATCGAAGAACTGAAAATTTTCAAAACTTATTGTAATAGCAATTAAAAGTGAAATGGGGCAATGGGGTATACTTAGTAATCTAAAGAGTGACACATATCCTCCTTGCGAAGGAACTTCCCAGGCTAATGGGGGACAAGGTCCAAAGCATCATTGCGGGGCAAAATTTGCATTTATTAGGTTGATTCTTATGTTTTACTATTTGTGTTGCTTGAAGTTTGGATTCACCAAGGATACAAGCAGGGTGTTGGTGTTTTTAAGGTGGCAGTGGGTGGAGGGTTGATAGGGTGGGGAGGAAGAAAATATTTTTTTAATAAAGAATAACTTAGTAAATTAATTAGAAATAAGGAAAGTAAATGTAATTTTAAAAAGTAGAAGGAAGCAAATGACATGTTCAGAAAACCAGGCCGGACCAGCCGGTTTAATCGGTTAAACCGAGAACCGGTGCCCTATCCGGTCCGGTTACACTAGAAAAACCGCTTGTTTAAAAAACAGTCAAAAACCGGCATAACCAGTCAAAAACCGGTAAAACCGACGAACCGATTCAACACTGGTTAATGGTTTTTTGTTTTGGAAAATTTTAACTGGGTTGCATTAATAGTTATCTCACGTCATGGGTCGTGGGTCATGGGCTATTCATTGACATATCAAAGCCACCTTGCCTTCCTCTCCTTTTATAGAAAAGCCAATTAACTCCCCACTATGAAATGCTCGATGTGGGACTGCCAGACTTACATACACTGTACAAAAGGAAAAGGTTTGTGCAAGCGGTAGGGTGGCGTGGCTGTGCGCAGTGCACAGTGGCACTTATGGAGGAGGGAAAAGCACTAGGCAGTAGTTCTAGAAAAGCTGTTGGTTTGGTTTGATTGGTTGAGCAAGTAGATGATGCTTATTGCTTGACCGAGATTCGTGTGTCTATTATGTTTTTGTAATTTGACTCTCCCCAATGTTTTATTTATTTTGTTCATGTTAGCGTTTGGATTCTGAATCTTTTTTTGAGTTGTTGTATGCTGATGCTGAATGAAGTCTTTATGCACGCCTATATGCACAAGATGTTATGTGGATTATGATTTTTATTTTTATTTTTATTTTTTTGTTGATTTTCCACTTCACAGCTGCATCAATCCAAACTTCTTTTGCCGTGAACATTAAGAGTGATAATGATCATTCATTGGTGTGGTTCTATATATTTGAAGTTAGTGTTTAACACACTTTGCAGCTTCGAACCCATGTTCCTAACTTCCTATGCGATGGTTTGGTTTGGAATGGGACTGTTGATGGTGATTATATCATTTTTAACTAAATCATGTATATGTTATTAAATTTTTCATTATATTTTATTACATATTTTATTTTATATTTTTATATATTTATATAAATATATATTTTATTATATACCGATTGAATCCCAGTTAAACCGGTTGAACCTTTGAATCTCTAAATCCTTATCTTGACTGGTTCGATACCCGGTCCGGTTTTCTGAACCTTGCTAAATGGTCTTGCCTCTCGCTGTTGCCCTCTTCACCCTCTCTTTTTTCACTTCTCAAGGTAACTTCAACTCTCTGATCTTCTTCTTCTTCTTCAATTTTCGATCTTCTTCTTTTGATTTTCTCAATCTCCTTTGCTTCAATGATTCGCATAGTTCGATTTGTACTAGTTTTTCCTTCATTTTTTTTTATTCATGGAGTTCATGCTCAAATCGCAAATGAATCTTCAAAAGTAAATCATTGAACTTGTGGCAATTCCATTTCCTCCATAGCTTCAACTTACTTTCCCCTTCCGCAAGTTCTCCTTCTTTCTCTCACCGATTTTCAGACCATGTCTATGAATTTTGACTTGAACCCTTACTCTTAAGAGTGTAGCTGTGTTGAATTGTTGGTGTTCCATTTTGATGAAGTCTTCAACATCAAATTAATAGATGCATTTACTATATTGTGAATAAAAGATTGAATTTTAACTGTTTGATTTATTATTTCTTTGAGCAGATGAGTGTGTTTTGATGTTGTTTGACTTTTTCCCAAACATTAAGTGTTGTCTCTTAAATGGTAATTTGATTAATATTACAAAATTTGGAGTGAAGGGAGATCCTAAATCGTTAGTTTCCTCATTATATTTACATCATTATCAATTGGAAGGCTTGAAACTTCTTGTTGATACCTTGATGTTTGAAGAGCATGTTATACTATAACATTGGTTTAGGGTGAAGTAGCAAAGTCAATGTGTTGGCTCTATAAGATTATATATATATATACCTTCTACAAGTTTATGTGAGTTAGTGTGATGGTTTTGCAATGTTTCTAATAGGCTTCCCTCAGTCACATAAAGCACCCATGGCTTGGTTTTTGGAGAAGCGAAAGGAAACATAATTTCAACATAAGTCTATTTTAGTTTCTTTGAATTTCTTTTTATTTTTTGGATTATGGTAAAAGTTATTGAAATTAGTTAACTTCTTTCTTTTAATTGAATACATGTATCCATGTTCTCCATTGAAGTTGTTTGGCCAACTTTATGGTGACATATGAATTTTCTGTGGTTTGAAATTCTATACAAACACACACATGCACATGTGTTTGCAAATTTCAATGAAATTTTCGGGCTAGGCCAACATGATAGCGTTTTATTTAGATGTATTATTCTCATGTAAAGGGATGTTTCAGGCATAAATGTATATGATCCCAAGTTAAACATAGCATCTAAGTATCAACTGGATCTGACCAATCTGTTATTTTCCTTACATGGAAATGATTAATTTTCGCTACTAAATTATTATGGAAACAGAGGATGTCTAGTAAATAAATGAGAACCCATTATAACAGAGTATGAGAAAGTGACTCATTTAAATTCAACTAGTATGACACAAAAAGGAAAAAAACAAAAATGAACCAGCAATATGTTTAGTAAAAGGAAGAATTTAATAAGGATTATTTTATTATTGTTCTAAACATGATTTTCAGGAAAATTGTTCTTGTCTTACAATCATGCTTCTGCTTCATTGCTGTCAAGATTGTTTTCTTTAATTTAATTGTGTTAATTGTTGTTCATAAGAGCCTATTGTCTCATTGTCACATTGCCGTTTGAGAAAATTACACGCGATACGCTCCTCTCGTGAGTTTGTCTCTGGGAGCTCAAAGCAAGCTTTTTGTTTTGTGCAGGAAAAAAGTTGGCAAGACATGAACTACTTGTAAGATGAAATTATTTGAACTTACACATGTTCAAGCTACTTTTTACAGAAACACGTGTGCAAGAAAACCCGGAAACACGGGCACATACCAGTGCTTTGCTCTTAGTGGAGTAAAAAGCAAATTCTACGTTGCTAGTGGTTAGGCCTAGGCAACAAATTGCTGATCTTAGTTCAAGTTCATTTTGTAGTTTGAAGCGTTGATATTACTATATTTGAGAACTTTGTTCTTTTGTGTAGGTGTAAATCAAGTGATATGATGGTGGTTTTCATTCTTTTTCATGTGAACTATATTGCTCAATATGAAGTTTATGGTCTTTTCTTTCTTTGTGGCCCACACTTTGTGGAGTGAAAGAGCTCATGACATTTAGATAATATTTTTTTTCATTATTGGACAATACTCTTGAATTTTTTTTTCTAACCTTTTTTTTGGATTTACTACGTGGTGACATTGGGAGAATTTAAATGAGAAAGTTCAATTTACTTTGTTATTATTTTTTGTTTGCTAAACCTTTAAATTGTGATCATAACCTTTAGCTATGTTTTGGTACACATAGCACTTATTCTTTGGATAACGAGTTAAAAAAATCAAATTAAAGGGTTAAATTAAGGTTGGTTTTAAATATAAAATTTTAAAGCTTGAAGAACTTCAATTAGGTATTTAAATTGGTAATATTTATCTCTTGTTGCAAAAAGAAAGATAAAGGCTAACAATTTCAAAAATGTTAGCAAAAGTAATAAATTTTAACATTTGAAAAATGTTACCAAAGAAGATATATGGTAACATTTTTAAATGTTACTAAAGTTGGAGAAAAGTGTTACCAAAAACCTTTAGCAACACTAGGTATAGACAACATTGATAAAAATGTTACTAATGTAAATAGTAACACTTTTTAATGATTTGGTAACACTTTTTAAATGTTAGTAAAAGTCTATTTTATAGTAGTGGCTGCAGTGTTAGGCAAAATCGATGTCTTCACGTATTTGGTCTGTTTTGACCCCTTAAATACTTGAATTTTTCATTGGCACTAGAAATAGCAATTGTAGCCATTTGAATAAGCTTTACAACGCCTTTGAAATCACCTCAATCAGACATCTGTTGCTCTAGATATTGCGAAGATACTAAGTAGAGATCAAATTGGATAGTATCAGAATATTAGTAATCTTTAATCTTGCAACTCAATTTTCACTAAGATGCTCTTAAAACTGGGTTTTGAACTCAATATGAAAGTTTTAGAGGATTTCTTGAGATTTCCAAAATATCTTTATTTGTCTTAATCTGATCCATGTAGAGAGAGATATATATTTTCCATTACAATAATTTTTACAAATATGCTCAAATAAGCTCAAAAACTTTTCTATTTTGCTATCAAATTCTCTTAAATTGATTACAACAAGTTCCATGAAAAGAGTTCCCAGCCTTGTTCTTAACATTTTGCACTCCCTTCAATGCTCCTATATACAAAAACTATACTTAAAGAGACATGTTAAACGTAACAGACTCTAATTTAATAATTATTCTCAAATCAATGGAGTAATCAATTATTCTATCAAAAGTTCACAATGAGGCACAAGTCAAAATCCTAATTAATCATATCAGTAATATAGTAAAACTCATGCAAAAAGCTAAGAATTAAAAGTAAGATAAGTGGCATAAATGTCTCTTATCAATTACTAATTGATAGTGACTCAGTTATTAGTTTGAAGTTGGGTAGATAGAGGAAGAGGAGGAGGATGGTGATATGGGTGGATGGCAATCAAATAGAAATGAAGAAAATTATAAGGGCTACAAAAGTTATTTAAGATATTAATAATATTTTTTAAAATTAAAAATCATGTGTAAATTATGGATTTTTAATTATAAAGAAAGTAGATGTAGTGTCACTTTAAAAATTAAGGAAGGTGGATGTAATTTAAAAAATAATGAGGAAATAAGTGAAATATCAATTGACCTCAAAGAGGTAGCTATAGTTTATCCCTTATAAAAAGAGAATTTTAGCAAAGTAATGATAATATTTCTTTTTGTTATAATAACAGGTAATAAGATTGGTTCTAAAAGAGAAATATGGTAGCTGATAAGGTTTCTTAACTTTATAAAATCTTTAGTGTTCCCACCAAAATTTAAAAAAAAAACTTTAATATAGAATTATTAAGTTGTTTTTGGTGAGATAGAATGATTGAGTTGTCGGATGTTAGCCATATTTTATGGATTAAGATACTAATTAAAGAATAAAAAAATAAAAAAATTTAAACATTTTAATGCATCTAGTACATTAAAAATTTTAAAAAACTCACTCTTTAATTGCAAAGCAAGCTTGGGCACTCATTAGATGATGATGATGATGATTATTATTATTATTATTATTATTATTATTAGCTGATAATATTATTATTATTATTATTTGAAAAAAGAATGAAAGTTAAAGGAATTACTTTTGTAAAATTAAATTTGAAAGAATTGATTTGTGTTATTATAAAATTTATTAAAAGCAAGCTTAAAAGAATTAGTTTTGTGTGGGTAAGATAAAACAAAATTATTTTTAGAGAAAAAAATTACGAAAAATGGTGCAGCATTTTTAGAATGAATAAGTAAATGGTTGTCAATACAACGATAACAGTAAAATCCCACCTCAAAAGCAATTCTAATTAATGGTTTGTAGAAAAAAAAAATGCAAACAAGTTTTACACTATTAATCCTTATATTAACGTCAAATGAAATTATTTTTGCCAAGTACAAAACGCAAAACAACCGTGCACCTATGCGGCCAAACAGTGCAAGATACATTAGACAAATGAATGAGTACTTCAACAAAAGGACAAGAATCAAACATAGACAGAGTCACACACCGTCCTTTCACGCGGTTAATAAGCCCTTCGTCGATTGTTTTTAATATTTCTGACGACTAAAACGCGTTGATCAACTTCCATTCCGTCCTTCGTGTCACTTGCACTTGGACTTGCGTAGGCCTAGAGTGCCCCCCTTACCGGCTTTTAAATCTTTGCCGGCTTTTCTACCTCAACGCCTTAAAAGTGGACGTCAATTAAGATTTTATCATTATTAAATATGGTAGATAAATGAGATAAATGAAAATAACCATCATATCTAAAAATAATAAAATAGGTATTCCAATATACATCCATTTTTTCATATTAAAATAGCAAAACTCAATCTTTGCCTCTAGTCTTCCAATTCTCTCTTTGAATTGACCAATCATCGGCCTTTATTCTCGGAGATTCTCATTTTAAAATGCCACTCTTCAAATAATTTCCAAATGATTCTTCCATGAACCATTATTCTTATAACCAATGCTCAATGGATAAGATTTGGATCCTAAATCTCACTTTACGAAAGTAAAGTGAAAAGTTTCACTTTTAGATTGATAGATTGAAAAGGATCCCATTTCTAATTTATTGATTCAATGATAACATCTCCTTACTCTAAAATGATATACTCATACCAACAAAGTCTGACACAGTTAGTAAGGTGGTTAGGTCATGGCGTGTGTCGAGTTAGGCACTCTTGTATGTATAGAAATAAGCTTTGTTGGGAGAGGCAAAACTTATTTTGGTGATCTCACATGCCTTGAGGGGATTAGTGTTCGACTGCTAGTCGAAGGATACCCTTTGATTCACACAAAAAAAAATGATATGCTCACTTTAGAGTATCAAAACCCTATTAGAATAGTAGATGTTTATTCCTCTTAAACAATGGTCTCAGGTTCGAGTTTTAAGTATAGAGTAACTAGTGTTAAGAGAGCCATGCCCTGAAGACACATGTAGGAAACCAAAAGAGTTGTTCTTCCTTCTATCAATTTGAATTATCATAATAATTATTATTATATATATTATTTTTGGTGGTAAGTAATAAGTAAAAACATTGAAACTCCGCATCTTTGACCAATAAAATATAGAAAAATTTCAATCTTCACGGCTTTTGGATTAGCTAGCTTGTGCTGATTTCGATATATATGCAACTGAAAAAGTGACCTCTGCTATGCCAAGTAACTATATTCCTATTATATACATGCTTCCAGTTGCCACAATTATCATGAATTGGAGGTTGTTTCTTATGGCTTTGCACCTTTTTCTTGTGCTTTTCTTGCACATATCACTGGTGCAGCTACTTGCGTTGAATCCTGAAACTGGCAATGTCACTGTTAAATGCATTGAGAGGGAAAGGCAAGCGCTGCTTTCTCTAAAACATGGTTTTCAGCTCACAGATGATCGGCTTTCTTCGTGGGGAGATGGAGAGAACCAGAAGGAGTGCTGTAACTGGGAAGGCATTCGGTGTAGCAACCAAACAGGTCATGTCTTTATGCTCGATCTTCATGCTGATGACTCTATAGAGGCTAGCTCGCTTAGTCCATCAATTGGTGAGTTAAATCTTTTGAACTATTTGGACCTCAGTTACATTCAATTTATCTCCCAGTCCATCCCTGATGTTATTGGCTCTTTAACCCATTTGAAACACCTCGCTCTTTCAAGCTGCGATTTCCAAGGAAAAATACCCCATGAACTAGGGAACTTGTTCTTTTTGGAGTATCTTGATCTTCAACAAAATAATCTCCAAGGACAAATCCCTTCTCATTTTTCAAATCTCACCCATTTGGTGTACCTTGATCTCAGTTGGAATTTTCTGTATGGAAAAATCCCTCCTCAAGTAACAAATATTTCATTATTGGTGCATATGGATCTTAGTTTTAATGGCTTTAACGGAACAATGCCTCCTTGGCTTGGAAATCTCATATCCTTGGAATATCTGGATCTAAGTGCAAATAACTTTATCGGAACTATTCCTCTTCATTTTGGAAATCTTTCCAATTTACAGTATCTTGACCTTAATTCCTATGACGAAAGGCCTATGCTCATAGACGCCTACAGAGGGGTTTTAATTAGCAACTTTGATGGCATGATGTCTTTAAGTTCCGATCTACATTGGGTATCTCATCTTTCATCCTTAAGGTATCTTTCACTTCCTAAAGTTAATCTTACTACTGCAAACAGTTGGCTGAGCCTACTTAGTGGTCTTTCTCATCTACAATATTTGAATTTGAGTGGTTGTAATCTTCTAGATTCCAACCCCTCTTCACTTCCCTTCGTTGCTAATTTTTCTACTTCTCTGTCATTTGTGGATGTCTCTGACAATTATTTGATCAACTCATCCTTAATATTTCCATGGCTAATGAATTCCACCAGTAGTCTTTCTATTCTCAAGATGAATAGTAACGGTTTAAAGGGAACCATGCCAGAAGCATTCGGGGACTTGAGCTCTCTTGAGGAGTTAGATCTTGCAAATAACCAGCTTAATGGCCAAATACCTATATCCCTGCTTCATAGTTGCAATTTGAGAGAACTAAACCTATCTGAAAATAGGTTGACAGGGAAGTTTCATGAGTTTGTTCAAGCATTTTCTCGTTGTGCTCATAAACCCTTACAAACTTTAAATATGGGATGGAATGAAATTACAGGGATAGTGCCTAACCTTTCTCAGCTTTCATCTTTGGAAGTGTTGGTACTTGATAACAATGGATTAATTGGAAGTATACATGAAGGCATTGGACAACTATCCAATTTGACAGAGCTAAGCCTCCGAAATAACAAATTGGAAGGTTTGATATCTGAAGCTCACTTCTTGAAACTTTCCAATCTTTCAACATTGGATTTGTCTCATAATGCATTGGTCTTTAAGGTTAGCACTGAATGGGTTCCCCCATTCAACTTGATTGACATCAACTTGGCATCTTGCAATTTGGGCCCTGATTTTCCTACATGGCTTCAAACCCAGCACAGCATTAGAAGGTTAGATATCTCTCAAGCTAAAATATCTAGCACTGTTCCGAATTGGTTTTGGGAACTCCTTCCCATGATGGTGGAATTGAATCTTTCTTACAACCATATCAGAGGAAAGATTGAAAATTTACCAATCCAGCTCCAAGATACTCTTCAGATTGATTTGAGCTCAAATTTATTTGAAGGCCCAATTCCAGCATTCTTTTCAATTTCGTCACAGGTGTTTCTTTCCAACAACATATTTTCAACAATGGATCTTCTTTTATGTGCAAACTCATCCAAACTGATAAGATTTCTGGATTTGTCATACAACTACCTAAGAGGAGAGCTTCCAGAATGTTGGATGGATTTTGAAACATTGGTCACACTAGATTTATCCGATAATTATCTTGATGGAAATGTACCAAGATCTATGGGATTATTACAAAATATTCAGTCTTTACATTTGAGTGGCAATAGCTTTTCGGGAGAAATACCATCATCCTTGGTTAATTGTACAGAACTAGAAGTTTTTGTTGTTGAACAAAATCAATTGTCTGGGCCATTGCCAAGCTGGATTGGAGACAATATTCCAAAGTTGCTTGTACTCAGCTTGCATTCCAATGAATTTAATGGGAGCATGCCATTAAGCATATGTAAACTCAATGACCTTCGTGTTTTAGACCTCTCTCAGAATAATCTCTCTGGTAATATACCTAAATGCATGAGCAATCTTTCTGCTATGGTCACTCAAGAAAATTCAAAGGCAACTATTAGCCATGATTATACTGCAAGCAGCTGTAGGATGCGACTTCTTGGTGGTTGTTTTGAATCTGATGATGACTTTGGAGTTTATAATGATAGTGTATCACTCATATGGAAAGGGAAAATGTCAAAATATGGAAGTACAATAGGATTGTTGAGAAGTATTGATCTATCCGACAACCGATTAATTGGGAAAATTCCAAGTGAGATCACGAGTCTTGTTGGCTTGGTTTCTTTAAATATTTCAAGAAAAATGTTAAGTGAAGAGATCCCTTCAACTATTGGACAACTGAAATTAATAGATTTTCTTGATATGTCAAGAAATCAATTGTTGGGAAGGATTCCTTCACAACTTTCTCAACTAGATCGTCTTAGTGTTCTCGACTTATCATATAATGATTTATCAGGTGAAATTCCACTCGGCACACAACTTCAAGCTAGGGATGCCTCTTCCTATATAGGAAATCCAAAACTTTGTGGTGCTCCCCTCAACAAAACTTGTCCAATTCATGGTCATCAAATTGATGAAAATGATGTTCATGATGCTGAACAATTTTTCACCAAGGGATTTTACATTGCTATGGCAGTCGGATTTGTTATCGGATTTTGGGGAGTTTGTTTCTCATTAATTTTGAAGAAATCATGGAGATATGCTTATTTCAAGTTCTTGAGTGATGCACATGACAAGTTGTATGTACTAGCCGCAATCAAGATAGCCAAGTTGCAGAGGAACAGATCTCAAAAATGAAGGTAAAATATTTCTTGTCTTATTTATTGACAATAACAAACATTTCTATCGTGTTCAACAAAATCTATCCGTCTACACCTTTGAGAAGCATTTTGGTTTTGTATGAAGAAAATGAATCAAAATCTAGTTTAGTTATTTTGGTTTTCAAGGATGATGACGAAGACTGAATTGGGTTTTTAATCTTGGTCTTCCACAAACAAACTTGTACCTATTCGGGTTTAAGGATTTGCTAATGGCTGTAGTTAAGTAATATATAATATAGGGGATTAGCAAAGTCTACATTTTGCTTTGGACATAAGGCCCCTCTTTCTCTCTCATGATTCAGTCTGAAATTTTGGGTAGTATTACAATTTTATTTCACTCATATTTATGACTATTTCTCTAAATTTCTCTCACTTAATTAATATTGACTTTCCACTATTTATCTCTATATGGATTAATATTTTTTTTCAAATTATATTATATTACTATATGCAAGATAAATATGTTTTAATATTATTTAATAATTTTAAAAATAAAAAATAATTAACTTATGTATCTGCACCAACAAAAATTAATATTATAAGTTTTTTAAGATATTTACGAAGCTACAAGATTTAATCAGAAAGCTACGTAAAAAAAAAATTAATCTGAAAAAGCCGAGAATTTAAAAATTCAAACTTTTTCGATACACAGATTTGAAACTTATCTGAAAAAAAATACATTAATTGTTGTATTTTACCATTGACCTTTAATTCATTCGTAAGTAGTTAATATTTTAGATTTTATTAAGATATTTTCTTGACGTTTAACACAATGAGTAAAATCTTTTAGCAAATTAATTATCCATGACATTAATTATTTATGGTTTTTTAAAATTATTAAAGCAATAATTTATCGTATAATATTTATTAGAATATATTTATCAAACATATAATACTATCCAAAATAATAAGCAATTGCATATGTAATATTCAAGTAAAGGAAAAAAATTGTTTAAAATATCGTTATTCAAATAGCCCCATAATTGGATCTCTACAAACCCTGAGAGGATTAGTCACTAGGCTCACTTCAGTGGATATCCGGGTCATGGATACACAAGTAAATGGACCACAAAAAAAAAGAGATAAATAATAGAGAGTGAATATTAATTAGATGAGACAAAAGTTAAAGAAATAGTCATAAATGTGAATAAAACAAAATTACAATTCTACTCAAAATTTCAAATTGAATCATGAGAGGGGGGGGGGGAGTTTATGTCCAAAGCAAAATGTAGACCTTGCTAACTTTCACGTGAATATGTGGATATTAGTAATCCCCTCTCATACACACACAAATGTATATATATATATATATATAAACTTTTTAATGAATTCAATATATTGAAAACTTAAAATTTTTATATTTTTAAAAAATCCACTTTCGATTCCTTAACTAGTGTTTTAGGGCACCAATTATTAAAACCCTAGTATTTAATGATGTTAAGTTCAACTCAGAGCTTATCACAATAAATTTGCGTTATTATGGTTCAGCTTAATGTTTTTTAAATTTGTTCTATGTGCTACAGCTATTGCATATATATATATATATATATTGACATTTTTCTTGCTTATATATGTCTTTCCCAGTTACAGACGAAGAGTGCTACATTTGATGTTGAAGTCCTTTGCTGGTGATGTAATGAGGAACTTTATATTTGTATGAGAGAGATAAGTGAAATTTAAATTATGGGTTTTATTAGGGCATCGGTTAGGCAGGCCAAAAAATAGGAAGTTTCAAAGTTTGATTGCAGGTCTCATACATTGAAAATCACAAAACACATCTTTCCAAAGCAAACATTTCCCTTTTTAATTACTTAATCAGTTGGAGCACTGATTAGATAAAACCCTTTAAATTATATAATATTTGAGAACAACTTTTATGCTTTGCATAATATTTTTTTATTTTTTTAATTTCATGTCACTTTTAAATTTGTTGTTGCCCTAATTCTTTCAAAACTATTTAGATATTGCATATATTGAACTACTTATTGAGTTACAATTACCTATCATAAAAATTATTGTGTCAAATTTCATAAAAATTGAACATCAATAGCATTAAGACAAGTAATTTATCTAGATATCTATTCATTAAGGAATAAATGAATGTCATATTTTCAAGAGCAAGTAATTTATGACTAACTATTTCCTAGTGTAAATGCTTCGAATGTCACACGGATCAGTCACCTGGCAAAAACACGTTAGTCACATGCATCGTTCCGAACAGATTCGATCCGAGAGTTGGCATTTAATAAAACCAGCAATCGATTTACCTGGAGAAATCATGTCAAACCTCAATTGGTGGTTTCAGGTAGAGCCATGCATTCTGATAATCACCAATAGTCTCCACATGAACACAAACCATCCTTAAAATGATGAAACCGATTTGCATCCCTCACAATTATCTCCCTGTCAACAAGCTTTGATATGAGCTTTATTGCCGAATGACAATTCACACATGCCCGAAGGTTCTTTATTATTCGAAGTGTAGTTCCAGGAGCAGTACTAATAAGCCCGTAAGCAATTGCTATCCTCTCACTATGAACACAAAGATTCTCCTCCTTCTCTTCATAATTCAGATCATGCAAAACAGAATCTGTGTGAGGGATAAACCCAACCTCCTTTAACCTTTTTTCCAATCTCTGAAGCTCATTGAATATTTCCTCGGCCCGCGGATGCGACTTGTCCCCTACATGAAATACCTGCAGCTTCCCATTGATTTCAATTAAACTGTAACCAAGGTCCTTGCTCAATCCTTTCTCCCTCATCAGAACCCGAACGCGAGCAACACAATCCCACATGCGAGAGGAAGCATAGAGATTAGAGAGCTGTACATAGTGACCTGTATTATAAGGATCCAATAAGAATAGCTTATTTGCAGCATATTCTCCCATTGTTACATGACGATGAATCTTGCACGCACTCAGAAGTGCTCCCCAAACACTTACACCAGGTTCAATAGGCATATTCATGATAAAAGAAAAAGCTTGATCTGGATAACCTGCACGTCCCAAGAGGTCAACAACGCAAGAATAATGCTCATTGCGAGGCTCAATTCCAAAATCTCTCATGCAATGGAATAGCTCCCATCCTTCTTTAACAAGGCCAGAATGATTGCAAGCTGTGAGAAGACCGATAAAGGTGACATCATTTGGGCACACCCCTGCTTGCTTCATTGCATGGTAAAGATTAATGGCTTCCCAGCCTTTACCGTGCAATCCATATCCCATAATCATGGCACTCCAGACAACGACATCCTTATCGGATGTACGATCAAATACCCTGCGAGCAGATTCTACACTTCCACATTTTGCATACATATCGATGAGGGCTGTGTTAACAAAAATGTCACTTCCATATTTACTGTTGCTGACATAGTTATCCATCCATTGTGCTAGTTCAAGGGAACCAACTTGCGCACAAGCTAAGACAGTAGACCTTACAGTGACAGAATCTGGTCTAATATTTCTCTCGATCATGTCGTGAAATAGTTGTACTGCTTTCTCAGCATGACCATTCTTTGCATAACCAGATATCATTGCATTCCACATAATCAGGTTAGGTGTCTTCATTTGATCAAAGAAAGATCTTGCAACTGAGACCTGCCCACATTTTGCATACAATGCTGTAAGTGAGATAAGCAAGTCAGGCTCATCTTCAAGACTCATTTTGATGACACAAGCATGAAGGGATCTTCCTTGCTCTAAGTCATCTACATCAGTATAAGCCCTTAGAATGCTTACCAAAGCAATCCAATCTGGTTTCACATCAGTATTTCTCATTTGATGGAACATTGTCAAAGCTTCCATAGCTTCCCCATTCTGTGCATATCCAGAAATGATGGAAGTCCACGAAACAACGGTTCTCTCACATAGCCTATTGAACACCAATCTTGCATTACCAAGTTGGCCACATTTAGCATACAATGCCACAAGGCCATTCTGCACAAACACATCGGAACTAAACCCATATCTGAATACCTGCCCATGAACTTGGCGACTCAAACCAAAGTCTGACAACTCAGTACAGGCTTTAAGCACATATGGAAAAGTGTAGCAATCCGGATGCACTCGCTCCCATCTCATCCATCGATACATTTCAATGCACTCCCTAAACATATTGCTCCTTGAGTAACTCCTAATAATGGCATTCCACATAAACACATCAGGGTAGTGAAATTCATCAAACAGCTTACGCGCATAATGAGTCTCTCCGAGATTTGAACCCCCATTGACCAGCTTGGTCATGATAAACCCATTATGTTGCAATCCCGAGACAACTAACAGACCATGTATCTGATTCAGGTGCCTCTTGTGGGTCGAATTGTCAATAAGGGACGCATAGAAAGAGTCCCACTTAAAGTAGTGGTCAGTGTCAATACAATGTTCAAGGCGAAACCCTGACGAAGAGCAAAGATGTTTGGCAAACTTGAGGACCAAGCATGATGAGTGTATCTCAGAAGTCGCAACCTTTTGGTTTTTTGCAACAAGTGAAGATAAGCCAAGTAGTTTACAAGCCATAGAGCTGTGTCCATTATCCTTCAATAATAGTTACCAAATTCTAACCTCATAATATCAACTAAAGCACTTCAATTGGATCAAATTGAAGCCTACCCTATGCATTTTTCACAATGGGTTTGACAATATGAATATGCATACCCAATGAAGTGTAACTTCATAAAAGCAACAATTTTGATTCCAAAGACAACAGAAGAAGACAATTCAAGTTGAAATGAGTGAGGCAAGAAATCGAAACAGAGCCAGTTTTGATTGAAGGAAGCATTTGGTGAAAAAGGTTATTGAAGCATTTAGTCGAACACTTGGGCTGCTACGTTACTGGAGCGTTCAGTGCAGTCAGACCGCTGCACTGCGTGAAAAAGCGTTGCTAAGACGAAAAAAAATTTAAAATGGGTCTCGGAGATATTAGAAGAAAGGATCCAAAATGGGTTATGGGCTTTGGTCTTTTGTGCGAGATATGGGTTCCTTTTTTTCGTTTGTGTCCGCGTACGTACAATCGGCGGAGCTGGACGCTACCACTTTCTGTTATATACTTCTTCCCGCATGTAATTCCCCTAATTCTTCCCCATCTTTGCTTTCTGATTTTTTTTTTTATCTCCCACTGTTATTTACTTATTTTCTCCAATAAGAATTTATCTATCAAATGTAACTAAGGATTTAAAAGTTAAATTTTGTGATTGAGAATGAGATTTTATGTTTTTAAAGCGCATGATCTACTTTAGAAATTTATGTTTTTTTATTATTCTTAACCAGTGTTCTTAGGTACTGGTTCTTAAAATAAATAAATTCTTAGTTAAATTTTATATATCCGATTGATGTAACAACTCTCAAATCAAATAGTGCTAAACAACTTCTTATTATGGTTTGTTATTTTCTTAAACTTCTAATGGTGTGTAAAAATTATTCTTTATTCATACTAGACTCATTTCACTAATAATGTACTATTAGATTTTTCACTGGCAGTAGATTTTATTGCAATTATGAAAACATAAACAAAAGGATAATTTTCAATTTTTTTTTTCAAAACTAAGTTGAATATTATTAACTTAAGAAAAGCGATAAACAGTTTTTCAATTTACAATTATTTTTTTTAAAAAGTTAATCCAAATACCCAGAGAAATTCTGTTTAGTAAGAATATGAATTTGAACGGTACTTTTCTCCACATTTTTTTATTTAACATCACTGCTATTTTTATATTCAAGTATATCTTTTGTTTCAATCAAATGCAGCCAGCCAATCAATATGCGCTGCGTGTGGCTTGTATTCTTTCTGCACAAATTAGTTTTGCACTACATATAGCGCTGCTCAAAAATCTGTAGAAGCTTTTTTCAAGAAAAATAATTATTTTTTGTTTTTAAAAAAATTCAGAATCTTAAAGTGGAAGGTTGTTGACAAAAACAATTAAAATGTTTAAATTTCCAATGCATTGAATATATTAAAAATTTCAAAATCTTTTTATTTTCTACTTCTTAAAGAATGCCTTAGGACACTCGTCACCATCTTCCTTCAATATACAAACATATCTAATCGAGTGCAAGTACAATAGGAACAAAAAAAAATTATTTATATTTTACAAACTGAAGTACTAGGGCAGTCAACTTGGATAACCGTATTTTCTACCAAGTGAAATGCTGTGACCAGTAACACTGGACTCAGGAATTTATAGGAGTCTCCTAGAGAGCATATTTGGGGGCACTATGAATAAATTAACACAAGCATACATTTCCTTTGAATATCCAAGAGAGTTGGACCAAAGTCAACTCGTGGTACAATAATATTGACACTGTATCAATATCTAATCAATTCAAGAGAAAATAAAAGAAATTGCAGAGGAAGCCAACCCAACTATATTGCCTGTAACAGTGTCAATCATTGCCTGAATCGCAAATTTTGCCAATGCAGATATTATGCGGCTTCTCGGACTTTCACCTTGACTAGTACTAGTAGTAGTAGATGTACCCGGAGGCAAGCAAGAAGGTTCATTTTGTATCATCTTTATAGTAATAGGATCAAAGACACTCGAAAGATTTCTCCTTATGATGTCAAAATCATCTCTTTCCACAAACTTAGTGACACCAATCCATTCCAAGGCACACTCAACTGCAGTGTTGATCTTGTTCTTGTCTTGTGGAGAAAGCTTTGAACCAATCTCCTCACTGTTTATTGCATTCCTCATGCTGTATGCATAGCTCTCCAAAGCATTCCTTGCTTCTACCTTCTTTCTGTAGCTCTCATCTTCAGCCCTGTACTTCTCGCCATCTTTGATCATCCTCTCAACTTCCACCTCAGAAAGTCGCCCTCTGTAATTCCTCTTGGAAAATTTCTTGCATACCCCCATAGTTTTTTCCTCAGCAGATACATGTAAGATGCCATTATCATCAATTTCAAAGCAAACATTAATCTGAGGAACATGCCGAGGGGCAGGAGGAATTTCCATCATGAATTTCGCCAGCAAGTTGTTGGCACTTGTTATTTGCCTTTCGCCCTCATAAACATAAATCAAGACATTAGTCTGGTTATCCAAATATGTGGTGACTACATCTTCCATCTTGGTAGGAATGACACTATTCTTGGGAATTATAAAATTCATTATACCTCCTTCTACCTGCAAGCCAAGGGATAGTGGGCTCACTTCCTGCAATGTCAAGTCTTGAATCTCTTCATTGGCTTCACCACTCAATATAGCAGCATGGACAGCAGCACCATATGCGACCGCCTCATCGGTGTTGATGCATTTGCACAGATCCTTCCCATCAAAGAAGTCCCTCAATAGCTGCTGCACTTTGGGAATCCGGGTTGAGCCACCTACTAGGATAACATCATGAACACTACCCTTGTCCATCTTAGCATCTGCAAGACACTTCTCCACATGCTTCAAGCAACTCTCAAAGAGGTCCTTGTTGATTTCCTCAAACTTGGCACGACTGATTGGTGAAAAGAAGTCATTATCAAGATACAAAGAATATAGCTCAATTGAGGTCTCAAAAGTAGTTGAGAGTATCCTCTTTGCTTTCTCACATTCATTCCTCAACCTGCATAGGGCTCTTTGGTTTCCACAAATGTCCATCTTTTTCTTTCTTTGACACTCACTCACAAAGTATTCCACCATTCTGTTAGTGAAGTCCTCTCCACCAAGGTGTGTGTCTCCACCAATGGCCTTAACTTTGATGTCTCCCATGTTAATTGTGAGAAGAGACACATCCAAAGTACCACCACCGAGATCAAAGATGAGAACATTTTTATTCCCATGGCCACAATATTTCGTGTCAAGGCCATAAGCAATTGCTGCAGCAGTAGGCTCATTGATTATTCGCATGACATTGAGGCCAGCAATATGACCTGCATCCTTGGTAGCTTGACGCTGAGAGTCATTGAAATAAGCCGGCACAGTGATAACAACATTCTTCACCATTGACCTGAGAAAAGCCTGCGCAATATCACGCATTTGTGCTAAGATCATTGATGAGATTTGCTCGGGAGCAAAATACTTCGTCTCAAAATTGTGCTTAGCAACAATCATGGGTTTGTCTCCAACACCAACAATTTCAAATGGCCAGAGTTTCATATCACTTTGAACAACAGGGTCACTAAACGTCCTACCAATTAACCTCTTTGCATCTGCAGAATATTAATAAATCCAGCTTATCATAACTAGACTGGTTCAAAAATACAAAGAGAAACATTTAGTGAGTTAACAAATTAAAGTGGAACAAATAACAGCTACATGCATTATGTATGAATAATAAAATAAAGAATGGATTCGTTTAGTGAGGTAACCATTTTTCCTGTCGAAAGCGTAATTCATTGGCTGAAAAGGGAAGTTATGTAAAAGCTAGAAAACCAAGAGTCTTCCAAGCTTCGATGGGGAACTTAAATCGAAAAATCAATACTGAAAAGAGCTAATTTTTGTTAAAGAAAACAATAAATACGAGAATTGAGTTCAATAATATGTTTTGAATGTATATAAAAATGAATTGAATTTTTCGTTATGACAATTTTGTACTTTTTTGGGGAGAACAGAGAAAGAAATAGGTAGATAAGGATACTTTAGGTAGATCAATTTTAAGACCCAAAATCTGGTGTAAATCCAAGTGGTTTGAGTGTGATTTGCTTTCAGGCTATTTTAAAGGAATTGAATTCTGATAGAAATTGAATTCCAAACAATTGTTTGATTTCAAAGTAGAGACCATGTACAGGTTATGGATCATGTATGTTTAATTTTACCAAAGATAGTGTTGGTAGGGTTGGCAGGTGCCTGATTCTTAGCAGCATCTCCAACCATCCTGTGTGTGTCGGTGAAGGCAACGTAAGACGGTGTCGTTCTGTTCCCTTGCTCGTTCGCGATGATCTCAGCTCGGTTGTGTCGCCACACTGCAACGCACGAGTACGTGGTGCCTAGATCGATCCCTATGGCTGGTCCCTCACCTAGTTTTCCACCTTCCATTCTCTCTCTCTCTCTCTCTCTCTCTCTCTCTCTCTCTGTTGCAGAAGAGGAATTAAAGAAGCTAATTCAGTTGAACTCAACTAATGAAGAAGGAGCATCGAGCAGGTTAGAGGCATTTAATAGAGGCAGGCGCCTTCTTTTCTTCCTACTCCGTGGTTCTTCGTCCACCACTTATGCTCTAGTGGGTCGCAAATAAAACATTCAGTTCAACGGTCACAAACCATTGCGGAGTATGAAAGGGGTTTTGTTTCTTTTGATGATGCAATTGAAGTTTTGGAAGCAGGGATGGAAGACTTCAGTGAAGGATAATTTGCTACCCCATATCTTCTTGGGGTATGTGATGTCCTCTTATTTAAATTGTTGGATTAGGTTTTAATGGTTAAGATTTAGCACATCAATTATTGAATAAAACTTATTAAATGATTTAAAAATATCTCCAGAAAAAAAAAATACTAATTTACCCCAATTATCTCTTGACATTTTCCTTTTCTACTGTCTCCTCCCACCACCACTCCCTAGGGACTATCGTCTTTGCTAAACCGCCACCTCCTCCTCGAGCCTACTGCTTCTACTGTTAAGCCGCTGCCCCACCCTCAACTACAACAACGCCCATCTATCATGTGATGGAAGAACAACATTAATCGTTTATTATTAGAAAGTCCACAGTTATTCTTGTTAGTAGATTTACCACAAGAATGACGGCTATTCTTAGATCCATTCACTGTTAATTTTTGTAACTATGGGTCTTGCTATTTCGAATGTTTAATGGTAGTAAAAAAACAAAAGTACAAGTAATAAAAAACAACAGTTTCATTTGGTCTTGTTTTTGCCATAATAGAAATCAACAGCAAAGAAAAAGTCCCTTTTCAAATATAATAATCAAAACAACCCAAAACTTTCCTTCTACAAGATCAAGAAAAAGAGCCACTTGGCTCAAGGGTGTTGCCGCTGAAGTGGGTTGAGATTGATGGCATGGTAGGGAAGATAATAAGAAGATGGTATGTGTGACCAGTACATACTTGAGCTTAAGGGCTTTTAGCGATGACAGATAGAGAGATGTTAATATTAAAAATGTAGGTGGAAAAAGAGATTATTATATTACTGGCGGAGAGCAGCGGCAATAGTAGGGAGATGATGGCCGGAAGAGGGAAGGTGATCAGGTGAACGAGAAGACTGTAAGTGAATACAAAAGAGGAAATAAAATTTTTAAGAAGATTAATTTTATAATTTGAAAATAATAATGAATGGAGCATGTCCAAAACCATAAGGGGCCAAATTATCACCCACAGAAGACTTCGAGTTGCCTTAGCGATAAAGAAAACATTGAAAATTCATGCGTCCGTACGTACACGCGGCTTCAGTCGCAGACATGTTCACGTTATGTGTTGAAGCGCTGTTGCACGTACGCCCCATCATCATTACTACTAGACGCTAGCCACATCCACTACACGGAAATTTGTTTAATTTCGACCAAGAAATTTATTTAAATTACTTAATATTTTTATTTATAATATACTTAATTACATTTGATTGTTTAATATTTTTATCTATGAAATATTTAATTAAATTTGATAAATTACATATATATATATATATATATAAACACACACACATTTTTAATTTTTAAGTAGAAACTGATACAAATAATTCATATGAAAAATGATTAGTTTTAGCTGAAAAAATCACTTAATTGCACCTTTTATTTGCAATTTACACTAACTAAATCATGCTATAAGATTTTTTTTTTTACTATCTAATTTATATATAGTGTCATATGAAGCATATACATGTTTTATTAAACATCCTAAAAATACAGGAAGAATTTTTTTCACTCACCTAAATTTGAGTTTGTAGATTAAAAAAAAAATCTACACACATCTAATCACATAAGATTATATCAACTTTTACTAATAAAAATATATAATTAAATAATAATGTGAAATTCGTTTACATCGTCAAGACATCAAGATTAATCCCTTTGATAACAAAATCTATGTTTAAACATTTATCAATATCTAATTGTATAATTTTAGACTTTTCGTATACAAGTGGACAGTTACAGATATTTAAAATTTAAATTTGATTTTATTCTGATTTATAAAAGCATATTTAATTAATAAATTATCAAATCAATAATAGAGCAAGATAATTTAATAGCGTAGATAGAGAATTAAGAGAAAGAAGAGTAGTGATTTTACAAGGAAAAAAAATCTAGATTTTTTGGATATAAATAGATAGTTATAAATTTTTAAAATTTAAATTAGATTATAGGTGGAGAAAAAAAAGAGAAAGTAGAGTAATTTAAAAATTTAAGTGATTTTATGTAATAATTTATAATTTTTTGGGAGACTTTTTATGAATAAAGTCTTTTATAGACTAGTGTTATGTTTAAAGTGTTATGTTTAAAGTTCTGTGACTGTGTATTTGAAAATTGGTCCCATTTGTTTTGGACCTTGGTTTCCTCAACTTGAGAGCTTTACGATTTGGAAAAATAATTTATATATGGTATTGGTATAGGTGATTTACACTAATATGATAAAATGGACAAATTTACTTGTATATGGTGTTTTAGAATCCGCCAATGGCGGATTCAATAAAAAAATATTATTTTGGTAGATTATGAAATCGACTTTGACGGTGGGATTTTATTTTAATATTATTTTATTGAATTCACCATTGGCGAATTCAATAAAATAATATTTTTTACACTGAATTCGATGTGAATTCAATACATAAATATTATTTTATTGAATCCGCCTTTGGCAGATTTAATAAAATAATATTAAAATAAAGTGTTGAATTCGCCTTTGGCGGATTCTATACTGAAAACACCATATTATGTGAATTTTTTTCAAAACACCATATTGATGTTAATACACCACTCAAAAACCATATAGAAAAAAAAGACCCTTACGATTTTGTGTTTTATTTTTTTTTTTTTCTGTGTAGTTGGTTGTGTGCTTCGCTCTTTTAATGAATATCTCTGTTTTTTTTTAAAAAAAAAGGAACTACCATCAGAGAATAACAAAAGCCTGTAGGGGGAAAATCCCAAGACACCAATGTGCGCTTGAAGCATTAGACTGTATCCACTCAACCAAATTCATATCGAAGAAGTCTGCTGAATTCATACCAAAAAGAAGCCAAACTTCCTTAGCGTACATACAATGAACAGAGGTTTCAGTTGTTAAAGAGCATCTTGAACACAAAATCAGAAGCTGCCAGACCACGCCTGATGAGCCTAGTGGAATTCATGGGAAAGCTGTCGTCGAAGGCCAACCAGCAAAGGAAGATGACCTTATATATAAGGGGCTGAGATCTTCCAAACCCAGCGCCAAGATTCACGTGAAAGGGAATTGCCAGAGAAACATTTGTAGCCGGAATAAGATGAGATTTCACCCTTCCCTAGTCTCTTTTGCCAAACAAAGAAGGTTTTTCAATTTTTCCACAAATAAAATTAGCGACGACTTTATATGCACAATTTAAATTTTTCCTAGCTCTCTTCTTGTTGCAGCTCCCAAATATTGTGACAGAATTATATAGCTTCTTATGTGATTCCTCATGTTAGGGACCACATAGTGACTGAAATTATAGTACTTTATGATTGGGGTGCTTCTGTAAATTTGAAAGATGTAAAAATAGGCTACAGTCACAAATATTAAAGTTCACAGAAAAAATCATTACATTGATTTTTTCAAAATTAACTTGGATTTCTATTTTCCTATTTCATCTTCTTAATAATGATTTGCAGAACATCAACTACTAGATTCAAATGATTTAATTAATATAATGCCAAGAAAAATTTCAAACCCACCACCCTCCTCCACCCATCACCGCCACCGCCATGCCATCTCGACCTTCACCCTCTCCCTTGACCCAACCTGGATTCAAGCCCTCCACACCTGAGCCTCCTTTCTCGAACCCATTTGCTGTTGGGAGTCTGGGAAGAGAAGTAGTCCACTTGAAAAAAGTTGCAATCTTTTGGTGAGTTTGAGACCAGAAAAACAACACATGCGTTCTCCACTTTGTTCTCACTAGAGAGTAGTAGGAGTAGCATCTCCAAACTTTGTGATCTTTCTACCACTTGGAAAAAGTTGTAATCTTTTGGTGAGTTCCCTTTGACCCTACAAATAAAAAAAAGGAAGAAAAAGATGAAAGGAAGAAAAAAAAGATCAAGATCTTTCTACACAAAGTCATATATTTTTTTTTTGGTAACACTATACAAAGTTATATTAGAATAGCCACCACCTTGTAATTTTTCTTCATCAACCAAACCCACCTTTTCCTCCCACTGTTCGATCTGATAGTTTTACCTTCAACAACGATAAGTTCTGAATGGTTAGTCCAAACATACTCCTAATAATCGTATACGGTGTCCATCAATCGTGTTAACTATCACAATGGATTATTAGTTAATCATTGTTATTAAGCTTGTTAACAATGTTAATAATTTCAGTCAAAAAATGTAATAACATCAATTATTGAATGGTTAAAATATCCCATTGGGAAATATGTGGGATTAAGTAATATTTTCAGGTTTAAATACCCAAAAATATTGGGGAATATGTGTAATTTTATAGACCATGTCATACTTTTAATCTCAATCTTTGGATGGATTTTTGTGTGGATAAGATTTTATCATCATGTGATTCGAAACTTGCTTAGAATCACATAAGAAGCTGCTTGAGTTATTAGCCTCCCGTGGCAGTGTATGATTTTACAAATTAAAGTGAAAACAATGTAATGATTACAAATTTATGGATTTGAACAAATTTTACAATAAAAAGGAGTTTGAGGTGATTTTTCTTCATATCTCAAAAGAAATAAGTGTAATCTAACCTTAATTTTAATACAATGCCTAAACTATTTTACACTATTAACAGTGGTAGAGGCAAGGGCGGGCCAGTGGGTGCCACCCCCAGTTTTGCACTTTAATATATATATTCGTATTATGGTCCTTTTAGAAAAATCAATCACCTTTACACATACTATTTTCATTCTATAATAATAGTTGTTTTAGACAAATTGAGTTCATTGAAAAATCAAATGGAGTAAATAATATACATAACAAATAATAAAGTCTCTTTGTGTAGCTACATGTATGGTATGAAATTAAAAAACATATAAATATCTTTAGATATTCTTTTTAGGATTTTTCTCTTAGTAACTTTTTCTATTGAGCCTAAGAAATGTCTAAGAAAAAAAAACTATTGACTCATTTATTAATAGAAAAGAGAGGATGGATGATGAAAGAAAATCTAATTTACTAATAATTTGGATAAAAAAAACTATAAAATGACTCGTTTTATGTTTTCTATATGATAATTTATTTTATTTTATATATGTTAACTAATTCAACCCTCTCCTGCAAAATTCCAAGCTCCACCCTTGACTGTTAACTAATTACATAACCTAATAGGTGTGAATTTTGAGCTAATCATTATAATTGTTAACCATTTTTATCCTTATGCCAATACATAATTGAATATCCATATAAAAAATCTTTAATACAAACCGTCCAAAACTAAGCCATTGTTAAAAATCAATAATTGGTTGAGGGTTTATTTTATAGATATTTTTACCTATTCAATTTATCTGAATTACCTATAAGATTAAGCATATTTTTTATCCCTAAAAAATTAACGAGTTTTGATTTTGATTCCTGAAAAAAAAATGTTCTAGTCTAAATATTTCCAAAACTAGTTGGTTTCAATCCTTACACTTAGTCTATCCATGCTAGGCTGACGAACAGAAAGTAATGTTTTCTAGCCACATGTCAAAATATTCACCCATTATATGTGATGTATGATTAGATAACATGGTTTATTTTTCTTTAGTAGCCCAACATTTAATTATATTAATTGTACGGATTAAAACCAAATAATTTTAAAAATATTTGGACTAAAACACAAAAATCAATACTTAATTATGAAAAATATATTTAAGTCTAAGATTATGGTTTGGATCCTCTAAATTTGGCTTGGATATTTTATTTTCCATTGTCAACATTAACATTACGAAAACACATAAACACAAATCAGGTTTTATGTCAATTACCTGTCAACAATGTAATTTAACACATGAACAAATGTCAGTTATAAGTCTTCATTATCTATATCCCTCACGAACCACCATTATCAACCTTTTTTTGTAAATCAGTTTAAATATAAAATATATATAAATTATTTTTACACATATTATTCCAAATAAATCTTTGTTGATACTTCCGTGCGTAGCATGGGTAAAAAACTAGTAATAACCTATAGTTGGCTAAGTCAACCAATCACTGTTGGAAAGAGAAGGGAAATAGTCCCCACACTTCCTCCAATTAGGATGCAACTAACCATGTTGAAAAATGAAGACTGTCCCTTTCGTGTAAATTTGATGTACTAAAAAAATTAAAAATTGGTAGGACATAGTCCACACACGCCTTGCCCTTTTCCCAGAGCTGGCATTGAACGTGTTGGATTGGCTGCAACTCTGCATTTCATGCAAGTGGTCCAAAATTTAAATAATTAAGGAGAAATCACCAAAAATAATTTTAATGTATTTTTCTTCAAAGTCAAGCTGAAGTGTTATGGACATAACTATGAAGTGTCTTCCCATATAAATTTACCTAACTCAAAGCTGAACTGTTATGGACATAACTATGAAGTGTCTTCCCATATAAATTTACCTAACTCTGATTCTAATCAACTTCAATTCATTAATTACACGCTTTGCTATATATCCTTCTCTAGTTCAACTGAAATTTCTGTTTCTTCTTCCCCAACTAAATTTAAACTTCATTATATTGAATTGCAAGAGAGAGAGAATGGAAGCAAAAGGTGACGGACCTGCCATTGGAATCGACCTAGGCACCACTTACTCATGTGTTGCAGTGTGTTGGCATGGTCGAGTTGAGGTCATCACGAACAAGCAAGGGAACAGAATATAACACCATCTTGTGTTGCCTTCACTAATACAGAAAGGATGATTGGAGATGCTGCCAAGAATCAGGCTACTATCAACCCTACCAGGACTGTCTTTGGTACAAAATCTAAACTTAACATTAATTGTCTTGTTCGTAATGTGATCGACTAGGTCAATATGCTCCCTGGTTCAACTTGTGGAATCGGTTGAATTGAATTGAATTAAATAAATATGTAAAAATATAAATGGCCTAGATATATAGTATATATTATTTTTGACAGATATATTACAATAGCTTACGTAGCCTAATGCAAAGGAGTATCCCCACATACCGTGTGGACAAGGTTCAATTCTCCGGGTTGAGCCAAGTCAGATGGTATGGTCTTGTTAATATTATAGTTGGTGTGTCAATTGATTATTAATCCATAGCAATTTTTTTTTCCTTCCTTTTAAAGCATTTTTGAGAAGTTTGTCCTGCTTATGGCACTGTGAGTTTGTTTGGTTTAACCGTTGGTGGAACTGCTTTTGAAAGAATTAAAATTGAATGAATTAAGTGGAGCTGCATTTGAAAGAATTAAAATTGAATGAATGAAGTGGAGTTGAAGTTAAAATCAAAGAAATAATTTGTATTTGAAAATAATATTTTTGAAGTAAGTTTGACAAATTGTTTTTGTTTAGATCATAAGGCAAAATTAGAGAGAAAATTAACCAAAAAAGGGGGTGAAAAGAAGGTATAAATGTATTTCATTTTGATCAACTAAAATGAAAACCAACATCAAATCTACTTTCACTAAACTTAATTTTGAGCACCTGAATAAGCTTTAGTCAAGCAAATAATAGCCCAACAATTTAAGTTACCCACAAGAATTAAGTTTGAAGAATTCAAACCGTGTAAATAAAACAAGCACTGCAACATTTCATTTTTCTTTCGCATGAAAATATTCATTGTTAAGCTCACCTAATTTAGAGGCGTTAGTTATCTCTAATCCATGCGTATAAAGTAATGTTACATAAACACTTAGGCGTATGACTTCCCTTTGTATACATTTCATATTTCATTTTTTTTTCAATATATGCGTTCATAGAAGTAGTAATAGTAGGATATTGCCAATTATTTTTTTTTTCTAAGCATTACCCGCTTGTTTCATTTTATTGGTCTAACTAAGTCAACCATAAATTATTCAGATTGAAAAATACTAATATAGATAGTAAAAAGGAAAAAAAAAAGGAAGAAAAGTTCAAAATCGATTTAATTGCACTCCATTGCACTTTAATATTCTATGATTTTAACAATTCGATCAATCTTTGTGGGTGAAAGAGAGAATCGCTTGATTGGATGTATACATAGATCGGATCAAGATTGATTTCACAGATTGAACTTGACCTTATCTTTTGATCATTAAGCCAATACTTTGGATTAAAATGATTGTGTAACCAGTATTTAGATTAGATTGGTAGACTGCCTCTTAAATGATCCACCGTAAAACCCATCTGTTTAGAGAGAAAAAAATCTTAAATGATAAGTAATTGCATGCTTTTTTTTTTTTTTTTAAGTCATGATTGCATGCTATTCTAAACCATCCAAGTTATTGGTGTTAAAAACTTAAAATCTAAAAGAATTACTATTGTCACTCCATAAATTACTATTGCCACTCCCATATATTGATATTTTATTTAACTTTCCTAACATACTATTTCTACTCTATTTCATAATTAAGTCAGTAGATCTAAATTTATCAAAACTGAATATTATTAATATTTTAAAAGAATTTTTTTATATTTCATTACTTTTAAATTTTTCATTTTCTAATTATTTTTAAAAAATTGATTATTCCAATAAGCATAATAACATATACTTCTATTTTAATATTCTATAAATACAATAAAAAAATAAAATAAGTTTAATCATTTTTTTATGAAATGCAGGGCACTAACACCATAGTTTAATTAACGAAGGATTTGATATTTCACTTTTAATGAGTTTCATGCGTCCTTATTGCTCTACGGGCTTTAAAGCCGATTGTTTTTATTTTATTTTTCAAAATGAATTTTTATTATAAGGAGGAAAGGATTACCAATAAGTTGGAAAAATCAAGGGGTTTATTGTCTAAGTTACACAGGGATTGTGTTAAAATTATCTATTTCATGAATTTAGAATAGTCAAAATGGCTAATTAATTGAGTTTATTATAAGCAATTGGTGTCAATCATCTTTAGGTTTCATTTGGCATTTGGAATTTGAGTGTGAAATTGATGTGCAAAATTGAAAATGAATAAATTTTTATTTTTATTTTTAGAGAAATATATAAAATTTAAATTATAATTTCAGAATTTAATTTTTTTCAAAAATGACATATAAAAAGAAATGAGAGTAGTATTTGTTGGAACCCATTTTATTCTATTGTTATGAATATTGTCAATTTTTCCTTTCAATTGATTTAGGTAAAATGACAAAAGAAATGCAATATAACTTGAAAATGTTATAATTTCATCCATTTTTATTTTATTTTAAAATAAAGAGATGGAATTATTTGTGAGCTATGTGTCATAAATAATAATTAAACTTATTTTCGTTTTCAATTATATTTATAAAATATTAAAATAGAAAAAATAAATGTTGTTATTCTTAGTGGAAAAATCAATTTTGATTTTCTTAAAAACATTTAAAAATTCAGAAGCAAAAAGTAATGAAATATTAAAAAATATTCTTTTAAAAGATTAATAATACTAAGTTTTAATAAAATTAGATCTATTAATAAGCTATTGACTTAATTATAAAAGAGAATATAAAAGGTATATTAAGAAAGTTAAATAAAATATGAATGAGAGGAAGTGGCAATAGTAATTTATAGAGTGGCAATGGTCCAACCCTTTATCTAATTGTCAAGTAATTTTTATAGAGAAATGTCTATTACACAAATAGGTTCAATTCAGAAACTTCACGTATATATAATGCATCAAGAATCAAAGAGTGAAGAGACAATTTGAGAGATGACATATGTGGATTATGCTTTCCCATGTACAGAAATTTCTGCTTAAGTTCCACTACATATTTTATGCCTAAAAAGATATTATTGTTTAAGTTCCCCAAGAAGCAGGGCCCTAGGTTACTACTTTTTATCACTATATAACTTTTAGTTCTAGCCAATGAGTTACTCTTTCAAGAAAAAAAATGGTTAGCTCACTAAAGAGAATCCTTTTTCCTCCTACAGAATGCATATAGTTGTTACTTGTATGTGATCGTCTTCATAATTCTGTACAATTATGATAAAAATGGATTCATTATTGTTTTGCAGGCACAAAAAGGTTAATTGGTAGGAGATTTAGTGACCCTATGTACAGAGTGATATGAAACTATGGCCATTTGAAGTTATTAATATTGATGACCACCCCATGATTGTTGTTAATCACAATTCAGAGACAAAATATTTTACTGCTGAGGAAATCTCATCAATGGTCCTAGCAAAGATGCGTGAGATTGCAGAGGCTTTAATTGTGTCAACAGTGAAGAATGCTGTTGTCACTGTGCCAGCTTACTTCAGCGACTCTCAACGCCAAGCTACCAAGGATGCCGGTCAAATTGCAGGCCTCAATGTCATGCGAATAATCAATGAGCCTACTGCTGCAGCAATTGCATATGGCCTTGACATGAAAAATTGTAGTCATGGGAAGAGAAATGTCTTCATCTTTGATCTCGGCGGCGGTACTTTAGATGTGTCTCTCCTCACAATCGACAAGGGAGACATCAGAGTTAAGAGCATTGCGGGAGACACTCACCTCGGTGGAGAGGACTTCAATAATAGAATGGTGGAACACTTTGTGAGTGAGTTTCAAAGAGAGAAAAATATGGACATTAGTGGAAACCAAAGAGCCCTATGCAGGTTAAGGGATGCTTGTGAGAGAGCAAAGAGGATGCTCTCTTATACTACCAAGGCCCCAGTTGAGATAGATTCTTTATATCAGGGCATTGACTTCTACTCATCAATCACTCGTGCGAAGTTTGAGGAAATTAATAAGGACTTCTTTGAGAATTGCATGAAGCATGTGGAGAAGTGTCTTGAAGATGCCAAAATGGACAAGGGTAGTGTTCACGATGTTGTCCTTGTAGGCGGCTCAACTCGGATTCCCAAAGTACAACTGCTATTGAGGGACTTCTTTGGTGGGAAGGATCTGTGCAAGTGCATCCACGCTGATGAGGCCGTCGCATATGGCGCTGCTGTCCATGCTGCTATATTGAATGGTGATGAGGCCAATGAAGAGATGCAAGGCTTGTCATTGCGGGAAGTGACCCCATTGTCTCTTGGCTTGCAGAAACAAGGGGGTATAATGAATGTCATAATTCCTAGGAACACTATCATTCCAACAAAGATGGAAGATGTGTTTTCAACACATGTTGACAATCAAACCAGGGTCTTAATTCATGTCTATGAGGGTGAGAGACAAACAACAAGTGACAATAACTTGCTGGGAAATTTTGTGTTGGAAATCCCTCCAGCCCCTCGGGGTGTTCCTAAGATCGATGTTTGCTTTGAAATCGATGACGAAGGCATCTTACTCGTATCTGCTAAGGAAAGAGCTATGGCAGTATCCAAGAAGATTACTGTAGTGAATGACAAAGGAAGACTGACAAAGGAAGAGATTGAGAGGATGATCGAAGATGCTGAGAAGTTCAAGGCCGAAGATAAGAGATATAGAATGAAGGTAGTTGCAAAGGATGTTTTGGAGAAGTATGCATACAACTTAAGGAATGCTATAAATAATGAGGAAATTGGTTCAAGGCTTTCTCCACAAGACAAGGAAAAGATCAACACTGCAGTTGAGTCTGCCTTAGCATGGCTTGCTGTGACTCAAATTGTAGAACAAGAAGATTTTGACGGTATAAGGACCGCTCTTTCGAATGTCTTTGATCCAATTATTGTGAAGATGATACAAAATGAGTCTTCTGGTGAGCCTTCAGGTTCTATTGCTAGCCTTGGTAATCAAAGTTGAAAAAATCGCCTATTATCAGCATTGGCAAGATTTGCGTTTAAAGCAACATTTGACATCGCTACAGGTAGTGTCAGTGGGTTGATTTCTTCCACAATTCTCTTATTCCTAAAAATGCAGGGCTAAGTCCAACCCAAACTGTTATATTTACTGTGTTTGTGCAGTGAGGCTCCCAGTGTTTTGTGTCTTACGAGTTTATGTGTTTTGGAAAGTGATTCTTAATAATCGGAGTCTCCTTTTGAGTTGTATCAAGGTATGAGTTACTTATTGCCCCTTTACCGGCCACAGCAAGTTTGAGGCTGTAAAACTTTCATCAGTAATCGACTTTCTTGATGAGACCGTCTTCCATCATCCCATCTCTGCCTCATTTTAATCTATTTCTGTGTTTATTGTGATTTGATCTAGTGTTTTCTCTTTGCTTTCTAGTCATGTAAAATGCTGAGTTTGATAATAAACTTGGGTTCTGTTGATTCATATACTTGCAATTTGAATGGCATTTGCAGATTGAAATGCATTTTTACTGTCCATAAGCATGCACCATGTTCAGATACGCAGAAGTTAAACATGTTTTTTGGGCACAACAATCCCAAGTTTCATACTTTATATAAGGCACACACACAAATCAACAGTGTTCCCGCACTCAGCAAGCGGATCCACTGTCTATTATTAGTAAAGGCATAACCAATTTTAGAGGCACTTCAAGGAACACCAGAAGAGGGAATTTCAAATAGGTGCATCCATACCCTATGCATTTTACGAATTAAAGAGAGATCTGAGCTATGGATATAAAACATTTCAAAGCAATAATTTCGGAATTACTTTTGAAGTGAAAACTCCGATTTTCAAATCAATCTACCAATGTCAAAATAAAATTGGACCGAATCAATCATCATGCCAAAAGATAACAACTGTGCATTGATTGAAAGGTTGTAGGCGCCCAAATATGTAAATTATCCTCTCTTTTTTTTTTCTTCCTGTGTAGTTAAATTTCAATGATAAAATCACAACATCTCATGGATTGAAGAACATAACACTAGCAAGTGCAGGAATCGATGTCACTGAAATAAATCATTTACATATAAGATAAGTATTACACAACACGTTTTTGGGATGAACAAGTCAGCCAATAAGCAATAAGCTTGGAAAAAGGCCCTAGAAGTAAGCCCATCAACACAGATTTGACCTAAGAGTACTTCTTTTTGAGACTCAGATCCTTTGCATTAAAATGCGTAGGACACGTATCACAATTGAGTTAAATTTTTCATCAATCTATTAACGACATATCGTACGAATAAATTTAAGGCACATTTGCCACCATAATATTATATAATACACACACACACACAGGGGTCTTTTTTTGTATATAGTTTTTGAGTGGTGTATTTGCATTAATATGGTGTTTTGAAAAAAATTCATACAATATGGTGTTTGCAATATAGAATTCGTCAAAGACGGATTTAACACTGAATCCGCCAAAGGCGGATTCAATAAAAAAATATTTGTGTACTGAATTTGTATCGAATTCAGTGTAAAAAATATTATTTTATTGAATCCGCCAATAAAATCCGATCACCAAAGTTAGACTCAGAATCTACCAAAATAATATTTTTTTATTGAATCCGCCAATGTCGGATTCTAAAACACCATATACAAGTAAATTTACCCATTTTATCATATTAGTGTTTTCTAATATTATCTACATCGCATCTCTCACTATACAAGGGGTCCTATATTTTTCTCTATTTGTTCGAGTGTGTCACACTCAATTTCTAGTAAAGTTAAAATAAATTAGGATTTGTCTCTCCAATGTCGTTGGGATCAATAATGAAAAGTGGAATTTTAAGAGCAGTTTTTAATTTTTAATTTTTTCTTTACAAAACTAAAAATGGTAAACTGGAAATGAAAATGAAAATCGAATAGGTTAGTTTTCAATATAAGAGATCCACTCAACTTTTTAAACTTTTTTTTTTTAGTCACTTAACCATTATCCTTAGAGTATTGATTAGCAAAACCCAATATATTATTATTGTTTGAGCATAAATCACCTGCAATTCACCAAACCACATCTCTCATAACCAACATGTCATAGCATAGTCTTCAAGCTAATATATCACACCGGCTCACCCTCTTTTTGTTTTTTATCAAAGTAATGCTATATCATGTTTTATTTTTCTTCTCTCTTATTCATTTTGTTATTAATTGTTTGTCGAGGTTTTCGGTTTGTTTTGATAGTTTTTGTTTCGTTCGCTTATTTTGGTCTTAATTTATTATATGATTTGAGAGGCTAAAAATCTTCTAATTGAAACTTCCTTTTCGATTATTCATTTTATGAAACTTAAATATTGATAATTTTGGTGACAAAACTCAAAATTGATTACTAAATCTTTTCATATTCTTTCAAATTTTATTTTCTTATAAATATTTTAATCAATAAAATCAACCTGACATATACTCATTTTATTAAAGAACTAGTGGTTTTAAGTTTCTCATTGGCATTGCACCATACGATACAAAAGAGCAAGTATTATTTGTCAAGCTAAAATTAATCTTTTTTTAAATTGTATTATTTTAATTTGTTATTGTTTTTTGTTTCTTCCATTCTGCTTCTGTCTGTGAATAATTTTTATGGATTCGATTTGCGTGAACTACCTATAAAATTCAAGATTAAATTGATTCCTAAAAAATGTTTTTGTCCAAATATGTTTAAAACTGGTTGATTTTAGTCCTTACACTTAGTTTGTCAATACTGAGATAGTTAACCGGAAGTCACGTTTTCCAATTATGTGTCAAAATACTCATCCATATTGACCCGTTGCTTGCTTAAATTTTAACGCTGACAGCGCAGCCTTGTAAAAATATATCGATTGGTGGTTAAATTAGGGCATATGAAGGACGATAATACTATAATATATACAAATGATTGCCACTTGATGTTTATATTGCTACCTAATATAATTTGATTAAGCTTGTTATATAATCGCTCCTCAGCTGTTCTGACTTGTTGCACATAGATAGCATTTCATTCATTCGTTCACCACTTGAAAGAAGATGGCAAAAACATACGAGGGATGTGCAGTGGGAATCGACCTTTGCACTGCGAACTCTTGTGTTGCAGTGTGGCAAGACCAACACCAGCGAGTGGAGATCATCCACAAGTCCACAACGACCAAGGCAACATAATAACACCTTCTTTTGTTGCTTTCACTGACAACCAAAGGTTGATTGGTGATGCTGCTAAGAATCAGGCTGCCACCAACCCAACCAATACTGTCTTTGGTATTCAATCTTGGTTAATTCATGGTTTCTCATCTCATAAGTTTCTAAATTTAGGGTTAGTTAATTGGATGGGTTATGTCACCGTTATTTTGTTAAAAAGGTAAAATATATTTATGTTGAAATACGATATAAAAAGGGGAGGACTTCTTTTGTTTTTCAATAATATTTTCATGCTTAAAAAAATATAGTTTTTAGGAGGTCGAAATTGTAGCTTTTATTTTATTTTGTCTTTCTTATTGATTTTACTATTTTTTCTTTAATTTTTAAAAAGTTCGTAAAAAGATATAAAAAATAAAAAGTACTTATTTTGTATTCCCCCCACCCCAAAAAAAAAGCACATATCCAAACGAGTTGTTGTTCTTAATTTTTTGGAGTCATCATATATATGTTTATTGTTATTCTCGTTCAACTATTACCATTTATTTATTTTACATGAAGTGCCCTTCTTCTCATATCTACTCCCACCGTTATCTTCAATCTCAAAAATAACAAAAGTAATAACAGCAAAGAGTCATTACTGGCCTCAATCTCATGCGAATAATCAATGATCCCACTGCCGCTGCTATTGTGTACGGCCTTGACAAGAGAGCTAATTGTGTTGGAGAGCGAAACATTTTCATATTTGACGTTGGTGAAAGAAGGTAATTCCGTGTTGATTCCGTTGACAGATCAGTAATATATACACCATTACAAGATCAATACTAGGCTATGATTAAGCTATAATTACGGAAGCTAATTATGCACTTGCCTAATACAAGATTATTGACTTATTTACATTAATTCTAATACATTAATTCTAACACACCCCCGCAGTCAAAGCAGGAGGTTTGCGAATGCTGAGCCTGTCCCGAAAATCTTCAAATAGAACTAATGGAAGCCCTTTCGTGAAGATATCTGCAATTTGATAACGCGACGGGACATGTAAGACACGTACTTGTCCACGAGCAACCTTTTCGCGAACAAAATGAATATCCATCTCAATATGTTTAGTGCGCTGGTGTTGAACAGGATTGCCAGAGAGATAAATCGCACTAACATTGTCACAGTAGACTAATGTAGCTTTTTGAATAGGACAATGAAGCTCCAGAAGAAGGTTTCTTAACCAACAGGACTCAGAAACGACATTCGCGATCCCGCGGTATTCAGCTTCTGCACTAGAACGAGATAAAGTAGCCTGCCGTTTAGAGGACCAAGAAATCAAATTATCACCAAGAAAAACACAATAACCAGATGTCGAACGTCTGGTATCGGGACATCCACCCCAATCAGCATCAGTATAAGAAAGGAGAGTGGTTGTTGAAGACGGATAAAGATGCAACCCATAATCCAGAGTGCTCTGAATATAGCGTATAATGCGCTTGAGAGCATGCATGTGTTCCGCCATTGGATTATGCATGAATAAGCAAATTTGTTGCACAGCATATGATATGTCGGGCCTCGTGAAAGTGAGATATTGCAGGGCACCTGCAAGGCTACGATAATGTGATGCATCATCATAAGGTGTGTTAGAAGTAGCACTCAACTTCGGTTTAGTATCAACCGGAGTCGTAGTGGGCTTACAAGAAGACATGCCAGCCCGTTCAATGATTTCTTCTGCATACTTTTTCTGGGATAAAAATAGACCACCTGCATGACGAGTTACAGCTATACCCAAGAAATAACTCAATGGCCCCAAATCTTTCATGGCAAATTCTGAACTAAGATGGGACATGATAGACTTGCGAAGATCATCAGAAGAGGTAGTTAAGATAATATCATCCACATACAGAAGAATGTAAGCCATATGAGTACCTTTACTGTAGATGAAAAGAGAGTGATCTAACTTGCTGTGAGAGAACCCAATAGTGGAAACATAATCAGCAAATCGCTTATACCAAGCCCGAGGAGCTTGTTTGAGCCCATACAAAGATTTCTTCAATAGACATACATAATCAGGATGATTTAGGTCCCGAAAACCCATTGGTTGATGCATATACACAGTTTCGTTCAGTTCTCCATGCAAAAACGCATTTTTAACGTCAAGCTGATGTATAGGCCAAGCTTTCGAGAGAGCAAGACTAAGAACAATACGAATAGTTGCCGGTTTAACCACCGGACTAAAAGTTTCACCACAATCCACGCCAACCTGCTGAGTTTTGCCATCACCTACAAGTCGGGCCTTATGCCTCTCAAAAGAACCGTCAGAATTTTCTTTATGTCTAAAAATCCACATAGACCGAATAATATTCACATCAAGCGGACGGGGCACCAACTCCCACATCTTATTTTTAATAAGAGCATTATATTCATCATCCATAGCCATTTTCCAATTTGGGTCTTTAAGGGCCGACACGGGATTACGAGGAAGAGGGGATTTTGTGACATGGGTAAGAAGGCCGTACTTTTTGTTTGGTTTGAAAATCCCATGCTGACTTCGTGTGACTGGCCTTTGGCTTGGATTTGGAGTGGGCTGAGCTGAGGGTGGTCTTGTAGGCTGAAAGGTGGGGGGAGCAGTGGACTGGTCAGTAGGTGGAGTAGAGGTTGGGCTGGGAGAATATGTTGTTTTTAAATGGTGGACTAAATAGGGTGACAACCCATCATCCAAAAAATCAAATGAATGTGGGGTTGGAGTGTGCAGCTTAGCGAACGGAAATTGGGATTCATCGAAGATTACATGGCGACTAAGAATGATTTTGTTTGAGGACAAGTCATAGCATTTGTAGCCACGATGATTAGATGGGTAACCCAAAAAGACACAGGGGGTGGATCGGGCTTGAAGCTTATTTATAGTGGTAGAGGGAATAAGGGGATAGCATAAGCATCCGAACACCCGAAGATGAGAATAAGTTGGGTCTTTTTGATAGAGAATTTTGAGTGGGGATTGATAGGCTAAATGTTTGCTTGGAAGAATATTTAGAAGGTAAGTTGCCATTTGTAATGCGTGATGCCAAAATGATGGTGGTATAGAAGCATGGGCAAGTAGAGTACGAATAATGTTGTTAATGGTTCGTATTTTTCGTTCGGCTTTTCCATTTTGGGATGAAGTATGTGGACAAGAAAGGCGGAAAGATAAACCATTAGCTTTACAAAATTCCCAAAACGGCCCGTTATCGAATTCCCTACCATTATCACATTGAATATTCTTTATTTCCCGTTCAAATTGAGTGCGGATGAAGGCTCTAAAAGATAGGAATGTGGAAAAAACTTGAGACTTTTTAGACAAAGGAAATGTCCATAGAAAATTAGAGTAATCATCCAACAAAAGAATATAATATCTATGGCCCAAAGAGCTCAAAACGGGGGATGTCCAAAGATCACTGTGGATAATATCAAAGGGCATAAAAGTGCATGAATTTGAAGCAACAAAAGGCAATTGAACATGTTTTCCAAGCGGGCAAGAATGACAAACATGATAATTATGAGTCTTATTACACGCAATAAATTTATTTAGCCTAAGGGAGTCAAAAACAGAAGCTCCTGGATGACCCAATCGTTCATGCCATAAAGATGGCGCTAAAGCTGCAAAAGTTTATGGCAATGTGGCTTGATGTGTGGTGATTGTGGAAGTGATGGGATAAAGTTCGCCCCGACTATCACATCTCATTAGATGCTTCCCTGTCTGAAAATCCTTCACAGAAAAACCAAAAGGATCAAATTCAACAGAAACAGAGTTATCAGTAGTAAATTTCCTAACTGACACTAAGTTTTTAATAAGTTGAGGAGCATGAAGGACATTTTTTAGAGAGAAAGGAGGGTTCGGGGAAGACAAGGTTGTGTGACCATGACCACAAATTGGAATTGAATGACCATTCCCGACAATTATGCCACGATTATTATTGCTCAAATTAAAATAAGACGAGAGATTACCTGGCGAGGATGTCATGTGAGAGGTTGCACCAGTATCCATATACCAGTTTGAGTCCGGAGGAGTAAGCCCAAGTGTGTGCATTGCCTGCTCAATGTCAGTTGGTGTATGAGTTGTGGCAGAAAAAGCCTGTTGAGGCTTGGGTCCAAGAACTCCTGCTGCTGGGTAAGCTGGGCGTTGCTGAGAATTGGGCCTGGCCCAAGGAGTGGATGGGTAAGGACATGGAGGGATAGGCCAAGGCATCCACTGCCAAGGCCACTGTGCGCTATTCCAACCTCCCTACCAAGGTTGCTGCTGCCACTGCCACCACTGCGGCCACCGCCCTTGCCACCACCGCGGCCACCACCGCGGTTTTGACCCTTGTTGTTGTGGCGTGTTTGACCCTTTTTGCCACCACCGTGGTTACGATTTTGAGGGTAGTTGTCTACATATGAGGATGCATCGACCGACTCCCTAGCCACCATTGCTGCAGCAGAACCGGCAGCCACCTGTTTTGCCATGCCCGCCTCTTCCAAAGTAAGCATAGATCGGGCTTGGTAGAATGGGGGAAGCGGGTTGCTTTGCCGTATGAGTGTTCCAACACCACGATAGGCTTCAGTGAGACCGGCGACCATTTGAAGAACGAGCCGGTTATTTGAGACCGGTGCTCCGACGTTCTTGAGTTGATCTGACAGTACTTTGAGCCTTTGACAATACGCAGAGGCAGTCGGGAAATCCTCCATGTTTGTGTGAGAAAATTCTTGCTCAAGGGTGACGGCACGTGAATTTTTGTTATCTTGGAATATGTCACGCAATCGATTCCAAGCCTCCATTGTCGTTGAGTCGGGTTCAAGAATTGTGTGCAACAAGTCACTAGAAATCGTGGCATAAATCCACTGGAGAACCGTTGCATCGAGGGTCGACCATAGCTCTTTTTCATCATCGGTTGTGGGCACCTTCTCCTTGCCTTGTTCCGGTGAGATGATGTGGTTGATAACCTTATGTGATCGACAGTGAATTTTGAAAAGCTCCGCCCACATCGCGTATTGGACGTTCTCCATCTCAAGAGTAATGGAGATGTGGGCCTTGATGTTTGAAACAGCAAGAGCAGGGTGAAAGGGTGATTTTGGGTCAGACATAAGGGCTGACGAAGGAAGAAGAGGTGGGGTTGGGAGGAAAAAAAAAAAAAGGCGCGGCGAAAGCGTGAAGGAGAGGAAATGCGTCTAGTCTCGTGATACCATGAAAGAAGGTAATTCCGTGTTGATTCTATTGACAGATCAGTAATATATACACCATTACAAGATCAATACTAGGCTATGATTAAGCTATAATTACGGAAGCTAATTATGCACTTGCCTAATACAAGATTATTGACTTATTTACATTAATTCTAATACATTAATTCTAACAGTTGGAGGTGGTACTTTTGATGTTTTTCTCCTTACTATTAAAGATAAGGTCTTCAAAGTTAAGGCCACTGCTGGAAATACTCACCTCGGCGGAGAGGACTTTGAAACTAGAATGGTGAAATACTTTGTAGAGGAGTTCAAAACGAAGAACAAAGTGGACATTAGTAGGAATCCAAGAGCCCTGAGGACATTGAGGAGAGTGTGAGAGGGCAAAAAGGGAACTCTCATAAGTCGCTGTTACCCATGTTGAGGTGGATTCTTTATCTCAGGGCATTGACTTATGTTCATCGATCACGCGTTCCAGGTTTGAGGAACTCAACATGGACCTCTTTAGAGAATGTATGAGTACAGTAGACAGGTGTCTTGTTGATGCTAAGATGGACAAGAGTAGTGTACATGATGTTGTCCTTGTTGGTGGCCCTTCTAGGATTCCTAAAGTGTAGCAGCTATTGCAGGACTTTTTCAATGGGAAGGATCTTTGCAAGAGTATCAACCCTTCTGTTGCTTGTGGAGCAGCGGTTCAGGCTGCTTTGTTGAGTGAAGGCGTTAGTAATGTCCCAAACTTAGTGCTATCAGGTGTTACTCCGTTGTCCCTTGGATAGGCGATAAGAGGAGATATCATGAGTTTAGTGATTCCTAGGAACACTACCATTCCTGTAAAGAAGACGAGAATACATCACAATTAAAGATGACCGATGTCTTGTTGGGATTGATGTCTATGAGGGTGAGAGGACAAGAGCTAGTGATAACAACTTGCTAGGTCGGTTTTATATGCATATCTTTCTTCAAGTTCCTCGTGGTTATCGTTTCTATGTAAGCTTTGTTGTAGATGAGAATGGTACCTTAACCATCACTGCTGATGACAAAACTACTGGTAATACAAATGAGATTACCATAACCAATGACAAACGAAGACTGTCAACCGAAGAAATGACAAGATTGATTAAGGGAAGCTGAGATTTACAAGGCTGAAGATAAGAAATTCCTTGAGAAAGCTGATGCTGTGAATGCCTTGGATGATTATGTTTACAAGATGCGGAAAACTTTAAATGATGTTAATATCAGTTCTAAGCTTTCCCCACAGAACAAAAAGAATTGAAGATTAGTTCTGCGTTTGGCAAGGCCACAAAATTGCTTGATGGTAGTAACCAGCAGCAAGATACAAATGTGCTTAAGGAGAAGTTAAAGGAGGTTGAAAGCATCTTTGAACCCATTAGACGCAAGATCAGCTAGTCTTTTTTGTTGGTTAAGATTTGTGGGGTAAAGAAACTTGACAGTTTGCAAATGCAAGAGTAATGTTATTTTAACATTTAAAAAATGGATATCTCATTTAACATTCACTTGATGAGCTTGTTTAGTCAAGTGAGTAGGGATCACAAATTCATCTAATAGTGTTAAATTAAAGTGAATGTCACATAAAACATCTACTTTTTGAATTTCAAAATAGCATTTTTCTAAATGCTATATAGTATATAGCTTTGTATTCGATATTTTCTCGTGAAATTGTTAATATGCAATAGGCTAAACTAACTTGCTGAATTGATCATTGAAGGAGTTCCCTTTCCTTGGGGTTGCTAAAATTACCTTTTTTTTTTGTGGGGAAATTTATTGCTTATGTTTCTGATGATAGACCTTGGGCTGGGTATATTGTTTGTGCATAAAGATAGAGATTAAAAACACATGCTTCTGTTAGTTGATAGTAGTATTGCTCTACTTAAAAATTTAACCACAATGAATCGGAGGAGTTATTGTAACAGTGTAATGTAAGGGTGGTATTCGTGTATAAATTAAACACGTCAGGGTTGCAAATTTCATCAAGATTTGAAACCCATTATCTTACAAACTTCCACATAGCAAATTTATTGGAGATTTGAACTCCCATTAACCACTGTGGTTATGAGCAACCCATTATGTTGCAATCCGTATCCAAGTAAATGACTGGAATTGAACATGTGTATGATTTAGGTGTATCCTTTGGTTAGAATTATCAGTTAGAGATGCAAAGAAAGAGTTTTAAGTATAAATTGAAGCAATGTTCAAGGTGAAGTGCCGATGAAAAACAAAGATGTTTGATAAACTCGAGTAGGATTTTATACGTTAATATGTAATTAAAGAAGTACTTTTTATTAGAATTAGAAGTTTTTAATTTGATCGGATAGAATAGATATAGAAGTATTTTTTTGTTGTTGATAAAACTATAATTAAGAAAGGGTACGAGTGATTTAGTAGAAGATTAGTTTGTCTTTTTATAAAATTAATGATATATTTTTAATTTAATAATTTTAATAAATAATCAATAGTATTCTTTCTCTTTTATTGCTTCTGCTTCTATCAGAAATAAGTCCCTACTGCTGCTAAAAAAATAGAAAAACTGATTATATGCTTTTTTTTTTAAAAAGCATGAAGAACCATATAATTAAATCTTAGAAGTATTTTTTCAAAAAAAAAATTGAAAACAAACTTTTTTCCCTCCCAAAAACTTATCCAAATGAGAATATAGTTGCTGTCCCCAAAAGAGTGGTGTATATTCAGTGAATTGAATGGTTAATTAATGGGAAAATCTTTATTAGCAATGATTACACATTAACCCCTTGTTTTTAAAATTTCACTTTATGGTGGTCAAAAATAATTTTGTTGAAAGTAAATGAAATAATACTTTTCATTATAGAAAAGGTTATCTTGAGATAAAATCTTATTATTATTTTCATATTAATAATTAAAAGTAATTTTACTTTATTCTATTCAAATAAAAATTATTTTCTTAAACTTATTATTAATATACTCAAAATAAATACAAACCAATTTTTTAAAATTAGTTTTTCTAAAAATAATTCTTTTCAATTTAACTGTGCGAGGGATTAAGATTGAGTACAATCCAAACAAGCACTGATAAAATTGTTTGGATTACTTGCTTGTAGAATAGATCAGTTGCTTATTTAACTAATTAGGTCACCAATGGCTTGAAAGAAAAGACAGCTAGTGGTGTTTAGGTTATGGCATGTGATGGAAATATATTTCATATATTAATGACTGCCACTCCGTTTCTGTCGCTACCAAATTTGATTAGCTCTGCTACAAATCTTGGTCTTTCACTCTGTTTCGTGAAAATATTCACACGTTTATAAATAAAAAAGCTCAAACTACCAACAAGTCCAACAAAAAGACAGCCAACAACCTGGAGGTGAAGCCTCACAAATATACTTTTATGATTTTAGCATTTAAGAGATATTCTATGGAGATTGAAATCAGCTAGTTTTATAAATATTTGAATTAAAATTAATATTAAATTTTAAAATTAATTAAAACCAAGACTTTCTTATTATTCTTCAAGAAAAATATATTTAAACTTGATATTTATATTGATTTGACTGCTGTAATCCTCTCATAAGCATCCTCATGTTCACTAAATGAAGGAATATTTAATTACTTTTTAAGTTTTCAAGATATTTATTTCTATATTTTTTTATGATATTTATTTGTCCAGTTATAAATATACACATAAATTAAGAAAAAGGTTGAGATTTAAGCAACACTCAATTTTCGAAAAATTTAGATGTGTTTTATCAAATTATCCTTACTATTTACCTCTTTATCCTTTAATTATCTTTCATATTTTCTCCACTTACTCACTTATTTTCTATCCTCTACTATTTAATATGGGTATGATTGAAAAATATAATCAATATTGTCCAAATTTCTTAAATGAAGGACTATTTATGCAAAAAAATGAATTTTTAGGATTGAATAAAGTATTTTCAAACGGAGGAAGTATTAAATAAGAGAATAGTTAGAAGACTTTTAGGAGGCTATACCTTCATTAGTAACACAATTGTAATGCAGTTTCTTTAATTGAAAAAATAAAAATAGTAACGTAGCTTCCTCACAATAACGGTGTAGATTCCTTGAAATTGGAATGAATGCTTAATGAAATGGGAAAACCTTTATTAGCGACTATTATTCTATTTCACTAAAGTTGTTTGGATTACTCGCTTGTGGAATTGACCCGTTGCATATTTAAATCATAACGACACCGTTGCCTTGGAAACTATAATATATAAATAATTGCCACTTGATATATTGCTACCTAATTAAATTTGGTTAGCCCTGTTTTATATATATATTTCTTGTTCTTCATCCCTCCCAAGCTCTTCTAACTTTTAATTTTGCATATATAGCATTTCATTCGTTCGTTCACTTGAAAGAAGATGGCCAAAGAATGCGAGGGATGTGCAGTGGGAATCGACCTTGGCACAACGTACTCTTGTGTTGCAGTGTGGCAGGATCAACATCAGCGAGTGGAGATCATCCACAATGAACAAGGCAATAGAATAACACCTTCTTATGTTGCTTTCACCGGCAATCAAAGGTTAATTGGTGATGCTGCTAAGAATCAGGCTGCCACCAACCCAACCAATACTGTCTTTGGTATTTAATCTTCTTTTAATTTGTTCATGGTTTCTCATCTCGTAAGATTCTAAATTTAGGGTTAGTTAATTGGATGGATCTTTAATTCTGTCACTGTTATTTTGTTTTGAAATTTACAACCAAAAAAAAGAAGAAGCAGCTAGACTGTAATTTATGTGAAAATATGATTTCAAAAGTTCTTCTTTTGTTTTTAAATATATTCGTTTTTTGAAATAATAATATCCCTGTTCATTTTTTGAAATAATAATATCTTTTTTATAAGGAGATCGAAATTGTAGCTGTTATAACATATCTTTTCTTTCTTTTTCTTTTTTTAGTGATCGATTTTACTTTCTTTATTTTTTTTAAAACGTTCATAAAAATTTAAAAAAATCAAAAGTAATCATGTCATAATTTTTTACCCAAATTAACACATCCAAACGAGTTGTTGTTCTTAATTTTTTTATTATTTCGGAGTTGTTATTTTATTATTTCTATAAATTTATTATCACTCTTATTCAACTAATTAACATTCATTCATTTTATACGAAATAACTTTCTTTTCATATGTAATCCGACCCTAGTCATACCTTTCTTTTCGCCCCTATATGCGCTGAAGCTAGCTAGAAAGACATGGGTTAGATCAAACACTAGAGTTACGAGGAAGAGATAGAAGATTGAGGTTTTTGAAGACTATTTTTAGAATACTAAATAAATAATAACTAAGTGAAAATGACCATAAACATATAAGAATGGCGAGCCACTACCGTTTTGGTATACTTATTCTTTCTTTGTTTCCAAGTAAATAACTAAGAGCAATTACTATTTTTTCAGATGCTAAGAGGTTAATCGGTAGGAAGTATAGTGATCCCATTATCAAGAATGACCTCACCCTATGGCCATTTAGAGTCATTGCTGGTGATAATGACATACCAATGATTGCTGTTATGTACAAGGGCCAGGAGAAGTGCCTTTATGCAGAGGAAATTTCATCCATGGTCCTCAGAAAGATGCGTGAGATTGCAGAGGCATATATGGAATCGCCCATAAGTAATGCAGTAATCACAGTTCCTGCTTATTTCAATGACTCTCAGCGTAAAGCAACCCAAGATGCTAGTGCCATTGCTGGTCTCAATGTAATGCGAATAATCAATGAGCCCACTGCTGCAGCTATTGCATATGGTCTTGACAAGAGAGCTAATTGTGTTGGAGAGCGAAATATTTTCATCTTCGACCTTGGAGGTGGCACTTTTGATGTGTCTCTCCTCACTATTAAGGATAATATCTATGAAGTTAAGGCCACTGCTGGAAACACTCATCTCGGTGGAGAGGACTTCGATAACAGAATGGTAAACTACTTTGCAGGAGAGTTCAAAAGGAAAAACAAGGTGGACATTAATAAGAACCCAAAAGCCCTGAGGAGGCTGAGAAGTGCGTGCGAGAAGGCAAAAAGGATACTCTCATACTCTTTTGATACCATTATTGAGGTTGATGCTTTATTTGACGGCATTGATTTCTCTGCATCAATCACTCGTGCCAGATTTGAGGAACTCAACATGGACTTCTTTAAAGAGTGTATCGAAATAGTAGATAGATGTCTCATTGATGCTAAGATAGACAAGGGGAGTGTACATGATGTTGTCCTTGTTGGTGGCTCTTCTAGGATTCCTAAAGTGCAGCAGCTATTGCAGGACTTCTTCAATGGGAAGGATCTTTGCAAGAGTATCAACCCTGATGAGGCTGTTGCTTCTGGAGCAGCGCTTCAAGCTGCTTTGTTGAGTGAAGGCATTGAGAATGCTCCGAATTTAGTGCTGTCAGATGTTACTCCATTGTCTCTTGGATGGGCGATAAAAGGAGATATCATGAGTGTAGTGATTCCTAGGAACACTACAATTCCTGTGAAGAAGACAAGAGAATATATCACTACTAAAGATAACCAAGGTGTTGTTGCGATTGATGTTTATGAAGGAGAGAGGACAAGAGCCAGTGATAACAACTTGCTGGGTCGGTTTTATCTGTGTATCTTTCTTCAAGTTCCTCGCGGTTATCGTTTCTATGTAAGCTTTGCAGTAGACGAGAATGGGATCTTAACTGTCACTGCTGAGGAAAAAACCACTGGCAATAAAAATGAGATTACCATAACCAATGACAAACGAAGACTGTCAACCGAAGAAATCACAAGATTGATTAAGGAAGCTGAGAATTACAAGGCGGAAGATAAGAAATTCCTTGAGAAAACCAATGTTGTGAATGCCTTGGATGATTATGTTTACAAGATGCAGAAAGCTTTGAACGATGTTGGCATCAGTTCTAAGCTTTCCCCACGGGACAAAAAGAAGATTAGTTCTGCAATTGGCAAGGCCACAAAATTGCTTGATGATAATAATGACCAGCAGCAAGATATAAATGTGCTTAAGGAGAAGCTAAAGGAGGTTGAGAGCATCTTTGAACCCATTAGAAGAAAGATCAGCTAGTCTTTTCTGTTGGTTTAGATTTGTGGGGTACAGAAATTTGACACTTTGCATTTACCTATGTTAAATAAAACTAGTTTATACCTTTGTATTGGATGTTCTCTTGAAATTGTTAATATGCAGTAGGCTAAACAAACTTCAGAATTGATCCTTTGTTTTGGTTATGTTTTGCATATACTTCTGATGATAGGCCTTGGGCAGGGCATATTGTTTGTTGACTTTGTTCTAATAAAGATAGAGACAAAAAACAAATAACCTATGCTTCTGTTAGTGGACACTGAAGACACCCCTGGAATTGCTATTGTTGTGCATCAGTGTTAAGATGGACCAAAGAGGAGGTTTGTGGCTTACATTTGTTTGATTCAATGTGGTTCCCTAAATTCAGTTTATTCTTGATTAAATGTTTAGAGTCCATTCGATTTAGATTTTAATAGAATTACTTTTGAAATAGTTAAGGTTGAAAAAATTGATTTATGTATTGTTTGGAAATGGTGTTAAAAAAATGAATTTAAAAGAATCATTGTGAGATGGAAAAACAAAAGTTATCTTTCATTGGAATCAATTTTTATCAAAGTGAAACACTTCTCCCAAAAATATAAAAGCAAAACAAACAATTTCCCGTTCTTCTAACCCACTTTTGATGGCCACAACGAAGAAAAGCTGCTATCCAAACAGGCTACATATCAGCAAAGAGACTTGGAAGAATAAAAGTGGTTGCTCTACTTAAAAATTTAACCTCATTGAATTAGCAGAGATATAGTAGCATTGTAAGAGTGGTATTTGTGTATAAACACATCAGGGTTTCAACTTTCATCAAGATTTGAAACCCATTATCTTACAAACTTCCACATAGCAAATTTCTCCGAGATTTGAACTCCCATTAACCACTTAGGTCATGGGAAACCCTCTATGTTGCAATCCCTATACAAGTAAATGACCAGTTGAACATGTATATGATTAAGGTGTCTCTTTTGGTTAGAATTATCAATAAGAGATTCATATAAAGAGTTTAAGTTTAGTTGAAGCAATGTTCAAGGTGAAGTGCTGATGAAGAACAAAGATGTTTCACAAACTTGAGTACCAACCGTGAGGATTTTTCAAAAGCCAAATCCAACTTATTAGAAAAGGCCTCCTTCGTGGCAATACCCAATTTTCACAGATTCATCAACCTGCTATTCAACTTCCTTTCAACAATCTTCACAATGAGCAATTTATCTCACCTCTCATTACTCATCTTATCCTCAATGTTTTTCAGATCTGCGATTCTTTGTGCACACCTAGACCTAGTATTAGATATTTTACTTCTCAGTGTTTGTTTTTAATTTTTATGCGCTTCTGCCTATAATTCAAGCATGAATTATTAGTTTCTGATTTTAGTAGTTAAGCACTTAACCCCTGTCATCACTTATTGACTTTCATGAGTTATGTATTCACTTTCCTCCTTGAATTTGTATGCGTTAATTATTTTTGTCTGAAAGTTAATTTTTTAGTTTCTAAAACTATAAAACATGAGTCACATTCATCCCGGACTATATTTTCGTCAATATAATAGGAGTTTTACTTATGTGTCGTATTAATTGATGTGTAATTGATGGGCTTATATTCTACTTAACATCTGTCAATTAAATTACATAGAGATAAATATAATTAACAACTACAATATGAATTTTACATTTATGTAATATTGTTAAAGATATTTGATATATGTTAACAATTTAAATCTATTATTCAATCATGCCACTACTAAAGCCAAGTAGAATATCAAACTATCATCAATATGTCACTTAAGATGGCTACTAGTTAATAAATGAAGTTAGTGACTACAAAATTTATTTTTAAGTTTCTGGGATCAAATTTATGACTGTAATATAAGGGACTAAAATGAACATTTGCTAATTGGTTTAGCATCAAATTTAACTTTTACTTGACTTGTTTGTCTGACTCTTCAATTATTACATTTTTGACATTTTCAGATTGGATTGACAATCCCAAATGGTTGGCATTTTATTTTTTCTCTGAAATGGTTGACATTTATCCAGCTTGTGCTGTTGGGCTGGGAGGGAGGGAGGTGTCGTTGTTGAAGCCCGACACACCATTCCTCGTGAAACCATTGCTAGAACCTTCCAAGCAACAACCAGGAGTGGACACTAGACGTCATGAATGAATGGAACTCCTGAAATTTATTTTATAATATTTATTTTCCCTTCCTTTGTGCTGAGTTTGTTATAAGTTATAACCAATATCTTATTTCACGGGTGAGCTGATAGAGTTATTGAGTGCACCATGTATGTAGGTGTAATGTGCACCCTACCTGCTTGTATATATTTCTCAACCAAGAAGAGAATGCGAACCAAAATTTATTCATCGTGTATTTTTTTAATTTCAAAAAGAACTTTTATGCTAAATGAAAATAAAATTTGATGCGAGCTCTCACTGCCCGCAACAAATTAAAAATTATTAAAGTAACTAAATTACACAAAAAATGTAATTAGTGTGCAATTCAGGTCGTTTCACAAGGAAGAATTCTAATTGATTCAAAAGAATTGGGGGGATTTTTGAAGTTGTTGAAAGTAAAATTAAATTGAGATAATATGATTGGAAGAATTACCTGCACAAGAATTCATTAAGAGTTGTTCAATCATCGATTCAAAAGATAAATTCATGATGATGGTTACTTTCATTAGTCATGCTATCACACAACAATGACACAATTCTACTTAATGGTCATACAATCGCACTCCCACTAAGGGTTTGATTAACATATGCACTAGTAATTCATAATAATGGTTCTATGAGCCTATGCCAATTTAATTATCAATTGCAACAACCTAATCCCCAAACGGAGTTAATTTTAATCCCTTACCAATTGGGTGTAAATTAATCAATCAACTAAATACCCCAATAGAATCCCAATTATGCAAACGAATGAACATACAATCTGGCAGTCCTCAAAAATATAATTGTAATAATCATCACAACTAATATTAAAGAGAAAAGATAAGAGGGAAAGAAAAACCAACCACGAATTGCAAATAATATTGGGAACCTCAAGAACAATCTTAATATTCAGTTATCCTTACATAAGGTAAAAGAATTACTGCTCCATAGAGGAAGTTTACAACCAACGTCAAAGAAAAATGATAAAATCTAACTCAGAAAATACTAAAATTCAACAATGATTAGGAACCCTAGCCTAGAGAGAGAGTAGTGAGAGAGAGAGAGAGTTTTTTAATTTCTCTAAACTAAAAAATATAAAAGTCTGAATTCCTCTCTCAAAAGTCTCCGAAACAGAGTTAAAAACAACAAAAGATTCAAAACGCGGAACGAAGTCGCGAAGTCTCGCTGACGTGAAATCACTCTATACGCGAACACTGCAGCCAAGTTACCTTCTCTAGTAACCGCTATAGCGGTCTGGGACTACTGCTATAGCGATCTTGGCCTTCAAAAGACTCACCCACGCTGAAACCAATTTCACTTATAACTGCTATAGTGCTCTGGGACGGCTATAGCGGTCTTGTCCATGCGTTGCTGCCAAATTTCCTCCTTGCAGATAGCAGTCTTAGCAATCCTGGTCCGCATCCAAAGTTCTTGTGATAAAGCTCCTGAGTCATTTTCTTTAATTTGGCACCCAAAGGGGAGTTCCTGTTATTCAATAAAGCTCACATAAAAGGTTAATAGCACAAGTGATTTTCAAAACCAATTATTTATCTCAAAATGGTGCTAATAACCATGAAATTACTTAACAATGCAATATGAGAACAAAGTGCAGACTCACCAATTAAGTATCAATTAAACACAATTCAAATGCAAAATATTTAGAGTTAGGATGGAAAATGGGTGCATAAATACAACCCATCAAAATTCAACTTACATTTTTTAATTTTTTAATTTTCATTCTTGGAAATGCAAGATATTATAGCAATATCTGATATCAATATATCAAGTTGACTTTATGCTTAGCGATTTGAAGACACCAAAAATTATATACAGAAAGCCAATGCGTGCAAGGATGTAATTAATGGCATCTTGTGCTGGCAGTGGACCAGGACAGGCTTACAGGTTCTGTCTTTTTTTTGGTACATCGGTGACCAACCCTTACAGGTTTAGTCTAAAAAACATTTGCAGCTACCGAAATAAAATGAAATAAATGTTATTACAAATTTTAGCCCATTTGAGTACGCTGGTTTTGGACAAATAAATGTTATTATTGAAACTCTCCAGAAAAGCTGTTCTAAAAAAAAAAACCTGCTCTCAAAGTTATTATCCAAAAACTGTTTTTAAAAGGTCATAGTAATTAATCTTGAAGAGTAAAAGCACTCTAATATTTTAGTTTAACCAAAAACGAAGAAGAAAAATTGACTAATGTTTCTCAAAAATCAAAGTATCCCTCCAAAGAACATTACCATACTCACTCTTAACATTAAATCCCTGAGACCTGCACCATAATTGACTTCGATCTTGCTCCAATATCCTATGAACAGATCTTAGTCACATCCCCCCCTGTACTATTAAATTATATGTATAATTATTACAAACCTTACTTAGTGAATGATTCTCTTGTACAAGGAAATAAAAGAACGATCTTCTTCCATATTATTATCTACATCACACCTCTCACTATATAAAGATGTGTGTGATAATTTCATAAATTTAACTTTTTTTTCAGTAAATTTTATAAATAAAAAAGAACTAAGGTGGTTTTCACCAAATTATAGGAGAGATCCAAGTAATTTATCCTTAATTTTAATATCATAGATAACTATTTTACTCTATTAACAAATTACATAATATATGTGAAATTTGAGCTAATCAATATAATAGTTAAACACTTTTATCCATATGTTAATACATAATTGAATATATGTGAAAAAAAAAGAGACTTTTACACTATCCATCCGAAATCAAGCCATTTGCTGAAAATCAATCATTGGTTTATGGTTTATTTTATAGATAGTTGGATAGATTCGATTTATGTGAACTGCCCACAAGAATTAGGGTTAAATATATTTTTGGTCAATGAAAAACAAGTGAGTTTAGGCTTTGGTCTCTGAAAAAGTTGGTTTTTAGTTCATACTTTTTAAAATTTATTTAGTTTTATCATTGGCAATTAGTCTATCTCTTTTAAATACTGAGTTGCTTAATAGAAAGTCACGTTATCAAGTCTTATATGGTGATAATATGTACCAAAATTCTCACTTAATAACTCATAAAATCCAACCCATTAATTGATCTTATTAGATCTAATAACTCATATTATAGAAGGTTTTGACACGTATGATCATGATTTGACACATGCAACTAGTGATTACTACCTTATAGGATTTAATAAAGGTTTTTCTTTGGTCAGTTTAGTATTTAATAGAAATAGACTAACTGTATAGATTAAAACCCAAGGATCAAGGATCAAAATCAAGGATAGATAGTTTTAAAAATATCTAGAAAAAAAAAATCAAGGATCAAAATCAAAACTTGCTTTTTTCTTTGGAATTGAAAATATATTTAAGTCTAATATTTATATGGATTTTGTTAACCAATGCCACTTTTTAAGAAGATAGAAATGAAAATTTTCAATTGTTTCCAAATATTCAAGCCATTGAAAGATTATAAAGTTTATTTTTTAAAATTAAAATTTACTACTTCTAGTTATCTTAATCAGTTAGGAAAATCTTTTTTATATTTATTTGACTACGGTAGCACAATAGTAATGCAGTTTCCTCACAATGGCGGTGTAGATTCCTCGAAATGAAATGCTTAATGTGATCAAGTTTAATAGCGGCGATTACTCATTGTTTAACGAAAGTTGTTTGGATTACTCGGTTGTGGAATTCCTTCTTTTTTTTTTTCTATTGTTTACGCGCTTGTAGGATTGAACCTTTTCCTTGCAAAAATATATCGAGTGGTGATTAAAATAAATAAGGGCATATATAAATATGAAGGAAAGATAATAATACTATAATATATAAATGATTGCCACTTCATATTTCTATTGCTACCGAATGATTTAATTTGATTAGGCTTAGTTATTATATATCTTGGTCTTCCCTTCCAAGCTCTTCTGACTTTTTTGCATAGCATAGCATAGCATTTCATTCATTCGTTCATTACTTGAAACTCAAGAAGATGGCAAAAAAAAATGAAGGATGTGCAGTGGGAATCGACCTTGGCACAACATACTCTTGTGTTGCAGTGTGGCAGGACCAACACCAGCGGGTGGAGATCATCCACAACGACCAAGGCAACAGAATAACACCTTCTTTTGTTGCTTTCACTGACAACCAAAGATTGATTGGTGATGCTGCTAAGAATCAGGCTGCTACCAACCCAGCCAACACTGTCTTTGGTAATTTTTCTTCTCTTCTTTTATTTCGGGCTTCTTACAACTTTCTGAATTTATGGCTCCTTTGGGTTGATTTCTTTGGAAAAATATTTTTAACGCTATTACTAATGTATTTCTACACTTTTGTAAATTGATATTCCACAAGTATTAAATTAAAAGAAAATAACTTCCATTTATAAAGGAAGAAGCCCAAAAATAGCTGTTTCAACTTTGCCCTGTATGCACTTTAGCCCAAATTGCATGATTCGCTACAGATAGCTAATAAACATAAAAAATGTGGACTGGAAAGATGCATTTGAGGGGCATGTGCCATATATTATGATATATTAATCTTTGAGGGGTTTGGATAGTATACATGAACTCTTAGGTTCAAATGGCAATGCAACCATTGTAATTTCAGAACTACTCTTCGTTTTGCATAATTGTTCTTTTCTCATTTTCAAATGCATAGCTAAGAGTCAAAACTATTTTTTCAGATGCGAAGAGATTGATTGGAAGGAAATACAGTGATCCCATTATCAAGAATGACCTCACGCTTTGGCCATTCAAGGTCATTGCCGGTGATAACGACAAGACCATGATTGTTGTCACCCACAAGGGTCAGGAGAAGCGCCTTTATGCAGAGGAAATCTCATCTATGGTTCTCACAAAGATGCGTGAGATTGCAGAGGCATATCTAGAATCTTCTGTAAAGAATGCAGTAATTACAGTGCCTGCTTATTTCAATGACTCTCAGCGTAAAGCCACCAAAGATGCCGGTGCCATTGCTGGCCTCAATGTCATGCGAATTATCAATGAACCCACCGCTGCAGCTATTGCATATGGCCTTGACAAGAGATCCAATTGTGCTGAAGAGCGAAGTATTTTCATCTTTGACCTTGGTGGGGGTACTTTTGATGTTTCTCTGCTTACCATTAAGGACAAGTTATTCGATGTCAAGGCCACTGCCGGAAACACTCACCTCGGTGGAGAGGATTTTGATAACAATGTGGTGAACTATTTTGTAGAAGAGTTCAAAAGGAAGAACAAAGTAGATATTAGTGGGAATCCAAGAGCCCTGAGGAGATTGAGAAGTGCATGCGAGAGGGCAAAAAGGACACTCTCGTTCACTACTGATACCATGATTGAGGTAGATAGTTTGATTCAGGGAATTGACTTCTCTTCATCAATCACACGTGCCAGGTTTGAGGAACTCAACATGGACTTCTTTAAAGAGTGTATGGAAATGGTAGATAGATGTCTCATTGATTCTAAGATAGACAAGAGTAGTGTACATGATGTTGTCCTTGTTGGTGGCTCTTCTAGGATTCCTAAAGTGCAGCAGCTATTGCAGGACCTTTTTGATGGGAAAGATCTTTGCAAGAGCATCAACCCTGATGAAGCGGTTGCTTATGGCGCAGCAGTTCAGGCTGCTTTGTTAAGTGATGGCATTAAGAATGTTCCAAACCTGGTGCTATCTGATGTTACCCCATTGTCTCTTGGTATAGACTTAAGAGGAGATGTCATGAGTATAGTGATTCCTAGAAATACTACTATTCCTGTAAAGAAGAGAAGAAAATATATCACTATTGATGATAAACATACTGTTGTTCGGATTAGTGTTTATGAGGGTGAGAGGGCAAGAGCAAGTGATAACAACTTGTTGGGTTTCTTTCGTCTTTCTGGCCTTCCTTCTGATCCTCAAGGCCATCCTTTCTATGTATACTTTGATATAGATGTTGATGGTATCCTTAACGTGTCTGCTGAGGATGAAACCACTGGTATCAAGAATGGGATTACCATAACCAATGACAAAGAAAGACTTTCAGCTGAAGAAATTAAAAGAATGATTGAGGAAGCTGAGAAATACAAAGCTGAAGATGAAAAGTTCGTTGACAAGGTTAAAGCAATGAATGGTTTGGATGATTATGTTTACAAGATGGAGAAGGCCTTAGAGGGTATGAGAATCAATTATGGTCTTACCCTACTAGACAAGGAGAAGATTAGTTCTGCAATTGCTTTGGCCAGAAAGTTGCTTGATAATAGTAACCAACATGAGTAAAAAAATGTGTTTGAGGATCATCTGAAGGAGGTTAAGGACATCATTGAACCCATTATGCGCTACGTCCTTTAGTTCTTTTTAATTGATTAAGGTTTTTTTGTACAGAAATTTCATTGATGATGTTATCTAAAGGTGTTTTTGAACTCAAACAACTGTGCTTGAGGATTATGAAGGAGGTTGAGAGTATCTCTCAATTAAATGCATAATGTTTTTGCTATACTCTTTCGTTTGTTGTTATTTTTTTGGGGCACAGAGACTAGCGACTTTGCATATGACAAATGCAAATCTTTATGACTGGTGTTATCTTAAAATAGTAAATAGTTTTGCATTGGATGATCCCTCAAATTTGCTCCTTTGTAATAGACATAAACTTGCAGAAATGTATTGTACATGCATTGTAAATGTATTGTACATTGTATATGCATTGTAAATGTATTGTACTTACATCGATCACATGGTAAAATTGTACTAGAAATGTATTGTACATTGTATATGCATTGTACACTTGATGCGCTATTCTCTTTGGTTGGAGGCTTTTGTATAAAAATGTTATTTTTATTCACAATTACTTTCATTTATCACTAGATAAAATATGAGATCCAAATGGATGAGAGTGTCTCGGTATGATATCTCACACATTGTGAATTCAAATAACACCAAGGAGGTCCCCATTGAGATTGAAGCCCCACCCAACACTAGCTTAAGGTACAATGTTCGGTAGGTTTTCACAAACGATTCCATATTTCCATTGTAGATTTATACCATTTGGATTTTTATCTTTCAAAGGTTTAGTTTATTTGAATGTTTGGCAAAGTGGAACCCAGAAATGGGAGAGATCCAAATCAATCAGCTAAATAAGAAACCATAGAAAATGGGCTAGATGTTACATCTTATTGGAAAACCTTCATATAATGAATTTATGATTGTGCACTCCTATCTTTTATAGTATTTACTTAGTTTAAACCTAATCATTGTGGAACTTCAACACTCACATTTAAAATTCTAACATTCCAAGCGTAAAACCCAACATGATATGCTCTCTCGTTAGTATTCACAGCAATACCAAACACAAAGTCTTGAGCAAGACTCTAGCCAGAGTTGAGAACACACCCTAGCACAAACCAATTGTTGTGTATGTATAAAGGCGAAGGGAAGAAGGGAAGAGGGGACCAGGGGTGCTACGGTTCCCCCCAAATTCAACATTTTTATTGTATAATTATATATGCATATTTTGTATTATGGTCTCTTTAAAAAATTCAGCTATTTCTACACATAGTGTATAATGAATAACAAAAATCTCTTGGTATAGTAGCATATATGGTATAGAAGTATGAAATATATAAATGTATATAGAATATATTTTTTGAGGTTTTTCTCTTATTAGTTTTTTTATTTACTTAGTGGAATTGCTACTTACTTATTAGTTATTTATGATACTTTATTTTTATGTTAAATGATGTGTTGATAAACCAATTTTTTTAGGTTGACCTAGAGATATCTAAGAAAAAAATTATTGATTCATTTGTTAAGAAAAAAGAGATGATGAATGATGAAACAAACTCTAATTTACTAATACCTTGGATAAAAAAAAACCTATATAGTGACTCATTTTATACTTTCAATATGATAACTTATTTTATTTTATTTTTATGCTATTTATGTTAACTAATTTGGTCTCCTCCTCTAAAATTCTTGGCTTCACCCTTACATATGGATTTCAAATGCTTGGCCCTATCGAACCATTGGCTTTGATTTCAGTTAATTGGGGAAATTAAAGTAGTTAGGAGGAGCCCAAAAGCTAGGAATATGCAAATTAAATCAACAAGTCAAACGCAAGAAATCAAAAAAACGGTCGAACATCATATCTTGACCGAAAATTTTAAAATGTGTCTATGAGTACTTTTATCACATATACTATTCACTTAGTTTAAACTTAACCAATGTGAAACTTTACTTGAAATTCCAATAAAATTCGAGTATGTTCTTGAATTGAATGCTTATATAATTAATGGAAAAACGTTTATTAGCCATGATTATACTCATAATTAGTTATGTAAAATTGAGCTTGAATTTACTTTTAGTCTTTATAAATATAGGTAGTTTTTATCTCATTCTCTCTAAATTTCTTTTTTTATATTTTGTTTTTAATTCCTTCGTTTCAAATTTTGTTCTTATATAGGTATGTTAAAATTGTGCATTTACTATTTACCACTATTGAAAATTTTCATTTTTAAATTTTATAAATATTTTTAATTCTTCTAAACATCTTCACTTAACAGTATTGAGCTAACGCTGGGGATTAAAAATAAATGTTAGAAAGGACTAAAAGTTAAAAAAATTAAAATTAAAATAGTTTATATTTATAAAGATGGAAAATATGTTTTACGTCTAAAATTATATTAATTACTCCCTTGTTGAATGAACCATTTGCTTATTTAACAACTGAGTTGGTCGTCGACATTGAAAAAAGATATAGCTTGGTGAATGGTGATAACCTTGTCGAGGCCTGTGATGGAAACATAATAAATACAGAAATGATTGCCATTCATATGTCTATTGATGCCTTTGATCAGGTCTGCTATATTCCATTATTCCTTGATATTCCCTCCTAAGCTTGACTTCTGACATTTTGGACAGAACTTCATCCATTAGTTGAAAGAGCATGGCCAAAAATTAAAAGGGATGTGCTGTGGGAATTGACCTTGGCACAACATACTCTTGTGTTGCTGTATGGCAGGAACAACACCAGCGGGTGGAGATCATCCACAACGACCAAGGCAACAGAATAACACCTTCTTTTGTTGCTTTCACTGACAAACAAAAGTTGATTGGTGATGCTGCTAAAAACCAGGCTGCCACCAACCCAACCAACACTCTCTTTAATTTGGTAATTGTTCTTCTTTTCTTTTATTAATGGCTTCTCATCACTTCTTAATAGCTCCTTTGGATGGAATTCTAAACCCGAAAAAGGATTTTTTGTGCTATTTTTTTAAAGGGTCTTTACAGAATATAAAATTTAATTTATAGTTAGATGTAAAATCAGTTTATATTCAGATATATAATATTAAAAGATTTATTATTTAATAGGTGTTTATTTTCACTTATATAAACATATTAAGAAATGGAGTAAACTCCCAATTCGGTCCCTGTCGGACAATGTCAAAAGTTGGACACTTAATAGTCCCTGGATAGAAAATATTAACAGTGTTAGTGACGATTTTATTAACGGACAAATTAACCCTAACGTCATTTACACAGAAAAAAAAATCCCCATCGTCATTCTCTTTCTTCCTTTATCCTCTTCATCACCATCACCACCACCATAAATCGCAAGGAAAGTAGCCTTTTGTATGCGTATCCCCTTCTCTTGTGTTGTATTCTCTTCAACTCACTCATTCTTTCATTCATCTTTTCTTCTCGATAGCTCCTAAAATTCTCACGTGTGACTTTAGTAGTACAATTCTTCATTTTCCTTCTAAACTTTTTTTTTTTCAATTCCTTCTTTTCAGTAATTCAAAACAAAAATTAAATGCAATGAATAACTTTATATTATGAAACTTGTTTGATGCATAATTATGTGTTGCTAATTCATTAGCTAAATTGCATTCCATTTTCATTCGTAGCATAATTATAGACACTAATTGCTTCATGCAAATTCTTCATGTTAGTTAATTCAGGGCATAATTATTTTGTTATTCATAAATCATGATATTACAAACTTTGAGAAGTATTTACATGTTGATTGATGAATGAGTTAGCATCAAAATAAAGAACTACTGATAGAAGAGAGATCTTGTGATTCTCAATAGGTTTACCTGTTAGATTGATTAGCATCCAATTTAAGTCTTTGTTTTTGTTTTTACTGTTCCTTTTTTCTTTTTTTATTATTTCCTTTTGTTGGGGGGGGGGGGTGGGAGAATAGGGGATGGTTGCTATGTGTTATGATGGTGACAGTAGTAGTGGTGGTTGTGATGAAGAGGATGACGGAAGAAAGGTGATAGGAGATGAGGATTTTTTTTTTTTTTTTTTTTGTGTATAAATGATATTAGGGACCAATTCATCCTATAATAAAATTATTACTAGCATCGTCAATGTTTTCTATTTAGGGACCACTAAGGACCTGTTTTATTTGCTGTTTTTAGTTTCCAGTATCATCAATTCAATTTTTAGTTTTTTCTTCAAAAACAATTGAAAACTGAAAATAGCAAACTAAACAGTCCCTAATATCAGGAACTAAGTTGACACTTTTCAATTATCAAGAACCAACTTATCCAATAATGAAATTATTAATAATGATTAGATAGGCTTAAAGTTAGATATATTAAGGACCAATTTAGGGTTTTACTCTAAGAAAATGATTGAATATGCTTAAAGTTAGCTAAATTTAAGTATATTTTACAATACTACTTTTATTACCTACTCCAACACTCTCTCTCATATTTAACCTATCTACACAATCTCTCCCTCATACACATACTATGAGTTAATAAGGGTATCAAGGGAAAAAATAATTAATATTGTTTAGAATTCTTAAAAGAATAAATAATAATAGAAAGAAATTTGTAGATAGGGACTTATTAGAAAATGAAAGGAGTAATTAAGTGATAGTGACCATGAATAGAGAAATGGTGACCCTCTTCCATTATAATTATTCATTTTATATCCATTTAAATAACCAAGAGTCAATATTTATTTTTTCAGATGCAAAGAGGCTAATTGGTTGGAAATATAGTGATACCATTATCAAGAACGACCTGAAGCTTTGGCCATTCAAGGTCTTTGCGGATGATAATGACAAGCCCATGATTGTTGTCACTTACAAGGGTCAGAAGAAGCATCTTTATGTAGAGGAGATCTCATCTATGGTTATCACAAAAATGCGTGAAATTGCAGAGGCATATCTAGAGTCTCCTGTAAAGAATGCAGTAACTACCGTGCCTGCTTATTTCAACAACTCTCAATGTAAAACCACCAAAGATGCTGGTGTCATTGCTAGCCTCAATGTTATGCGAATAATTAATGACCTACCACTGTGGCTATTGCATACGGCCTTGGCAAAAGAGGTGATTGTGATGGAGAGCGAAATATTTTCATCTTTGATCTTGGTGGTGATGCTTTTGATGTGTCTCTCCTTACTATTAAGGATAAGGTCTTCAAAGTTAAGGCCACAGTTGGAAACACTCACCTCAGTGGAGAGGACTTCGATAATAGAATGGTGAACAACTTCGTAGAAGAGTTCAAAAGGAAGAATAAATTAGATATTAGTGAGAATCCAAAAGCCTTGAGGCGGCTGAGAAGTGCGTGTGAAAGGGCAAAAATGGCACTTTCGTACACTTTTGATACTGTTATTGAGGTTGATGCTTTATTTGAGGGCATTGACTTCTCTGCATCAATCACTCGTGCCAAATTTGACGAACTCAACATGGACTTCTTTAAAGAATGTAAGGAAATAATAGATAGGTGTCTTATTGATGCTAAGATGGACAAAAACTGCATACATGATGTTGTCCTTGTTGGTAGCTTTTCTAGGATTCCCAAGGTGGAGCAGCTATTTCAGGACTTGTTCAATGGGAAAGATCTATGCAAGAGCATCAATTCTGATGAGGCTATTGCTTATGGAGCAGCAGTTCAAGCTGCCTTGATGAGTAAAGGAAGAATTGATAATGTTCCAAACTTAGTTCTATTAGATGTTATACCCCTATCACTTGGTGTACGGATAAAAGGAGATGTCATGCATGTAATGCTTCCTAGAAATACTTCCATTCCAATACAAGGGAGAAACAACAATGTTTTACTGCTGTAGATAACCAACCTAATGCTCAAATTGAAGTTTATGAGGGTGAGAGGACAAGAGCCATAGATAACAACTTGTTGGGTTTTTGTCATGACTCAACTTGGACACGTGAGAAACCATATTCTCACGTAAGCCTTGTGACCTATATAATCTCTACATGCACATTTAAATTATGAAAAATCCATGAAATAAGTCTTTTTCTACATACAAATCACTAGATCTTGAAATCATATTTATAAAACTAAAATGTCTTAGTAACTTTCAAAGGTTAGTATCATAATATCACAAAATATGCATGAAGTCCTTTACATATAAAGAGTCCATGGAAAACATAGATTATACAGTCCAAATAATATCCTGATATACAAGACTATGCAAAATCTAACCGTGCCCTACAGTCTGAGATCTTGCCTGCATTACACTGGAGTACATGTAGAGCGAAATATCGGACACCTCACCTAATGAGCTTAGCAATTGAAATCTAACACTGCTGGGAGGAAGATGGTGTAGGAGTACCCTCAGCAGCTACAGTATCTGTAAATTATGAAAAAAAAAATAGAGGGGTGAGTTTTGTAACTAAAACTCAGTGAGCGGATTATCACCTGGAAACCCCATCATGGGACACCAAGAGAAGATACACAACACCAGAGTAATAGTAACAGTAATAAAGTATCGCAACATTTCACAATTATAATCAAGTAGCAAATCTTAACTTTCTATAGACTGACCTAACAATATTCTAATATAGAAATAGTAATCTTTGCTCTGGCTACACACATCATTTGTGACGTAACAAAACTCTGAGTATAAATCTCTAGTCATATTTGGGCGTTACGTATTGCCGTCCCCGGTATGACAATAAATTCTTTGTTATCTCTAGCGCTAGATTACTTGGTATTAAGATTAACGGATTAACTGTCATTAACTCACAGCCTGTTTCTCTATAGTTACTGCCAGCTCAACTAGAAATTTCACTATTTTCTCTATCATTTCCAAAGTCTTCTATCCTAGGGTTCAAAATCTCTCTTTATATAATAACATGCAGTATCAGAATTACATGATCATAAAAGTAGCTCTAAATGATTAAATTTGCACTGCAATTATACAAAAACTCATCCTCAATAGTAAATGTCTCGTGGTTTTCAAGAAAATACATTTTCTTATTAAACTAATAATTCATAACACAATATTTCTCAAAAATCTCAATAGTTCATAAAATAAACTCTAAAATCATATATACTCTTATGTTTTAGGTGAAAATAGATATAACCATCAACATAGAAGTTACATATGTGAACCCACTCACCTGGAGTGGCAACAGACACAGGAATAGCACCAGCAGAGTTTTGGGAATTAAAAATGGCACTCATATCTATCATTGAAGCAATAAAATTCTAGATTAACCTCTAAACAACTTAAATTTACACTTATTATAGTAAAGGAACTTCCTTCCTTGAACCTTTGAGGAATCATTAAAAATTCCTCTAAAACAAGAAGGAATTAGAGAAAGGAAAGCAAAACTATGATAATCACATACCTTAATACTTGAAAGATGAGAAATTCAAGTTGGATATGAAGAAAAATGAAGTTTTGGGGGTGAGAGGAGGTGGAGGACAAAGTTTCTTGATTTTGGGGGTGTGTGGAGTGTTTGTGTTTTGAACCCCGAAATAGGATTTTTATTGAAATTTTGAGCGCTGTAGCACTTATTTAGCACTACAGCACTCACCAGAGCGCATAATTTTAGTAACTGGCACTGCCTTACTATTTCAAGACCACTGTAACGCTTACCAGATTGGTTTTTCTCCCAACTTTGGACTGTAATTCAAGTTTTGGTATGTATTAGACTGAGTTATCTCAATACTCACTTATTTTAAAACATAAATGTTCTCAATTATTTTATTCTCCATTAACTTTAAAATATAAATATAAATAAGGAAATACCCCTCATTTAGATTTAAATAAAATATTAAAAAAATTAAAATCTCAACAAATCAAAATCAAAATTTTGGATTTTAGTTCAAATCTGGGAATTCCTATGATTTTATAAACTTGTAGGCTAAATTAGGATGTTTAAAGGTTTTATAAAATTTATTAAAAATCACTCTTTAACTTATTTTTCTCTAGAGAATAATTACCGAGACTTTTGGTCTTAAGAATATGGCTCTATTATATAGCCTTCCAACAACATGTTAGGTTCAAATTTAGTGAAATTCAGGCTCGGAATGACAGGTAAGAGTAACTAGCAACCGTTTCTGATTCGAAAAAATTTTCTAACATTTTTATTTAAACTAGGGTGTTATAGTTTCGTTAGTCTTTATGGCCTTCCTCCCTAATCCCCGGTGCCATCCTTTTAATGTATGCTTTGATATAGATGTTGATGGTATCCTTAATGTGTCTGCTGAGGATGAAGCCACTGGTACTAGCAACGGGATTACCATAACTAATGAAAAAGAAACGCTTTCAGCCGAAGAAATTAAAAGATTGATTGAGGAAGCTGAGAAGTACAAAGCTGAAGATAAGAAGTTCCTTGACATGGTTAGTGCAATGAATGATTTGGATGATTACGTTTACAAAATGGAAAATGCTTTAGAAGATATGAATATCAGTTCTAAGCTTAGTCCAGTGGACAAGAAGAAGATCAATTCTGCAATTATTTCAGCCAAAATGCTGCTTGATAATAGTAACCAGCACGAAGAAAAAGATGTGTTTGAGGATCATCTGAAGGAGGTTGAGAGCATATTGGAACCCATTATAGACAAAATCATCTAATTCTTTTTTGTCAGTTAATATTCTTTTAGGGTACAGAAACTTGACTTTTTGCGTGTGATAAATGCAAATGTTCAATAGTGATGTTATCTTCGAATTTTTATAAATACTTTTAGAGTTAGATAAAATATTTATTTCGCTTCATTTATTAATTGATATATTAATTTTATAGGTCATCACTGTCTCCCTCTTTCCCAACATTATTAATATAATATTAATGAATAACATAAAACAAATATTTTTTCTTGTTCCATCAAAGAATCTAAAAATTTCTCTATTATCTAAGGTCGTTTTTCAACTTTAAAACAGCTGTACTTGTGCATTATAAAGGAGGTTGAGAGCACCCCTTTCAATTCAATCCATTGTGGTTTTGCTCGATAGTACTCTTTTCGTTTGTTGCCAATATTTTTTGGGTACAGACTATATTTTTTACATGATTAAATGCAAATAATTTTGACTGATATTATCTTAAAATATTATGTAGTTTGTGTTGGTTTAAGAGAATAACTAAAGGATTTGATTTTAATGCACCTCTAAGTGTAAAAAACCATTATATTACTATCTAATTATTAAATATTGTCATGATCAACCAAAAAGGTTGACCGTCACATCTATTATCTTCAGTTTGGATTGATCGTCACATCTAGCCATATGCTATTATATATGAAAGTTTTCGGATAATGAACGTAATAGCCAATTAATTTTATCGATACAATAATATATAATTAAGTAATACTATAAATCTGGATACATTAAAATTATTCTTTTAAAATAATCGAATTGAACTATTTGTATAAATGTTTGTTGAAGTTGAAGTATTCAAATCGAATTTAAATTAGATTCAGTGTATTTTTCGAGCAAGCTCAAATTGTATTGAAGGACTCGTTTGGCTTAGCTTGAAGTCATATTACCCTTTTAAAAAACTGCATATTTTTAAAAAATAATTATCTTTTATAAAAGTTAATAGTCAACCCAAGACTTTCAATTAATATATTTTATATAGCATGATATTATTCTTACATATATTATAAAGTATTTTTCAATTTGTTTTCTTATTTCCAAAATTCAACGACTTAAATATATTCTTTCTTTTCGCACATCGACTAATTATGTTCAGTATTTAAACTCGTATGTTTTGTGTAACAATCAGGTTGACTCAAGCTAATTCAATTATTGAGTGGGCCATGATTGCGTCAGGTTTGCATTCAAAGAAATACGAAGAAACTACAGGGAAAATGAAAGCATAACTGGGAAGAAAGTGTGTTGGAGAGACAGAAAGTGGCTAAAAAGCACAAAAAAAGAAAAAAGTAAAGCATAGAACAAATGGTACCAGTGCGGAAGATAAGTCCGACATCAATTACATGTTATGACAAAAGGGGTTGATCCATCATATTTCTCATCCTCTCGTCATTTTACTCTTGTTTTCTTGTTTTTCTTCATTTATTATAGCCTTGACACATTATTTCAACTGAAGCTTCTCATATTTTTCTTCTTGTTTTCCTTATCTGCACATTCCGCTTGAAATTGTTGCAAGGGGATTTCGTAGTAATTTAACCGGGTCAATGAAAGGGGAAAAAAAAATGACGTGTAAATGGCTGAAAATTTAAGCAAGAGGAAAAGTCTTCCCAAGCTGATCCCTCCTTGATAAGGTGTCACTTGTTTTTTATTTTTTCATTTTTTACATTTTTTGTGGCTAAGACAAAATTATTGTTGCTTTCCTAAGGGTGGTTTCCACGAAATAAGAGTATGGATAGCCTGTTTGTTTAATATTTGTCTGAACGCGAACTAACGTTGATGAAAAGATGATAAAGAAAAGCTTTCACTCAGTTCGTGTTTGCGCGTTTGCACGGCAGACCAAACATACGCTAAAGTGTCGACACAAGTTAAATTATCAGTTTGTTTGACTCTCTGCAATTTCATAATCTTCACCGACTGATCGGTGTGGTTGGAGCATAGTTGACGTTGAATTTAAAGGGTGGTTTCCCATACAGTTTACTGAGTTTGTATCCTTTCTTACGCAAATGACGGGTAATTCATGAGAAGTTTTGGCAAAAAGCTGTCACAGAACACAGCATTGTTGTTGTTTAATTTTGGGAGAGCCACTGCTTTACCTCCTGAAAGATCAAATGATTGAAAAAGTAGCCTCTTAAAAAAATTATATGGACTTGTGGCCGATCCCATTCACTTGACAAATTAACCAAAATGTCAATTGAATTTTGTTTCTGATTCTTTTATGATTTATTTTGTCAAAGATATAAGCTTTGGGGCTAAAAGGGTCATTATACAATTCAAACTTGACATAAAATAAGCTATCTGTTAAAGATATCATTTTTTAGGACTTCTACAATGCAAACTTGGCATAAAACATGAAACGTAATTACTTGTGTTAATCAAAATTGAGACTAGTTGACATTTGAATGAATTTGTTAAAAAAAATAGATCTTTGAAGAGCCATAAATAAATATAATTTTATTGTTGGACTATTTTATCAGTGATATGATCTTTCCACGATAAAATCGTAATTCTCCCTTTAATTTAATATTGAGTTAATATTCATTTTAGTCCCTCACTTTTTATTATCGAGTCATTTTAGTCCCTGACTTTTAAAATGAGTCAAATTAGTCCCTAACATTACAAAATGTGAGTCATTTTAGTCCTTTAACCCAATTGTAATTAATTTTCTATTAATTAAATGATAATTAATAACATTAAGTGATACCTTGACATACCATATGTCATCTAAAGTAGAATATATTTTAAAATGACTTATTTTGATGTTTAAAATTATACAAAATAAGTCATTTAAATATTCATTATACATTTTAAATTAATTCATTTTGTACAATTTTAGATACCAAAATAAATTATTTTAAACTTCATTCTACTTTAGATGACACATAGTATGATAATATATAACTTAATGTTACATATCATCATCTAATTGATAAAATGTTAAATAAAAGTGGAATAAAGGACTAATTTGACTCACATTTTATAATGTTGGGGACTGATTTGACTCATTTTAAAAGTCATGGACTAAAATGACTCATGAGTGAAAAGTCAGGGACTAAAATGAGCATTAACTCTTTAATATTCTTAGTTGAAGTAGGCAGCTAAAGCCTTTCCGCAAGGCACCATAAAAAAAAAAAAAAAAAAACCCATTGCTTTGTTCCTTTTTATATTTCATACATGGTTATTTTAATATTTTCCTTTGCTTTATGTGTCATCAGTTATCACACCACCCTTTTCTGCTATTACATTTTCCATCCAGTCCAGTCAACGTTTGAGTTCTCTGGAGAGAGGCTTGCTTCATTGCGAAGGGTTGAGTCTGAAAGCAAAGCAAGAACAAAGGGCTCATTACCAAAGTAACATCAAGAGCAGTTTCTGGATTTTCTTTATCATTTATTTATTGTTTGAGGTAAATTTTTGAATATTTTTGTTCCATAACTATATGCTTTGTTCATTTATTTACTTTTTCCTTTTCATCAAAGGTTCATTATGCTTTGAGTTTGGTCTTCAACACTGCACTCTCTCATCATCATCAAGCACCTTTCTTTTCCTTCAGCCCCAACTTCTATTTAGTCCATGCTAGACATATAGTGAAGACAGTTTTTATAATCAGTTGGGTAATCGTTTCTTCTTAAGCGAGCTTTTTAGGTTCTTTAGGGCCACAATTCTAGAAAGCTATCATAATCTATCCTGTGCAAAATGTTTAGCTCATTGCTCAAACCTTGGCCATTAAATTGGAATGGTAGATGTATACAGTTACAGCATATGTTCTCAAGCACTGTGGATAACTTCATTTGATGAATATTGCTTTTAAATTTGTTCCATGTATATACAAATGCAATATGGAAATAGTTGCCTTATGATAATGTTATTTTTCAATTAGTGAGTAAGACGCTATGTTACCAGAGTAAATGCAATTACCGTAAGCCATATAGGTATACTGTATGTGTTGAATCAGGGGACTCTATTTATGGGAATTAAGCCTCATTTCTGATCTCTGATAGGATGATAATTCATTCATTTGATGAAGAAAATATATACTGTTTTAAGTATTGCCCTCAGCTAATTTTTATATTTCGTAACGCTATTTATAATGATATGCTAATTCTTTTAATAAAGTATAATCCTATTTTAACTCTTGGAAGACATAGATGTCACTTATTTTAATAAAGTGACGTTTTAAATTTTTGAAGGATTTATGTGATTTCAATGATCTTTAGAAGGTAATGATCGTAATGTGATGATTCCTTTACCTTTCAAAGACTAAAATATGGTTTTATCCTAAATTACAAGAGTAGTCTAACTTCTAAAACTAGAGTATATCAGCTACATAATTCTGATCCATAATTTTGTTAAAATATATCATAGCAAATAAATAGTTGGCTGAAACATAGTTATATAATACAAGAGTCACAAGAATGGAATCAAACCTGGGTTCTTTCTTACTTTAATTTGTACAAAAATTGAGCACTGTATCTCCCCAAGCCTGATACCACTTTTTAACTTACTCTATGTGAAAGAGGATGGCTCAAAAATATGAAGGATGTGCAGTGGGAATCGATCTTGGCACAACTTACTCTTGTGTTGCAGTATGGCTGGAGCAGCACTGTCGAGTGGAGATCATCCACAATGACCAAGGCAATAGAACAACACCTTCTTTTGTTGCTTTCACGGATAACCAAAGGTTGATTGGAGAAGCTGCTAAGAACCAAGCTGCTTCCAACCCAACCAACACTGTCTTTGGTAATTGATCATGTTTTGTTGGCGGCTTCTTATAACTCTATGTACTTACTCTCCTCCTTTCCAAGTAATAGCTAAAAGTAATTTTTATTTTTCAGATGCTAAGAGGTTAATCGGCAGGAAATATAATGACCCAATTATTAAAAATGACCTCATGTTGTGGCCATTTAAGGTTATTGCTGGTGATAATGATAGACCCAAGATTGTTGTTAGCCACAAGCGTGAAGAGAAGCACCTTTATGCAGAGGAAATCTCATCTATGGTTCTCACAAAAATGCGTGAGATCGCAGAGGCATATCTAGAGTCACCAGTAAAAAATGCAGTAATTACTGTGCCTGCTTATTTTAATGACTCTCAACGTAAAGCTACCCAAGATGCTGGTGCCATTGCAGGACTCAATGTTATGCGAATAATCAATGAACCCACCGCTGCAGCTATTGCATATGGCATTGACAAGAGAGCTAATTGTGTTGGAGAGCGAAATATTTTCATCTTTGACCTTGGAGGTGGTACTTTTGATGTGTCTCTCCTTACTATTAAAGACAAGGTCTTTGAAGTTAAGGCCACTGCTGGAAACACTCACCTCGGTGGAGAAGATTTTGATAACAGAATGGTGAATTACTTTGTAGAGGAGTTCAAAAGGAAGAACAAAGCAGACATTAATGGGAACCCAAGAGCCCTGAGGAGGTTGAGAAGTGCGTGCGAAAGGGCAAAAAGGACACTCTCATACGCTGTTGATACCATCATTGAGGTAGATGCTTTATTTCAAGGCATAGACTTTTCTTCATCAATCACTCGTGCTAGGTTCGAGGAACTCAACATGGACTTCTTTAAAGAGTGTATGGAGACAGTAGATAGGTGTCTTACTGATGCTAAGATCGACAAGAGTCACATACATGATGTTGTCCTTGTTGGTGGCTCTTCTAGGATCCCCAAAGTGGAGCAGCTATTGCAGGACTTTTTCAATGGGAAGGAACTATGCAAGAGTATCAACCCTGATGAGGCGATTGCTTATGGAGCAGCGGTTCAGGCTGCTTTGTTGAGTGGAGGTGTTAAGAATGTTCCAAACTTAGTGCTATCAGATGTTGCTCCATTGTCTCTCGGATGGGCTATAAAAGGAGATGTTATGAGTGTAGTGATTCCTAGGAATACTAGCATTCCGGTAAGGAAGACACGAGAATACATCACAATTAAAGATAACCAAACTGTTGTTGGTATTGATGTTTATGAGGGCGAGAGGACAAGAGCCAGTGATAACAACTTGCTGGGTTGGTTTAATCTATATGGTCTTCCCTCAGCTCCTCGCGGTTATCCTTTCTATGTAACGTTTTCTGTAGACGAGAATGGTATCTTAACTGTCACTGCTGAGGAGAAAACTACCGGCAGTAAGAATGAGATTACCATAACCGATGGCAAAGGAAGACTGTCAACTGAGGAAATAACAAGATTGATTAAGGAAGCTGAGATTTACAAGACTGAAGATACAAAATTCATTGAGAAGGTTAATGCTGTGAATGCTTTGGATGATTACGTTTACAAGATGCGAAAAGCTTTAAATGATGTGGATATCAGTTCTGAGCTTTCCCTGCAGGACAAGGAGAAGATCAGTTCTGCAATTTCTAAGGCCACAAATTTGCTCGATGGTCATAACCAGCAGCAAGAAATAAATGTGTTTAAAGAGAACCTAAAGGAGGTTGAGAGCATTTTTGAACCCATTAGACGCAAGATCAGCTAGTCTCTCAGTTGTTTATGATTTGTGGGGTACAGAAACATTGACATTTTGCATTTGCCTGTGTTAAATGCAAAATAGTTTATAGTTTTGTATTGGATATTCTCTTGAAATTGTTCCTATGTAGTAGGCTAAACAAATTTGCAGAATTGATCCTTGACCGCATTCTCTTCTTTTGGGGTGGTAAAATTGTTCTACAAATGTCTTGCATATGCTTCTTATAGACCTTTGTCTAGGTCATTGTTCTCATAAAGATCAAGGAAACTGAAAGGAAAAATGCTTCTTTTACACACCAAAACATTTCTATAAAGTGAAAATTGACAATCCCTCAAATGATAAAGACCCAAGCTTATCTGTTACTGATATGGAATGTTTTTTTCTTGTAATTTGACACTGTTGTTGTCATTTGTTGTTCATCAATCATCGGTATGAAGATGGGTCAAGGAGGAGGTTTGTAGCTTATATATTTTAGGTTCCGTTTTTTTTTTTTTTTTTTGTTCTCGGTATAGTTTCTCTATGCTTAATTAAACATTTAATAGCTTGCTATATAGGAAAGAAAACTAATAGATCAGCAAAGAAACTTGGACAAATAAAAGTGACTTCTCTACTTAAAACTTTAATGACATGGACTCAGCATAGATTTTGTAACAGTGTGGTATTTGTGTAACGCATCGTGGCAGCAAAATTCATCAAGAATTGAAACGATTTATGTGGCAAAATTCCACCTAACAAATTTTATCTAAGATTTGAACTCCCATTAACCAGAAAAACCCATTATGTTGAAATGGATATAGCTAAATGACCATGTATATGATTCAGGTTTCTCTTTGAGGGTAGAATTACCAATGAGAGACGCGTAGAAGGAGTCTAAATTGTATCAGTGGTCTATGTTAACACAATGTTCAAGGTGAAGTGCTGATTAAGAACAAAGATGCTTGACAAACTTCAGGACCAAGCATGAGGGTGTTTCAGAAGTTGTAATCTTTCTGTTTTTTGTAGGAAGGGAAGATATGCTTTGGAGGGACTTGGCTCTCAAGTGAGAAGAGTTGTAAAGTGAGAAAATGAGCGGTAACTATTATTGGATCAATAACTTGCATTGTGAGTGGATCCTATCAAATGATCTAAAGATATTTAATTCTTCACTTTCTCACTTTACGACTTTCCTCACTATAGAGGATCCTCATCTGCTTGGAGTTTCCTAAACCATAGATCTAAGTCCATTATCCTTCAATAATCTTTACCTAATTCTAACATTATATCGACTAATGCACTTCAACTGGATCAATTGAAGCCTGTCCTACCCTAACACATTGCAGGGATCAGTAACAGTATGATGCATTTCGACAATATGTTTTATAATATAAATATGCACTCCTAATGAATGGCAACTGAAATTAACGAAACCAATTATTTGTTTCCGAAGAACGTGAGCACACAATTCAAGATGATATCAGTGCAACATGGACTGAAATGACGCCACTTTAGAAGCATTTGGTGAAATATAGCTAATTGGCTATAGTTAATTTAGTAAAATATTTAAAATTTAATTTAACGATACAGATTATTAAGTAGTAATATACTACATTATACTTTTTGTAAAATGACTGAATATTGCTAGAGTATATAAAAACAGCCAATTCAATGACCCATTGTTTCCGTGAGAGAAGGGAAACAGTCCACAGATTCTCTACAGGAGGATGCAATGCATACTGTGTTATTCAAGTTGCATCAATGAACTCAAGAGGGGTGAGCTGAGTTATTAAACATTTTCTTTATTATCACACTTTAATTCCTTTTCCAATAATATTTGAGAGAATGTATTGCAAACTTGATTGAATAAATGAAAATAACAAGGTAATGAAAGGTAAACCTTGCAATAAACATAAAGAAATAAGGGAAGAGAAAATGCAAACTCAATTTATATTGATTCGGTCATTTTTTGTTGTCTACATCTAGTTTCCAAGTAATTCGCTTGAGAGTTTCACTAACTTTGGAGTCTTTACAGCTGAAGAACACTCTTACACTTTGAGATCTTTCACTCTGTGTGTTTGAGTCTCTTAAGAACAAAGAGATATTACACTCTTGTTCTAACAAGGGATGTCTTACCATTTATACAATTTCAATAAAGGATACAAAAATTCACTCTAACTAGAGGAGATATTACAAATTGAAGCGCTGGAAAATTTCTCAAAAAATAAACGTTTTGGCCAAAAGTTTGATGGAAAAAATGAGAATTGAAAACAAGTGCCAATTGATCTTTGGAATTTATTTTTCTATACTTTTAAAGTATATTAAATGATGGGTATTTATAGATGGGAATCGTGCAGATTGTTAGGGATTAATCCCAAAGATTTGTCTCTTCAAAACACTCTCATTTGGACATTTCTAGGTCTGGTAATCGATTACACAGTTCAAACTTTGAATTCTAGCAACTATCAAGTTCTGGACATGGTAATCAATTACAAGATTTTTAGAATTTAAAAAAATAAATATTGAACATAGTTTAAGTCATTTGTTTACCTTAAAAACACTTTTGAGCATTTTTCAAATATTTCCTTTCAAATCAAACTCATGCTTTAATAAATCAAATCAAAGTCTTCATTTAAAATAATTAAATTCTTTCAAATCAAATTTTACTTATAATCAAACTCATTTTATATTTTTCCAAAAGAAACTTGGTTAAAAGAAACTTTAATTAACTTAACAAGGGCTAAATAATCTTATTAAATAAAATTCTTTTAACAAAATAATCTAAGTCTTAATTAATCTAACTATTGAACTTTTGACTTGTACATCTCCAAAAAAGCTCCATGCTTGTCATTTGCTTATTCCATGCTACTACACTTCCATCTTTTTATCATTTGATTTTTTTTTTTTCATATCAGCAAAATCTACAACATAAATATTCACCTAACGTTGAAAACTGTCTATTCGAGGAAATATGATGTACTAAAATAATTATGGGAAATTATTAGGAAATCCACACTCGCTAACCTTCCGCTAGAGGATGCAATCAAGCGTGTTTTCAACTCCGTGTTTCGCGCAAGTGGTATGCTAAAATAACTAAGGATAAATTACCCCAATAAAAAAAAAAGGAAAAAGAAATGTATTTTGCAGCAAAGCCAAACCTGATGTTTTCATTTCCCTCTTGCATTATACATGTAGCTTCTGTTTCTAACTTCAATTCCTAATGAACAGCAACTGAAATTAACGAGACCAATTATTTGCTTCCGAAGAACGTGAGAACACAATTCAAGATGATATCAGAGCAACATGGACTGAAATGGAGCCAGTTTAGAAGCATTTGCAAAAATATAGCTAATTGGCTATAATTAATTTAATAAATATTTAAATTTAATATAACTATACAGATTATTAAGTAGTAATATTATACATTTTGTAAAATGACATGGGCCCATATCACACGCCGGATGGAATAAAGATTAATAGTATAAGACCTGATACGATAAGATTTGATAATATAAGACTTGATAAACTTTTAATATTATACCGTGTTTAGTGCAACATTATATAAGATATTATATTTTACATATTTTAATTAAATATTAAATAAAATAAAAAATTTTATTAATGATTTAAATATAATTTTTACAGATTATATTTATATAAATATTTATTAATTAAAATTTATTTTATTTTAAATATAATTATTTATTTCAATATTTTATAATTATTTATTATTTCAATAACTCATAAATATTAAATAACTCTCTTATATATTTTTAACATTTTCTATTTTTAATTATAAATATTTAAATTTTACTTTTAAAATAAATATTAACTCAAAATACTATTATTATTGATCCTTACTTTTATATATTACATATTATTTATTATTTATTTTAAATATTTATTTCTATTTAATATTTTATTTTATTTCATATTTATTAATTATAATTACTTTTTTATTTTTATTATATACAACTAGATTGATATCATATATTATTTGTTAAAAATATTTATTTATTATGAAATAATTTTATTTATAAATTTTTACTTATTATTATATATTTAAAAATTATTTTATTTTAATAAAATATTAAAAAAATAAAAGTAATCTTATATGTTAAAAGTGAATCAGGTCTAATATAGCCTTCTCATGCTGTATTAAATTATATAGCATTTTAACATATGAAGGGTTATGATATATAAGCTTATACAATACATTGTCTATAACAAATAACATATAAAAGCATAACATATATCATAAACTTATACTATTATACTTAATACAACATTCCAACCACACCCTAATCTGACTAGAGTATATAAAAACAGCCAATTCAACGATCCATTGTTTCCTTGAGAGAAGGGAAATAGTCCACAGATTCCCTCCAGGAGGATGCAATGAATAACGTTGAAAACTGTCTATTTGGGGAAATGTGATGTACTAAAATAATTATGGGGAAAGTATTAGGAAATCCACAATCGCTAATCTTACGCTAGAGGATGCAATCAAGCGTGTTTTCAACTCCGTGTTCCGTGCAAGTGGTATACTAAAATAACTAAGGATAAATGACCCCAATAAAAAAAGGAAAAGAAAAAGAAATATATTTTGCGGCAAAGTCAAACCTGATGTTTTCACTTCTATCTTGCATTATACATGTAGCTTCTGTTTCCACCTTCAATTCATTTATGAGCTTGAGTTTGGTTCTCCTTCGCTAGTGCTAGTGAAGCTTCTTCTCCAATTAAACTTCATTGAGAGATATGGCAGCAAAAGGTGAGGGACCAGCTGTAGGGATCGATCTAGGAACCACCTACTCGTGTGTTGCAGTGTGGCGGAACGACCATGCTGAGATAATCTTGAACGATCAAGGGAACAGAACGACACCGTCTTACGTTGCCTTCACCGAGACGCACAGGATGATTGGAGATGCCGCTAAGAACCAGGCTGCCACTAATCCTACCAACACTGTCTTTGGTAATAAAACATCTATACCTATAACTGAACATGACTGTTTTGCTTAATGATACTTCAACGCATCCGTTCATCCACCTATTTCGTCTCTCAGTTCACCTAATTTAGAGGTAACAATCATCACTAATCCAGGACACATTATATTAGTACTTAGGAGATACGACTTCCCTTTTTCTAAATTTCACATTCGATATTTTTCCCAATATTTGAGAAGATAAAGTAGTAATGATAGACTAATTAGAAAAAGAAAAGTAGTAATGATAGACTAATTAGAAAAGGAAAAAAAATATAGTAATGATAGATATATTACCAACTTGTTCTCCCCCCCCCCCCCTTTTTCTTTTTCTCTTAAACAGAACCTGTATGTTTCATTTCGTCGGTCCAATCAAATTTTTACCATGAATTATTCAAAATTGGGTAGTAAAAAAATTAGAAAATTGACCTAATTTCAATTTATTAGACTTTCAAGTCCCATATTTGTTAGGACTCCATCTGGTATTCGGGTGTATGGAAGACAGGTTAGGACAAGTTTCACAATATCAAATCTTGATCTTATTTTCTGATCAAGTCTTTTTTTTAAAAAAATAAAAATAAAAATCTAGACTCGACCTAAATAGCGGCATGACCTATAATTAGATTAGATCAAAGCGATATCAAGATAACTTACCCAAATTTATATATATAAAAAATCAATATCATGTTGTGGTGATTGCATTTTATTTTAAACCCTCCTACGTTGTTGTTTTTATCTAATTGTGAAGTCATTCTTTTTTTCGTAGAGAGATGTGCTGTTACACAAATTAGTTCAATCTATAAACCTCTCATAGTAAGTTGCATCAAACATCAAAGAGATAGAGAAATTCGACCCAAAAAAAAAACAGAGAGAGATAGAGAAAAGAAAAATTGAGTTATTTTGTTGCATCAAACTTCAAAGAGATAGAGAAGAGAAAAATTGAGTGATGAGATACATGGGCTATATAAAGTTCCCATAAAAAATGTTTCCCTACAACTAAACTAAAATACCTGTTTCTTTAATCATAGATTTTTAACTTCCCCAAAGAAGTAGACTCTAGTTAGTTAGTGGCTTTTATCAGTATTAAACTTTTCATGTATAAATTACTCCTTAAGGTGTATTTGATTGAGAGATAAAAATAGGAGATAAGGTTTTATATATGAGTTTTATGTGCAATTTTACACCAGAGCTCATCAATAAAAGCTTATCCATGATTTTTTACCTCTAATCAAACACACCCTTATAGAGGAAAAAAAAATGAACTCACTAAAAGAATCCATTTTTTCAATACATAATGCATAAAGTGTGATTTTCTTTATTTTTTTAACCCGCTCATTTATGATAAGCTAGATTCATTATTATTTTGTAGATGCAAAGAGGTTAATTGGCAGGAGATTTAGTGACCCTTATGTTCAGAGTGATAGGAAATTGTGGCCATTTAAAGTTATTGGTGTTGATGACAAGCCAATGATTGTTGTTAATCAAAATCGTGAGGAAAAGCATTTTACCGCGGAGGAAATCTCATCAATGGTCTTGGCAAGGATGCGTGGGATTGCAGAGGCATTCCTTGGATCAACAGTGAAGAATGTTGTTGTCACTGTGCCAGCATATTTCAATAACTCTCAACGTCAAGCTACCAAGGATGCAGGTCTTATTGCAGGCCTCAATGTCATGCGAATAATCAATGAACCTACTGCTGCAGCAATTGCTTATGGACTTGATATGAAAGATAATAGTGATGGAAAGAGAAATGTTTTCATCTTTGATCTCGGTGGTGGTACTTTGGATGTGTCTCTTCTCACAATTGACAAAGGGGTCTTTGAAGTTAAGACCATTGCTGGAGACACACACCTAGGTGGAGAGGACTTCGATGATAGAATGGTGAAATACTTTGTAAGTGAGTTTCAAAAAAAGAAAAAAATGGACATTAGTGGAAACCCCAAAGCACTATGCAGGTTGAGGACTGCATGTGAAAGAGCAAAGAGGACACTCTCATCTGCTACTGAGGCCTCAATTGAGATAGATTCTTTGCATGAGGGTATTGACTTCTACTCATCAATCACTCGAGCTAAGTTCGAGGAAATCAACAAGGACCTCTTTGACAATTGCATGAAGCATGTGGAGAAGTGTCTTGAGGATGCTAAGACGGACAAGGGTAGGGTTCATGATGTTGTACTTGTGGGTGGCTCCACTAGGATTCCCAAAGTGCAGCAACTATTGAGGAAATTCTTTGACAGGAATGATCTATGCAAGCGCATTAACGGTGACGAGGCTGTCGCGTATGGTGCTGCTGTCCATGCTTCTATATTAAGTGGCAATGCTAATGAAAAGATTCAAGACTTGTTATTGCGGGAAGTGATCCCACTATCCCTTGGCTTGCAGAAAGAAGGAGGTACAATGAATGTAATAATCCCTAGGAATGCTAGCATTCCTACAAATATGGAAGATGTATTTACAACACATTTGGATAACCAAACCCAAATCTTAATTCATGTTTACGAGGGTGAGAGACAAACGACCAGGCACAACAACTTGCTAGGAAAATTTGTGTTGGAGATTCCTCCAGCTCGTCGGGGTGTGCCTCAGATCATTGTTTGCTTTGAAATTGATGATAATGGCATCTTACACATAACTGCTAAGGAAAAAATGATGGGGGTATGCAAGAAGATTACCATCGTGAATGACAAAGGAAGACTACCAAAGGAAGAAGTTGAGAGAATGATCAAAGATGCTGAGAACTACAAGGATGCAGATGAGAGACATAGGAAGATGGCAGAAGCAAGGAATGCTTTGCAGTCCTATGCATACAACATGAGGAATGTTATAAATGATGAAGAGATTAGTTCAAAGCTCTCCCCAGAAGACAAGCAAAAGATCAACCTTGCAATTGATTTGGCCTTAGTTAAACTTGGTAATAATCAGCTTGCAGAAGATGATCTTGACAACATACGGACCACCCTTTCGGATGTCTTTGATCCAATTATTGTGAATATGTTACAAAATGAGGCAAGTGGCCCTGGTACTGAAAGTCGAAGAAGTCGCTTGTTGTCAACATTGGCAAATTTTGCGATCAAAGTTGTAGTTGACACCATTACAGGTAATATCGTCGGGTTAACTTGTTCTATAATTTCTTTTCTCTCTCAATTGTAGGTTTGATTCTACTCTCAAGATTTCGCTCAAGCAGATGTGATCTGGTTCCATCTTAAAATTCTGAGTTTAATTGTACCTCAAAAGCAAGTTCAAGGGAGATGTTTGTGTAAACTATTATAAAGGCTATCTTTAACCATATCTCTACCTCACGTGAACTCAATGTTTTTGGTCAACTTGATCAAAATTTAATGTAATGTCAATGTTGTACCACAAATCGAATTGAGTCTAAGTGTCTAACTCATAGGGAGATTAAAGGCAATATATGTTTATGATACCCTCACCCAACTGGACTCTTATCAGTTCTTGAACCTAATATCACTGATGGTTATCCTGAGTCATTGGCATAATATTCTTTTTTTTTTTTTAGAATTTATAAAATTTAAAGAATACTCAGTCAGAGAAAGCAACCAATGTGGCAATTACCTTGCTAACCTACGCCTTTCACATGATCTTATTGGTTCATATTTTACCATTTTGGGACTGATCACCTCTAGAGATAGGAGGCCTTTTCCTCCCTTTGAGTTTATCCCCTTCCCTCAAATTTTGTATGCAAAAAGTTTAATTTGTATACCCTAATGGTGTAACACATTTTTATGTTGTCATCCAACCATATATTGTCATATCAGTAAAACAAGTTTGACTCTCACCCCATTACTTCAAAAGTCATGTATATGGAAGCATTTGAGTGGATGACAGTGTACAAACATGTTACATTGGTAGTACATTTAAATTAAAGGCTAAAATACATTTTACCTCCATGAACTTTAGGTTATGTGTAGTTCATACACTGATTTTTCAAAATATGTATGGCGACACCCTGAACTTTTCAAATAGTACAAAACACTCCTTCTGTCTAGTTGATATCCATTTCCACCGTTAAGTAGTCTTGTGTATGTCACTTGCACAATTAAACGGATAAAAATACTCTTTCTTTTAATCAAATTTCTCAACTCTGAATCCTCCTCCACTCAGAAACAGACAAAATACCCTTCAAATGCTAGAGGTTGATTGTAATAAAAGGGTATTTTTGTCCCTTTGTTGGTGGATAGTTTAGGGTTAGGAAATTTGATTGAAAGAAAGGACTTTTTTTTTGTTTGTTTAATTGTGCACATGACTACTTAATGGTGAAAATGGATATCAATTTAATCAAATGGGGTGTTTTGCACAGTTTGGAAAATTCAAAGTGTCACAATACACATTTTGAAAAATCAAGGGGGTAAAATACATTTTACCCAAAATTAAATACATATAATTATGTGATGAGTATTGATTTCTGTGTTAATATTTTTCTTAAACTTGATTATTTTACATTCACAACATAAACTTTCTGGCCCATCATTCCATAGAGTTTTGTCCATTATCTGTCAATATTTGGCACCGAAGTCCAACCCCAAATTAACTAAAACACTTCTTTAGTGGATTTGATACTCAGAGGTCATTTTTATTAAATGATTCTTACCCTACTTGTTTTTAATATAATGGAAAAAAGAGGAAAAAGGAAACATTTTTAATACTCTCTCTCTCTCTCTCTCTCCCCCTCCCTCCCTCTCTCTTATTTTACTAACCAAGGATGGTGTAAGATTATGTTTTATGAAAATGGTATGTTAATATAATGTTCCCTTCTTCAATGAAGACTAATTGAAGCCTGTCCTACTCAGTTTCAGAGGTCTAGCATTTGCTTGAATCTAGATTAATTAGTTCTGATTCCTTTTCCCAACCTAGATTAAAGAACACTGCAATAGGAATTAGAATCAGGTTCATATAGTAACTTTCCACACTACTCGAACTCACATGCTGCGACCAGTGGCAACATCAAATGAAAGCAATCTTACATAGTTCTGAAGCTTCCGTTGCAGATGTTTAACTAAAACATTACTCTTCCTAGAGGGGAATAGGAATGATAGTATAATAATGCAATCATAAGTTCATAACCTAACTGGAAAAAAAATGGCAATGGAATTAAGCATGTACAGCTACAACATACATCAGATCTAAATTTCAGAGGCATAACAGCAAAATCAAATTTAACATGGCAGAATACGCAACGCTTTGTTCACAGAAAATTCTAAATAGGAACAACCCAAGCCAATATAAGCAACTAATTAGACAATGCAAACCTCATTGAGCCGGTCCTTCGGATGTTCCACTTGCTCTTACATTTTGCGGAGATTAATTATCAAGTAAAACCAGTAAGCCTGTAAAGAACAACACCGACAGTGACAGAAAAATTAAAACCATCAACATTAAGGCATCGTAGAAAGCTTCACTGTATTGAGCGGAATAAAATGAACTTGCCTCGAACCATCGATAGAATCGATCATGTTCTTCACCAATCGGAAGAGTATTTGTCATCTTCGGTGAATGGCTTGAGAGAGAAGATCTAGACAGAGATTATCAAATTGATGAACGAAATGATTGGAGAAATCATCCACGGCGAAAATGTAAGAAAACAATGAAGGACTTGGTGAGAAGATTGCAAGAAACCTCGAGAAAAGGGGGGGAAAATCGCAGTGTGTTTTAGAGGGAAAGTAGAACTGCCTAGAACAGAATGATATGAAGTTGCCCCTTGAACAAGGGTACCGGGTACTCTTCATAACCAACTAACAGCAAGATATACTGTGGCAGAAAAAACCAAAAAAAAAAAAAAAAAACAATTTTAGTTTTGGTTATCCAAATATTTCTAAATATATTTGATTTATTCCCTATCATCACACTATTTATGTTAAGGATTTAATTGAAAATGACATGTCAGAAAATATAGTTACTTTCCATCACACCACTTAAAAAGTCATGTGAAAGGATATGTTTGATTGAATGATAGTGTAAAACACTTTTATAGTGTCAATGCATTAAAATTAAACTTTTACATTAAATGTTGGATATAGAAGGTCTAATCATTCAATCCTACATAATAGCCAAGCAATTTTAGAAATATTTAAGTGTTTAATTTTAATGTTCACATTGTAAATTTTTTTGATATAGTCATCTAATCATATTCTACCACATCAACAAAAAATAATTGACTCTCATCCGACTACCTCATAAGTCATATACATAGGAGAACTTGATTGGATGATAGTATAAAATTTTTTTTGTAGATAGTCAGTATATTCAAATTAAATCAAATAGTTATACTAAAACAAAAAAAAAAGTATTTCAAGGATTAAAATAAAAATTATTTATTTTTCAAGGATAAAAAAAATTAAATCTTTAAATTTTGAAAGATAATGTATTAGGAAAAAAAGGTTATAAGCCTGTTGATATTAAAATTTTAACTCTCCTCTTGAACGGCGATTCAAATGTACTTATGTACATACTCAATGAGCTTGGGGATATGTCTTAACTAGGATTGAAGTGAACCTTTTAACTTAATCTTTCTTTATAAACAAATTAACACATAAATTTTTTTATGAACTTAATTTTAAAACATTGATTATTTTTACACTGCTATCGAATCAAATCATTTCATCTAATGGATGTGAGAATTACTGATATTTGCTTATACGATAGTATATAATTGGAAGGTTGTATAAAATCCTTTTATCCTGCTAATGCATTGAAAATTTGTATGCCATCTGCAAATCTTTATCTTGAAGTCAAGGTATGTATCTAAGGTCATCTGACATTTACAAAGATATTTACTAGTCACTCAATAACGAGAGAATTCAAAATAGAATCTAGGTCATAGCATTATGTAGGTAGGAGATTTATCAAGTCGGTCAATCTTGTTAACTGTCACAAATAAATCTTAATTTTTAATCTAAGATGTATGATGATCCCTAACTCAAAATTATCACCATAACCAATGTGGTGTTGGTATGAGTGGAAGAGGTTTGAGTCTCTTAACTATGAGGCCCTAAGCTAGTTGATCCACAAATCTTCCAGCCTCTAGCTTGAGCAAGAGATAATAGACTAAGGTTTAAAGTAGGTTGACCGTCCAATCCAAGTATGATTTAACATATCCTTAAAATTTTATTATTTACGGTGTAAAATTATTTTACACTGTTTGTTAAATAGAAATTAAACTCAAATAATTGACGGATAACATATTATTTTAACTTGTATTACATTATATAATTCATCTTAGACTATAATCCTAAATTCGTCCTAGGCAATATTTCCAGAGACAAATTAATTTTCTTAGATTTACAAGTCTCTAATCTCGTGGCCTCTTATCTTTCACAGATAAGGGATACGTTAAGCGACTCTAAAAAAGCTCAATAATTTTTAAAAAGTTACAACAATACCAAATCAAGCTAGTTTATGGGTGCAACTTCCTCCAGCTTTAGTTTTATTTTTTGCCATCTTCATTTTATTCTCTTTAAAAAAATTCATTTGATTAGTTTTTATGGATTTTTTTATTAAATTAGATGTTTAAATATATATATAATAAATAATATGCTATCTATCTATATATGGCTTTCCAGAATTTTACTTGTATTTTTTTATATTGTGATACTTTTATTTAAACTAGCACCTAGTCAAGTACTATCGTGCCCATCGAGTTGTTTTTTTTTAACAAGATTTTATGCACTGTTAATATAAATTTTTTTTATATAGATATTCAATCATGTATTATTATTTTTTATAAATAATAATTGCTTAAAAAGAAAATAAGAGTTGAAAGAAGAGAAAAAAGTTTAAAAGAGGAAGTCGTAAGCGTAAAATGGAAACAAAAGTTAGGCATCAAAAAGTATCTATTTGTCTAATATATTATACTCTATAAATAAAGTATATGATAGATATAACAAGATTATTGATAACAGATGTAGTATTTATTTTCATTAGATTTATCAAAAAAAAGCAACGTTTCTATTCATTAACACATGGCTCTTGTTGTTTTCCTCACATAAAGATTAATCCATAACACCTCTTTTTTTTTCTTCTTTGGCATAACCCATAACACAGATGAAATATTTAGTTAACCAACAAAAAAACAAAAATTCATATATCCCAGTAATGTCTAGAAAAACTAATGTCAAAATACCAGTACGTATTGTTTTAGATTTACCAGTACATAGTGGCGGTGATAATTGACCCCAGGACTGTGAACACAGTGTGGCCCAAGGGACTAGTTCAACAAGATTAAACCAAAAATGAGATTAAAGAGTGTTTTTGTACTGAAATTGAAAAAACATTGTTTTTTTTAGATATATGCTAAAATATATCCGTCCTCTAAACCTGTGCACCGTGGGTTGGAGCTGGCAGAGCTGGCGTGGATAATGAACCCCCGACCCAAAAAAAAAAAAAGAATACGTGGTAAGATTTTTAAATTTTACCTTCTTCTCAACAAGATATACATTTAAGCCATTAGAATTGTGCCCTGACGAGAGATTTAGATATTTAATATAAGATTATAAATTTGAATCATAAAAATTCTGATGTATCAATCGGAATTTAAAAAAAAAAAAAACTTGACAAAATGGGGAGGTCCACGCTTCTGTGCACGTGTGGTGCACTAAAATAATTAAAGGAGAATATAACTGACCAAAAAGGAGAGAAATATAAATGTAGCTTTGTGGTTCCGCAACTTCAATTCATTCCCACTTTAATTTGCTCTCCTTCTTCGCTAGTTCAACTGAAGTTTCTTCATCTCCGGTTAAACTTCTTCATTGAACTGAAACAGGGAGAGAATGGGAACAAAAAGTGAGGGACAAGCCATAGGAATCGATCTAGGCACCACCTACTCGTGTGTTGCAGCGCGGCGGGACAAGCGAGTTGAGACAATCTTGAACGACGAAGGGAACAGACTGACACCGTCTTACGTTGCCTTCACCGACACACAGAGTTTGATTGGAGATGCTGCTAAGAACCAGGCTGCTGTCAATCCTACCAACACCATCTTTGGTAAAACATCTGCACCCATAAATATTATATCCCGTTGGGTCCGAGTTTTATAGCCATTATAGATACAATATACATAAGGGATCCTCCTCCATAATTATTTTTTGTGTCTAAAACTGTTTAGTGGCTCGAAAACTACGACTGCGAACTTTGTACAAGAGATCTTAACCATCCGTTGCAGTTCCATATTTTATTTTTTATCTTGTTTAGTTATCGTGATAAAGAAAACACGCAATTTGTATTTGTACGTTTTCAACGGAAGTTCTCTGATCACATCAAGCATTGTTTTTGGTTTTTTTTTCCCCTTAATTTTAGCTCAGTTTAAAAAGAAATAAAAAAATCGATATCGAACTTTATACTAAAATTTAAAAATGTGAATTGATAGATACATAGCATAAATAGATTAATTTTTATGCACATCTTTGGTAATAAATATGTATAATATTTTTTTAATTTCAATGCATGTGTACTTTAAAATTCTCACATGCATTCATGTAATGAATTCAAATAATAATTCTGATAAATTATTGTCTTACTTACGTTACTTCCAAGCATAATTTTCCTTTCACATCAAATACTACCATAATTTATTTAAAAATGTATTCCCCTTACTACTTTTTATGCTCACCTAATTTATAGAATTATCACTAATAAATAGTATATATATAGAGGAAGAGTAAATTACATGTAATATCCTTGAACTTTATTTAAATTGCATTCCATCCCAAACTTCTATCAAAATTGTATGACACTCGCAATGGACCCGACCCGAATTAGGGCTCCACCTAAATAAAGGCCAACTAATAATTAAGTTACATCGGATTAATGAAATAGCTGGACAACGTACAACTCTTTTCATAATATATTTTTAACTTTCACCAATTAGCATACTTAGTAGAGAAATTTCTATGCACTCTGAGAATAGAGTAAGAGAATGCATTTGTTTTATTTTATTTAACAAATGGTATATCGATTATTATATTAAATATAGGAAAAATGAATGATAACAATGATCTAACTAGAAAATTGAGATATAATTTATTAAATAGAACTCTCTTACTCCAAGAGCACTTACCTATTTCTCTACTTAGCATTTATTACTTTTATTAACTTTCATTTTCAGCTAATGGACTATTCTTTCTCGAGAAAGAAATTAAATGGTTAACTCGGTTAAAGAATCCATTTTTTTTTCATACACAATGCATAGAGCTTTTGCTCGTGTTTCTTTGTCTTTTTAGCTCTTCAATTGTATAAACTTAATTCATTATTATTTTGCAGGTGTAAAAAGATTAATTGACAGGAGATTTAGTGATCCTTCAATTCAAAGCGACATGAAGTTATGGCCATTTAAGGTCATTGCTAGTGTTGGTGACACACCCATGATAGTTGTTAACTACATGGGTAAGGAGAAGCAATTTACTGCTGAGGAAATCTCATCCATTATCCTCCAAAGGATGAGGGAAATAGCAGAGACTTTTTTGGGTTAACCCATGAAAAATGCGATTGTTACCGTGCCTGCTTATTCAATGAATCTCAGGGTCAAGCTACCAAGTATGCTGGTACCATCGCTGGCCTCAATGTAATGAGGATAATCAATGAACCCACTGCTGCAGCTCTTGCATATGATTTCTCGAAGCCTAGCATAATTTTGTTTGTGGGAGTTCTTAACATTTATCCACTATCCAGTCCACCCCGCTTTCTGCCCTTTGGGGAGACAACCATGTTCGCTTTTTGGACTTCATCAAAGCACTCTCCTTTTTCCCTTTTGATCAAGAGTGGCTGGATAACATAAAGGCGCAAATAGTTTCTCCTCTTGAATACTTCCCATCTTGTGTTTTGGAGCAGACTTCAAAGGAGAAGGATCTTCTTGTACTAAAGTTGGTCGACCTCAGTGATGAAGCCGTTCGTCTTCAAAATGAGCTATCTCAAGTTGGTACTGCCATCAACCAAACTAATCAGAAACTAGAGGATTTTGAAGAGCGTGAGGCTGACTTACGCTCAGTGTTAAACGGCCCCTACTTCTTTTTTTGAAGTGATAGCTTTCTTTCATTTAATTTTTCCTTCTAATGTCCTGAGGCATTTTTCCTCAAGCTTATGTAGTATCCTTGAACTATTTCGTATTTTGGAACCACTTTGTACTTACGATATATATCAAGCTTCTTTCGTTAAACAAGGATCGCTTGTTTGGTGAGGGATTCCTTCTCCCATTCATGTTAGGCGCGTTCTCAAGTGCCCGAACAATTTTCTTTGGTATCGTCGTCCCCTGACTGTTGCCAAAACAAGGAGAACATGAGTTAAGTACTAAGTAGTGGGTTTGTTTGTCATTGTATATTAGTTGTTTTGTTAATTGCGCTAGTAACGAGAGATCATCCACGGCAAAAATGTAAGAAAATAACGGAGAATTTGGTGAGAAAACGGAAGAAACATCGAGAAAAGGGAGGGGAAAATCGCAGTGTTTTATAGGGAAAGAAGAACTGCCTAGAAGAAAATGAAATGAACTTGCCCTTGAATAGGATTAATTTACCGTTTATATTCAACGGCATCGGATACTCTTCATAATTAACTCCAACGGCAAGATATACCTAACTGTAACTAACACGCTAATTCTCTAGGAGGAGGAGAGGAGACAGGGAGGAACAAGACAATGAATAGGAGGATTATGTGGAGGAGAATGGGGATGGGAGGACGCCACCTGCAAATTTCATAAAAGGTGGCTACTCTAGTGCCTAGGCCGATCAATGCCTATAGTGTTCATGGATCGTCGTTGACTGTTGCCGGCTGACATTGACCACCCGTTGGCCACCACCGCCGGCCATTGACTGGTGTTAACTGCCAACAACCAGCGTTCACTAGTGTTGACTAGGCATTGGCCAGTGTTGACCGACTATTGACCGCTGACCTGCCAACAGCCGGACCACCCTTACACCATCGTTTTTGTGAGGATATATTGGAAAATGATAAATATGTATAATGGTATTATTGAAAACAATATTAAATTTTGGTTTTTGCATCATACCTTCACATTTTAAAGGCACAAAAATTTTGTGTTTTCCTATCCCATGGATAAAATTTTTCTGTCCCCTATTTGTATCTCTACTGTCTCTGTATTTCTTTTCTTGTATCACTAACTGAATGCTACAGTGTTATAAGCAGCATTGACCATGTGAGGAACCTGAGAAGACACCTTCATAAAATGCAAGGAAACTTTTTTAATTTAAAATTTGTCTTAAATATGTTGGGGCCCAAAAATAAAAATAAAAAAGCCAATTTTAGTTTTGGTTCAACAAAACTTTTTTCATTTGATTTTGGTCTAAATTTTCCTAACTATATTTGGTTTTATCCCTACCGTCACACTATCTATGTTTAATGTTAAACTAATTTATTAAAGATCTAGTCATTCAATTTTATATAAGAGCCAAACACTTTTAGAAATATTTAATAGTTTTATTTCGATACTAAAACTTTTTTCGTAGTCATCCAAACACATTTTACCATTTCAACAAATCATAGTTGACTCTCACCCCACTAACTCATTAGTCATATACATGGGAGAATTTGATTGGATAACAATATAAATTTTTTTCAGCATTAGTGTATTTAAATTAAATTAAATATTTAAATTGAAACCAAATAAAAATATTTTTGGGACCAAAACCAAAATTTATTTATTTTTCAAGGATAAAAAAGTTAAATCTTTAAATTTTAAAAGATAATGTATTAAAAAAAGTTATTGTCACAACGTCCCTGAGCGGGGCGTCGCGACACGAAAATATTTTAATTTTCAAAGGTTTTCAATGGGTTAATGGAATCGCCACCAATTTTTATTTATGGTAAAAATTGGAAAACCCTTAATTTGGCAAGACTGGTCTTTTAAAATAAAATTGGGTTCGAGAGTCTAATTATAATTAAGAAAGGGTGGAAACTTAATCCCATTACATCCCTAATACATTCGTCTCACAACAGTTACCCAAAGTTTGTTGTGCAAAATTAAAATAAATTTAACAATTTATTTTTCCCCTAAAAATTAAAGTCTAAAAAAATATTTACAAAATTTAATAATAACTATTTATAAGAGAAAAGAAAACAAATTTAGCAAAATTTAATTTTGGCTTGACAAAAAATTATCTGCTTCTACATATCCTCTAGTGCAATGAGGAACTCAAATTCATATAATTCTTCTAGAAAATAATTTTGTGTTAGATTAATTTTATTATTTTTTTAAAAAAAGGCAAACTGATTTGAATCGACAAGAAAAGGAAAAAGGAATTGACTTGGATTAAAAGGGAAGCTAATTGAAAACAAGCATTTTACAGCAAAAAGGAATAACAGGAATAATGACTGCAAGTCTAAAAAAAATAAGAAATGCTCCGATCCCAGTAATGCAAAAGAAAGTGGTTGAGTGGCTCAAGCAACACGTAAAACGGGCAGGGCATTTTTTCCTTTTTTTTTTATGTGTATGAAAAAGGAGCAAAGTTAATAATAATAAAAAGAAAACAAAGGGAATGGAACATAAGATAGGAGCAAAACCAAAATGAATGTTAAAAAAATCAAAACAAAGGATGATGTCTAAGTGAAGGGGATTTGGGGTGCATTAGAGAAACAAACATGTGTTGAAACAAAAGTTAAATTGTGAAAGAAATTTACTTACAAATAATAGACTAAAAAAGAGCTACTCCTACGCAAACCAAATGCCTAATGCTATGTCTGTCTCCCTTTCTGACAGTACTTTCACCAATTCAGTTCTCCTTTTTTCTTTTTGACTGCTAACAACGAATATTTATACACATTATTTTACCCTAATATAATTAATTACAAAATATTTGATTTGATGCTATTAACACTAAATAGAGAAATAAAATCAAGCTAATTAACAAAATAAATTAGGTTATAATCAATTAATAAATGTCAAACAAGATTAGTTTTTTTTTTTAAAAAAAAAGAAGAAAATGTTAGAAAGATTTGATTTCTTTATTTTTTTAGATTTTCTTCTTTTTAATTTTTATTTTTTTATTCAAAAGAAAGAACTTTTTTTTTTCAACCAAATTAAAATTGGATATTGACAGTAGCCCTCATTTGCTTGGTCTTTTAATTTAAAAGGATAAGCAAAGTAAAAAACAATCAATTTTGTTTGAGTTAATGTTTTTAAAACTTATTTACAAGGCAACAATGATCCAATCCTAAGCTTCGCAATGCTTGGGAAAGTGTCGATGTTGTAGATAAAAGTGTCACAATACCTTCAATGAATAAAAATGAGGTGTTACAATACCTTAATATGATAAGGTCACAATACCTTCCAAGGATTGAGTAGGCATCACAATATCTACAATGGATAAAAATGAGGCGTCACAATACCTCAAAATGATAAGGAAGGTGTCACAACACCTTCAAAGGATTGAGTAGGTGTCACAATACCTACAGTGGATAAAATTGAGGCATCACTATACCTCAAAATGATAGGGAAGGAGTCACAATACCTTCAAAAAATTGAGTAGGCGTCACAATAACTACAATGGATAAAAAATGAGGTGTTACAATACCTCGAAAAAATAAAGAAGACGTCACAATGCCCTTAAAAGATTGAGTAGGTGTCACAATACCTATAATGGATAAACATGAGGTGTCACAATACCTCAAAAAGATAAAGAAGGCATCACAATGCCCTCAAAAGGATAAGCTAGGTGTCTCAATACCTAGAGTGCAAATGAATTGGGATGCAAAATGAGTTAAGCTTCACAATGCCTAGAATGCAAATGGAAATGGACCAGTCTTCACAATACCTAGAATGATGCAAAATGGGCTAGGCTTCACAATACCAAGAATGTAAATGTACAAAATGGACTAGGCTTCACAATATCTAGAATGCAAATAAACCATGCAAATTATGAAAAGAAACAATTTTTTTTTTAACAAGAACTCTTGATAAATTCAAATGGAGTTGTATTTCGTTTGAGAATAATCAGAATCAGTCACCACTGTGACACATCTCAAGTTCAAGTTGTCCAAGGGTAGATCATATGGACTTGTGATTGGCAAAAGTATTTGGGAAATATGGTAATAAGGATGAGTCATCATGAAGTAAATTGGCCCCTAAGCTTACCAACTCCACTCGTGGAAATGACGATACAATAGTCTTTGGCTTCCCTTGTCATGAGAAATTCCTTTAAACAGCTCCCAAGTTAAAGATATAAATTGCAGGTGTCCTTCTTCTTTGGTGGTTCAAATATTTGCTTCCATCAAAATGTCACGTCCTTTTTCTTTTTCTCTCTTTTTTTTCTTTTTTTAACTTCTTTTTTTTTGTCTCATAATTAAAATGAATAAGAATAAAAGCAATAAATCAAAGATCAGAATGGACTTTATTAAGCTTGTAACATGGCCAAGGTTGAGGTTTATGAATGAAAGGATATTAATGGCCCAAAGAAATGTTTAAAGGTTAATCAAAATCAAGGATCTCAAAAAACTTTTTTTGAGAGAGAATAACTCCATTGGTTGCATTTTCTAGAAGAGCATTCGCACATATCTTCATTTTTGCTTTTTTTTTTTCTCTTTATGTTCTTCTTCTTTATTTTTTTCTTTTATTTGCACACATTTGCTTCAAATATGATGCCTTCCTTAATTTTCAACTTTGGGTTATGTTACAAGATAATTGATGGAAGTTAACCCTGATAAAAAATAACCCCAATGTAGGGGCGATTGTCTAAGGTTACTAAAAAAAAACAATCCCGCTCAAAAAGGGTAGCAACGGATAATTAATATCTTCATGGGTAGAGAAATATAGCCAAACTTCATTTCAAATCATGATTGCCTATTTTAAAAAATTTTAATCATAAGACAAAATACGACACCCGCCTTTTTTTGGTGTTTAAGGGAAAAAAGAGGCAAAAGATTATGACACATAAAAAAAATAAGAACAGTACATCGATTTATTTAGAATGGAAGTGACAAATGAATGAGCAACATATAAAGAAAACACCGAATATGTCCTGGATAGGAAATTTCAACTCTTAAGCTGTGTGCTTTGGGAATGGATTAGTCTACACATTGGGTCCTATAGGCTGTTTATCTCCATAATTAAATTCAATGTTGCCTGCATCTCTGAGCCTTTATACCCAGATCTTGAATGATAAACATCTTTCAATAGTATGTCCAGGTGGATCCATGTGATACTTGCAAGTCTCATTAAGATTGTACCATTTGGGGAAAGGATTCGGGACAAGTCTCGGAACTTCTAGAGCCACTAAGTTTTGTGTCAACAAGGAATCATAGATGTCACTATATCTGAATGGCACGGGCTCTATTGTCACCCTCTCTCTCCTAGGCCTATTAGAATGATTGCGAGAGGAGGAACTTGATGCATTGCCTGGGTTACTTGCAGGTGGAATAGGAAAGGAAACATTGTTCACTGAAGGTGAGTTGAGTCTCATATGGGTAAGGGTAGAATGGGGAAGGTTGGTAAGTAGGTTGGTATGTATTATTCTTGGGTAAATGGTTTGCAGTCATGTGAACCTCTCCTTCCTTTTTTTGAAAGGCAGCCTTTTCAAACATCTTTGTCAGCCCACACAACTTTCCTTCTCTAAGGGCATCTTCTACCTATTCTCCAGCAATAAGCACATTGGAAAAACGATTAGTGACACAACCAAGCAACTTCTCAAAATACGGCCCATCCAAAGTCTTGACAAAAAGTTGAACAATTTCCTTCTCATTTAGTGGAGGTTAGACTTGAAAATCTTTCTCTCTCCACCTTTGTGCATACTCTCTAAAAGTTTCTGCTTCAATCTTCCTCATCCTTTGAAGCTCAAAGCAATCAGGGGCAATATCTGTAACAAATTGATATTATTTCATAAAAAATTCTACTAGACTTCACCAACTTCTTGTTTGATTTTTGTCGAGTTGCACGAACCAAGTCAAGGCTCTGCTTACCAAGCTATGCTGAAAACAATGAATCATTAATTCCTCATTCCTGTGATACAAGGCCATGCTCCGAGTTTACATGGTTAGATGAACCATAGGGTCAGTCTTCCCTTCAAATTTCTCAAAATCTGGAACCTTGAAGTTTGCAGGTATCTCAATGTTAGGAAACAAATAGAAATCTTGAACATCTAATCTCCCATAAGCTTCTAGCCATTGCATAGCCCTCATTTTATCTTCCAGCATCTCCATTTTGCTCAATATTCTAGTGTCCTCTTCCCTAGTTGTCTCTTAATTTATGGATCTTTTCTCTTTACATTTTTTATTGATGATCAAAACTTCAGGCCCACCATTGTCATTGGCTTGGTCTTCTTCAACATTGTCATTGTTGGGTGACTTCTCAGAGTTGGAGGTGTTGTTGTCAGAGTTGTTATTGGGGCTTGATTCCCTATTCGAGAACAGATCCTTCAGCATAATCAGTATTTGCTCAAAATTTCCCTCTAGTTTCTCTATCCTTTGCTCTGCTGTAAGCTTAGTCTTTTCATGATTATCAGTCATTTGGAAAAGATCAAGGTTTAATTGTTTGAGCACGGGTTAGGACAGGGCTTTGGACTTGAGCAAACTTACGATGTGGTGCAATGATGAGTAATTTGAGAAATTGGACAGAAGGGAAAAAAATGCTAGCTCAACATTTAAATTTTCAATTTTTGTTCCTTTTTTTTCTTAATTAAAGAAAACAGGACAAAGAGAAAAAAAAAAACTTTTTCTGGGGAAAACCATGAATGTGAAGCCTATAGACTTGAAAAAGTAAAAAAAAAAAATTGTATTATGGACAAAAAAAGATTTTTTTTTTACATGAGCTTATTTCTTAAAAAAAAAAAAAAAGATTACATAAGTACCTAAACTTCTGGGTGACTCTATTAGTGCATGGCTAATGGGGCAAATCTAGACTTCTATAGGCCAATGGTCCCTAGATTGCTCCTATCTCAAGAGATAAGAGTCCTGGGCAAATCTTGCAATGTCGGGGGTGCCTCTTCTGCCTCCTCTAGGCTCCTCATGCCAAGGTCATTTATATTGTTCTAGGGGTCAATCAGAGCGGTCGATTCCAGTCTGACCGGCCCCCTGCATCCTTATAAGATTTTCCAATACACCACTTCGTTAGGGTTCACTATTCTTTCTACACACTGCTCCGTCAGGGTTAACTATCCTTTCTACACTCCGCCCTTCGTCTTCCGCCACAGCACATTGCCGTTTACTCTTACGGTCAGTGACATCAGTTGATTGCACCTTGCCTCCACTCTTCTTCTTCTTTACCACCTCCTTCGCCTTTTATTTATCCGCAATCCTTAATGGGGTCCCGTTGAACAAAGTTAAACCGCTGGTTCCAAGTGCCGCCTAGTCGTCGTAAAAGGTCGCTTCTAGTAGGTAGGCTTTATCCTCATCAAAGGGGGATTCAGTGGCCATGATCTCTACATCTTCCCCTTTGTGGCATGCTTTGACAGATTGGTAAAGCGTAAAAGGCACACAACCGTGGTTATGTATCCATGGTTATCCCAGCAGAATGTGTTAGCTAGGCATTCCTTTTATAACTTGGAAGTTGTTAATGGACTTTATTGGCCCTACCTGTAATGTCACTCTTGCTACACCTTCTCCCTGAGCAAGCTTGCATTGAAAGTTATTCAACAATAAGTCCGTCAGGGGCATTCTTTCCCTTGTCAGTCCCAACCCTTCAAAAATCCCCAGTGGCATTATGTTAATGCCTGAACCGCTATCTACTAGTGCTTGCCTCACCCTCCTTCCCTCTATCATCGCCTCCACATATAGCGGCCTATTGTGCAAGGGTTTTCCTTCATCCTCTTGTTTTCCTTAAACAATATGGCATTCATATGCACTTCTGAAGATTGTCCAAGTGGGGCACTTATCAACCTTACCACCTCTCTCCACTATACTCACTAACGCCCTAGCCGCTTCCTTTTGTGCTTCTTCATCAAACCCCAAATGTCTTAGGTAGGCATTCACCACCTTTATCTTGAGTACTCATGCTGCTAGCACCTCTCATGCTACACACTCCTCCTCTGCTACTACACCATCCTCACAATCCATGGGTTCCAACACCACTTCACCCCCCGTTACCATGTTCACTGGTTGTCGGGGCAAAGATTGGCTGTGTATGCTATTGTTCTCTTATGGCATGATAATTCTACCCGCCCTTCTCTCTCTTTGGAATATTTCCCTTATTTGCCTGTAATCCATGAGCCCTTGAGTACACGAGTCATGGACGTAACAGAAATTAGCGTCCTCCTTTTCCTTTTTGGTGAGTCGCCTATGTCTTGCTGTGGGCCTGATTAGGCCCTCCACTATCCAAGCATCGACCAACTCTCACACCTTCCCTACGAGTAGGGGTATCTCAGTAGGGTCAGTGGCTCGCCACCCATTCTAGGCGACATATGCTATAGTCCTGAGTGCCCCTACTATTCTCCCCTCTGCCTTAGGTAGCTACTCTTGTCCTTGTCTTGCCTGTGACTCCCTTTTCTATCTTTACTCTGTCCTCTAACCTCTTGGACTTCGTACACAACCTCTTCTCCTTAGGGTCTTTTTCCTTGGTATTTGAAGGATTCTGCAATGCCATTGCCTCTCCATAACAACTCCGCGAATGTAGAGATGCCAGTCATTTTGCACCACAAGATCCTTCCCAGCAGTGCTACAACTTTTTTTGGTGAGTTTCACTTTCGAGTGGAGCTTACTATTGGTTATGTCAGTCAGTAGTACTTTAATAATTGTGTATGCAGGATCCCGAACATGCGTTATATAATTTTGATTATTTTTATAATTTTAGTCATTTATTTAATTATGTTTGACTTTAGCTCAGATTAAGGATTTTGTGCAATTTTATGTTCAAAATTTATGTTTTGCGAATATTTTCAAATTATGGAGTTTTACTTGAACCTGAGATATTTTGAATATATTTTAATTTATTTATGCATATTAGTCAGTCACATTGCCAGAGGATCCAATCCCTCACCTACTGATCATGTTCTGTAGGAGGGTCGTGATAGATTTTAATTTTCATATGGAGCTGGAAGTGGTCTAATATTATAACACACTACTTTTGGAGTAATTTTAAAGGGATGGTCGGGGGAACATAATCCGCTTACCGCAGATTATGTACCAAACTTACAAAGAAATGGAGTAAAGGGTGCACAATTCGTGGGCATGGATACTAGTCCATGGCCCACTATTGACGCCCGTGACTAAGGAGATGCCGCAGCTGATGCATGAGACTAAGGTACTCAATTCGCTGGCCGCGAATACTAGTCCTCTGCACCGGGAATCCATGAAAATATGTGCTCCCTCGCCTTTCCAATGTCAATGCATCAGACTTGCTCCAATAGATGAAAGTAATGTTTAACTCCATCAGATGGTCGGACTTGTTGGAGAAAAATAATGGCATGGCCATAATGAAGGAGTTCGTGATGCAGTGAAGCAGTTCGTGAATGAACAGACATTTCCTTTTCTCTTCCTCTTTTATTGTTCTTCATTGCTGATATTATAAAAAAAGGAGTTTGGTAAGAAGCTTATAAGCTTAGTCGAGCTGTGAGATAGTCATTTTAGTTTGAGTTCTGTGCGTATCAGTAATAGTTGAAACAATGTAAGTTTAGTTTCAGTGATAGGACGAGGAAAGTTAAAAGGAAAAAAAAAGAGAAATATTTTAAAAAAAAAGCCTAGACGACACCCTGATGAAACAATGGATTCTAATGAACATACTGCAGTTAGTATTTTTAATGGATATGTAGGTTTAATTTTTCTACTTTTGTTGTTAATTCATTTTATTAAGTTAATATTCTGTTCTTTGTGTTTATTATTTCATTTTTTTAATTTTACGTACTTAGTTATTAATATATAAGTTTTAAATTCTATTTTATGTGTAATTTTGGATTTTTAAGTCATTTCACATATAAATTTTTATAATTAAATTTTTAATTCCATTCTATGTTTCTAATATTTATTTATCTTTTATTTAAAATAGGAAGAAAAAAGATTCGAGCCCATCATTTTTTTTTCTTAATCATCCACCAAAATATGCAATTATTGAGCACCTAACGCATGCTGGTTTTTATCATGTTACGCAGATAGGTCGAGTGGAGCTAAATAAAGCTCTAATAAAAGCTTTGGTAGAACGGTGGCGACCAGAGACACACAACTTCCATTTTTCACAGGGAGAAATAACAGTGATATTAGAATATGTCGCCATGCAATTTAAACTCCCTATTAATAGTGCACTTGTTAGTGGATTTACATCTAGCAGTATCGAACAACTATAGCTAAAATGCTTTAGTTTGCTTAATGATATGCCTCATCCACATATGTTTAATAGAAGTGCAATCAATTTAAATTGGTTGCAACAGCATATAAGAGATCTCGATACTAGAAATGATGCAGCATCAATAGAAATGAGTGCACAAGGGTATATGTTGGCCCTCATAGGCACTTCTTTAATGCCAATAAGACCAATAATGAGGTCCATGGAAAATAATTGCAGTTGTTAGAGGATCTTACTCGTGTTGGGACTTTTAGTTGGGGTTCTTCATGCCTCACTTGTCTCTATCGCAATTTGGATTGAGCGACATGCATAACTACAAAGCAAATTGGCAGTCCTCTACTTTTGTTACAGGCATGGGCATGGAGTCGGCTACCTTATTTGGCTCCTGTACTAGTACCACCCAATTTTGTTAGGTTCCCCTTAGCTTGCAAGTAAAAATTATTCCGGATTCATTTTGTGTTGATGTTGCCATAATTGTTACAAATTTATATGTTTTATGATAGATGGCTATACCCATTCTATCCTCATGGTGCGGGTCTTGTAAACCATCTACATTTAAGATGAATATTAGATGAGATGCCATCTGATTAGGTAGCAATTAAGACATTATTTAATTTGTTCTAAAGTTAAATTAAACAATTTTTTCCATACATCTAATATAATCTATCTTTGTATTACAGATTATATGGCAGCCATATAGGACTCTTGAAATTGAGGTTGTGATCCCAGATTCCATTTGGATCGAGCAGGGACAGTAGAGCAATATTATTCTGCTTATTTGCTTTGAGATCGTAAAGTGGCATCTATCTGATCCTGTGAGGTGAAATTCAGGCTTGTACAACCTGTTCCTGACCGCACCCAAATCTAGGGAAGGTTCACAATAGAATTTGAGGGGGAAGGAAGACAACCTTGATTAGTTATTAGTGCATTATCAGTGGTAGAGATGTGGATGCAATAGGGAGACCATCCCTTGGTGGGAGAGCCTTTGCAAGAACACCGCCCTTCAAATACCTACTTGTCATGGTATAGGGATAATATTTATGTGCTTCTATGATTGACACCACCAGATCAGGATAATGCAGCCCCACCACCTCAGTCGCCACCGCCACCACCACCATAGGATAGGTTCACACTTGTCCAGGGGGAAGTAGCTTTGAACTTGTATCAGTCATCTGTCATACATGAAGAAAATGTGTATCATCCACAGATGCAATTTCTATTTCAATTTCCCTCAATTCAACAATGGGGGGTGGATAATATCACAGTGTTAGCAATTTATGGAGGCCAGATTGGGGGGTTTGCAGGTTACGCATGTGAGTCTAGAGGGTTTGTAGGTTATGCAGGTCAGTCAGGTAGTGGAATTCAGGGGGAGCTAATGGTGTGCGTGCCTTGAATTTTCGTACGAAATTGGTAGAGATGTGCCTGACGCAATACATATGGAACGCTTTTGGAGGTTCCTATTAACCATTGCTTCAAGCTACTACAGCTTTAATGAACTCGTGACGATTAGAAATTAGTCTAACTTCATCTCGAGTCACTACATGTCTGCGCACATTGTTAAGGAAAAAAGACCATGCATCCACAGTTTCACCCTCAACAACAGCAAAAGCAATTGGCAATATATTCTGATTGCCATCATGTGTAACTGCAACTAGTAGAGCTCCTTTGTATTTCTCATACAAGTGTGTCCCATCTACCTGAACAAGTGGTTTGTAGTATCTGAATGCTTTAATGCAGGGACCAAAAGTCCAAAACAACCTGTGAAATATTCAAGTGTTCGGCACTGGCTCACCCCACGGCTTGCCTCCATAGAATCCAACTGAACAATTGCTCCTTGATCAGCAATACACATTACCATACACCATTGTGGCAGATCTTCAAATGAGCTTTCCTAACCTCTGAAAACTTTTTCAATTACCTTGTGCTTTGCTGCCCATGTTTTTCAATATGTTGTCGTGTACCTTAACCAAGAATGAACTTCTGCAATGATAGATTTTATTTTAATAGATGGATTGGAATTTACTAGTGGCTTTATTAATTGTGCAATCATGTCAGAATCCAACTTTGAGTGGTCCTGCGATTGCCTCGACCTTGTACAAGTGTGTGATCTGTTGTACTTCCTAATTTCCTAATAATCCTTATTCTTCTTAAAATTATCCCTTAGAAGCCAAAGACAATCATGCCCATATTGTACATATTTACAGTAAAACGTCTTCAGTTTCAACTCTTCAACTTTGTAATCTGCTCCTTTGTCTATGCTATATTTCTTAATAGCCTTGATTACAGCCTCCTTATTGTTAAGTTCCATTCCAATAAAGAATTCGGCATTGATAACAAGAGCCCTTACCAAGCCCTAATGTTAAACAATAAAAACAATAAGAATGATATAAAAAAACACATGGAAAAAAAATACTAAGTCTATAACATTTTTTCGCACCTTAGGTAACAAATTTTAACTTAATTTTAGAATTAGCAGTACTTACCTATGTTTTGAAATTGTGGAAACTCGGGGCATTTATAGCTTCAAGATCTAATACACGCATGAAAGGTGGCTCATTGTTTAAATATTGCTTGGCCACCATGTTTAGCACATCCTCTTCATCCCTAGCCATCATTCACATCATCATCATCATCATTGCCGCTTTCATATTCTTCTTCATTACTTTTCTCGTATTCTACTTTTCTTTCTTCAGATGTGCTCGACTCATAAGCTACATTCCAAGCAACAGCTTCTTCGAATTCAACGTACAATTCAATGGCATGATTGTTTGGCTGGTGTTATTGATGTATGCGAAACATCTGTTGAATGTATTCATCATTAATTATTGGAATTGCTTGATAGTTTATGAAGCCGCCAAAAATTGCGATGTACATTTGTATTTTATTGATGTCATCGTCTTTTGAGTGTTTGGATTTATGAATTGGTAAAGAGCATTCTCTAGCTCTGTAAATGAGAGACTGTATGGAATAAAAATATTTACTGGACTCTCATATGTAAAAAATACACCATCATTTGGATTTGTAAATATATTACCATTATAATATACTACTATCATAACAATACTCATTTTTTCTTTTCGGTAGAAGAAGGTGGGGGAAGAGTAGGGAAAACAACACTACAAGCAAGAAGGAGAATGAAGAAAATTACTATGAGTGTAGATGAAAAAGCATAACAAAATAGAGGAGAACGGGTAAAAATTTATATATCTAAGGTGAGTTTACATAGACAAATAAAAAACTTGTAAATTCTCCACGAGTTGCTCGTGGAATTCATCCTGCAACCACATCAAAGCTGCTCTCAACTAAGGATAATTTAGAGGCAGTTTGCTTTCAGTTTCTAGTTTTTAGTTTTCCAAATTTTGTGAAGGAAATACTGAAAATTCTGAAAACTACAAATTTTAGTTTTCAATTTTTCCTTTACAATTTCCTGAAAATTGAAAAACTGAAAATGAAAACTAAAAACTAAAAAGTGAAAGTAAACAACCTCTTAATGATGCAGCAAATGATTTAATGTTACAGGAGATGCTTCACTTTTCACTTTGTAGAAACCATTCTCAAGGTGACTTTTTTTTTTTTAATCTTTTTCTATGTATACATAAAGTGCATATTATAAATATAAAGTACATCAGTAAAGTTGCGTGAAGTACTTGGTATTAACAGTAGAACAGGTTTCAGTAGAACAAACAAAACTCAGTGACATTCATTTTTGCAGTTTTTTGTCGGTTCATAATCCATTGGCTGCAGATTCAGTTACCTTAAAAAAATTGTTTTTGGTTTTAGATACTTTATCCGCACACTGCGAATTGTCAGCACCTCCCACTGCTCAATAATTTACCTGACAACTTAATAAGCCAATGTATTGACCGGTGCAATTTCATACGGAAATCATTGACCCTGATGGGCTTTAATTCTCCAAAAGAAATAGACTCAATTCAAATTGTGATAAAATATTAACATTACATGAAATTTTAATCAATTAGATTAAAAAACAATTTGCTGAGTCATACAAAATACTGTACAGTCTTTATAATAGCATGGAGAATTTTCATTAAAAAATATTAACTCGAGGAATTATTGTTTTCTTATCCTCGCAAACGTAACTAACAATTATAAAATAGTATCAAATCCTATTCTTGTTTTTAGTCCCACATGACCTATTATTTGCCAAGATAACCTTCATAATATTTTAGACTATTCCTCTGTTATATTTCAGTTAGCTTATCCGGCTAGAATTAGCCCCCAATTCAACGGAGAAATGATATGACGATCTCGAGTTTATATAAGATAGAGTAGTATTCATGAGATCTAGAATATTATGCTGATTTACACCTCATATATTATTGAATGAAGTGTGTACCTCATTTAAGAAGAGTTCACGCCTCATTCAATAGTAGAAAATGTGTGAATCGATATTATGTTCCATACTTTATGAGTGCAATTATCATTACTTTTTAAGTAACATGGACTCGATTATTGTGATTAGGAAAAATTATAAAAGGCCGTATCAAGTCAACTTATTACTGACCACAAAACTTAAAATCTTTGACGTTTCCCCCGGTTTAAATACATAAGCTCGATAATATTAAAAAAAATGAAGACATAGATATTACAATGTAAATACAATTCTTTAAACTAGGAAAAATTAATATGAAGCAATATTAAATATAAGGATTTAACTTTAAAATTTAATTTTGATATATTGATAATATAGAAAATTGTTATACAATATATATTATTATAGCTATATTATTTGCTAAAAAAAGGTGTAGAAATTTCAAGCGTAAAATATAAAGTCACATATTTATTCAGGATAAATTGAGTGAAAAATATATAAAATAAAATAATTTTTTAATTTATTGCCTTAAGATTTTGTGTTATAAGATGCAGAATTACAATTTCTCACTTAGAATTATTAATTTAGATCTCACTTATTACACTCTCTTTTCCAACAAGTGATATCAAAGAAAAGTTACTATTGTTAACACTATTAAATACTTAGAACGGCAGCCACTAAGATGGAGAACACTTCTTGTTGGAGTTCACACTTTGGGGTATTTTACCTATTAAGTAAATTTTAATAGTCCTTCATTCTAAATCAACTTGATTTAATCTTTCATGAAAATTTAAACACATATTACCTCCTTTAAAATTAATAAAAATATTATTTTAACACCCCACTTGATTATCATTGAATATATAGTGGTTCCCACTTATCTCATTTATTTATCACATTTAATTGTGATATAATAAGTGTCTCAATAAATACTAATTTTTATGTATTAAAATAATACTACCTTAAAATTAATATATTAATCTTAACGTACTAACATTATGAAAAAAATTATACTCTTATTTAATTATATATTATTACATCAACAGAGGTACGTATATTACTTTAAAAGTTTCACATAAAACTATACCCATCTTATGACCTAGATGGAACTTATTCAAATCTTGGAAACAAACACAGAATGGGATCAATCCTCATTCAAAGATCAAAGAAATTGGAAACCAACCCGCCGATATCACCTGTCATGATGCCAACTGCTACTTTGATAGCGAATTTTCCCAATGCTAATACCAAGCGTTTTTTCCGATTTTCACCATCATGGGCACATGCCTCATTTCGTCCCAAGTTCAAAATAATTTTATGAAGGACACCAGAAAGAGCGGTTCGTATAGCGCCGAAATCATCTTCTATAAGCTTATCATTGGCAACTTGTCGCAAGGCCCAATTAATCGCAGTGTTGATCCTCTGCTTGTCTTCCGGAGAGAGCTCTGAACCAATCTCCTCGTCATTTATAGCATTCCTCATGTTGTATGCATACTCCTCCAAACCATTCTTTGCATCAACAATTCTTCTGTATCTCTCATCTTCAGCCTTGTACTTCTCAGCATCTTCGATCATCCTTCCGATTTCTTCCGGTGACAATCTTCCTTTGTCATTTATTATGGTAATCTTCTTGCATACCCCCATGGCTTTTTCCTTAGCAGATACATGTAGGATGCCATCATCATCAATCTCAAACTCAACAATGATCTGAGGCTCATCTCGAGGAGCTGGAGGAATCTCCAAAACAAATTCTCCCAGCAAGTTGTTGTGCCTAGTTGTTTGTCTCTCACCCTCGTAAACCGGAATTGAGACAGCGGTTTTGTTGTCCGAAGCTGTTGTGAACACTTCTTCCATCTTCGTAGGAATGACAGTATTCCTAGGAATGATTGCACTCATGATACCTCCTTGTATCTCCACGCCAAGCGACAGTGGGATCACTTCGCGCAACAAGAAGTTTTTTAACTCACCACGCAATATAGAAGCATGGACAGCAGCACCATATGCAACAGCCTCATCAGCATTGATGCGTTTGCATAGATCTTTGCCATCAAAGAAGTTCGACAATAGCTGCTGCACTTTGGGAATCCGAGTCGAGCCTCCTACAAGGACAACATCATGAACACTACCCTTGTCCATCTTAGCATCCTCAATACACTTCTCTACATGCTTCATGCAATTCTCGAAGAGGTCCTTGTTGATTTCCTCGAACTTAGCACGAGTGATTGATGAGTAGAAGTCAATACCCTCATGCAAAGCATCTATCTCAATTGAGGTCTGAGGAATGGAAGAGAGTGTCCTCTTTGCTCTCTCGCACGCAGTCCTTAACCTGCACAGGGCTCTTCGGTTTTTACTAATGTCCATTTTTTTCTTTCTTTGAAACTCACTCACAAAGTATTCCACCATTCTATCATCGAAGTCCTCTCCACCAAGGTGCGTGTCCCCGGCAATGGTCTTAACTTCGAACTCTCCCCTGTCAATTGTGAGAAGAGACACATCCAAAGTACCACCACCAAGATCAAAGATGAAAATGTTTCTCTTTCCATGAATATCTTTCATGTCAAGGCCATATGCAATTGCTGCAGCAGTAGGCTCATTGATTATTCGCATGACATTGAGACCTGCAATAAAGCCTGCATCCTTGGTAGCTTGGCGCTGCGAGTCATTGAAATAAGCAGGTACGGTGACAACAGCATTCTTCACGGATGTTCCAAGGAAGGCCTCCGCAATCTCACGCATCCTCACTAACACCATCGATGAGATTTCCTCTGCACAAAATTGCTTTTTCTCACAATTGTGATTGACAACAATCATGGGTTTGTCATCAACACCAATAACTTCAAATGGCCAATGTTTCCTATCACTCTGAACAATGGGATCACTGAATCTCCTACCAATTAGCCTCTTTGCATCTGCAAAATATTAATGAATCCGGTTCATCATAACTGGACAAGCTAAAAAGAAACAGGCAGAAACAAATAACAGCTACGTGCATAATGTATAAAAATTGGATTCATTTAGTGGGCTGACCAATTTGTTCTTCAGAAAGAGAAATTCATTAGCTGAATACAGAAGTTAGTAATAAAAGCTGCTAACCATAGATTTTGCTTCTTTGGGTAAGTTGAAAATCTATGATGAAAAGAGTTGTTTTAGGTACAAAGAAGCAATTCTTGAAGGAAATTTACATAGCAGTATGTTGCGTAAAATTAAAGAAAGCGGCTAAGCTAAGCTGGTAAGGTAATAACTATGAGTAATGATTTGTTTTTTTTCTTACTCCATTCATCATAAAAGATTACATTTATAATTTTGTAAAGGATTCTAGATCCTTCCACGACACATCTATCCCACTGATGTCATTATTCTATATTCATTCTAGAATATTCCTAACACATTACATGGCTAAGCTTAACCGATATATCCTATCACTTGCTTTTTCTCATCCTTGATGTTTGAGGTGCTATTTTGTGTGAGGTTTCGGAGTTGAACTTGTGTAACAGGCATTTCTCTTAAGTGAAAATGACTACACAATTAGATAAAATCATAAAAAGAAAAAAACAACATAGGATGATTTAGAATAAGATACAATTACTTACCTTTTTAAGATTTGTTCTTTAAATATGAAAGTAGTTAAAAATATGATTTCCTGTCTTAGATTTGGTTACTTTTGATGTAAGAAGTAGACTTCAACAATAATGTTAGTTACAGGCAGAGATGTTTTACCAAAGACGGTATTGACAGGGTTGAGAGCAGCCTGGTTCTTAGCAGCGTCTCCAATCATCCTGTGTGTGTCGGTGAAGGCAACACAAGACGGTGTCGTTCTGTTCCCTTGGTCGTTCAAGATTGTCTCAGCTCGGTCGTTCCGCCACACTGCAACGCACGAGTACGTGGTGCCTAGATCGATCCCTATGGCTGGTCCCTCACCTAGTTTTCCACCTTCCATTCTCTCTCTCTCTCTCTCTCACTTCAATGAAAAGGAGACTTCAGTTGAAGCAGCGAAGAAGGAAAGCAAATTAAAGTTGAAATGAATCGAAGTTGAAATCAGAAAGCCAATTTATGGGCAAATTTTTATTAATATTTTTTTCTGGTTACAATTTTGTTCGGGAATTAGTTTCAAGTCCATCACATTTCCACGAAATAGACAGCTTTCAACTTTCTTCGATGCTGCTTCTTGGAGAGGGACGGAGACAAGGGAGGCTGCGGACACTGACTACGTAACTATTGCGAACGTGTATCATTGACTTTGACTTTAACCCATTGCTGAAGGCGGCTCTCTTATTTTTATATTATAATATTTATTTATATATCTGTATTTTTATCAATGTAATCACATACGATCATTACTTGAAAAAGGAAAAAGGAAAAAAAATAACCCAGTTGAAATGCCCGGTGAGAGAGAGAGAGAAAGCAAAAAAAGAAAAAGAAAAAAAAACACTAAAAAAAATATAATATGTAACTCTTGTTGGCTTATTCCTTTTGTGTGCACTTACATAATAAAGAATTAAGAAATGTTTTGCCTAATCTCACATTTTTATAAAGATGATTATATCTGGGAGTTTGATTATAAATTTTTATTCATTATATGGATTTGATTACAACTTTTAGTTCACTATGAGGATATGACTACAAACTTAGTGGAACCTATGAGACAATATATTTTATTTAAAATTTACTTTTTTTCTATTCTAACATAGACAAATATAATATAAATAGTATTATAAAAAAATAATACATATGTCAAGACCCAACTTAGGTCATGACCGGCGCATAGGGAACACCTTCCCTAGGAAGCCTTGAAACACCAAATTTTCCAGAAAAACGGACAGAGTTTCCTCTGTTTTTCGAATATTCCCCAATTTGAAATATAACCTGTAATATTTACAATTTAAATTCCAGCAAATAGGCATCAAGCATTCTCAGAATGCGCCCTTTCAGCATAACACAATATTTCAACATATGTTTCAAACATAATACCAAATTAGTTTTACCATTCTATTAAACATAATGCATTATATAATCCAATCATAAACTAAATTAAGTTTACAAATCCCTTTTTATAACATAATTTAAATATCTAATTCATAGATTCTCAACCTACACATAACATAGATCCGAGGACCCTGCCTGTGACACATGGAGCAACTAACAAACTAGACAAAATAAGGTTCTAACATAAAGGCCTTCTCAAGAAGGCTCACAAACTTGAAATACACTTATGCCTAAGCCGAAGGAATATAACTAGAACCAGAACCAGCACCAGCACCTGTATCTGAAAAAAAAAATGGATAACAACGGGGTGAGTTTTGTAACTCAGCGAGAGATAGGATATCTATAGTTTACTAAATACAATCATAAAATAATATAAACATAATAATGTATATGTGCTCATAAAAATATACATATAGCAATAACATAAGATTTCGTGGAAACATAACTTTACATAATCACATAATTTCAAGTTGAATGGGGAGTTATCCAAGCAGAACAATAATAAGTCTATACATGATTGGCCCGTAGCCATGCAAGTTCAGACATGACAAAAGTCATGTACGGGTTAGCATCCCTCCTGCTAACTAGAGTTGGCCCTAAGCCATATACAAGTCCAGACATAACAAAAGTCATGTGTGGGTTAGCATCCCTCCTACTAACTAGAGTTGGCCCATAGCCATATACAAATCCAGACATAGCTGCAGCTACGTGTGGGTTAACATCCCTCCTGCTAACTAGAGTTTCTTACGGTGCACCGAGGCTAACGTCCCTGTCGTTAACTACAGGTTCTAACTAGGAATTTTCCCCGAATTTAACTCAAAATCATGCATATTCCACTTCGAGAATACTTTCCAACACAAAATCCATTCTCATGTTATATGAAATACATTGGACATAAAATATACTCAAATTTGATAATTAATATAAAATGTTCTAAAATTCAATATTTATTACATTTCAACCAAAAAACATTTAAATAAGCATAACAATCACATTATGGCCTTCAAATAAATATTTTTCATTTTAAATATAAAGCCTCAATTTCCATAAATAAATTATTTTCTTCTATATCGACATATTTTCAACTCTTTATAAAATTTTATATTGTTTATTATGCATAAAGTAACCTACAGATACACTATCTACTCACAAATACTGGTTCAAAGAATTGAAGAACAACGCCTTTGATGCCACCAACTCAAGTATTGTCGTCCGATTACTCTATCCCTCTAGGAATAAAGCAATATTAATATTTGTGAGCTAATTACACTATCAATTAATATCAATTAACTCCAATTCACTAAAATCCCCAAATTCATAGGTTTAAGAACCCTAACAATATCCTAAAATAATTAGAAATTTCAATCATTTAAATGGAGTATAGTAGAAGCTTACTTACCACTTGGGGAGTATAATTGGTGAAGGAAATCACTCCCAAAACTTCTAAAATCTTTAACTCTCTAATGAAGGCTAGAGAGAGAAAGTGAGGTAAAGGAGAGGGAGAGAGAGAAAGGGGGCGGTTATGATGGAGGGGATGAGGAGATGATTATGATGATGGAGGTGGTGTGATGTGGTGTGAAAGTGAGAAGAACAGGAAAGAAGAAGATTAAAGAAAGATAAGAAGAGGGAGCTACGGGGAGGGAAGGAAGAAAAGAAGAAAATAAAGAGAAAAAAGGGAAGGGAGTTACAGGAGAGTGAGTCAGGAAGAGAGTAAGAAAAAATTTAAAGAAAAGAGAGAAAACTATGGTGGTCTATATCATTTAAGGTGTACGGTGGTCTTCACTCAAAAAAATTTTTTTTTTTTAACGATCATCACAACATAATTTTTTAAATTTATAAGAAAATAAAACATAAACAAAACTTATATAAATGATATTATAAGTATAAATTTTTTCTTTAAATTTTTAGTTATATATATCATTTCTGTATCTTGTAATTTTTTAATTATGGTATGTAATATATATCCATGTCTATGTCATATAACAACTTGTGCCAATGAGCTAACAAATTGGCTTTTTTACCAAACTAAAATGAAAACAAACATTATGTACCAAAGTTACAAAGAGGTCTTTAAGTACGTATATGCATTCCTTTAGGTATATTAGGCAAATTGGTCAAGTCTCAATTGATTTCAAAAATAAAAAACTAAAAGAAATAAGTTGAGAGCTAACCGATTTCTCTTTGTTTTGATTTCTCAACCAATTTTCACTACAAAAAAAGGTAAATTAGAGCACTTGTTTTTGCAAATTAGGGAGGTTATAACCGCCACAATTTTCAGAAAATGGCGATTTCTTGAACCACCGTAATTACCAACGCCGTTAGGTAAATTATAGCAGTTACAAAAAAACCGCCACAATTTACGATGAATTGTGGTGGTTCGAAACTGTTAATTATGGCGGTTCGAAACCGCCACAATTTTGAGGCATTTTTTCCAAAAAATAATATGGCAGTTTGAAACCGCCGCAATTTTCCATAGAATATTTTACAAAATATAGTTATAGCAGTTTGAACCGCCACAATTCACAGCATTTCTTTTTTAAAAAAATATTATGATGGTTTTAAACCGCCGCAATTTTCAGTGAAATATTATAGAAAAATTGTTTAGAGTGATTGCCCCTAGAAAGCAATTCAATTCATGCTCTCTAAGAAATGTTTAACACAATTAACACCAGCAAAACAATACATGCCTCCTAATCTATTTTGCAAAAGAATTACACTAATTATCCAAATGATATACAACACAATAAAATCTTGACAATAGTTTTGGAATTTCATAGCCAATAAATTAATCAGAAATGATATTAGGACAATAAAATTAGCCATAAAACAGGACTTTGACTCCTTAACAATTTTTGACTTCTCAAGTATGAATTTTCCTTCCTTGTACGTTTGGGATGTTTCATAAGCCCTTTCATACTTCCAACCCAACATTTCACAGCAATTACCACAGTAAACATCAGCAATAGTGTGGAGGCTGGTCAAGAGATGCTTGTCTTCTTTTGGCCCTGTCACAACATTCATGGCATGGGAAAACAGAAAAGCTCGGCCGTGTCTTCCCAAGTTATAAGAATTATGTTAAGAATATCAAAACCTGATTTGAGAATTAGCTTTCATGAGAGCTAAAGTCATTAAACAAGAATGAAAGTTTAAATTAAAAGAATAACAACCAAACACCTATACTTGAAAAATACTCCGACGTGTCAAGTCCAAATGAGAAAACAAATATCCCCTGAGAATGATTTCATCTTGGAAACATGAAACATAACAAACAAAACAAAATACATCGACAATCATTGTGATATTTGGTTGTTTTTTTTTCTTACTTTTCTTTCCTTGGTAAGTAGTAAATTTTCATTTTTTTTCATAATCAATAAACAATTATAGAGGCAAAAATCAATTCTAACCTTTCAAAACCAAACATCACTGAAAATTAGAGGAATTAATTTTGGGAGTCCAAAATCTATTCTAGAACCCTAAACGGTTTTCCAAACATGCTATTAGTCAAATAGGTTTCACTTTAATTTTTTCCCCTCTCAAATGGTTCTTCCTTACATTGATATATAACATAAATCTCATCATTGGCAGCCCTATAGTGCTTAGTGTATATGAGAAACTGAGAGAATCAGACTGATCTAGTTTTTGAGCTACCTCACATCAAGTTAAAGTGATAATGCTCAAAAAGCCTGGTGAATTAATGTTTATTTCTTCCACATTGGAACTCAATGCTTTTTGCAGTACTATCAAAATCATACAGCTTAGCAGGAGACAACTCAACCAGATTCATTTTAGTTCTTGGTTCCAAACGTACAAACATGGTATGAAAATCATCAAGAAGAAACCCAATCAAACAGTTCCTAGTAGTATCTCCAAGTCTTTCAAATGCTGGCTGTAATTTAAAAGCAGCCTCCAATTAACATCAAAGTGGAATTCCACCTTTTTACAGGACATCCCTCGAGAAATGAGGGATTTACTAATTTTTGAATCATTTACTATTCTGCACAAGTCTTTAATATTTGCAACCTGTTAAGTAAGCTCACCGTGTTCCTAATCCCAAAACTTAAGGTTCATGCATAAGAGGTATACCCTTAAACTCATCATATGCTGAGTATTAACTCTTCTAGTCCTCTTTTTCATACAAGTGATGACATAAAACATTGAATCAAGTATTGTCAACTAATACTGATAAAACTTTGTTAATCCACCTTTGTCAATAGGAATTTGGCAATTTTAAAATCTCCATGAGGCACCTCTATTTGGTAATTCTTTTCTTATGCTTACTAATGATCAAACAATTAGAATCTATCTTCCAAAAAAAAAAAAATAGAACCTATTTTCCTAGAAAGACAACATTCAATGACTTAAATAAATGAAATTGAGTTTGGTAGTAATCATATAAAGAGCTATAGGTAACTTCCAACAATTTCCCTGCCCTATGCAATTGAGTAGAATAAAAGTATTAAGTCAAACAAAAACTTCTATTAGAGTTTCATATGTAAAACAAAAACTTCTGTGAAGATTTTAAAGATTTTAACACAAGTATACTCAATTTTCAAGCTTCTAGTCATACTCATGCACTTGGTAACTTTAATCCCTTTGTTATTCTCAGCAAATGGAACATAAAAAGGTATCTTAAAACAGAAAATGTTCATCCACCATTGGAAATATTATATGCTCAAAATAAGACATTTCACTATTATGTCTGCTCATTTGTTGATCTCAAATATTGTACCAAACTCTTCTTTTTCTAGCCAGCAAAATGTTACATTACATGTGATTCTATTCTTCTACAACTAAATTAACAGAAAAAAAATGTCAAGACCCAAAAATCAAAAGCTCAAGGAAGAAGAACAAAAAGAAAAAGATAAGATTGATGAGGGCTACCAGGTTTATTAAATAGTTTGGTCCTATCAAGTTGCTTGAGTGAAGTGCCAATGTACATTTGGTTAGGTGAGGGAGAATCAAGGTCAAAATTGGAATTGAAGGAAGATTTTCAATCTTGTCAAAATATTTCAACTACAACTAAAAAAAGGTTCCATATATGAGACAATGTCAAGTGAAGAATAACTCTGATTAAATAGCAACATAGGATTGATAGGCTATTACAACAACTAAGGGCAATCTTTCTAACACAAAAGGGATGGCAATCTAATCAAAGAGAAAAAAAGAGAGGAAAAACTCTAAGCTCTAATGCCAAATTACTCATCAAGTCCCATCACAGTCACAATGTGCTCAAAATTTTATCCAAATACTTGAGCAAGATGTCACAAAAGAAAAATGACATACATGGAATAAAAAATATTTACAAAAACAACTAGAAAACTCTTTCTAACAAGACCAATAAAAAAGAAAGCATAGATCTATATGTTTTCAAAATAAAAAATTGGCAATACATATGTAATGAATATTTCTATAACATTTGTATGCCAAAACAATAGTTCATACTTAATTATTTTCAAGAAGAAATATGGGTATACCGTATTAAGAGAATCAGCTCCAAGTGCAGCAAATTTGGACTATCTAGTGAAATTGGACTCCTCTAGTAGTGTCAACTATTTCTTTTCTATGTCATACACCTTGATCACTATTTCTAGTTTGGCTTACTCTCAATATTAAAGTCCAAATTGGTTATTACATCCTTATCACCATAAATATTACAAAAAGTTCAAGCCATAGTCCACAGAGAATCAAGATTTATAAATATAGGAAGCATTGATATTTTGAAGCGAACATATATTCTTCAATAAATACTACTAATAATAAACTAGCAACTGTTTATTTTCATGGAGATTGTTAATTGTATCAACTTTTATTAGTAGAAATTCTATGTGAGAGATTAAACATGCGACGTGTACATAAATAAATATATGATAGTTTACAACCAAAACTTAGTGCACATGTAAGTTGAAATTGAGGTACTCTGGGCTGAATGTAATGGATGCAAAAGTCCTGCCCTTAATTTAAAAAAGAAATAGGATTTTGGTTAGAGATCCTTGAACAAGGTAGCTGTTATTGCATCCAATAATAAGAAGAGCTAAATGAGCTTAGAAAGTTAACGCAATTAGGTGTAACCATGAAATATCATAGGGCTAATTTAGTTTTATTAATTTCTTTCACCAATAAAGCACAAAGTTAATCATAAAATTACATTGAAGTGTAAGTAAAACTCAAAAGCAATAAACTAGATTATTTCTAATGGCATATTATGACACCGCAATGGTAATTAGAAAGAACTTGAGATAGACTATAAAAACCACAATATGCTTGCATAGCTAGCTTCACAACGTGAATAAATCCTAAATTGTAATTCTGCCAATAAGATATACCAACTGTAAGTAGGAAGATCAGAGGAAATTCTTTTAATATTTACCATTTCATGTACTTGAAAGTATCCAAGTCATGTTCAAAAGCAAAGTATAAATAAGATAACTACATAGTATTAGAAAGAAAGCTAACTTTGTTAAACGACTTTAAAGAAATATGAATATCACTTCCCTTATCAGTCACATTAAGCATATCAAAACATTATAGCAAAATCACAATATGGTTCGAAATCAAGAATAGACGGTGTCACTCCATGGACAATTCAGATTCATAAGTCCAATTTGTGAATATTGTAGGCTTTGTTGATACCAAAATGCAAATGACAAAAAGATGGAAGCATAATAGCATGGAGTTTCTTAAAGATGAACAAGCAAAATAATCAAGTCAAATGGTGAGAATAATTAGGACTTATATCAATTTGTTAAAAGGTTTTTAATTAATAAGTTTATTTGGTCTTGTTAAGTTAATTAAAGTTTCTTTTAACTAAGATCCCTTTTGGAAAAAATGAAATGAATTTGATTTTATGGAAAATTTGATTTAGAATGATTCAATTGTTTTTAATCGAAATTTTTTTTTGATTTGTGAAAATATGAGTATGATTTAAATGGAAATGTTTGAATGATGTTTTAAAATGATTTTAGAATGAAAGAGTGTCTTAAATTGTGTTAAAACTTTAATTTTTCAAGTTCTACAAATGTTGTAATCGATTACCATATTATGTAATCGATTATCATGCTGTTCATATGCCTAGAATTCAAAATTTCATCATTGTAATTGATTATACATAGAATGTAATCGATTACCAGAAACTTGACTGTTGCCAGTTTTCAAAATTTGAACTGTGTAATAGATTATTAGTTCATGTAATCAATTATCAAGCCCAAAAATGTGCAAATGAGTGTGTTTTGAAGAGACACATCTTTTGGCATTAAACCCCAACGGTCTACATGAATTTTTGTCTATAAAAACCCATCATTTAACACTTTTTAACACAATTGAATCCAACTGCTGTGAGAAATAGGAAACAATTTAGTGCAACAAAATTTGATAGTCAATAATTTATCTATCTATCAAATTTAATAAGAATTTATGCCAATTGCAAATGAAACACATGAAACTCAAGAATTGCAAGAGATTCTCTTACAACAAAAAAGGGTTTTAGGTTTATGCAATTTGATTCAACAAAAGATTTGCAATCAAGAACAGTCCTACCATTGTCAAATTATTTTAAAAGCTTCTTTAGTAACATATGGCAACGTCCTTGGATCATGGTACCTACAGTATTCCAGAGAAAACTCCTTAGCAATATGATTGATATAGCGATAACAAACGAAAGAAAATCTTTCAAATGATCTACTGATAATGCATGACAATTACAACAATGGTTGCATCCATGATTTTAAGGGTGAATTAGGTATATGGGAATTTGAAAATCCAAGCAAGAATCAGCAAGGTTTCTAATAAGAAAGAAAGCTTAATGCTTACTGAGCAGGAATTCAAGTTTGGGAAGAGAAGAAATTGATAGAACCATACAGTAGAAAAGTCCAGAAAATATAGAAAAAGTAAACTAGGCATAACACCTCATGTTTGGTTACAACAAACAAACTAGAAGAGAGCAATTCAATGTAGAATTCATAGAGCTGATAATTCCATACAAAGAAAGCGTCGTGGAACTTTGAAAAGATCATCATCACTTATATTACAAAGGATATACTCACCTTGAATACACTCGTAAGTCCTAACCTTCTCAAAAGGTTTCTCCAAGTACTTACCCTTATTATGAGCAAAATGCTTCCAATCAAAATTTCCTCAAAAAACCTAGTAACTACTTGTACATTAGAACTAGAATCTATATAGCCTCAAAACCTCAATCCCTGTCTCCCTTTTCAAAGTTTTCACCTTATACTACTTGTCACCCTATCAAAGATACCAGGTTGGCATGCCATACTTGCCCTATGTTATTCTACCAATTAAGCTCTTTTTGTCAAGTAAAACAAGAAATCCTTTAAAGGGAGAGAAACACAACCAAGGCCTAAATAGACAAACCAAAAGATAAAAGAAAGGTAGAACCCAAAACAATGGTATGAAGTAAAAATACTACCAAGCAGTTCCAAATTGCACAGATATGCTTTTCTCATCACAACCATGATGGTGAAGAATAACAGTAACTACAAACTGGAAAATGAGCTCTTACTTGGCAGGTAAACCAGTGATTGCACAAACAGGTTTCTCTGGATCTGCAAAAAAATACAAATAAAATCATATACATAAACGAACACTTTAAAACAGTGTTATCTTGGCAATGTTGCAACAACAAAAGATATGGTTTGAAATTGGAACCTAAGGGCAATCACACATTGTAATTAATAATGAAGTTAAATTTAATCAAGAAAAAAAAAAGCCAATTAGTTAGCCAATGAAACACAATGTGAGAATCAATGCTATAGCAGTTTCCTAGGGAATTTAATTTCACATATTGTAAAATTCATGGATAGAAGAAACAGAATATGTAATATTCTTTCACATAAGAATGAACCAAATTGTCAATGTCATTAATCTGCTATTGGTACCAGCATATGAGGGACTCACATTGTATAGGTGTTGTGTCAATGTCTAAGTGAAACGAGGAGCCCTTAGTGAAACAGCCTGAAAAATTAATAGATTGCTATATGTAAAATGTCAACAATCATATTACCAAATTAAATTAATATAAAATGCAATATCCAAAGACAAACCTTGAGCAACTTGATGCTGTGTTGTTGTATGAAAAATTGACCTTTGTTAAATGCAAAAAAAAAATAACCCTTAAGGAAAAATTGAACCTTGAAATCTCTACATAAGGGAATTATAAACATTAATAAAGGCGCCATGGTTAAAGAAGCTACTTTGATGTTGAGATGGGAGGTAAGGAAGGAGCTATCTTGACACTGAGCTGGGAGGTGAGGAAGAAGCAACTAGCAACCTTCACGCTGTTGAGCTGGGACATGAGCAAGGCAGCAAGAGAAAGCGACGACCTTGGAGCCTCGCGTAAGGGAAAGTAGCGACCTTGGAAACTGGAGCAACAGAAAACAAGAACCTTGGACCGGGAAGCGACATCGAAGCTAGAGTTGATCTCGAAGCGGGTGGCCTTGGAGCATTGCATGTGAGAAATCGACGACCTCAGAGCCTCGCGCAAGAGAAAGCAGCAACCTTGGAGTTGGCGGCGACCTCAGAGCGGGCAGCAACCTTGGAGTGTCTCGCATGCTAAAAACCCATGACCTTGGAGCGTCTTGCATGCCAAAAACCAGAGACCTTGGAGTGTCTTGCGCGAGAAAGCAACAACCTTGGGGCTGGCGGCAACCTCAGAGGGGTGGCGCTCTCGGAGCGGGTGGCCTTGGAGCTTCGTGTGAGGCAATGCCGCGACCTTGGAGCCTTAGGTGAAAACAAGCACTGACCTTGGAGCAACACAAAAGAAAGATTGGGGCTAACATGGGAGAGCAAGGGAAAAGCAGGAGAGCTTTGCGCCAAAATTTCACTGGCAAGCGACGGCAGTTGGAGGAACCGCAGGGAAATGTTGCTTTTAATGGTCACCGACGACCATCCTTCTAAACCGTCATGGATGGACTGCTGCAAGTTCCTTTATTTTTAGTAATGATTTCTCAATGATTCAATCATGGACCACTCTGATACCACTTGTTGAAATCATATTCTTTATAATCCCAAGATCATCCATGTTAAATCATCAAGAAAATTGAAAGATTATTGTGGAAGCGTACCTGAACATTTATAAGAACTGATTGGTATTTGGACAAATGGTTATTGATCTTCCAAGTTAATACGCATCTTTCAGAGACGACGGCTCTCCCTTTTCTGATGATGGGATGTTAGGAAAAGAGGCGTGTGCATAATTTAGGGACTATAGCCTTTTATAACTCTATAAGCCCTAGTTTCTAATCTAACCGATCATAAAATTAGTAACTGGGTAATGGTATCTACACATAACAAGTCCACACTTAAGGAGATGATTTAGGCCCATTAAATTGTTCTTATTAGATCACTTTAATTTGGGTCAAACGTTATAATAGCACACAATATACAGTTATATATATATAATATATATATATATATATACAAGTCCACATGCAGATTCTTACAAAAAGATGTCTGAATTGAAACTTACATAATTGCCTCGAAGTGAGAATCTACCTTCCCTAACTTCGCTTGCGTTGCACCCTTTCAGGTGTAGGTCTCCTGAAAGAGCTCTCACTAAGTCGGAGGGCAGTTTAGCTCCCTCCAAGATGCAACAAAGCATGTTGAAAAATGAAAACTGTCCTTTTCGTGTAAATGAAATGTACTAAAAAACTAAAGTAAAAATTGGTAGGACATAGTCCGCACACCCTTGACCCTACCCTTTTCCTAGAGGTTACCATGAACGTGCTGAACTGGCTGCAACTCTGCATTTCATGCAAGTGGTTCAAATTTTAAATAATTAAGCAGAAATCACCAAAAATAATTGAAAAGTCTTTTTCTTCAAAGTCAAGCTGAATTCTTATGGACATAACTATGAACTCTTCCCATATAAATGTAGCTAACAGAAGCTACGATCCCATGATCAAAAATTATACTTGCCCCCCTTGATTGCTTTGCATGAACACCAGGCTTATTATTGCCATGCTCATGATCTGTAAATTATGCAAGATAAGAATGGTGGTTGGTGCGGTACGTAATTGTTCAGGTTGTAGAGCAGTAGGGATAGGATTGTGGCTCGAAGGATATAAGTTATAGTGGGGTTTGTACTTGGTAGAGGAGAAAAGGAAAGAGACAAGGTTCGCACAGGAGAAAAACAATAATAAAGACAAATGATCATTCTGGTCATGTTATCATTGTACTTCAGTATAATACTGCCGTGACCAAATTGGTCACTAACTCCACCCGGACCACCGCAGAAAGCGCCGCCATAGTCGGCTAAATCGACCATTCATTGTACTGAAAAAATAAAGTAAAAATTGGCAGGCCATAGTCTGCATACTCTTGACCCTACCCATTTCCTGGAGGTTGCTATGAACGTGTTGAGATGGCTGCAACTCTACATTTCATGCAAGTGGTTCAAATTTTAAATAATTAATCAGAAATAACAAAAAATAATTGGACCGTAATTTTCTTCAAAGTCAAGCTGAAGAGTTCCCATATAAATGTAGCCAACCCTGATTCTAATCAACTTCAATTCATTAATTGCACGCTTTGCTACATATCCTTCTCTAATTCAACCGAAATTTCAGTTTCTTCTTCCCCAACTAAATTTAAACTTCATTGAATTGCAAGAGAGAGAGAATGGAAGCAAAAGGTGAGGGACCTGCCATTGGAATCGATCTAGGCAGCACTTACTCATGTGTTGCAGTGTGGCGGCATGGTCGAGTTGAGGTCATCGCGAACGAGCAAGGGAAGAGAACAACTCCATCTTATGTTGCCTTCACTGATACAGACAGGATGATTGGAGATGCTGCCAAGAATCAGGCTACTTCCAACCCTACCAGGACTGTCTTTGGTACAAAATCTAAACTCAACATTTATTTGTCTTGTCATGGTGTGATCTACTAGGTAAATATAGTGGGTTAATGATTCAACCACTAAAACCAGGTTAAGTGGATTTAATTAAATAAATATATGAAAATATAACACAACCGAGATATATATAGTACAATAGCTTACATAGCCTAATGGTAAAGGAGAATGCCCTAAATAAATATATAAAAAAATTATATAATCCAGATATATAGTACAATAGCTTACATAGTCTGATGGTAAAAGAGTATGCCCATATATACCCTGCGAACAAAGTTTAATTCTCCGATTTGAGTCATAATATTGGTCTTGTTAATATAATAGTTGGTGTGTTAATTGATTAATAATGCATAACAAAATCAATTTTTTTTTTTGCTTTTAGAGTGTCTTCAAAGATGTTTTTCTTGCTTATGGCACTATGAATCTGTTTGATTTAATTGCCGGTGGAACCCCTTTTGTAAGAATTAAAATTGAATGAATTAAGTGGAATTGAAGTTAAAAGAAAAAATTTTTATTTTAAAATAATATTTTAAAAGTAAGTTTAATAAAAAAAATATATATTTTTGTTTAAATGTGATAAGGCAAAATTAGAGACAATTTTTAGCAACTGAATAAGTTTTTAGCCTAGCAATTGTAGCCTATTAACTTAAGTTATCCACAAGAATTAAGTTTGAAGAGTTCAAACAGTAGATCAAACAAGCACTACAACATTTCCTTTTTCTTTCACATGAAGATATTAATTGTTAAGCTCGCCTAATTTAGACGTGTTAGTTATCCCTAATCCATGTGTATAAGTGATGATACCTAAGTACTTAGGCGTACGACTTCCCTTTGTTTCGCCTTTTCTCAATACATGAGGTCATAAAAGTAGTAATAGTAGAATATAACCAATTAATTTTTTTTCCCCTAATCATTACGTGTATGCTTCATTTTATTGGTCTAACCAAATCAACCATAAATTGTTTATTAAGAAAAAATAATCTGGATAGTAAAAAAAAAAAAAAAACAAGAAGAAGAAGAAGAAGAAAAGCGAAACAAAAAAAAAAAAAAAGAAATCAATTTAATTGCACTCCATTACACCTTGATGTAATTTTTAACAATTCGATCAATCTTTTTGAGTGAAAGAGAGAACTGCTTGATTGAATGTCTATATAGATCAGCTCAGGATAGATTTCACCTATTGAACTTGACCTTATCTTTTGATCATTAAGCCATTCCTTTGAATTAAAATGCAATCTAAATAATTGTCTAGCCCATTACATATTTTATGCCCAAAACGACGTTTCTGTTTAAGTTCCCAAGAAGCAAGGCTCTAGGTGACTGCATTTATTATTATGAAGCTTATAGTTCTAGCCATAGTTTTTAAAACTAGCTCGGACCGGCCAATTGAACCGATAAATCAGTGACCCAGTTAATTAGCCGGTCCGAGTCACATTTAGGATTGGACAAGCATATAAACTAGAGTGAACCGGTCCAAACCGACCAGTTTCTTACAAAACCAGTAACCCCGGCCAAATTTGATTAAACCGGCTCGGTCTAGCTTGTTTTAAAAAACACATGATTTTAAAAAAATTTAACTCTGAAAAAATTATTAGGCTCTAGTTTTTCAGGCCCAATAAATAAAATATGAGGCCTGCCAGCCAACAACTACTTGGTAGCTATTCGTTTCACATACTGATGGGCAATCCTTTATTTATAATAGAATACTTGGCTCTTGTTTTTGCTTCCTACCGATGTGGGCATAACTTCCCCTTGCAACCGGCTATGTTATCTTTCCCACCTGTACAATAAGGGAGGTTGCGATTTGATCTTTCTTTCATGGATTGATATTGTGCTGGTCTTTACTCTCTAGTCTGAAGGCAACACGTTGGCCGCACCAAACGCAACAAATCCAGTGTCTAGGACCTATGAAGGTCGTGGCCAATTCCAACATGAAACCCTATCTATCGTTGATCCTTCATATGTGTTTGGTTGTTCATTGTCTTTACTAAATTGGTTGGATTTCTCTGCAACCCCTCGGATTGCTTGTGACACACGTATATAAATTTTATATATAATTATTCACTAAGCTACATATATATGTGTGTGTGTGTCTGTGTCACTTAGTGATGATATACACTAGTATACATAGTTTATATTTTATATCATTTATGCATCATGAAAGTATGTATTGGACTTATAAATTATAGAATTTTTATATTTATTTAATTATATCCGGCTCAACCAATGATTCACTGGTTGAACCAATGACCCATTGATCCGGCGCCTTGATCAAGTCGAGCACCGAGCCGAGTTTGAAAACTATGGTTCTAGCCAATGAGTTACTCTTTCTAGAAGAAAAATGGTTAGCTCACTAAAGAGAATCCTTTTTCCTCTTTGTATAATGAATGTGATAATTCCTAGGAACACTATCATTCCTGATTTCAGATCCACACAATCACTCACAAATATTAAAACAACAGAAGCCTAAAGAGAAAGAGGAATACTATGAAACTTTATTTAATTCACTAATCTTATAACTACAGACACAATCTTAACACCTTTTTTAACTTATGACAGTTCTCTCTTCTTTTTTTTTTTTTTTGTATTGCATTACACAATGGAAGATATGGCCTTTTATAGGTACATATTCATCATACAAAGACAAGCATGCAATAAATGCTTTTAAAATGAAGACAAGCATACAATAAATGCTAACATGATATAGCTACACCTACATGTTGGCTTTAGGCTTTAATTTCAAAGAAGCATTTAATGCAAGAACAAGCATGACAACAAACATTATTAATGATAGTGTTGACAATATGACATTAATGAATGCTAGCATTTAATGCTTGGTTTAATTCTCTTTTTTTCTTTTAACATTGCCTCCATTAAACCAAGCATTTAAAGTTGATCATTCTAAGCATTTTCTTCAACTTGCAATATAACTTATTCTTCAAAGGCTTTGTGAAAATATCTGCAACTTGTTCTTCAATATAACAGTAATCAATTAACACTTCTTTCTCAGCAACCAATTCTCGAATCTTGTGAATCGAATATCGATATGCTTGGATCTCCCATGAAATATTGGATTTTTATAAAGTGCAATAACAAACTTGTTGTCACAAAATATTATTGTGAGAGCAATTTGCTTTTGCTTCAATGCTTCAAGAATTCTTCTAAGCCATACTACTTGTGTAGCATAGCTGGCTGCTACTATATATTCTGCTTCAGCTATGGAGAGTGCAACAACTAATTGTTTGTTTGAAAAACAGAAGTATTTTTTTTATTTCTATGTCACCTACCCAATCACTATCTGTATATCCAACAAGCCTCACATCATTAGTATCACCATAAAAATGCCATCAGTCATAGTACTTTTCATATAGCGTAGAACTCTTTTAGCTGCTTGCAAATAACAAATGCATGGCTCCTCCATAAACATGCTCAGTAATTCAACCCCAAAAATTATGTCTGGCTTGGTTGCAGTTAAATGTCTCAAACTTCTAATCAAACTCTTGTAGAAGGTAGGATCCATAACTTTTCCTTGATCTTCCTTTATCAATTTCAGCTTCTCTTCAACTGGAGTGGAGACTAGCTTTGAATTTTCCATCTAAAACTTTTTCAAAATATCAGTAGCATATTTCCTTTGAGAAATGAAAATGCCATGATCTTGCTGAACAATTTCAATGCCTAGAAAGTAAGACATTAGAACCAGATCTGTCATTTCAAAATGTTTCACCATGGCCTCCTTGAATTTTGCAATCACCTTCAAATTATTTCCAGTGAAAATCAGATCATCAACATAAAAGCATACAATGAGCATATCACCAAATTCAATAGATTTAATGTGTAAAGTATGTTCAAATGGGCATCTTTGAAAGCCATGCTCAATGAAATAAGAATTAATCTTCTTGTACCATGCTCTTGGTGCCTATTTCAAACCATACAATGTCTTCTTCAATCTGTAGACTTTATCTTCTTCTCCAAGGATCACATAACCTGCTGGTTGCTCGACATATACTTCTTCCTTTAAAGTACCATTCAAAAAAGTAGACTTGACAATCATTTGATATATTTTTAACTTATTTTGAGAGAAATTAAAATAATCATCTGAATTGTATCAAGCCTAGCAACAGGGGCAAATACCTCAAAATAATCAATTCCTAGCTTTTGCTTGTATCATTTTGCAACCAATCTTGCTTTGAACCGATTAATCTCACCATTGGGCTTGTACTTTGTCTTGTACACCCATTTCATCCTATTGACTTCTTATCTGCAAGCAAATCTGTTAATACCCAGGTATCATTTTTCTCAATTGCAAAAAATTCTTCATTCATTGTTTTTCTCCAATTTTTGTCAGTGGAAGCTTCTTCAGAGCTTACTGGTTCATAATATACAAATAAATCAAAATTGATAATCTCCGCATCAGATGGATCATTATCATTGCTCACAACATAATCTCCCAGTCTTGCTAGTAATTGACGATTACTTTTAGGTCGACTTGATGATTCTGGTTGAGCTAATGTGCCTGCCTATCCATCATCTTCTTCAAAATTGTTAGAAATCACCATGGGCTCATTCTGAGTTTTGGAAGACTAATACCATATTGCTTCTTCATCAAAAGTCACATCTCAACTTATGATTACCTTCTTTGTATTTGGATTATACAATTTATATGCTTTAGAGTTCATGCTGTAACCAATGAAAATACATTTCTCACATTTGTCTTCTAATTTCTTCCTTAACTAATTTTGAAATGAACATATGCAATACACCAAAAAACTCTAAAATGATGAATTGAATGCCTCTGTCTATGTCGTGTGACTCAATTATTGTAGCCACCACATGATCAAATTTGATTGGCATAGTACGGAGAATTTTCTCAACCACCTTGTTGTCTTCAATATTTTCTCCATATACTCTTATCTTATTGACAAGGTCAGTGACACGTGAAAAATATTATTCAACAGTTTCTGAGCTAGACATTTCATATCTTTTATATTCTTTGTGCAAAGACCATAGTTTGGATTTTTATGCCTCCTTTACACCTTTGTAAGATAGTTTAGAGTATCTCATGCTTCCTTGGTAGTTTTGGCGTTTGTAATTTTGCCAAACACCGAATAATCCACACCTTGATAGATTTGTGACAGCGTCAATTAGTCTCTCCTTTGAGTTGCTTGATCTGCTCCGATCCTTCTTGAATGTCTAGTTCAACAAAGCTTCAAATATTGTGAGAATTTTAAATGGGTGCACATTAAAGTCTCCCAATGATAATAATAATAATAATCAAGTTTGCCATATAATTTGGGATTGGACCATACAATATTATAATTGTTTGCCATATTGACTCAAAAAAAAAAAAAAATTAACTGTATAAGACCACTCTTGTTTCTCACAAACTATTTAAAATTTAGCAATGGATTTAACCAGCTCTGATACCAATATGATATCAAATCCACACAATCACTCACAAATATTGTAACAATAGAAGCGTAAAGAGAAAGAGGAATACTATAAAACTTTATTCCATTCACTAATCGTATAACTACACACACAATCTTAACACTTTTTTTTTAAATTCTTACACTTCTTTCTCTTTTTCTTTTTATTGCACTACACAATGAAAGACATGGCCTTTTATAGGCACATATTCATCATATATACAAAGACAAGCATACAATAAATGCTAACATGAAAGACAAACATACAATAAATGCTAATATGATATAGATACACCTACATGTTGATTTTAGGCTTCAATTTCAAAAAAACATTTAATGTTAGAACAAGCATGACAACAAAAAGTATTAATGATAGTGTTGACAATATGACATTAATAAATGCTAGCATTTAATACTTGGTTTAATATATATTTTTTTTAACAATTCCAACAAAGATGGACTTCAACACATTTTGACAATCAAACCATAGGAATCGATCTAGGCATCACCTACTTGTGTGTTGCGCAGTGCGGTGGCACAATCGAGTTGAGACAATCTTGAACGATGAAGGGAACATTATGACACCGTCTTACGTTGCCTTCACCAACACACAGAGCTTGATTGGAGATGATGCTTAAAACTAAGATGTGTACAATCTATACTATTAACGAAGGAGATTAGGGTGAGAACTACTTTTTGGTGTCTCCTCATTCTATTGAAATTTATTTTCAAGTCTACCAATCATTATCTCATTTACTCCCACTTCTCCATATATTTCTTTTCCTTTTTTCATGTAACCAACCTCTTTTTTTAATGTAATAAAAAAAAATACAAAAATTAAAAAATATTTAATTTCTACTAAATATAATATCAAATAATTTCATATAAAATCATATATTTCATAGGAGATTATCCGAGGTAAGCTAAAAATTTTCATCTTTTCTTACATATAAAAGGAAGTATGTGATTTTATATGTCTGGTTAAGTGTCTTTCAAATCGCTAGTATATATAAGGGTTTTCTCCTCCATAATTATTTTTAGTGTCTAAAATTGTTCAATGTCTCAAAAACTAAATGTGCGAACTCTGTACAAAAATGATCCTAACTTGCAGGTTCATATTTTATCTTTTATTTTGTTTAGTTATCGTGATGAAGAAACCACACAATTTGTAGTTCATACGTTTTCAACGAAAATTCTATGGTCACATCAAGCATTGTTTTTTTTTTTTTAATCTCCTCAATATATTATATTGTCTTTTTCCAAATTAATTAACATATTTTAAAACTGCCCATAGCCATGCACAAAAAAAAAAGAAAAAGAAAAAACTACCGGTAATTGCTATAATCCACTAACATATTTTTGTCTTTTCTTTAATTTTAGTTTACTTTTTAAAAAATTAAAATATCAATATTGAACTTTATTCTAAAATTAAAAAATATGAATTAATGGACACATAATATAAATAGATTCATTTTAAGTCTCTGACAAATAGTTTTCAACATTTAGTACACCATCTTTCGTAGAAATATATATAATATTTTTCTATTTCAATGTACGCATACTTTAATATTCACGCATGCTTTTGCATTCACATTTTATGTTCATATTAATTATCTCTACACAGAATATATTCAAATAATATTTCTCATAAATTATTGTCTTATGGTACTTCCAAGCACCCTTTTCTTTTCACATCAAATACTACCATAAATTATGGACTCGATCTATGTAAAATTTTATTCACCTTACCATTTTTAATGCACACCTAATTTAGAGAATTAACACTAATATATATATATATATATATATATAGAGAGAGAGAGAGAGAGAGAGGAAATTGCACATAACATCCTTGAACTTTATTTAAATTGTACTTCACCCCAAAGTTCTATCAAAATAGGAGTAGATCAGACCCGAATTAGTTATAGTCTTGACCCCACCAAAAATAAAAGACCCAACCAATAATTAATTTACATAGGGTCACCGAGATATTAGATAACATGCAATTGTTTTTGGGAGGTGGTATTTACCACTCATTTTTCGTTATTGCCACTCAGAGCTTCATTAGTTTTTGTTTAGGTTTATTAAAATACCCTTCTTCTATTGTAGTAGTTATCTAACATTAAATTATTTATATGTTGTGATTTTGTTAACATCATCGGACAGATTTCGTTAATATCATTTCGACACCTGATACCACATTTGCAATTGTTTTAAACTAGTTCATTGGCCACTAATTCATTATTTGCGATGATCTTATGCTAATTATTTGTATTTAAAGAAGAAACGTAAATTCATTAAAAAAATTTATAGACGATTTTGTATTTTGAGCCATATTGACGAATCTTAATTTTTTTTTTGTAGTGTTTTTTTTTTTTTTTGGTAGCGACGAATCTTAATTTAGAGCATTGTTTAAGTTAATTTGAATTATTTTGCGTTTTATGCATAGCCCACCTACCACACTATTTGCCTAATAAAAAAAATCTATCAAATTATTTGGTTACAGACAGGACTCTGCCACATTTATTATATATTTCGGTTCAATAATTTATTTATATTTAATTTTGATTTGCCGACAATAAAATTTTTTATATTATTATTTAATTATGTATTACTATATCAATAAATATAATTTACTTGTACACATACTATTTAAAAAGTCATGTAAATGGAAGAAGTTGATTAAATAACAAAATAAAAATAAAAATTCTCACTATCAGTGTATAGACATTAAACTCTTATTGTTGTTTATTCTTACTTTTTTCCCTAGAACATTCACTTTTGTATTGTCTAGGTAACTAAGAAAGTTTTGAAAAATATATAAATATAAATTATTATATTAACTATGTTAATTTTAAATATTTGTAATATTTAATGACTATAAAAGATTAAAAAAATGAGATCAGTATTAAATATTTTTAAATTATTAAATTAATTTTCAATTAAAACTAACAATAATAACTCTTAATATCATTGTCACAACAAATAAATAATTAATGTTAACAATATGTTCTTTTGATTATAATAGAAGAAGGGAGGTTTAGTGAACCTAAATAAAAACTAATAAAAGTGCACTCCCCTCTTTCCGTTATATATTTTTAATGTACACAAATAAGCATGCTTAGCATTTATCACTTTACAACTCTCATTTTCAGCTAATGGACTACTCTTTCTCGAGAAAAAAATGGTTAACTCGGTAAAAGAATCCATTTTTCCATACACGATGCATGCATAAAGCCTTTACTCGTATTTCTTTGTTTTTTAGCCCGTTCAGCTCTATCAACTGAATTCATTATTATTTTGCAGGTGTAAAAGGATTAATTGGCAGGAGATTTGGTGATCCTTCAACTCAAAGCGAAATGAAATTATGGCCATTTAAGGTCATTGCTGGCGTAGATGACAAACCCATGATCGTTGTTAACTACATGGGTAAGGAGAAGGAATTTACTGCTGAGGAAATCTCATCAATGGTCCTAGCAAAGATGCGTGAGATTGCAGAGGCTTTACTTGAGTCACCAGTGAAGAATGCTGTTGTCACTGTGCCAGCCTACTTCAACGACTCTCAACGCCAAGCCACCAAGGATGCTGGTCGAATCGCAGGCCTCAATGTCATGCGGATAATCAATGAGCCTACTGCTGCAGCAATTGCTTATGGCCTTGACAAGAAACACTGTGGTCATGGGAAGAGAAATGTCTTCATCTTTGATCTCGGCAGTGGTACTTTAGATGTGTCTCTTCTCACAATTGACAAGAGAGACTTCAAAGTTAAGAGCATTGCCGGAGACACTCATCTTGGTGGAGAGGACTTCAATAACAGAATGGTGGAACACTTTGTGAGTGAGTTTCAAAGAAAGGAAAACATGGACATTAGTGGAAACCTAAGAGCCTTATCCAGATTGAGGGATGCTTGTGACTTGTGAGAGAGCAAAGAGGATGCTCTCTTATACTACCAAGGCCCCAGTTGAGATAGATTCTTTATATCCGGGCATTGACTTCTACTCATCAATCACTCGTGCAAAGTTTGAAGAAATTAATAAGGACTTCTTTGAGAATTGCCTGAAGCATGTGGAGAAGTGTCTTGAAGATGCCAATATGGACAAGGGTAGTGTTCATGATGTTGGCCTTGTGGGTGGCTCAACTCGGATTCCCAAAGTACAACAGCTATTGAGGGACTGCTTTGATGGGAAGGATCTGTGCAACCGCATCAATGCCGATGAAGCTGTCGCATATGGTGCTGCTGTCCATGCTGCTATATTGAATGGTGATGAGGCCAATGAAGAGATCCAAGGCTTGTCATTGCAGGAAGTGACCCCATTGCCTCTTGGCTTGCAGAAAGAAGGGGGTACAATGAATGTGATAATTCCTAGGAACACTATCATTCCAACGAAGATGGAAGATGTGTTTTCAACACATTTTGACAATCAAACCATAGGAATCGATCTAGGCACCACCTACTCGTGTGTTGCAGTGCGGCGGCACAACCGAGTTAAGACAATCTTGAACGACGAAGGGAACACACTGACACCGTCTTACGTTGCCTTCACCAACACACAGAGGCTGATTGGAGAAGCTGCTAAGGACCAGGCCGCTGTCAATCCCACCAACACCATCTTCGGTAAAACATCTGCACCCATAAATTTTATACATATCCGGTTTCCTCTTAGTTTTAAAACTATGATCAATAGGATATACAAAAACTAGTACTCATACGTCTAAAGGTAGATATTTAATTGGAACACTTATTTTATCACTATTAAATTAGATGTGATGATGACCCCAACTTTCTTCAATTATCCATCACATTCAAAAAACTAATAAAGTGAATGTTTCAATTAGACACCCACCTTTGGACGTTAGAATATCAATGTTCTACAATATCTATGAAAGGGTTTTCTCCTCCATAATTATTTTTTTGCGTCTAAAATTGTTTAATGGCTCGAAAACTAAATGTGCGAATTTCTTACAAAAAACCACACAATATCGTGATGAAGAAACCACACAATTTGTAGTTCATACGTTTTCGACGAAAATTCTATGGTCACACCAAGCATTGTTTTTTTATTTTTAAAAATATCCTCAATATATTACTTTTTTTTTTTTTCAAATTCATTAACATATTTTAAAACTACCAATAGCTACTCACAAAAAAAAAAAAAACTACCGATAATTGCTATTATCCACTAACATATTTTTGTCTTTTCTTTAATTCTAGCTTACTTTTTAAAAAATTAAAATGTTAATATTGAACTTTATTCTAAAAATAAAAAATATGAATTGATGGACACATAATATAAATATATTCATTTTTACACACTGATAAATAGTTTTCAACATTTAATACAACATCTTTTATACAAATATATACAATATTTTTCAATTTCAATGTATGTGTACTTTAATATTCACGCATGCTTTTGCATTCACATTTTGTGTTCATATTAATTATCTCTACACAGAATATATTCAAATAATATTTCTCATAAATTATTGTCTTACTTATGGTACCTCCAAGAGTCCTTTTCCTTTCACATCAAATACTACCATAACTTATGAACTCGATCTATTTAAAATTGTATTCACCCTACTATTTTTAATGCACACCAAATTTAGAGAATGAACACTAACACATGATATATATATATATATATATATATATATATATATATATATATATATATAGAGAGAGAGAGAGAGAGAGAGAGAGAGAGTAAATTGCACATAATATCCTTAGACTTTATTTAAATTGCACTTCACCCCCAAAGTCCTATCGAAATTGAAAGATGATACTAGGAGTAGATCAGAAATGAATTAGTTAAAGTCTTGACTCCACCAAAATAAAAGGCCCAACCAATGGTTAATTTACATTGGATCAGCTATCTAGATAACATATAATTGGGGAGTGACTATTATCACTTCTTTTTAACTATTGTCACTCCCAACTTTATTAATTTTTATTTAGGTTTATTAAAATACCATTCTGGTATTGTAGTAGTAAACTAACATATAATTATTTATATGTTGTGATTTCATTAACATCATCGGACAGATTTCGTTAATATCATTTCAACACCTGATACTACATTTGCAATTGTATTAAACTAGTTCATTATTTGAGATGATCTTATGCTAATTATTTGTATTTAAAGAAGAAAACTTAAATTCATTAAAAAATGTATAGACGATTTTGTATTTTGAGCCATATTGACGAATCTTTTTTTTTATAGTGTTTATTTTTTTTCATAGTGAGGAAACTTAATTTAGAGCATTGTTTAAGCCAATTTGAATTATTTTGCGTTTTATTTATAGGCTATAGCCCATCCACCACACTGTTTGCCTAATAAAAATATATATCAAATTATTTTCTTACAGAAAGAATTCCGCTACATTTATTATATATTTGGTATTATTTAATTATATATTACTATATTAATAAATATAATTAACTTGCACATATACTATTTAAAAAGTCATGAAAATAGAAAAAATTGATTGAATAACAATATAAAGATAAAAAAAAATTCACTATCAGTTTATGTCGATTATTTTTTATTCTTACTTTTTTTTCCCTAAAACATTCACTTTTATATTGTCTAGGTAACTAAAAAAGTTTTAAAAAATATATAATTATAAATTATTATATTAAATATGTTAATTTTAAATATTCATAATATTTAATGACTATACAAAAATTAAAAATGAGATCAGTATTAAATATTTTTAAATTATTAAATTAATTTTCAATTACACTAACAACAATAACTCTTAATATCATGATCAAAACAAATAAATAATTAATGTTAACAATATTAAATAACTAATGTTAACAGTACTTTTTTTATTGTTACAGAAGAAGGGTAGTTTAGTGAATCTAAATAAAAACTAATGAAGGTGCACTCCCCTCTTTTCATTATATATTTTTTAACTTTCACAAATAAGCGTACTTACCATTTATAACTTTACAACTCTCATTTTCGGCTAATGGACTACTCTTTCTAAAGAAACAAATGGTTAACTCGGTAAAAGAATCCATTCTTCCATAAATGATGATGCATAAAGCTTTTACTCGTATTTCTTTGTATTTTCAGCCCGTTCAGCTATATCAACTAAATTCATTATTATTTTGCAGGTGTAAAAAGATTAATTGGTAGGAGATTTGGTGATCCTTCAATTCAAAGCGACATGAAATTATGACCATTTAAGGTCATTGCTGGTGTTGATGACAAACCCATGATCCTTGTTAACGACATGGGTAAGGAGAAGCAATTTACTGCTGAGGAAATCTCATCGATGATCCTCCAAAGGATGAGGGAAATAGCAGAGAATTTTTTGGGTTCACTCATGAAAAATGCGGTTGTTAGTGTGCCTGCTTATTTCAATGAATCTCAGCGTCAAGTCACCAAATATGCCGGTACCATCGCTGGCCTAAATGTAATGAGGATAATCAATGAACCCACTGCTGCAGCTCTTGCATACGACCTTCAATGGAGAACTGATCATGCTGGAAAGCGCAATGTTTTAATCTTCGATCTTGGTGGTGGTACGTACCTTTGATGTTTCTCTTCTCGCAATTAAGGATAATATCTTTGAAGTTAAGGCTATTGCCGGAGACACTCACCTTGGAGGAGAGGACTTTGTCAATAGAATGGTGCACTACTTTGTAAAGGAGTTCAATAGGAAGAATAAAAAGGACATTAGTGAAAATCAAAAAGCTCTTGGAAGGTTAAGAACTGCCTGTGAAAGGGTGAAGAAGGCGCTGTCATTCACTACTCACACCACTTTGGAGATAGATTCTCTATTTGAAGGCATTGACTTCTACTCATCAATCACTCGTGCCAAATTTGATGACATCAACTGTGACCTCTTTGAGGATTGCGTGAAGCATATGGAGAAGTGTATTGAGGATGCTAAGATGGACACATGTAGTGTTCATGATGTTGTACTTGTAGGTGGTTCCTCCAGGATTCCCAAAGTGCAGGAGCTATTAATGGACCTCTTAGGCGCAAAGGATCTATGCAGCATAGGCATCAACACTGATGAAGTTGTTGCACATGGTGCTGCTATCTTTGCTTCTATGTTAAATGGGGATCAGCAAAAATTACCACAGGAAGTGACCCCATTGCGCTTGCAGAAAGAAGGAGTGCTTGTTCGAGCCTCTCATCGTATTAACCAAGACTCTAATGAGCAGAGAGAGCACTCTCATGAAGATCGCCACGAGATAAATCTTAACATTAAGATAGAACTAAACGACCTAGATCAAGGCGGAATACTAAGCTCTGACAAGGTTTGATACATACTTAGAAGGGCAAATTGGACATTTTAGAATTGGAAGAACAGATGAAAATTGTAGCATGCCCATGGGACCTATCACAAGGGCGTCAGCTAAAAGGATTCAAAACAATTTTGGAAACTTGGTTAAACCATTTGTTGAAGAGATGCATCAAAAATTAGCTAAGACTCCTATTGACAATTATGGACAGCCCAAAATATTATTATTAGTGAATTGGCATTGATAAAATATTTTGGTTATGTGGTGCCAAGTCAGTTTATTTAGTTTATTAGTTTTTTTTATTTAAAAAAAATGTTCAAGACTTATTTTATTTTATTTTTTTATGTTCGTTAAGCCCAATTAGTAATGTAGTAATTTGGGCTTAGTCTGGTAGGGTTAGGAAATAGGTTTAACATAAATAAGAGGTATATATACCTCCAAACTTGGCAGACACAAGGTTTTAGTTTTTTATGTTGAATAAAATTTCTTGGTTTCTTTAAGAAACTTTGTGCATACAAGTGAGGTAGAGTGATTCCCTTGGCTTGTTGCATCAGGAAGCTAAATAGAGAATTATAAGGTAGAGTGATTCCCTTGTAGTATTTTATTTGGTTTTCAATCCTATCATCTTTATCAATTATGTGTTGGGGTTTCTGGGTCTTAATATCCACGGGGTTCCACATCATTTGGTATTAGTTTTAGGCGTCAGATAAATTCTTATTTATCTATTTTCCTTTTTCCTTCTAAGATCGTACGTCATTTTTTTTTATCTCTGATCCATAGTGTTTCACTATTTTTTTTTTGTTTCAGTTTTCTTTTTGAAAAAAAAATCCCTTTTCGAGTCGTGTGCACAACGTCACCTCCATTCTTTGCTTTTCTTTGATTTAGCCATTCACATAGCAGTACAAAGCTTCAGCGCATCAGCCAAACCAAGAAAAAAAAAAAGGAAAAGAACAAGCGCAAGCAATCAGCGCTCCACCAAAAAAATAAATAAAAGGAAAGAGCAGGAGTGTTAGCGTCTCGCGACCAAAAAAAAAAAGCACCAAAAAATTCAATTTTTTTTTCTTTATTTTATTTTATTTATTTATTTATTTCTATTTTTTTGGGGTCAATTTATTTTCTATCTTTTGGTTTGGTATTATTCTTTTTATCAATTCTTTAGTTATTCCTTGTGCCATTATATATTACTTGGGACTTTATCTTGTTTGAGTTTGTTTGGTTTCTGACGTGCAACATTTACAAGGGGTCCAGAGTGGTAAAAGGCAAGAGTAGTGAGTACATAAGAGGGTAAAAGCCATATTGAGTGCAAACACGAGTGTCCATTTTTTTGAGTGAAACACGTGAGTGAGTGCTTTGTGAGGTTGTCTATTTTATTACTTTGCAAGTTGTGTGAATGGCTCGCAACACGTCAAAGAGTGACACTGAGGATAATACAATCTCTGATATGCAGCTCATGCAGAAGACCCTTCAGCAAATACAACATAGATTGGATGATATGGATATATGGCTGAATGAGGTGTCACAAACTAAGGCTAAGGGTGGTGGCAAGTTTTTTACAAGGCATCGACATCGTCATAATGATTCCTATCATAATCATTCTGAGGAGGAGTTTGATGATGATGATTCAGTTGGAAATATGAAGTTTAGGACTAAAGGGCAGCTGGACAACAACATGAATGCTATCAAGATGCAGATACCACCATTTAAGGGAAGGAATGATGCCGAAGCATATTTACAGTGGGAAAGGAAGATAGAGTTGATCTTTGCTTGCCACAATTATTCTGAGGGGAAGAAGGTTCGTTTGGCTGCAGTAGAGTTTTCTAATTATGCTCTAATTTAGTGAAGTCTAATGAAGTGTGTCATGAGGAAGCGATTTGTGCCTTCTTATTACTATAGCGAAGTGTGTCATCACCGGTTGCACAAGCTAACTCAAGGTTCATAATCTATTGAAGACTACCATAAAGAAATGGAGATGCTTATGATCAAGGCCAATATAGAGGAAGATCCAAAGGTAACTATGGCAAGGTTTCTTGGTGGTCTTAATAGAGAGATAGCTGATGTGGTTGAATTGCATCATTATGTGGAGATGGAAGATTTGGTAAGCATGGCCATGAAGGTGGAGAAGCAACAAAAACGGCAGGAATCCAAATCATTTTCGAATTCATCTTCAAAATGGGGTTCAAGATGGTCTCGTGATGATGAGAAAAAAAGGCCAATGACTCCAATTCCAAGGAGATGGTTCCAAATTCAACAAAGAAGAAATGTATGCCTCATTCTTCTTCCTCTTCTTCTACTACTAGACACAGGGATATTAAATGTTTTTGGTGTCATGGTTTGGGTCATTATGCTGCTGATTGCCCAAACAAGAGAATGATGGTTATTAGGGAAGGTGATATTGTGTCTAAATCTGATCATGGTGATGATTCTGATCATGATAGTATGCCACCTTTGGAGGATTGTTCTGATGGTGATGTGGAGTATGCTGTGCAAGGTGAATCTCTTGTTGCTAGGCGTGCTCTAAATTTGTAGGTGAAGGAGGATAGCCTAGAGCAACGAGAAAACATTTTTCATACTAGATGTCTAGTTGGCGGCAAGGTGTGCAGTTTGATTATTGATGGAAGGAGTTGTATTAATGTTGCTAGTACTGTTATGGTGGAGAAATTGGGGCTGAAGTGTGTTAAGCATCCTAATCCCTATAGGTTGTAGTGGTTGAATGATAGTGGTGAGTTGAAGGTCAATAGACAAGTGAGGGTTGCTTTCTCTATTGGGAAATATGTTGATGAGGTGTTGTGTCATGTAGTACCTATGCAAGCCAGTCACATGCTGTTGGGGAGACCTTGGCCATATGATCGACGGGTGCTACATGATGGCTTCAAGAATCGATACTCATTTGAGCATAACGGTCACAAAATCACTCTTGCACCGTTATCGCCCAAGGAGGTGTATCTTGATCAAGTGAAGCTTCACCAAACTACTTTGGGAAATATGGGAAGTGAGGTAACAGAAAAAGTAGAGAAAAAAGAGGCCATGAGTGATAAAAGTAAAAACAAAGGCCTATTGGTGAATGAAAAACAAGAAAAAGGTGAGAGAAAAGAAAAGAGTGATAGAGTTGAGAGCAAATCATGTTTCTATGCAAGAGAGAGAGATTTAAAGAGTGTTTAGTTAGGCAAGAGAGCTTTGATTATAATTCGGTTTAGGGAAGTTTTACTATCTAACACCGAACTTAACCCAAATTTGCCTAGTTGTTTTGTTTCTTTGTTATAGGAGTTTACAGATGTGTTTCCTACTGAGGTACCAAGTGGTTTGCCGCCATTGCGTGGAATTGAGCACCAAATTGATTTTGTACCTGGTGCTAGTATTCCGAATCGACCTACCTATAGAAGTAATCCTGAGGAGACGAAAGAACTTCAAAGGCAAGTGGATGAGCCAAAGGGCATGTGAGGGAGAGCATGAGTCCCTATGCAGTGCCAGTGTTGTTAGTTCCAAAGAAAGATGGCACTTGGTGGATGTGTGTTGACTGTCGTACAGTCAATAAAATCACGGTAAAGTATCGCCATCCTATCCCTAGGTTAGATGACATGCTTGATGAGCTTCATGGTGCATGCATATTCACTAAAATTGATTTAAAAAGTGGATATCATCAGATTCGAATGAAACCAGGTGATGAATGGAAGATTGCCTTTAAAACAAAATATGGTCTTTATGAGTGGTTGGTTATGCCTTTTGGACTAACAAATGCACCAAGTACTTTCATGCGTTTGATGAACCATGTTTTGAGAGATTTCTTAGGCAAGTTTATTGTTGTTTATTTTGATGATATTCTCATTTATAGCACTTTCCTAGATGATCACATTTTGCATGTTAAGGCTATCTTAGAGGTGTTAAGGAAAGAGAAGTTGTTTGCCAACCTTAAAAAGTGCACATTTTGCATTGATAAAGTTGTCTTTCTTGGTTTTGTTGTGAGTGAACGTGGAATTGAGGTTGATGATGATAAGGTGAAGGCTATTCGAGAATGGCCAACGCCTAAGAGTGCTTCTGAGGTAAGGAGTTTTCATGGTTTAGCTGGATTTTATCGTAGATTTGTGAAAAAATTTTCTACCATTGCTGCTCCTCTCACAGAAGTCATTAAAAAGAATGTTGGGTTTAAATGGGAAAAGGAACAAGAACTTGCATTTAATACTTTAAAAGATTATTTGTGCTCTGCTCCTATTCTTATTTTGCCTAGTTTTGATAAGACTTTTGAGATTGAATGTGATGCTTCTGGGATTGGTATAGATGCTGTTTTGATGCAGGAAAAACAACCTATTGCTTTCTTCAGTGAAAAGTTAACTGGAGCTCGCCTAAAATATTATTATTAGTGAATTGATATTGATAAAATATTTTGGTCATGTGGTGCCAAGTCGGTTTATTTAGTTTATTAGTTTTTTTAATTTAAAAAAAATGTTCAAGACTTATTTTATTTTATTTTTTTATGTTTGTTAAGCCCAATTAGTAGTGTAGTAATTTGGGCTTAGTCTGGTAGGGTTAGGAAATAGGTTTAACCTAAATAAGAGGTATATATACCTCTAAACTTGGCAGACACAAGGTTTTAGTTTTTTATGTTGAATGAAATTTCTTAGTTTCTTTAAGAAACTTTGTGCATACAAGCGAGGTAGAGTGATTCCCTTGGCTTGTTGCATCAGGAAGCTGAATAGAGGATTACAAGGTAGAATGATTCCCTTTAGTATTTTATTTGGTTTTCAATCATATCATCTTTATTAATTGTGTGTTGGGGATGACTCTTCCAACGTTTCTCGAAGCCTAGCATACTCCTGCTTGTGGGAGTTCTTAACATTTATCCAGTCTAACCCGCTTTCTGCACTCCTGAGAGAAAATCATGTTCGCTTTTTGGACTTCATCAAAACACTCTCCTTTTTTCCTTTTGATCAAGAGTGGCTAGATAACATCAAGGCAAAAATAGTTTCTCCTCCTGAAGATTCCCCATCTTGCATTTTGGAGCAGACTTCAAAAGAGAAGGATCATGTTGAAAAAATGTTGATCGACCTCAATGTTGAAGCCACTCATCTTCAAAATGAGCTATCTCAAGTTAATACTGTCATCAACAAAACTTATTAGAAACTAAAAGATTTGGAAGAGCGTGAGACTGAATTACGATCGATTTTAGACGCCCCCTACTTTGTTTGGAAGTGATAGCTCTCTTTGGTTTTGTTATACTTTTAATTACGTCTTGAGGCATCTTGCCACAAGCTTATGTAGTATCCTTGGAACTATTTGTTGAATAGTTTGTAATTATTATTGTATCTGCGAAAAAGGAATATGCACCTACAGTGCCTGTTACTTTTTGAATTCAAAGTGAAAGGATGCAATTGTGAACGGAAGTAACTTCCTGTTGCGTACGGTCATGTTTTATTTGTCAAGTTAAAGAGATATACTAACCATTTACAATTAAAATGTATCTAAATATTTCTATAAATAGGTGTTATATTCATTTATTTTTGATAAAAAAATTCAAAACAATTATTAAGAGAGTTTAGAGGTTTTGTTGTATCTATACTCCAATCTTAAGACACCAAAAAAAATTTGGACATCATTGAAGTATAAAAATGAAAAACAAGATACAGATAAATTTCTGGTTTTACAATATTTTGAATTTAAAGTGTTTGATACTAAGCCAATTATATGGCTTAAGTGCTTGAATTGCAAGTGTTAGTATCAAGACTAAGAGATCTTGAAGTTAAGATTCTTGATGCCTTGCAAATTGGTGTTATTCTTTCTAAACTTCCTCCATCATGGAATAATTTTGTAAAGAAAGTTTTGCACGCAATCTTTTAAAAAGATAACATTAGAACAATTTTCAAACTCATCTTCAAATTGAATGTGAAACTCGGGCACATGATGCATAATTTATGCCTTCAAGTTATACTGTTAATTATGTCAATAAAAAAAATTCTGATAGAAGAAAGTTTAATCTAAAAGCAACCCAAAAAGATGTTTCATTTACAAAGAAAAAGGATGTGTAGTGCTTTCACTGTGGCAAGAAAGGTCATTTTATTCAAGATTGCAGGCATAGGAAGGCAAGAAGAAATTTCAACTCTGAAAATTCTAAAAAGGCAAATCTAGTAGAGGAAGCAGTCAAAGAATTGGTTGCTATTATTACTGAATTCGGACCAAGAGGAATCCTGACAATCAAAGAACAAAATCAGGACCAAGAGGAATCAAAAGTATTTTTGTGGGTTATGCACAACATTCAAAGGCATATAGACTTTTAGATATAGAATCTAATGTAATTGTAGGATCTATACATGTTGAAAAATTCATTGAAAATAAATTTTTGAATTATTCTTGTAATAATGAGTCTATGCATGAACAAAATATGCATTCTAATGTTGAAAGTTCAAAAATAAAATTTAATGATGTTCAACTAGAACCAAGAAAGAGCCAAAGACTAAGAAAAGAAAAAGATCTTGGTTCTGATTTTATCTCTTCACAATCTAGTGTTTTTTTATAGAGGGAAATAAAGATAAAATTTATAGTAAAATACCCATTGTAATGGCCATTGAGGATAATACAAAAACATTTCAAGAAGCTATGACTTCTAGATATGTGACATTTTGAAAGAAGTCATCAATGATGAAATGGATTTAATTATGTCCAATAATACTTAGGTATTAGTTGATCTACCTCCTAGATCAAAACCCATAGGATGTAATTGGGTATTTAAATGAAAGTATAGTGCAGATAGTTCTATCTAAATCTTTAAAGCTAGACTTGTGGCAAAAGGTTTTACACAAAAGGAGGGCATTGATTATTTTAATACTTATGCTCCAGTGGCTAAAATAACATCCATAATACTACTATTAGCTTTAGTATCTATATATAATTTAATTATACATCAAATAGATGTTAAAATTGCTTCTTGAATGGTGATTTGAGTGAAGAGATTTATATGCAACAGCCAGATGGATTTATTCTTCCTGAAAATGAAACTAAAGTTTGCAAGTTGATAAAATCTCTTTATGGTTTAAAGCAAGCACCAAAACAATGGCATGAAAAATTTGATAGTGTTATACTATCAAATGGATTCGTACATAATAGTGCATATAAGTGCATTTATGCTAAGTTCACCCACGAATATGGCATTATTATATATCTATATGTAGATGATCTATTGTTATTTGGCACAAATATGCTTGGAATTTGTGAAATCAAAATGTATCTTACTTCAATTTTTAAAATGAAAGATATGAATGAGGTAGATACTATTTTGGGTACAGAGCTTAAAAGGGGAGGCAAATGTGTAACTTTGACATAACCTCACTATATCGAGAAAATGTTTATGAAGTACAATCATTTGAGAATTAAGGAGTTTAATACTCCTTATGATTCTAATATCAAATTAACAGAAAATGATGGAAGGATCACTACAAGAAAATAAGCTATTACTGACGGATTTTTTAGTGTTACCGACGGATTTTTGAGTTACCGATGGATTTTTCGACGGATTTTTTCAACCGATGGATTTTTCCGTCGGTAATAAAAATACCGACGGAAAAAATCCGTCGGTAATTTTATTTTTTTCGATGGATTTTTTCCGTGGGTAATTTTTAGAATTTCACTTTCTTTTATATTTTGTTTTTAATTTACCTACGGATTTAAATCCATCGGTAATTGACAAAATTGTATTTTTGTGTAATTTAGCGACGGAAAAATCCGTCGGTAATTTTAATTTTTTTTTAAATAGACCATTCAGTAATTCATATATTTCCTGAATAGTCACAAACCTATATTTTATTGAGAGCTAATTAAAAATATGCAAATATATTTAATAATTGTTTAATAAATACTAAACGCAATGATTTAAGTGCAAAATGTAAAATAGATAAAAATGTCAAAAAGTTTACAAAACAGAAATATAAATAGTTCAACTACAACCAAATAAAGAAAAAATAATAGCTAAAGTTAGCAGAAATCAGCAGCATCATCATCATCATTAGCGTCTGGCAGTGCAGAGGAACCTGCCTGCATCTTCTTCCACAAAGACACCATCTCTTTCTTCATCTGCTTTCTTAATCTAATCTCCTTCTCCTTCATCTGCCTTCTGATTTCTATCTCTAAGGTCTTTTCCTTGTCTACCATCTTCTTTTCCATCTCTTGCAACTGGTGCTGCCTCTCTACATCCTGCTCTTGCATACGATGAAGTTCTGCATTGAGCAGGTGAACTTGCTCACGAACCTCATTATCCGTAGTGGATGCAGTGCCTGTAGATGCCCCAGTGACAACGGCAGAGGACAAACTACTAGCATAAAAGGTCCCCATGCCATAGATGCGGTTCTTATAAGGACCGCCAACTACCTCTTGCCACAGCTGGTCCTCATCAATCGGTGGGCACTCCTCACCAGCTGCAATCCTTTGCTCCCATTGGGTGGTAGCCTCCTGATAGCGCTGCTCATAGGTATGCTATAAGAAAATAAAATTAATTAAACATCTACCAAATATATTAAGTAATAAATTAAATATATATATATATATATATATATATATATATATATACACACACACACACACACACAAACAATGAGTGCTCATAACATATATACCCAAACATTCTCTGAACGAGTATCAACCCATGTCTTATTTGTCTTGCGCGTGTGAGTCTTTCTGAATAACTCACTCTGTGTATGAGGCCTTTTCAACTCATTGGTCTACATTTTGAGTGAACATTAACAATATTAGTAAGTGAAAATATAAATTTAACAAGAAATTTAACGAGAGGAATAAAAACTATTTTAAAAACTATTTAAAATAATGACTAAACCATCTGGCGACACGTGGACTCGATAGAAGCTGAACCACTACAATGAACGGATCCACCCTTTTGCGACGCTCTGCTCGCCTTAACCTTCAAAGACTTCTCTTTAAATTTCTCACTTCTCCAATATCGCCACAAATAGTCCAAGCTAGCTTGATTCATCCACTTGGGGGTCTCGTCCCGTTCTCAGATGTCGATGTACATGTCTTGCAGCCTGTGAGCTGCTTTGGATTTGAAGAGCTTAAACATGTAATCTTCATCTTTGGGATGAATGATGAAGTGGCTCTACACATTGAAACAAAAAAAAAAAGTAATTGAAAGTAGTTTATCAACATGTAAGGATCACATATTTTTGTAAAAATTATTTTATGTTATCTTTCACTCATTATACCAGCGCAACTTCTCATCCTTCAACAACTTGCCGAGTGACTCAATCGGCCGTTCATATAGTTTTTGGATGACTCAATCGGCCGCCATAAAACCATCCTTATACAGGTGATACCTAATGGTGTCCATATCAAAATATTTCCTACATTTACACCTATCATAGGGACACCTAACTTTTTGCTCATTCATAAATTGCACTGTCTAACAAGCCACATTTACAAACTGTTCAACTCCCGCAAAAAATTCATGTTTGATTCCCCCTCGACTAGAGTGTACCCTGTCATATATCCATAGTTTGTTTGTGGAGCTCATGGTTCTTGAATGTGTAATTTAACCTAACAAATTCATTTAAAGTTTCTTGAATTAACAAAATTTCGACAGCACCCCCTTTAAATTATGATTCTACCCTTTAAATTAAAAAAAAATTTAACATAACTTCCCTTGAAAAAAGACATCCCAAAAAAATAATTTCAATAGATAAATATGTCAATCCAATACAATCAAACAAACATTTAAAGATCCTAAAACCGTTCTAGAGCACACCCCCTTATAACATCACAACATGTATATCCTGCAATCTCCACATACATAATCAACCTCCACAGTAAACAATGCAAGCAAGTCAGGGAAGGACCTCTACGCCCTTCCCCCCAGTCACACAGTCCCATTTTCTTACAACTCTATCTTACAAATCATAAGTCTCTATCCTAACAACAATATAATTAAATAAAGAGAAGAAACAATTACTTACCTTAAAATCGACAAAATAATAATATGTTTCACCAAAGAAATACACCAATCGGATTCAACATTATGAAATAAAATCAGTTACTTAAATTAATAACTTCAAAAGAAATACACCAATCATGATATATAGATAAAGAGCAAGTGTCTTATTAAACACTAAAGAGAAGAAGCAGACATAATCGAGAAAAAAAGAAGAAGCAAACTTCAGATACAAATGCATTCATAAATAAGCACAAACTTCAAATAAATAAGCCCCAGACGAGAGCATTGAGGGCATAGCAGTAGCCGGGTTGGCGGTATACAGGCTCAAAACAAGCTGTTTAAAGGTGTTTTGACTGCTTTAAAAAAATTTCATGTAATCATTGACATGAATAACGACATGTTTATGACCTACTCACTCAATAAACTTGGACAGGTGAGACTCAACATACATTACATCACATAACGACCAAGGTGTACTACTAAATGAAATAATCTATGACAAAAATTAAAGAGCATTACAGGTATGAAATAACACACCTAAGACACAGCCTTCCTTCTTCAACTTGGCAAGCTCTTGCCTAACAACAGATGCCCTCTGCACAAATTAGAAAACGAAAAAACAAATTTGATTAGCATAGTAAAATAAAACCCAAATTTAGAATTTCACAGCAGAGAAGACATGCATCAAATTCCTTTACTTCCATGTCATATTCCATTCTCAAATCTGGTACATTTTTGTACATGATAACTTGAAAGTTGGAAATTGGAAAATCAAAAAGTTTGCACTCATCTCAAACAAAATACCCACATCTAGATCTAGCTAATTAATTTAAGAAGTTAGAGAAGAAAAAAGCAAGCTGCGGACTAGACCAAGACGTGAGGAGAGAAAGAGAGAGTGACCGGCGAGAACTGCGCGGAGGCGACGACTGGGGGCTTCGCGAGGGGAGAGAGAGAGCTGCAATGACAGCACCTCCGGATCTGTACGGTGTGACACTGACCGACGACTTCAGTGGCCAGCGACTTCAGTGCACGGGCAGTGCATTGGCGGTGCCTTTGTGTGGAATCTGTGTGTGTATGGAGAGGGAGTGTGAGAGAGTGAGAAAGTGAAGACACAAATGATGCTTTATGCTCATTTAATTACTGATGGATCTTTGAATTACCGACGGATTTTTCCGTCGATAATAATTAAAGAACCAGTCACGCCCTTTTTGACGGAAAAATTCATTCAACTATTACCGACGAAAAAATCCGTCGGTAATTCTTAAAAATAAAGAAATAAAATAAATTACTGACGGATTTTTTCCGTCGGTAATATTGAATTTTGAAATAAAAATAATTTGTAAATATTACCGACGGAAAAATCCGTCGGTAATATTAATTTTCAAAATAAAAAATAATTCATAAATATTACCGACAGATTTTTCCGTCGGTAATTCGCGCGCCATTTCCAATTTAGTTGGCGCGAGCATTACTGACGGAAAAATCCGTCGGTAATGACTGAAACTCATATTTTTCAAAATTTCCATTTTCCGTCAGTAATTCCATCGGTATCACCGACGAAAAATATCTGTCGGAAAAATCCGTCGATACCTCGGTTGTTTCTAGTAGTGGATAGTTGCACAATTACAATATGCAAGTGTAATAGGCAGTATGATGTATGTAATGCATTGTACAAGACCGGATATTGCATTTGCAGTTTATAAGCTTTCTACTTTTATAAGTAAGCCTAGCAATTATCATTGAAAATCAATTATTAGAGTGCTTGGCTATTTAAAGCGAACACAAAATGTGTCTATCTGTTATAACAGTTTTCCTATTGTGTTAGAAGGTTATTTAGATGCTAGCTGGATAATTAGTATTAGTGTTAATAAATCCACAACAGGATGAATATTTACCTTGGGAGGTGGTGCTATTAGTTGGGCATCCAAAAAGTAAACTTGTATTTCACATGCTACTATGGAATATGAATATATTGCATTAGCAGCTACAACAAAAAAAACAGAATGGTTGAGGTATGTTATTAGATATAAAGTTGTGGCCACAATCGATGCCAACCGTTCTTATATATTGTGACAGTGAGGCAAAAATGTGTTTAGCCCACAATAAGATATACAAGGAAAAGTCTAGACATATAAGTTTAAGACATGCCTATATAAGAGAATTAATTAATAGCAAAATCTTAACTATAATCTTTGTGGGATCAAATAACAATCTGGTTGATCCACTTACAAAAGCATTGCCAAGAGATGCATTACAATTGCATTATAAGGGAATAGGGCTAAAACCCTGATACTAAGATACACTAGTAATGGAAACCCAACTTTGAGTTAGAAACCCTAACAACATAAGTTCAATGGTAAAAACAAGTTATTATGTATTGGACTAGACACTGATTTTACTTGAAGATGTCATTCTATGATGTTCAGTGTGCACTGTTATGAGAAGACGATGACTACGTGTCTTAATGAAATAGTTAAATATCTGTGGTAACGAGGATGAAATGACAAATTTCACCTATGTGAATATTGAGGTGGTGTCACCTGAAATAAGGGTTAAAGGGTTTATTCTTGTAAATATTCATGAATGTAGAATTAGCACATGGCCATAAAAGTGTTAAAAGCTTGTTGTTCAAACCTCTTAATAATTGTATAATATCATGTGTGTAATATTTTTGATTTGATATAAGGAGTTATGGTTTAATACTTATATATACTAGTAACTTCGTTAAATCTTAAAATGTTCACACTAACATAAAGTTCAAATTCATGAGATACTTTCTATTATGCATGATATTATGGATGGTATTACAAACTAGTGGGGAATTGTTGAATAGTTTGTAATTATTATTGTATTTGTGAAAAAGGAATATGCACCTAGTGTCCATTACTTTTTGAATTCAGAGTGAAAGGATGCAATTGTGAACAGAAGTAACTTCCTGTTAGGTACCTACAGGTTTTATTTTTCAAGTTAAAAAGATATCTTAGTAACCATTTACAATTAAAAGGTGTCTAAATATCTTTATAAATAAGGGTTATATTTATCTATTTTTGATACAAAAAAATTTCAGAACAATTATTAAAAGAGTTTAGAGGCTTTATTGTATTCTTAAAAAAGATTTATCTATCTTTTTCTGAAAGAGTGTGTAGACAATATCTAATCTCTGGCAATATCTTTTTAAATAGGGTGATAATTCATGCCTTTGATCCTACCAAATATTCCATACTTTGTATCCAATTTTTAACATTTTCGTATTTTGGTGAGTCACTTTGTATTCATGATATCAAGCTTGCTTAGGTAAACAAGGATCGCTTGTTCAGTGAGGGATTCCTTCACCATTCATGTTAGGTGCGTTCACAAGGGGGCTGAAAATTTTTCTTAGGTATTGTCCCTTAACTACTACTAAAACAAAGAGAACATGGACAAATGGTATAGCAAATGAAGAAATTTATTCTGTTTCATTTATTAATTGACGCATCAGTTTTGCAGTTCATTATTGTCTCTAACTTTTCCTACATTAGTCAATTAAAAAATGGAGAAGAGTTTACTTTCTCTTACTGTTAAGTACTAAGTAGTGGGTTCGTTTTTAGTTGTAGTTGTTTTGCTAATTAATTACGCTAATCAATTGTTTGTGCATTTGTTTAATTTTCATGGTTGATCATTAGAAGAAAAACACAAACCGAAACCATAAAGTGTGATGTGGTGGCAGCCCACCTCTTCCCTTAATCATGTGGTGGTAGGTTCAATCTCTACTCATGAGAATGAAGTGCATTTTGTGGCAAGCAATTTGCCTTTTCGGGAGAATGCTCACGGTAAGAGAATTAGTCACTACTATCTGTGGTGGATATCGTGATTTTGATTTTAAAAAAACACAAACTGGTCAATAAGTTAATATTGTGAAGTTAATAGTTGAAAAAAATACATAACTTTTTATGTTTAAAAATAATTATTACAAATTATTGTTACTATTAATGATTTTTACTTCTAGTATTTTATTTTCTTAATATAAATAATTATTTAAAATTAATATATATACATAACTCAATATGTTATATTAGTACTATAAGCCACATATTTTGTTTTATGAAAAATTAATATGTATAATTAATAAAGGTGTTTTAATAAAAAATAAAATAATAAGTATTAGGTAATGAAGAATTAAACAAAAATTAAAAATAAATTAAAGTGTAACTTATCTTAATTTTATAGAGAAGGACAGTTGTGTTTTATAAATAGAGGAGAGAAAAGAGTATAATAATTCTATTTCTTAAAAGAGAATTGTACTTTACTCTATAAGTTAATTATTTTTAAGTTAATCAATTGATTATTAATATATAATTAAATTATTTTTATATTAACTAAAATTTGAATTGGACTACATCCTAGCCATTGACTTAGAGTTTAATGGTTTGGATTCACGGGCATAATGGTCCCAAACCCAACCATCCCATGTGAGAAGGAGCCTAGACGCAAACATATATTCCGAGAGAGAAAAACAAACATATGTTGGCTTTAATTCTTGAAAAGGAATAGACTCAATTCAAATTTTGATAAAATATTAACAAAATATTAGACTTTAATCAATTCAAAAAAAAAATTGTTGAGTCACACAAAATAGACTTTTTATTTTATTTTTTTGGATTGTCCAAGATATCCACCATGATTGATTTCTTGGAGGCAAAGGTTCCCCTAAGAGCATAAACTTTTGACATGCGTTTGCTTTACTTGTTTTCAGCTTTTTTAGTTTTTCCTTCACAAAAACTGAAAACTGAAAAACTGAAACCAAGGAAAGCTAAGGGCTTGTTTGCTTGGGCTATTTTCACTTTTCATTTTCACTGAAAAATGAAAATGATAGTGAAAACATGTTTGTTTCGTAAGTTTGAAAATTTTTCCCTGAGAAGTTTTCCAAAAAGAGGCAGAAAACTGAAAAGTGTAAAATTAATATTAATGAACTTTGCTGAGCCTTATAACCCACGTAAATGAAACCCTATCAGCCACTGTTGGGAGCGCCTCTTCCCTATCTTCTCGGCGGCTGTGTTCTTCTCCTCAACAACAAGTAAAAGCTTCCTCCATCCATTGTCTCAGCTCTTTGATCTCCTTCTTCTTCATCCTCTACCCTCCTCTTTGCTGCATATGGCTTCATGTTCGTGACCCACTGCCTGCATTTGCTGTGAGGGAGCCGCGACATCCGCGAGGAGGGAGCTGCGACCGCCGCGAGGTTTGGAGCTACGACTGCTGGTAGCAGGGGAGCCGAGATCTCTGCAAGGAAAGGAGGCATGCCGCCACCAGGAATGGAGCCGAGATCTCTGCCAGGGGCCGCCACCGGGAATGCTACTGATGGATTCCATGGGTTTTGGCTTCATCTGATTATCCTATTTCATATAGAATGCTTGTATTTGGATCTATTTTTTATTAAATTGTATTTAACATATAACACTTGTTATTAGATTTATTTATGTTATGTTTGTTATATTATTAGCTCAATATTTTTTGAGTTAATTCTGATGAAGTAAAATTCAAAATAACTAAATCCATGTTGAAATTAAAAATATAGGATTGAGTTGAAGTCAAAATAAAAAGAATTAGGACTAAATTGATCTTGAAAAAATTTATTAGGACTAAATTCTACAACAAAATTAAAAATAATAATACATCACTAATGTATAAAAATTTTGTAAGAATCAAATGATAGTCTATTAAAAAATAAAATTATTTCAATTAAAATTTAATTTGAAGTTTATATAAAATCATTTTCAAATGTTCTAATTTATGAAAACAAACAAAACAAACGGATTTTCAAAGTTTTCATTTTTTGGAAACTGAAAACATAAAATCAAAACAAACAGGTTTTCTTAAAACTGAAAAACTAGAAATGAAAACTGTTTTTAGAAAATGAAAACTAAAAATGAAAACTGAAAATTTTTTCACAAAACAAACAGACCCTAAACAAATGCAATGGCTTCTGCGATATCAAGGAAATCACAATAGTAATAAGAACATTCATTGCTGGTAATTAATTAATCAATATAGATTGTTTTGTAGCTAGAAGGACGAAAAGCAAAATTTCTAGTCGTTTTCTTGGGATCTAAACAGAAAGAGAGAAAGAGAAAGAGAATGGGGAGAAAGGCGTGTAAGAGGAAAGAGGTTGTTGGTTCCAAATGAAAGCATAAGTAGATTTATGTTTACAAAGAAATAGGCGTTGAGAGAATAATGAGGAGTGTATGGTGCGTAGAGAGAGGGATGAAGTGCTGGCAATGGTGATGGGATTGGAGGAGGGTGATGGAAGGTGGAGAGAGGTTAGGGATGAAGATAGTGGGGAGTGACGATATTTGTGGTAACTCATAAAAATTATTTAATTATTGATGCCATCGAGAGAAATGAATATAGATTGAATAACTATAGGAGAGGCAAATTAAATTTCAAAAATCTCAAAGGTGAGTCCTATTTACTTTATATTCTTTTGACAATATTTTGAATGAGTATGCTTAGTGCAGTAGAGCAGTGATTTCCTACGTGAAGGCGGAGAAAAATATCTGTCCCAAGGCCCAAACAATGAATAGCCAATACTCTACAGACATGCATGCTAGTTGTACAAGATTAATTAATTGATTGATTGATTTAAAAAGCTTTATCGAACAAACAAAGAAAAAGGACAAAGCTTTTGAATTTTCAAGATGTACGATATCAGTAACTTGTGTAAGAACTGCCAGGTTTTCCGCTGATTGATATTTCATTTATCTAAAATGATTAAGCCCCTACTTTATCATAAAGGAAAAATGCATAGAGAAAAAAAGGGTTTACAGATTACTAATTCTCAGTGAAAACTTCTCCAACCTAGGAATACCTACCACTATAGTAGTAAAAATTTAAATAGTAATTACCAATATAATAGTCAACAATATTTAAATAGTAATTAATGTGTTAATCAAAGCAAGTGAGCCCATAATTTATATTATTGGCAGGCTCATGCTATCTCAATGAACTATAGGAGATTATAAGTTTGACTCTCATCCCACTTCTATCCTCTAATATTTTAGTTAAAAAAATCAATATGTTAATTATGTATCAAACTGATTATTACTTTACTTAACAGATGTCATAAATTATATATACTTCTCTACTCTAGTATATATCCAGCCATCATTATCATAAAAAATTTGAGGTGTGCTGACTGCTGAACAACCCCGAGTAGATTGCCTGGTGAAGAATGCCCGACACAGGTGGCTCTATTTTGTATTGGTTGGCACACACATGTTTAAATAAAATTAATACTGCAAGAAATAATTCAAAAACAAGTGTGTAAACTGTTATCGAGGACCTGCCACGATAATTGTGTTGGGTTGATATTAATTTGGGTCGTACAACAATTTTTCGAAAAGAATCATGTTGCGGCCAGACCATATAGCAATTGCAGAGTGAAGACAACAGTAATAAAATCCTGGCACCTTTTATTTGACATAGCAATTGGTCCTAAGTGTTGATGCAAACACAGTCAAACATTTGAAGAATAATTCTCTAAGAAGACAAGGCCAAAGGTTGCTTTAAGAAATACTAGCACCATTCATTGATATACTGTTCTAAATTTAATATCTAATAGTATATTTTTTTACTTTAATTATGTCATGCATCGCGTAAGTAATAGACTAGTTATGATATATTTCTTAATAATTTTTATTAGTATTTTTTTTTCTGGCTACGATTTTGTTCGTGAATTAGTTTCGAGTTCATCACACCTCCACGAAATAGACAGCTTTCAACTTTCTTCAATGCTGCTTCTTGGAGGGGGACAGAGACAAGGGAGACTCTGGATACTATCCATTGCAAACGTTTATCATTGACATTGACTTTGACTTTAACCCATAACTGAAAGGCTCTATTATTTTTGTATTATAATATTTATTTATATATCTGGATTTTTATCGATGTAATCACCTACGACCAATACTTGAAATGCAGAGAAAGCATTCCCTAATACTTCTGATGAAAATAAGAACCCTTGAAAAAAAAAAACTAACTCAGTTGAAATGGGGTGAGAGAGAGAGAGAGAGAGAGGAAGCAAAAAGAAAAAAAAAAACACTTAAAAAAAATATGTAACTCTTGGCGGCTTATTCCTTAGTTTGCACTCACATAATAAAGAATTAAGAAATATTTTTTCTAATCTCACATTTTTATAATGATGGTTAGATCTAGTAACTTGATTATAAATTTTTATTCATTATAAAAATTTCATTACAACTTTTTGTTCATTTAGAGGACATGACTACAAAACTCAGTGAAACCTATTGAAGTACGGACAAATTATTTAGGTGTAGTGTTTACGTGTCAGACACGTATTTATGTTAGGTCTTACATTCACACCAATAACATATATTTATATTTATTTTATTTAAGATTTATTTACTACTCTAATATAGAAAACACAATATAAATTGGATTATAAAAAAAGAAATAATATATAATTTTTATAGTTTATAAGAAAATAAAATATAAATAAAATTTATATAAATAATATTATGAATAATATATATTTTTTAAATTATTTGTTTTATATATATATCATATTCGTATACCATAATTTTTCAATTTTCGAGCATAGTTTATATTCCACGTCCTTGCTAGATAACAACTTGTGCCAGTGAGCCAACAGGTCTTCTAAGTATACGAGTGGTTCTTGCGTCTATACTCCGTGGAAGAAAAGCTTCTCTTTTTCTCTTTGCACATATTTTCTTTGCCGGCCAACACTTCAGATCTAGAAAAGCCTTTGCACGGTTGAACGGTTCCCTTTTTTTTTTTTTTTTTGTTCTAAAAATGTACATTTTTTATGGTCGAAATGTACTTTCGCTGTCATTAAATATTTTTTTTCTGAAAATGTGAAAATTCAACATCAAAAGCTAAAAAACAGTAAGGTGCAAATGACAGGCCCAATACAAAGAAGAACAATGACCTCATCAATACCATATATATTTAGATAGATTACACTCACCTTCTTGATATTTGTAAAAATTTGACTCACCAGCCCTTTAGGTATTTAACCTACATTTATCTCCTTTAGTAACATCAATAATTAAATAATTTTATGTGATTTATCAAAAATGCCCTCATCCCCACTCCTATCTTCATCATCATCCCCAATCTCCCTTCACCTCCTATCAACCTCCAATTATAGTAATGATTATCAAGCAATGCATCACTAAAACTCGTCATTAAATATCTAAATTAAACTTCAAACATGAGAATGAGACATATGAGAAACATAAATTTCGAAGACAATTTCAGAGTAATTTACATAGATCCACGAATTCCAAGTGTGTGCCATCATTTTAAAAAAAATTGAAAGCTAAGCAAATGCAGTGGCTTCTACGACATGAAGGAAACCACAATAGTAATAAGAATCTTGATTGTTAGTAATTAATTAATCAATATAGACTGTTTTGTAGCTAGAAGGACGCAAACCAAAACTTGTAGTCGTTTTCTTGGATCTAAACAGAAAGAGAAAGAAAATGGGGAGAATGGTGTGTAAGAGGAAAGAGGTTGTTGGTTCCAAATGAAATCATAACTGGATTTATGTTTACAAAGAAGTAGGCGTTGAGAGAATAATGAGAAGCGTACGGTGCATAGAGAGAGGGATGAAGTACTGGCAATGGTGATGGGATTGGAGGAGGGTGATGGGAGGTTAAGGACGATGATAGTGGGGAGTGGGGGTGTTTTTGACTACTCACAAAAAGTTGTTTATTAATGTTATCAAGGAAGGTGAGTCGAACAATTATAGGGGAGGCTGGTTAAATTTTATTAAGACAGAGATTACTGCAATTTACCTTATAAATTACTAACGTGAAACAAATGATTTAATATTTAATGTGCATATTTATAAATTACTAATCGATATGATAATTAATAAGAATAATTTAATATTTAATTAAAATAGTTGAAATCTTTGTTTTAATTTGACTAAAACAAAATGAATCATTTAAATCAAAATTAATTTGATTTCACTTAATTAATTTTAATTTTATTCAAAATCATAATCAATATTTTAATAGTATAATATTACATTTCTTTTATTTATTAATCTTTAAGAGTAATTATTTTGACAATACTTGGTATCAAGTATGCGTAGTGGACTAATTTTTCGGATTTAGCAGCAGAGCGGTGATTTCCTACGTGGCGGCGGAGAAAAATTTATGACCCAGGGCCGAAGCAATGAATAGTCGATACTCAACAGTCATGCATGCTAGTTGTACAAGATTAATTAATTGATTGATTGATTGATTGATTGATTAAAAGAGCTGTATAAAAAAGAAAAAAGACAAAGCTTTTGAATTTTCAAAATGTACGATATTAGCAACTTGTGTAAGAACTGCCAAGTTTTCCGCTGATTGATATTTCATTTATCTAAAATGATTAAGACCCTATTTTATCATAAAGGAAAAATGCATAGAGATAAAAAAAGGGGTTTACAGATTACTATTTACGAATTCTCAGTGAAACTTCTCCAACTTAGGAATACCTACCAATATAGTAGTTAACAATATTTAAATATTAATTATGAATATAATAGTTAACAATATTTAAATAGTAATTAATGTGTCAATCAAAGCAAGTGAGCTCACAATTTTATTACTTGCACACCCCTACATATTTCAATAAATTATAAGAGATTATAAGTTTAACTCTCATCCCCACCTTTACCTCTCAATATTTTAGTTAAAAAATCAATGTATTAATTATGTATCAAACTGATTATTACTTTATTTAACAGATATCATAAATTATGTATAATTCTCCACACTAATATATATCCAGCCATCATTATCATAAAAAATTTGAGGTGTGCTGAACAACCCCGTGTAGATTGCCTGGTGAAGAATGCCCGACACAGGTGGCTCTATTTTGTATTGGTTGGCACACACACGTTTCAATAATTAATACTGTAAGTAACGATTAAAAAACAAGTGTGTAAACTGTTATCGAGGACCTGCCACGTTAATTGTGTTGGGTTGATATTAATTTGGGTCGTACAACAATTTTTCGAAAAGGATCATGTTGCGGCCAGACCATAGAGCAATTGCAGAGTGAAGACAACAGTAACAAAATCCTGGCACCTTTTATTTGACATAGCAATTGGTCCTAAGTGGTGATGCAGACACAGTCAAACATTTGAAGCATAATTCTCTAAGAAGAGGAGGCCAAAGGTTGCTTTAAGAGATACTAGCAGCATTCATTGATATATATAGTGTTCTAAATTTATTTATATATGATTGCGTTTACTTTAGTCAACCTATGGAAGAACTGGTCAGCACATGCCACATGTAGTGCCATGCAGTAAAAACAAGGCAGGAGACAACAAATGAAATGGCGTATTAAAAATGTGGTGATCGCCATCACTATAATTGATCTATTATTATTCTATTGGATTATTAAATAATTTTAGTTGAGTATCATTTTCTTTTGTTACTACGATATGTATCTTTTTTAAATAAACACACGGTTAATGATTCACGAACGGTGTTTCTTCTAACATTGTCAGTTTGCATGTTTGATAAGTTAAAATACATGCCATTGAATTCTTTTTGCTACAACTTGATTCCTTGATTTGTGCGCTAGACTTATGTCTTTCAAAACAACTTCAACTTTTCCCTTGTTATTTTATATAATTTGCTGTCTTATCTTATATTTATGTCTTGGGAAGAGATTAATCTTTGATCAAGAATGAGGTTATGACCTACTATCTAGAAGACCCACGTATAAATTAATCAATTATTACTCTTCTGTATCAGTTTCTTGTAGTTAACAATTTACGAAAGCTTTTATCTTCGTATAAATAGATTCATAGGACGAGTGCTGATTACAGACCTAACCCAATTACCTAATTAATCACTAGTCTCAATCGGCATCACGTGGAAATAGTAACACAAATAAACGAAAATTGAATCACGGAAATTTATTACTATATTTGTATATATACCTATTATTAAATCAGCAGGCCATTGAAGTTTTCTTTTGGACCATTTCACATGGTACCCTGATGAAAGCATGATTTGATAAATTAGAAATTAAAACTATTATGCTTAAATCCAAAAGACTCAAAACTCATAATCGATATTAGTGGTTAATTTCACTCAAATTGGAAATCATTATTAATTATGAGAGATTATTGCAGTCAATATAGTGCATCCTAACTAAACTTTGCATAGTTCAATTAATCTAGTTTTATAATATACCACTTTTGATGTTTGTACATGAAAACAATTGAACTCGAAAAAGTATTTTCACATGCAGAAGTACTGTTCAATTGAGCACATATGAGTTATTTGGCAAGATGAGTCCAAAACTAGTCATCCAAAAGACCACAATATAACACTTTCCTTAGGCTTTGACCGGGTGATATTGCCTTGCTTATTTCCCTATTCTTACTAAAAAAAAGCTATATTGAGTGTAGAAACGAATGGTTTTTTCTATGGTACACTAGGTGTATTATGGTGTACCACACATCAATCATTTAGCCACGTTTATAGAGTGTGACTAGATTTATTTACCACACTTTTGAATGAATTTAGCCACACTTTCAAAATGTGGCTAAGTGTCTAGTGTGTGACGTGTTCAGCCAATTAATATACACACTGTCCATTTGTAGGCAGACAGTGATTAATCAAGATCAAGTCAAGCTGAGAAATCAAGTAGATGACAAATTTACTTACTCCAATTTACTCTCAAAGCCCGGAGCCACCCCTTCTAGATAACCTGGCATGGAGTTTCACACCCCTGTCATACAATAAATGAGACTTGTATTCTCAAAACTCTGATTTCCTAAGGATAAAGATATTCCTTTTGCCACACTATAAGGAAATCAGCATGAGCTGCATGATCAAATGCTTCTAGTGCCGTTAAATTTGTAGCCAGTTCTCTCTGATAACTTGGTTCAAATCTTGATATTTAAACACCCTTTCTTTGTGAGGGACTCTTCATTGCAAGGAAAGCCAAAAGTTTTCATCTCAGGTACTAAAGTTGGTTTTGGTCATGTTAAGGCTAGCCTTTCATGTATGAAATTCTATAGCATTTTGCATTTTGGGTTTAGTTTGTACTGTTCATTACTTAGGGAATCATTCCGACATGCCAACATGAGAGATTGTGAGAATTTTTCTGGTTTATGCAATCTTGGAAATAGCCTGTCTGCTTGCGGGATAATACACCTACTTTTCCCATATCTCACCAAGCGGGAATCTCATTCTTTTTTTCTTTTTTTTTTGGTAATCATTCGTATTTTTATTCTATGATAACTCCAAGAGCTGATATACCTATTTTCAATCCTTTTCTGGTCATCAAAGAATCTGCATTTAAGGTTGAATGCATGTGTACACTATTCAGATTGCAAATTCACTTTAATGCAGTGCAGCAGCAAGTTGATTTTTCTGCAGTTTAACCCCTTGACTCCATTGCACCTTGCATGGAATAATTGGTGGCTTGAACTATTAGTCACTCAATTCAAGACACATAAATTCTATTCTCAACAAACCCATTTGATTGAATTACTAACTTTTCACTCTTCATTGACCTGCAGGTATCAGTATGTCAGAAGCTACTCCTTATAGTTCAATTGATATTGCAAAAATGAGAAATGCTCTTCTATCATCAGTTCCTTCACCCCTTCACTGCTATGGTAATAACTTCAAAATTTATTGCAAACTTTATGATTGTTCAGATTAACTATATGCCAAGCTTTTCCTAAACCTTTTTTTTGGGCAATTCAGGAGACGATGAAGTTGAGTTGGAAATTTTAAAAGGTTCCATGCAGATGGACGACAACCCAATGTAAGTGATCATACGCTGAACCAATATATCTCCAATTTGTTTTTCATTTTGTGGATATTAAATAAATGAATCAAAGTTAACGAAGTAGGTACAATTCAAATTTGTTGTTTAATCTAACACAATACGTAATGTTAACATATGTCCACATTTCCGTATTCAAGTTTCACCAGGTTATGCTTGAGTTTGTTTAAACTGGATCTTATAACTTTATAGAATATGATACCATTATATATATATATTTTTTTGTCAATTGAAAGTCAATTACTATAAAAAAAAAATCACATGATTATCTAAGGGTTCTATAATCTATGACATCATAGAGCAATACCATTATTTTATATAATCAATTAACAGTCTTCTACTAAAGACAAATCGACATGATAATACAAGCAAGATAAACAAGACAAAACGGATTTGAAAGAGTAGTGAACACGTTTAAACAACAGTATAAATTCTAAGTTTTGTGATATTTCATATTATTTGTTATTATTTAACATTGAAGGAACATTCACTATTCTTATCCATGGATGGAAGTTGAACAAATTTGAAAAATTAATTTGAATGAAGTTTATCAAGGTAGATGGCTAAAAGCGATTGACCCCGCGGAATATGCTTGCCAAGGATTTGAGACTTAATTTTGCATACAATCAGATTACCCCAATTTAAGTAGCTAGTATTAATCCTAAAAACCTCAATAAGAATTTTAAAATTTTACCATTGGCAAATTGCATTAAAAAAAAATTTACAACTCTTGGTCCATTTCCAGCATTTTCTTTGTCTGTAATATTCTTTTAGTAGTGGTCATTTTCATAGCAATGGACTCAACATGGAGTCTAGAGTATTCAACAATGACAACCAACTGGACAAAGGAGTCTGTACAGTGCCTTTGCAGTCTCATCCTCTGATTTCTAACATTCATCAACCAGGTTTGGTGTATTTCCCTATCAATACTACATCTTAGGAGCTCCCTTTTTCTCTACCTGCTCTGCTTATTTATATGTTTACTTTCTCCATTCCCAATGCTTATGTTGAAATATAATTTTGTATCTTAGTGTAACTGCTAATTATTATCAAGATTTCAAATAATTGATGATTAATACAGAGAGTCTATATGGCATCTCAAGCAGCAAAGACATTACTCAGCAGCCACTGTTACTTGTCAAGAGTTCTTCAATTTCTCAATATGAAGGAGTACGTCCATGCTTAGCCCTCAAGTTCTATTATTTGGGCATAATTTTGTGACATTAAAATACAACACTCTATCATATAAATAAATGTACATTATATTATCTTATCTTGATATATGCGTATCTCAATACTTATCAATACTCACATTAATATATGTTTCATATTATGTATATACATGTTATGATAAAAAAAAAAATTCCTTTAGCACTCTTTTGAAATTAGATTGAATCATCTCTCAACAGTAATTGGAGTTTTGCATTATAAATTCCCAACATACATGAACGTGTTTTTGTTTTTTGGGAATTTCTAGTTTTCATAATAAGGGTTGAGTCTTAATGCTACTTAAAACTTATTAGTGTTTATAATATCAGAACATGATCCTGGTGTCAAAATTGATTATGATTTCATTGGCAAAGTAATAGAAACTATTCATTAGACTACAACCTTTGCAGGTCAGTGCACATGGCAGAAAACGCCCATTTGAGCATGTTGACAACTTGTCCTTGTGCAAAAAGATGAAATGCAATTCCAATAGCAAATTCACATTGGAACCAAAATGGGATCAAGCTAGAGAAGCTTCAGAGTTAATCCCTGGACACAAAGTAACATTCACAAAGCCACAAAGCCATTCTTTTTTTATTTACTAATGCTGTCCTTGAGATAACAATGAAACCTGTGTACCAAATATACCATTTCCAGCTTTCACTGCCTTAAAAGGGACCAAAGAAACTTTCTATGTTATTAAAGAGTGAGACTGAAAGAGAAAGACAAACACATGATTATTTTGTATTGAATGTAGTAGAATTACAAACTACGGTTTAAAATTTAAGAGTTAGCTTTTCCTGTTTTGCTGATTTAGTTAGGCACTAGGTGTTGTTGAATTGATTGATAGTCCTTTTTATTTTGACGACTTTTGCATTCAGTTGCATGTGCCTGCGAAAAGAACTCAGAAGCTTACCGACAAAGTTACAATTCTTCAAAAACTGGTTTCACCTTTTGGCAAGGTGAGTGAATCATGTGATGATTGCTACTCACTAATGAACAAAAGTTGGCTACTTAATTTCTCACTAAATTAACAAACGGCTTTTCATCCCTCAACTTCGAGAAAGTGACACTGGGGTTTCTCTAATATACTGCAGACTGATACTGCCTCAGTTCTTCATGAGGCTTCTCTTTATATCAAGCTGCTTCAGTCTCAAATCCGGGTATATATTTAGTGCTCGTATCTCTAGGCAGAAAAAATATGGTACCTGGTGTTAGAAAAAGAAAAAAACTGTGTTATGAGGAATTAAGGATACTTTCTTATTTTCTAGTTTTTCTTTTCTGAATAAACTATTTGAGACTCAAAACAACTTGTTTTGAGATTATTCTAATTTCATTTTTCTCTTTTTCTCTTCTGGGGTGGCAGACTTTGTTTCAAATGCTGAGTTACTCCTACATCAGTACGGCCAAAGCTCCTCATAATCAGGTAGGTTATTAACTATCATGCTGTACAATCGCTTCCTAATTTTTTGAATTTCAACATCTTGAGTACCAATATATACTGTCTTTTGTTTCTTTTTCACCTTCTTTTTTATTGCCTCTAATCCTTTTGTTGACTAACTGCTATTGTCACATCAGGAATGTGAGGACAAATTGCAGGTTGACCTAAGGAGCAGAGGACTTTGTTTGGTTCCTATATCAATCACACACAAAGTAGCAATGGAAGACCAGATTCATCACGATTCTACCCCAAGAACTATCTTGCCATGAAATTTCTAATTCAACATAGATTATAAGTAGCATGATGCAGACATTTAATATATACACATTTGTAGGGAGATAGTTTCTTTATAAACTGATTGTAAAAAAGTTGTCCAGTACTTTTATATAGTTCAAGTAATATTAATCTCTAAGATTTCGTTAGGACATAAATGAAATTCTTCCTAAATATATTCTCACTTTCAAGAAGAAAATAGCTGACTGCATATCCTTATTCCTTAGCTATTCTTCGGTTAGTTTCCTTCGATTTTAATTTGAACATGTAGTAAGCAAACGACTATTTAAGCGCATGCTTGTCTTGAAGAGACAGAGCTTCAAATAATGTGTGTCTATACACCTATAGAACCAGACCAGAAGAAAAGAAAAAACAAAAAGATTTTTAAGTGCATGCTTGACTTGAAGAGACAGGGATAGAAATCATGTATGTTTATACAGCTATAGAACCAAAACGAAAAATAAAAAGCAACACATACATAAGTTGCATGATGTAAGCTCCACATGCAAAAAGATGTGATCGGTTTCACTGTTACATGATTAAACTCTACCTATTACTAAGGCTCAGATCCTCTCACCAATAAATTTAAGTTGCATCGTTGAACTAAAATGGAAGAGATCAAAATCTAGTACGCGGAGATGAGAATAAAGAAAGAGTTTGCCATTTTGGTAGTAGTCTTTTATAATGTAAGATGCTTTATATACAAAAGAAATGCGTATGTTATTTGTTTTATGAGTAATGACAATATAGTTTTGAGTTTATTAATCTTACGTATGGCAACATATTCATCATTCAAAATATAACTTTGACAATATACATGTTGTATATGAGCAATCGTACACATTCAAAATAATATATCCAAAATTTTATGGAGTATATTGTGATGATTGGAATAAATTTGATGATGAAACCCACCTACTCATTTAAAGATTATCAATCATGACATATTATTCTAATATGTATTTTCTAGAAAAAATTGTCGATGATTAATATTCTCCATTATATATATTTAGACATTTATAATCAATAGCAATATATGTAACCGTATGTGAAATTTACCAAAACCCAAGACTGTAAATTGCAATATTATCATCACTCGTTTTATGAGGGTGATGTCCCTATTACCCAAATTGAAAAGTAGTTAAAACTATTCTGGACATGTGATTCAATAACTTTATGACTCGTATAAATTTAATCACATATCAGGAACTCAACTTGACAACCTCTGTTAGCATGGAGTGAGAATAGGAAATTTGTTGCATATTCTATCGTATTACCAAACAAATTTTAGGAGGACACAACCAATGAAATATCCTCACCATGACTTCCAACACACAACATACCAGAGACCTATCCGAAAGTAAAAGCTGCCTATGGCACACCATTAACCAAGAAACCAACTTTAGGGTATGAAGTCACATTCACATTCCATTCTCAGGTAAACGATCACTATATATATATGTATAGATTGTAACTTCAAAGATCAATTTTGGATTGGTTCAATATGCTTTCTCAGCAACACAAGCTCAATAACCACACTCCGGTTCTTTACAGCTAATCACATTGGCAGAAGTTACACTGAATCTCAACGTGTCATGTTGTATTCTCCTGGCTCCTGGTACAAGTTGTAGCTATCAGGTACTTCCATTTTGCCAGCAAGATAGTCACTCCCTGAAAAATATGAACATGGGATCTCACAAAAATTATTGACTGTCAAATTCTATAGCAAAAAGGGACCCATGTATGAAGATATAACCCTTTGCTGAATCCTAAAAGTTAGTAGTCCAAGGAAATTTTAACAAAGTCAAAGCTCCATTACTAGACTCCATAAATTCAAACACGAGAATGAGATGCATCAAAATGGAAAATGCCAAACACACGCTAGCAAGCGTGCAAACATACACAGCAAAAATGTGTTGAATAGGATCTTAAACTTAATAAACATGTGTGTTGGAATGGAGCTTCAAATGCATAGCATAAGAGGAACCATAAATGATGATAAGGTAATGAAACAGAAAAAATTGATTTTAATATGCGTAAAGTAATTAGTACAAGTAGTTGCGCTTATTTAGGAATGATATTACATATTTCTAACCACAGTCAAGGGGAGACTCGGCCATCCTTTCTAGTACTGCATTAGTACAAGAAAGCAAGTACCAATATCGATTGCCAAAGTTTACTGTTAAGCTATTCCAAAATCATTTAATCCCAATGATATTAAAATACTTATGAAAGTGGCATTGAGTTTTGCAGAAGTGGAGGAACAGGAAGACTTCAGGTCTTCATCGCTGCAGGACATGAAAGTGAATTGTCTAACTACTTTGTTGCTTGTGTTCACTTAATCTTGTTAATGTGTCATGAATAATGGCTAAATAAATTGAATATAAGAACTCTTGGTATCTCTAGCAAGTTAAAAATATTTGAGCTTAATTTTGTATAAACTAAAATGATTGACTAATAAAGATGCAAGAAAATGCAGAAAGCACAACAAGCAACATACTTGAGCTTGATAGCATCCCATTGAAAACAGGCACATGACCAAAATTGCTTGTAGATGTTAGACTACCATCTGATGGGAACATGGAATCAGATTTATTGGAATCTGGATTCAAGTACTGCAAATCAGGGTTCTGGAAGCACACATTCTCAGCAGCCCCTGTAATAGCACTAGGTTGTGACTGAGATTCCTCAGGTTTCGTCTTCTTATCCTTGGAATCAACCTCAGTCTCTACTTCTGACTCTGTGTTATTGCTAGGACCCACATTCTGCTGCTTTCTTTTGGATCGAGCACGCCTGTTCTGGAACCAATTATAGACATTAGTCTCAGAAATTTGACCATGCTGGCTGAGTTCAGCAGTAATCTCCTTGATCTTCTCCTTGCTGGGAGTCCCATTTCCCTGATCAAATATCCGCTCGAGAATCTGAAGCTGCACAGGCGTCGGCGTCCACCGCTGCCTGGAAGTTATTTTGTGGCCAGCAGAGGCCATCAATGGATCACAATACACACTTCCCAGCCTAACCCCTGACCAAGAAAAAACACGAAATTTTCTTCAATAAACACAGGCTAATTCATAAGTAGCAAAAATAAAAAAATGGCTTTTTACTAAATAGTGGCTAATTAGTGATCTGATGAAATCTTTCTTTCGTTAACTTAGCTTATACTTTGAACATTGTATTTGGTAACAAACTGCCATTCACAAACCCAGACATAGGCTAACAAAACCAAGCTGCATAACTAACCGACTAAGTGATTAAAGAAACTAACTGATGTTTAAACAGAAAGGTGATATGACTAATTAGTTAACTAACATCCTAAAACCAAGCTACATAACTAACTAACCACTTGCAGTCACGGAAACTAAGTTATATATATATATATATATATATATTGGTCTAGACAACCACAGCCAGTCTTCTGAAATTCACTGGACTCCAACTAATCTCTTTTAACCACTCAACTCAAAACCTGAAGTGAAACAAGTGCACCAACCAAGGGTTGTAAACTAACTGATATTTTAACAGGAATGTAATAGCTAACTATAACTTTCTTCTTAGCGTATGTTTGGTTGGGAAGTAAAATTAACATAGTCAAATTCTTTAAAACGAGATATTCAAGAAACAACGCTGAATCAACACCGCATATTCAAAATTAAGTAATGAACTCTTTTAACAAATAATGCTAAATCATGGATTGACTATATAGAAAAGAAAGAAGAAAGGGATTTACCAGCAAGGTCTTGGTGAGCAGAGAGCGTCTTGTGCATCTCAATGAGCTGCTCACAAATGGTGGCGTAAACGGCGATTTGCTTCCTCAGAGTCTCCAATTGCTCGTCCGTCATCACCTTCACGTACATCATCTCTCGCTGCTGCTTCTGCCACTCCATCGCCTTCACCATCTCTCTCTTTCTCTGCCATGTCATCATCATCATAATCTCATATAATAACTCTTTTTTTATTTAAAACCAAATTAGTCAGAGCTTAACGATAATTTATTAAAAGACAATAATAATAATAATAATAATATTACTGTTATTATTATTATTATTATATCACCACACAAAATAGTAATAATGAAGAAGGAGAAAGAGAAAAACCTAGGTAGTTACGAATGAATACGTAGGAATCGAGAAATGATGACGACAGAGCGAAGATCGAGGAAGAGAGTGAGGGGTCTGACAATGTTTTGTGTCGGAGGAAGCGGCGCACGTTGGCACCTGGCAGGCAACTGGACGGTGTCGGCGGCGTACGAGGAGGAAGAGGAGGGGAGTGGGGAGGTCAGTCAAGAGAAATAAAAGAGGGAGTGGGGAGTGAGGGGGTAAGGGTTTGTCATTTTCATAAAACTAGTCAGGGGTATTTTTGTCCGATTAAAAGAAGTACGGCCACTGCTTTGCATGTGGATGTGGTTTTATGTTTTTTTACCAAAAAGGTTACGTTGGGCCATGCGTGCCGACCTGCCAATTAAGTTTGATTCTCAATTTTTCTATATTCTAGAAAACAATCTTTATAAAGCTATGTTTTTACAGCATGAGAAGTGCTTCTTCTTTTTTCCCCAAAAAAAATCATCAAATAATATTAAATCATTATAATAATAATTAATTATTTGATATGATTTGATACTTTTTTTTTATAGTCTATTGGTTGATAGTGAAACAACTTTATACTACATTCACACTTTTGTATTGAGTGGCAATTTTATAATTTTGCCATTAAATAAGGCACGGCTGATCATTGATTAAATCAATCTATTTATCCTTGAATTTTTTAGAAAATTTTAATTAGGTCTTTATGTTTTAAAAGTTTGTAACTGAGCTCGTACAATTTACAAAATCCTTGGAATTGAATCCTTGGATACAAAAATATTCACCAAAAATATATCAAAGAAAATAAAACATTTGTGGATATCAACTTAATAGGTATATAATAAGTAGAATGATATACCTTAGAATATTTTGTTTCCACTGAATTTTTTTTTATAGATGTTCATATCAAGGGACTCAATTATAGATGATCGACAAGTTTAAAGATTTATTTTTGAAGTACAGAAACTATTTAATTAACTTTCCTTAAAAGATTAACAAATTAATTTAACCTGGCACTTCTGGGCAAATTGCCGAAGAAGCATGATGGGGGTCCGTGAATTCGTACAAAAATTTGGTAAATGTCATTTCACCCATAATGGCGAGACCCACCAATCAACATGGATAAGTATCTTGACCCAAAAAAAAAAAAGGATAAGTTTGCTACTAAGTTTGACTGAAATCGTTTTCTTCTTACAAATTATTAAATTAATTTGATTGAAAACACTAGTTGGTCTTAATTGGTAAACTGTCGAAGAATCCCGTGTGAATATGAGATGTGAAATGAAGCCTTTTAAGAAAATTAAAATTGCTTCGAATGTATGATGGCTAGAGAACTCTAAATAATTCCTTTATGGTTATTTGATTATTGTTTTATTTGCTAAGGCCACATGCTTTTGAATCAAGACTTTGAATAATGCAATAATGTATTGTATTTATTTGAATTCTATTTATCCTTATATGTTGAAAAGTCCATGTATTTTGATTAGCGTTGATTTTGATTGAAAACGACGGATTATAAGCAAATATTATGTTAGATTTTCGTTTGATCATATATTTAATTACTAACAATTTTTTATTTTTTGGTCTTGATTAACAAGTTTAACCTAACATCATGTCCAACTCACATGTATGCAAGTTGGGTTCAGAAAATGATTTCTCCAACCTAATCCAACCCCTTGTCTTAATAAGAAGGATACGTCCAAACATTGCTCAAAACCAACCCAATCATGAAACTCAGCCCATTAACTTCCTTATTATTAGAAAAAACAAAATAAAAAATCCTTTTAAGTTTAAACAAAAATACAAAATTTTGTTGGAAAATGAAGATCCCCTTGTAATGAGAATCGAGCAGAAACATGTGTACAAAGTTAGTTAAGTTTTGGTAGTTGCTTAAGTGTGTTAGAAGGCGGCAATGAGAACAACAGCCAAGATAGCAGCCAGACATTATTCACTTCACAACCATAGACACTATCACCACACTCACCATAGCCATGCCTTTGCAATCTCTCAAACCCAATCTTCATCATCATCCACCACCAACATTCCACAACATCACCACCGCTATTACCTTCACCTTGTTCGTTCATGCAAGCACTTGAACCCTCTGCTACAGATCCATGCCCATTTGGTTGTGTCAGGCCTCTTCACTTCCAATTGTTTCATCCAAAAATGCATCTTGGCACAATCAACATCCAATTCTGTGACAAACCCATCTCTGGTTCTTTGGAATTCTATGATCAGAGCTTATTCTAAGCTTCACCAATTCAACAAAGCAATAAACTTGTATCATAGAATGTTAGGAGTGGGGTTTGAGCCAGACAAGTATACATTTACCTTTGTTCTGAAGGCTTGTACTGGTGCTTTGGATTTCCATGAGGGCGTTGCCATTCACCAAGATATAGCTTCTAGGAAGTTGGGATGTGATGTATTTATTGGGACTGGTCTTGTTGATATGTATTGTAAAATGGGTCATTTAGATAGTGCAAGGAAGGTGTTTGATGAAATGCCCGTGAAGGATGTTGCATCTTGGAATGCAATGATTTCGGGGTTATCTCAGAGCTTGAATCCTTGTGAAGCAATGGAAATATTCCGGAGCATGCAGATGGATGGTGTGGAGCCTGACTCTGTGAGCATCTTGAACCTGGCCCCGGCTGTTTCTAGATTGGAGGATGTTGATTCTTGCAAGTCTATTCACGGTTATGTGGTTAGGAGATGTATTTGTGGTGCGGTTTCAAACTCATTGATTGATATGTACTCTAAATGCGGAGAGGTTAACTTGGCTCGTTGGATATTTGACCAGATGCAGGCTAAGGATGATGTCTCATTGGCAACAATGATGGCTGGATATGTACAGCATGGTTGTTTTCTTGAGGCTCTTCAATTACATGATAAATTGAAACAAGAAAATATTAAGATGAATAAGGTATCAGTTGTAAATGCTCTTTTGGCAGCTGCAGAGATGAGAGACCTAGAGAAAGGGAAGGAAGTTCACAATTATGCCTTGCAGCTAGGGATAATTTCAGATATTGCTGTTGCTACCACTGTTGTGAGCATGTATGCAAAATGTGGTGAGTTGAAGAAAGCCAAAGAGTTGTTTCTGAGACTTAAAGGAAGAGATTTAGTTGCTTGGTCTGCATTTTTATCAGCCCTTGTCCAAGCAGGGTATCCTAGAGAGGCATTGTCATTACTGCAAGAGATGCAGCATGAAGGTTTGAAACCAGATAAAGTGACTCTGACAAGTATTGTTTCTGCATGTGCAGAAATTTCAAATTGCAGATTAGGCAAGAGTGTGCACTGCTATGCTATTAAAGCAGATATGGAGTCTGTCATCTCAATAGTAACAACCCTTGTGTCAATGTACACTAGATATGAGTTATTTACATATGCTATGACACTATTCAATAGAATGCACTATAAAGATGTTGTGGCATGGAATACCTTGATAAATGGGTTTACAAAATATGGCGACCCTCATCTTGCATTGGAAATGTTCCATAAATTACAATTAAGTGGGATCCAACCAGATAGAGGAACCATGGTTGGTTTGGTTTCGGCTTGTGTCCTTCTAAACAATCTGGATCTAGGAATATGCTTTCACGCGACTATTGAAAAGAGAGGGTTTGAATTTGACATTCATGTAAAAGTTGCTCTAACAGATATGTATGCCAAATGTGGGAGCCTTTGCTCAGCTGAAAAATTGTTTCACTTAACCAAGCCTATAAAAGATGAGGTACTTTGGAATGTCATGATTGCAGGGTACCTGCATAACAGATGCGCCAAAGAAGCAATTTCCACTTTTAACCAGCTGCAGTTAGAAGATTTGAGGCCCAATTTAGTGACATTTGTGACCATCCTTCCAGCCATATCGTATTTGTCAGTATTAAGAGATGCCATGGCTTTTCATGCCTGCATAATCCAAATGGGATTTATGCATAGTACCCTTGTCGGAAACAGTCTGATAGATATGTATGCTAAATGTGGACAACTCAATTATTCTGAGAAATGCTTTCATGATATGGAAAATAAAGACACTATCTCATGGAATGCAATGCTTTCAGGTTATGCAATGCATGGCCAAGGTGACTGCGCCCTCACTCTTTTTTCACTCATGCAAGAGACTTGTACCCATATTGATTCTGTTTCCTACCTCAGTGTATTGTCTGCCTGCAGACATGCTGGTTTAATTGAAGAAGGAAGGAACATATTCCAATCTATGCATGAAAAGCACAATCTTGAAGCAAATATGGAACATTATGCCTGTATGATTGATCTTTTCGGCCGAGCTGGTTTATTCGATGAAGTTTCGAGTTTAATCAATAAAATGCCAACAGAACCTGATGCTCAAGTATGGGGTGCCCTCTTGGGAGCATGCAAAATTCATTCCAATGTAAAGTTAGGAGAGGTTGCCCTCCATCACCTCCTTAAACTTGAACCAAGAAATGCAGCTCATTACGTAGTACTGTCAGATATATATGCTCAATGTGGTAGGTGGATTGATTCTGGAAGGTCAAGATCAAATATGAATGACCATGGATTGAAGAAAAGTCCAGGATATAGTTGGGTTGGAGCTCATAAACAAGGTTCATGCCATTCTGGTTAGTGACTACATCCCAACCACAATTGGCAAGGATGTATCATGTATCTACCACCAGACAGCTTACTTAAAAATAGAGAACACAGACACATGACTGATAAGAATTGGTTATAAGGTTGGCACAAGAAGAATAAGTGACTGTTTCTTTGAAATCAAAGGACAAGGTATGCAACCAAACTTTCTCTATTTCAATTGAAAATAGTAAAGAAGCCTACCAGAATCACCAAGTTGTTTTATCATGTATATTCACACAGTGTTTTGGATTCCTTGTTTTCCATTGCTCAGCTAAAGATGCTGCCATTCAGCAGTTGGTGTGAATAGAAAGAAGCAAAATGGACCTGAAGTCGATTCAGGAAATCATTAGATGAAACATGCCTCTCAGAAAGCAATAATGCAAATTCTGCAGAAGACCACAAGTGTCCAATCCCTTAGCAATAATACACATAAAACTCATTCATGAAAATTTACACCTTATTTTTACCCCCTAAGCAAGCAGTGTGGAAACAAAAGCCACTCTTCAAGGAGGGTATTACATTGCTAACAGGAACTTGATTCATCATTCATCTTTCTTTGACATTGTTGCATCATATTTAGTTTTAATTCTTTTTCAAATGTGAAAATCCTCGATACAAGGATAGAAGCTGTAGGCATACCGCATCAGGTTGAAAATGTTTTTATAGAGCTTAAAGTTCATTTTGCATTGTTGAAAGTAATGGAGCTACGCTGATTCTTTGCCATCATAAAATAAAGGTGTGTTATATACTCCAAAGTGACTTATTCTGAACCGAAGTATACCAACCAAAGTTTAAAGAGGTAGTAAGGATGAAAAGGACAGAAAGCATAATGATATGCCAAATGTATGTGTTGGTTCAAGCCAGAGGAGTTTCTGTTTCTTAAAATATGTTATTTCGAAATGTACTCTTGAAAAAAAAAAAAAAAAACAAGTTTGTAATATTCAGCAATCGAGGGGTGAAAGGGCAGTAAGTGATAACACAGTGTGTTAGGAACCGTCCTAGTCTGAATGCATTGCTATTGCTGCTAAAAAAAAATATTCATACGAATTTTGATGGTAATCCCAAAAGGAAAAAGTTTCAATAGTGTGGGATGGTTACTTTAGGCAGGCGGGGATATATATATTATAATCAGGTGTAAGACTAAGGTCAAAAGTTCCGTTTTAAGGCTCAATTTGCGCCTAGAAATTGTAATAGATTTGCTGATGCATTAGCACACTTAGCAAAATTTCAAGGGAAAAAAGTGTGGCTAGGAGACGTACCAAATTGTACTTGGGAAAATTGTATCTTGAGATAGATAACATTTTCCTTAATAAAAATGAGCTATGGCATGATTAAGAACTTTCAATCCTCGTAATCATAAACCAATAATAAATATTGAATCATATGTGTATGAAATAAAAATGATAGATCCTAGATTCCTAGTAGTTATTATAAGACAAGATTGCTGTATAATTACCCATATTTATAAAGCCCTGTATTGGCCAGCTACTATCTGAAATTGTGGATCGTAGTCTTTTGATAAGTAAAAGAATTAATTCCGTTTATCAAAAAGTCGGGTCCATAGCTCAGTGGTAGAGCATTTGACTGCAGATCAAGAGGTCACCGGTTCGAACCCGGTTGGGCCCTCAGTTTTTCTCTTTTCATTTTTTTCCCTCCGTTAGGCTATGTTTCCTTATTCTTTCTTTTTGGGGTCAACTTTCCCTCCCTGATTCGGACACAAAGTGAAAGTACCTTTCTCGCTTGCACATACAACCATATCTAGCATATTAAAATCACAAACTACAACCACCACCTATTACACAGATTTTATTAGAGTTAGAGCATATTATGTGTTTCTAAGGAAGCTTAATCCGAATATTGTTATTTTAACATATAAAAAATAGGTGTTCTTTGGGTAGACACTACAACCACCACCACCTATTACACAAATTTTATTGGATGTGAACTACAATCACCACCACCTGTCACTTTTACACAATTGAATGTGAACTACAACCACCACCTGTTACACAAATCTTATTGGAGTTAGAGCATAATGTGTTTCAAAGGAAGCTTAATCCAGAGTATTATTATTTTGACATAAGAAATGGGTGTCCTTTGGGTGGACATCTATTTTTTCACTATTGAATGTTTTCATTCTATTCCAATTGTGAAAAGGTAAGTGTTATAATGAACACTTATTTTTATACGCTAAAATAATGTTTTTGTTTAAATTGAAGATCAAGAGCATTTGTTCACTTATTGCCACTTCAGAAGCACGTTCTGGCAGCAATAAAATGGTATATCAGCATCACTGTCTCTGTTTCTAGTGACTAATAAATTATGCAAGAGAAAGAAACAGCAAAACAGACACAAACTATGCAAGAGAAGCCAATGATGCTGGCTCCACTTTAAAGGGAAACTGCATCGATTCAGAAATTTTGAAATGGGGTCATGTCCCCCTCCCCAGTCGTCGCTTCCGAGACCCTGAATTTAGAAACATTTTAAGACATTATTATTTGTAATGGAATTATTAATGTGCTCCATAAAAATAGAGGCCTCTGATTTCTCCCCACAATACCTACATTGTTTGCCAATCTACACAAAACAAGCAATCCTCCTCTCTCCTTCGGTGCTTCCACAACCTAGGTATCTCTTTTCCGGTAGAAATTAATTACTCATTTTATTCTTTATTAATAGTCATTTTGAAAAAAAAAGATATAATTTGATACATTAGAAAATTAATATATCTGAATACAAATTTGGTACATTAGATCCTCAGAAGCATAAATAACACTGTTACCTAAAAGAAAAAACACTGCTTGTACTCAGAACAAACTGGGAACGACAAAACAACTTTCACTGCTTCTGATCCAAAGCGTTCCCTTGGGAACCCTCAAGATCAATGCAATGAATACGTGACATGATTTTTTTTTTTTCGAGAGAAGACACGCTTTTTTCATAAGATGTGTCATCCCCTTTGACACACCTCAACTGGAAAGAGAACGAACTGGAGGTACAACACTACATATTGCAGGTACGCACAAAACAAAATACTATTTTTCATTCTATCTGTTTCAGGTAACAACCTATGAAATTACAATGCCAAAGATATGACACCATAACACTAATAATAATATGGTGTATAGACCATCAAGTGTTACTGCCTTTTCCTTTTTCATGTGTGTGTGTGTGTGTGGGGCTAGGGTGGGGGGGAAGGGGCAATGGGAGAAGGAATGGGGAAGGTACACTAACATCACTTCAAAGGTTAAAATGGTAAGAATCACTAATCCTAAATTCTCACCAACACTACTCATCTAATATAATCTACTTTCTAGCACCTAACAAGTCACCGGGCATAGCCAAAGTAGTCACAACTCTTTCCTTTCCTGTACAACTTCGATACAAGTTCAATGCAATAACTCCAGAAACTTGTGTCCCATCATAACTGCTTCCAAAATATGTGGACAAATTCAATGAATGAACAAACAAAATCACCTACATGTTGAGGCCTCCTTGTATAGAAGCAAAACTGGCCCCAAGTTTCCATGAGCAAATATGTTGATCTTACTAACCTGACTCTCAATCAGTTACTAAACCAAGCGAATCAAGTTTAATACCCCTTTCTTTAGCTGCTTCAACAACATCATTCGCCTCTCCAACAGTCTTCCGTAGGTTATAGAAACATTTCCACAACATTTTGGAAAATGGATACACTGATAGAGCCTTTCTATAAAACCTCTCAGACATTGCCTCAATGCCCACAGCTTTGTGCAAAAACTCCCCAGCCTCCACCCAGACATATTCTGGTGGTATTGGGACGGAATCCAAAATTGCATTTACCAGGGTTGAACAAGCCCAAAACCATAGACTGACCGAATTTAGGTCAGAAGAATTGTAACTCTTGGGTAATAGCTTGCAGACAGTAGTAGCTAATTGAAAGTTGTATGGAACCACCTCCATAATGGCTTCAACAAAATCAACCAGATATTTTGGGTCACTGGCCATTTGGGATATAAGAGATGAATCAAACCATGATTGAAGTATTAAATTTAGCAGAGAACAATCTAATGAAACTGGAGTTAGTATGTTGCTTATCAGATGCTGCACCCTTGGCTTCTTGATGTTGTCAACAAATTTTCTTGTTAGCACCCTAGGAACCAGAAATGCCTGAGAGGAACTATCCATATATACTTCCAAAATTTTCTTCATAGCACCGTTAGGACCATCCTCCATCAAGCTCAATGCATCACAAAGCAGAAACATTACATGTTTTCTGATACACTGCTCTAAACCTCCAAAAACTGCAATATTCCTAGCTTTATCAACTGCTATGCATGCTTCTGTTACATCATTCTGAAAAAAGTTATAGAGGGACAGATTAATAAATCCAAACATCATATCCATCTGTTTGTGATCAGAACCCAATGTGTCTGAAGCAGTTTTTGAATCCAATCCCGAAGAGCCAAAAGAATTACAACCATCATTGGCATCTATTCCTCCACTTGGGAGATCCTGACCTTCCCAGACAGAGTGGAACCAACGGGCTGTAATTTCCTTTGCAAAATCAATCCTTTGATTCTGGATAGCATTTTCAATATACTGATTCCAGATGCAATGGATTCCAGGAACTTTATTTGGCCATCTACTAATTGCTTCCTCAAATCCCATGAAACTGTCAACACCACATTCTTGTTTATGTATACGAGCTGATACCAGGACCAATTCTATGAAGGAAGGGTACAACTTCATGTACTGATCCAACAAATTCCTTGAGCATTCTAGGCGATCAAGTGCAACCATACATCTAATATGATTGAGAGCAAAAAGTTGAGCAGACCTGAGATTAACATCACTTTTCACTGATTCACTATAGACATTTGAGTCAATAGACTCAACAGCAGTTTCCACAACTTTAACAGCCACCTCCTTCTCATCTTCCGATAAACGGATAAAGGGCCATTCAATATCAAGGAGATCTTTTTCACATTCAAACTTATGTACTACAGCATCAGGAAGTTTCCTGTAAATAACTAAGTAAACACAACAAACCCAGAACACACATTTGTCAGAAAATGTTAAGCAATTGAGTATATCTGAGAGTGACTGATGATGAGGCTCATCAGATTTAGTTGTAGCAGGCAATATCCCATAACTTTTATTAATGGCTTTCTCAACATTTCCCGACATGCATAAGCAATCTAACATCTGCAGAAACAGGTCCAAGATGCATGCACTTTCATGCATTCTATCCTTTAGATCAGAAGATGCATGGTGACAGAGCACTGAGAGGGCAGTATCAAAGGCAGCCAACCGATCATCGAGCTTTCTCTGACTGTTAATGTACATGAGCCACAATATATAAGATCTTTCACAGTGCTTAACCTGAAAAGCAATATTTGAATGTTTCCAGCAAAAGCACATATTCAGTTCCCAAAAGGAAAACTAACGACCTTTTTGATTTCTATTTTCATTTCCTGTTTTCATTTTCTGTTTTTAGTATCTTCAATGTTTTCCAAGACTTTGTGAAGAAAACAGTAAATACAAAGAATGAAGCTATTTCCTTTACAAATCCTGAAAAACAGGAAACAAACAGAAAACAAAAAATAAAAACAGAAACATGTTTTTTGAAACTAAACAGACCCTTAACATCCCAACAAAAGTTGAAAAGGAACTATGACAGTGACTAAAATAAGAAAAACGAAAGGCTTTATCTTTTCAAATAAAATAAATAAACTAGCATTGCATTCAAAATCTTATCAATATGGACAAAGGCCCAATGACAAACACATTGACCAATTTCCTACAAATATTACTTTTTCCTTAACAATTTCAATAAAAACACATGGACCAATTTCCTACCAATATTTTTTTTCGTAAACTGCAATTCATTCAACCAAGATTACTAGGACAAAAGGCATACCGACTACCAGTCTTCTATGAAATGCTAGACGATTCTCACAGTGTAGCATTTTAAAATGATGGATTAATACATAGTCCTGCTGTGCAGCTCAAAGTTCATATGACATGTTAACTGCTGCGGACCCAGTATTTTGAATTAGTGTTGAGTTTTACTCCCGTTTGGAGATAGAAACAAGTTGGAACGGTTAATAAACTAAACTAAAAGGCCTAACACTTAAGTCTTAATGCCACTGCCTCAGCTTCCAGTATCAGGAGTCAGGACTTGGGAGTTGGGACAATAAATAAACAAGTCCCTAAAGAAAGAGAAAAAGAAAAACATACCGCACACAAGAACATGTCATTCTTTTCATTTGGCTTAAAATTTCCATAGTAAATGAGTAGATAAACAATCCATAGAACCACAGATGTTGGATCAGTCTCCAGAGCTTTTGACAGTACACACAGAGCCTAAAAAATCCAAAATTTCAAATAAAGAGGAAGGAAATAGATGAATCAATTCGACTGCTAATCATCAAGATAGCAAATGCATAGACAACTGTTACCTTTCTTGCACCCTGCAATTTATTAATCTCCTGGTTGAGAACAAGAAGAGCCATCTCAACAGCTTGTTCACTTTCAGCCGTAGCCTGCTTAATTTGATTCTAATTAAGCAACAAATAAAGGGGGAGTTAGGATGAATACTATTGAACTATATTATGTAGGTTTAATAGAGAATCAAAGCCAAGATCAATCAAGAAGCATTGACTGTAGCAATTATTCCAATTATAGCCAATAATAAAAATCTCATTAAAACCAATAAGAAATCTAATTATATAAACAGATACTTATGGCTTGTTTGGTTCGAGTTTCCAGTTTTCATTTTCGATTTTCTAATTTTCCAAATTTTATGAAGGAAATACTGAAAATGAAAACTGAAACCACACATATACACTTCAAAGTTCACAAACATAACTAGTAGTCAAAAGTTTTGAGCGCTCCAATTATTATTTGAAACTCTTCAGTAAGTTCACATAGTGACGCAGACATAGCCCATACATAATAAAATATGCGCATGCACTGATATGCACAACACACAAAAAACATGACTAGTTACATGGCAAATTATAAATTCAGAACAGTGTAATATCATCAATAGAATCAATATTTTAATCACACAACAAGAATCTAAGTATGATACATGCAGAAGCAGAACAGAAGCATTCAAGGAATTACAAAGGAATAAGATGATAAGAAATTGGTCTGGCATGCACACTAAAATCCACAAGGAATAAACTTTGAAATGTACCAAGACACAAGGGAAGCTGTCGGAATAATATAGAATTATAGACTACAGATAAAGTTTTATCATGTTTTAGAAATAGCAGGTCCCTCCATTCACATAATAAAGGAAAGCAAGCAATTCTTCTAAGACTTTGCTAACCCATTAGTGTCCTTCATATTCTACCATAACCACCATAAAATCATCTGAAATGACAAAATAAAATCCTAAAACTAGTTTACATGAAATTTAAAATAAAATCATCAAAAGTTAAAATATAAATTATAAAAATAACCCATTTGGTACCAGGAATTCCTTTTTAAAAAAAATATTTTTTTTTTTGGAGAAAGCAACAGGTGATGTACAAAAAGACTCGAGGATTAAAATTTCTCTATCTGTTTAATAAACCAGTAAAATAAAAATTGACAGTAAGTAACAAACCCCAGCTCCACTTCTCCACTGAAAAGATGATAACTGTTTGTTCCAAAGCCCATGGACCTCTATTCTTTCATTACCATCATGCAATAATGGAGCATCAGCAGGTAAACCATTCCGAAGCAGATTTGACGTAGCTAAAGTTATACTGAAATACTTCTGCCAGCATTGAGTATTTCTGTGTGCCACAACAGGTTTATATGCAAATTGATCCGCTTTGAGAACATCTAAGCCAACAAGATAAGTCGGCAGAATTGGAGCTTTGTGGTGCTTGGGAACTTTTGTCACACCATTACAATGTTGTTGATGCAATGACAATCTACCTTCACAATCTGCTTAAACAGTGTATAAGTGTCTTTAGAAAAAGATAATTTAAACAACAATATAACAGAACCTGTTAAACAAATGTTATGAGTGTGGTTGAGATCAAAATGAAATCATAGTATCATACTTTAGAATCTGTATTCCACAGTAGATGTGAATATCTACTAGACAGTGATAAAGCTATAGCACCGAACCAGAAGATTTTATTTTATTAAGTGTGAATTTTATTCTCATATTCTGTCATTCAAAAAAATCCTAGTCTCCCGAACGTTGTGCTTCACATCAGATGGCCAATAAAGAAGTCATCTTTATGTGCCAATTGGTAGCTTTAGTAGTGAGTCAGAAACATGTATTTTTGGGTGCATTATATATGGGGGTGCATGATCTAATGGGCCTATAAATAGTGATTCTTTATGCAATTTAAACAAAGTTCCAAATCCGATGGAGTAAGACTTCTAATCATATCAGATTTATCCCTATGGAAGTGGACTCCTCCCACAAAAAATCCCACTTGTCTACTATGTACAAACCTACTCTTATATTTCCCCTTACCATCCAATTCTAAAACTCAAGTATATTCAAGCCGCATCAGCTTTACCAGTTTTGGTAGTTACAGCTTATACTAGTCCCACTAGAAGTCTGCTATCACACACCTAAGAAAGCACACACCAAGAAACATTGACTAAACCCAATTTTGTGTTTTATTATCTGTGACACGCCTCCAGATTTGAATGCTCAACAGTGGAATCATAGGAACGGGCCTATAAATCATATATACCCCACCCCAACTGCCATCCTCCTTAAATTCAACCATTGGAAGATTCAAATCAGACACATCCCAATCAAAACTAGACGTACTTTATTCCATGTATAGACAACTATTTTACTCCCAAACACTATTTCCAGTGATAAAACTATATTCTCTCCCAGATGTCTCCTCTACTACATAGTATCATCCAGGCATACTCTACGAACCAAATAATCCCTTACATGCAAAATATTTTTTCTTTAGCTTCAAAAAACACCAAAAATCCAATCCTCATATATATTTTCAGAAAGCACATTTATATAGCATAAAAGAAGGCAAAACATGTAGGTTTCATGTCATTAATTGTTGTACCTGCATTATTAGAATCCGCATGCTGTTGCTGACAAATGTTTCCATCACCATAGTCCTTAACATGCTGCCAAGGACACTCATCATTGTTGCATTTTCCTCGGAGCTCATACATGCAAAGTGGCCAAAATGGATCAACAACAGGACTGCAGCTATAAGAGCTTTCTTCAGAGAGTAAATTCCCAACAGTGACAGGCATTGAGGTTGCTAACACATTGCTCCACTTTGTTTTATCAGAAGTGAGGCAAGGACCACTTTCATTTTCACAATCAACAGCGTGAATGAACTTATTTTTATTCTGGAATTTATTTGAAAAGAATGGAGACATCTTTCTCAGCTCACTAAATGCACTCCTAAAAATCAAAGGTGGGATGTTCAGAGTATTTGTTGAGTGGTGACCTCGTCGAGGCATGTGTCCTTGATCTCCTGAACCAGCACTGCAATTTAAATCCAAAGAATCTCCGCCAATGTTTTGCTGTCTTTGAATCTCACTGGAATCTAGATGGACACTCCTTTCATGCCTCTCAAAGCCTATAGTTATTAAAACAAATAATGAAAATAACAATTGATAAGCTCGCAAGTTCGTCAAAACTTGGTAAAGTAGAACTAATATCAACTCAATTTCTAGCCATTAAGGACCAAGAAGCATAGGACTGAGATCTGAAATTGGCCAATAGCTAAGCTTGGCAATAGTTTGCTACACTGCAATTGACAGTTGCCTATGCTACACTACAGAAATGTCAACCAAGTAGACAAGAAATGCATAGAGAAGAGCATATGGACTTCACAGTTGCCTAGGCCATATTATTCTTGATCAGGATTTAGGATCAGCATTACCGACTTAACAGTCATCTCTATATAAGGAAAATAAAATACATAGCATACTAAATCTCAGGAAAAAAAAATACCTTGACCATCCACCCTAGAGAGTGGTACAACTCCATGATGCACCAGATTTTTCTCAATTCTAACCTCATTTTCGGCCCCTCGTTCAATAGCAGGCTCTATGTTGTTACTTGGAATGCGAGACTTCATAGCTCTGGTCCCTAATCGTGCAACTAATTCAGACCTCAACGTTGCTTCAAGAAGCAAAGAATCCTGGGGACAATCAGCAGAAAATTTTGCATTTGATGCAGTATCCATGTCCATGTATGTGTTTCTAGAGTCCTGTTTTCTATGATATTCAGCATCAAGATGATTGGACACATGTCCAGCTGGTGATATCTCTTCGTTTTCATTAGCTGATGTGTCTAATTCATCTGAAGGATAATGAACTCCATTTGCAGCATTATTACCCATAGGCAATGGCTCTGACGTACTGGCATCTGGTTCAGCACAAGGCTCAGATCCTAAATTTGCTCCAGTCATGCGGTGATAAGACATATTGGAACGTCCATTATTGATGCCTTGATTATTAGAGTCCAAACTTTGATTGTTAATATCATTATATTCAGCCTGCCTCTGACAGCTTGATGTGGGTATTTCATATCCATGCCTGGGTAAGAAATCTAGCCCATCAAGATGTTGGTGCTCCCCTGAAGACCAAGAGAAGCTGGAATTGTTTAAAATTAAAGATCGTAGCTTAGCTGAATACATTTCCCTTTTACGATAAAGATTGGTGCATCGAGCATTAGCCTCAAGCAAAGACCTTTGAGCTTTAAGATAAACTTTAAGTGCATTTCTTTCTTCAATTTCACACTTGTGCCTGTGCTCCTGGGCTTCCTCCAATTCCTTGTCTATCAATTCCTCCATTCCAAAAATTGAATCCAAATCTATATTGTTATGCTCAGAGACATTTTCATTACCATTATGATTCGGAAGAACTGCATTGCTTAATGCTTCCTGAATGAGATGAGAGGACAGAGTGACAAGGAAGTCAATACCACATTAAAACACACATACACCCACGCACATGCGCACACAAATGAGATTACAGATGTGAGATAAATTGAAGGGCCTTAGCTCAATTGTTTACTGCTTAATCAATAAGAAACTTGGTGGATGAATGAACCCTATGTTATTTCGTGAAGTTAAAAACAACAGAAACAACGAGATAGTGAAAAATTTAAAATTTTGCAACAAATACTCCTGCAGTATTGTCAAAAACTTAACTTGGATGATCTATGACCTATGTTACCTACACTCTTTGAGGGACAATGAAGAGATGCACACTGATTAGAAGTTAAACAAGTCCATATGTCACTCACAAATAAGGTAAGAGAAAGAAAGAGATACAGTCCATTATAAAGCATCATGTATTACATAATCAGTCATCATAATTAAGTTGTAGAAGACTTCAAAATGATAAAGTTGCTAAAGAAAAGAGTTTTTATTAAGGGACCAAGTAAAAAACAAATGCCACATATAACAAATCATCTTATGGCTAGTAAATCAACGGAAAAAGCAAAGGCAAAATTTTCAGAGAAGTCACCAAGTAAAAGCTAATGTTATGCATACAAAGTTATGGCTTACTAAATTTTTTGGCATGCTATTGGAAGTCATATTCGGCGGCACTGCACTCTGGTTGAATACAACACAAGGGTCAACCAGCCTACCACCCTTCTCAGTCTGATTACCACCATAATTGACATCACCTACAGAGTATAATTAGCCCATGAGAGCTATTAACTAGGAAAGGACATAAAGTCATAAACACGTTTTACTGGCTGGTGTTTGGGTTAGGTTGCAACCAAGTCACGAAAACTTTGTAATGCTTACTAAAATCATTAAATCAAAGTGAAGTCCTGTAAGATTAGACAATTATTAATATATGATTTTACATTGTCACCATAAAAACTTGACAGAAATTTGCAGATGCACTTGGAAGCGGCTTTGTATAAACTTATGATCAGAAAACAGCCGACATCACAACAAAATAACAATGACTGGTTGATGGAAAAAACAATATTGGGAGGCATTTCTTCAATTTTAGATCTACAAATTTGAATGAGGGTACAAGCAACTTGTTTAAAACACTTTACTTTCCAAAATCAAGAATAGAACAAAAAGTTTCTAAGATAAATAGTAGACCATGGTAGTCAATAGCGCGCAGCGCTATAGCACCGTTGCGGCGCGTAGCAAGGGTCCGCTGCTATATAGGCGACATCATGTCGTGTTTTGGGATAGCAGCCATCGAGGCACTATTGTGTTTTGGGGGGCTGAAAACCACTTTTGCCCCTGTTTTTAACTGTTCAGAACACTACAGGGGCTTAACGGTCATTTCCGCCTCCCCTTTTTCAGTTAGAAGAGTTAAAAATAGGTTTATTGTATTGGTCTTCTTCTCATCTCTTTTGACCCTAACATTATTTTCCTCTCTATCCCAGTTACTTCCCGGCAACACGCACAATGTCTGGCAGCAAACTTCTAGCAACCACCTTGTTTCCGCCAGCAGCCCTCTTGTTCAGCGACCGCATCTTAAGACTTTTAAGTATTAATGATTAATGAGTTTAATTGTGAAAAAAAAAAATCTTATTTTGAAGATTTATATGTATTTTGTATAAATTGCATATAAATATTTTTTTTTAAATAGCGGTCAACCCACTATCAGCTATCCTGCTATAGCATTTTTTGGGTCAGCTGCTCCATGCAGCGATCAGGGATTGACTGATATGTAGTAGACCAAAAATATTAAAGAAACATTATATAAATGCAAAGTATTTACCATCTCTTGATCTGCAAGGCATATTTTGCAATAAATTATCAGGATGTTTGTCAAGTTGCCTTTGTGATCTGACAGTTGTTGGTTCTCCTCTACATAATGGAATCTCTTTCTGACTATGATCAACATTGTTTCTCTCCTGAGGATAACAGTTCCTCAGTGCAGAATCTCTTAATGGTAATATAGACTTTGAAGCAGGACCTTCTAGCTGACTACTAAAAGCTTGAGGAGTACCATAAGATGTACCGAGTTTCATGCGTTTCCTGTCTGGTTCCTTTGGCTCCAATTGTGCAGCCTCTGAGGAAATTTGAGTATATTTCCTAGCTGTGTCATTCTTCACATTCAAGGCATTATGATCCCTGGCCAAAACTGAAGCAGACTCCTTATTTTGCTGGGCCGTCTTCAACCTGAGTTCATTTTCGCGAAGAGCAATCTGATGCCGCAAATCCTGGAGTTTACTGTCATTTGATACCACTCCTTGATCACGGCCCCCCTCGCGAATCACTAATTTTTTATTCATTGGATTCAAATATCGAGTCCGTGATCCTTGTCCAAGTGACACAGATCCAGCACCCTTAGAATTAGAACCATAGTTTTTGGTCAGTGGTGAGATAAATGTGTGATTTGAAGACAATCTCTTTGGCATTGCCTTGTTTACACCTCTACCATTTTGCTGTAACTGTAACTTATTTGATTTTACCAATGATGAGCTTGGTCGCTTTACATTGCTATCCAACCTGGAAGCATTACCTTTAGTTTCAAAGTCACTGCCACTGTCATCATCAGAGAAGCTTATCACGAGATTTTTATCAGTGCCTACATGACCAGTCCAAGGAGAAGATTTAGGTGGTAATTGGCTCTTTGTCAAGCTCTTCTGTGAAGTTGATTGTTTGGTCGTTTGCAACTGCTCATTATTGGAGCCTGTAGAAATATTGCCATAGAAAACTTACCATCCAGATATTGGACATACCAGTAACATGCCTTTTGAATTTTGATAGATGACATACACAACTAAATTCAAACCAAAAGAAGATAAAGATATCTTTCATGATGTATAAAATAGCACCAAGGCAAATTAAAAGAAAAATTACATTTAAGGGGTCCTATGTTCAACAAAGATAATGTTAACTACTACATCACCGAGATAATCATGGGAGTACTATCATTGGAAAAGAGTCCTGAGTAGCAATACAGAGTTCAAGATGGTTCCAGAAGAATGATGCTGCTCACTAGCAGAGATTGCCACCCAAAGAAAGCAAAAGGAAACACGGTAGTTCTATTTAAACTAACAGTTAGCAAGACTTACCGCCCTGAATGCCTTGGGCAATTTTTGGTACCAAAGGAACTGCACTGGACTCTGCAGCAGCGGGGGTTGATTGAACAGCAGAACTATCCGGGTTTCCCTGGTGGACAAAAACAACCAATTAACAAACCCATAACCAAAAACAAAACTAAGAAAAAGAATCAACAATCAAACAGAGTTAGCAAGATAGAACAACAAATTTGATTCCGCAACGTGCTTAAAAACTCCGATACGCTCTTTCTCTTCCATTTCTACTATTTCAGCAAAACAACAATAAAAAGAATAAATAAACAAACAAACAAAATAAAACCCTACCCTGCAGAGTTCACAAATAGAAGCTAAAGAAAACCGAGTGTTACTCTCACTGAATCTCTCAGATCTACAGCAACCACAAAAACTCACGAGCAAGCTAAGATTTACCGCTGAGTTCTACTACCGAAATCAAACTCAAAATATACATTCGAGCATGTTTGGTAACATAATTTTTTAGGATATATTCGTTTATATCTTCTCAAAACAACTTTTAATTACGAGTTGCTTTCAACTCAAGATAATCTTATCGAATAATAACACACGAAATCCTAACATTCCTCCATTTTCCTATAAAAACAAACAGGACGAAGAGCGATGCAGCAGAAGCACAACCAGAGAGAGCAAAAAAAGAGAAAACAAGAACGAGTCAACGAATGCAAAAAATAGAAAACAGAAAAACCGAGAAAAATGAAATAGAACGAAGAAAAAATAAACAGCTAGGGTTCATTAAGAAGCGTACGTCGCCGCCACCATCGGACGAAGAGAGTTCGCCTTCTTCTCTGGTTGTGGAAGGAACGGTTGGGAGGTCGGGGTTGAGTGCGGCGACTTCGGTGTTCGCAGGTTCCGACGCCATGGTTGTGGTGGCTCTGAGCTCAACGCTCTCTTCCACTGTTTCACTTTCTCTCTCTAAGTCGTTGCGTTTCTCTTTCTCTCTCTAGAGAAGAGTGGTTGCCGTGGGAGAGAAAGCAAAAAAGCGGGGTGAAATGGGAGAAAGGGAAGAAGCGACACGACGACACGGTTAGAAAGAAAAAACGAACCGAGTGGCGGGCGGCACTCGCTTGACATTGCACCCCTTGCAAGAGAGAGTTGGATTTACCAGAATGTCCTCCCTTTCGTATTTGTTCTTACCATTTTAGGCCTTTCTTTTCCATTGTTCGTTCTCTCCATTATTAAAGAGAATGTTAAATCTTGAATGCAGGCGGTGTATTCCAGTATAATGTTAAAATTGTTCCAATTTCATCATAAATTGCTCAAAAATTGGTGATATATAATCTTTTCAGGTAAAAATGACACGTGTGTTTCTATTGAAAGAGATCTTATTTGAATCGAATAAGACTATTAAAGTGACAAAGTCTTCTCTTTGAAATCTGTATCAAATAAATGTGAGAACATAGATTGTCATGGTGAATTGTGAAAATATGGTGTTTTGAAATAACTTAATAATATCGAGTTTAATTTGTTGAAAATGAATTTTTTTTTAAGTGGAGAACTCGACAATATCGAGTTCAAGGTGATGAAAAAAAATTTTTTTTTTTAACTAAACTTGACATCTTGAAAATATTGAGTTGTGATATCATGTGAGGGTTCATTTGAGAGAAAGCATGCATTTTTAAGTCTTTGGCAGCAAATTGAAACTTGACCTCATCGAGTTCTTTGAGATGTGTCGGGCTAGGGTGCATGCATAATAGGTTGCATGCAGCATAGGTTGAATTAGATAATGTGAAGTTTTGGGTAGTTAAACTCGACATTACCGATTTAATAGAAACATCATATCTCTGTAAATAACCTCATAATATTTCACTGTTTTTAACATTGAAATGCCATATACAAAATAAGTTCCCCGAGTTATAATAATTGTGAGCGGCAGAGGTAGAAAAGGATTAGGGGAGTGAAATGAGAGGGTTATGGAAGGTCAAGGATAGAAAGTGGAGAAAGACGAGAGTAGATGAAGGTGACAAATTTGGAGGAATAGTCAAGACTATAAATGAAAAAATTAGGGTGAGGGAAAAATGGGTTAGCTGGGTCATTGGTTCACTAACTTGCAGGTTAAGTAGACGAGACAAGAATTCTATGATTGAGCAAGCTAGTAAATCACTTGGCTTGCGAGTTTAGTCGATTAGCCTATTGATGACCGCAACATGTATACCTAGCTGAACTTAGAAAATATGATGCCCATATAAATGCCAAAGACCATGACATCTATTGTTAACTGAGTCATGTATCTTATCTGTTGTTATCATGATTTTGAAGAAAGTGCCTTTGATGCTTTTCTGTGTGTTATGCTTTTGTTCCTATTGATTGTAGAATGCAATACAGATCGTCATCTCTATGTTGTTGAATTGATTTTTTTTTTTTCCCTTCTAATGATATTTCCTTTGAACCTGTTTCACTGTCTTTTAAAATTTTAAGTTCTGACATTCTAATTATGAGTTGCAGGTGATCAAAGCTTTGAGAACTCATGCACGCCTCTGGAGGCTTGTGTTAGTTCGTGCTCTGAATTATACTATTTTTTTTTTTATGATAAATCAAAGATATCCACCGTCGAAAGCAATGATTAATCCCCTCGAGGCGTAGAACTCACATAAGTGGGTCATGCCTCTGACCATGAAACATTCTCCATACACACCGTCAGGACTTGAACTCCTAACTAGATGTTTAAAGTGTCCAGCTAACTACCAATTGTGTTAGGCATCATAGTTATTATACTATATTCTTATGCAAGTAAAATCCATTTCTGTATGCAATCTAGCGAGGATTGAGTCTCAACATGTGTTTTTTTGAAGAAATGAATGATCCTACAAACTTTTGAGCCTATGTCGCAATAGATATTCTCAAGCGTCTTGACGTTTTTGACAAGATATATCATTTCTACACTAAACTTTAATTTTCGAAAGGTATTATAGCATACATCACATGTTTTAAAGGTAGTTTTATATGGGGAAAAAATATATCCAATAATTAAATTTTTTTTTTAATTTTATAACACCATACAACAAATACGAACCTTTATTGAGCCTCCGAAGACTATCATGTCTTTCACCTCGAGCCTTCATCGAGTTCACGACCCTCACTTTTGCGCTTTTGTCTTGATGAGTTATTGTCAACTATTGCAACCCTCTTGATTCGTACTGTGGCACCTCCATCTTGAGCCATTATTCACAACTATCGCAACCCTAATAGACTCTCACAATTGTACCTCTAACTCAAGTTACTATTGGTTATTACAGCCTTCTCAACCCTAATTGTCATGCGTTCAACCCTTTCTTCTTCGATTTTATTGTTTTAAATATAAATACAAAATTAGGGAAAAAAAATTGTTATGACCAACTGAAGAATTTATTGACTTACATGATATGGATGCGGTTAAATTTTCTCTAATTTGTTTCAATTGTGGACAAACGAACTAATTTTATGAATTTATAAGTAGTGGGGAAAAGAAATAACCATATTTATCGACGTATCATTACATGATTTGATGAATGTGTAAAACTTTTTTACACTATTAGTGTATTCTAATTAAATTCCAATATTATTTGCACCACAAAAAATATGTGTCCTAATGAAAAGCTTACTCTATGATGATCACATATTCCCACTCATCTCTTCTCATTTATCACGTACAATGCAAGGGATAAATGTCCAAATATTTTGATGGTACAAATAACGTAGCATCATTGATACAAATGGCCCCACGAAATCACTCGCATGTGTACAAAATGTTGGAGCATGTTGGTCAAAATTTGGGAGCCCCCAGCAATGAAGTACTGTATCACCACCCCTATAAAAACCCCCTCAGCCTCCCTCCCGCAAATATGTGCCACGCCACGCCGCACCCCCACACCACACTCCACCACTCACCGAAACAAACCCACACTCTCTCACTCACTCATTCTCTCTCTTCTTCGTTAAACCATTCATCTTTTTATCTTTCCCTTGCTTCCCGACGCAATGGCAGCCAGCATGGACATGTCCCTCGACGACATCATCAAGAGGTCCGCCGCCGCTCGCCGCCGCGCCAGACCCTCGCATTCCGCCCCAGGCCCCGACCGCCGCATCCCCTTTCGCGTCTCCACGCTAACCACGCCCTACTCCATCCCACAGGCGATTTTTTCTTTTCCCTGTTTAGCCTCCGTTTTTTCGTTTTCAAAAATATTTTTCTATTTCCTTTTCTTATTTTTATCATCAAACCATTACAAGAGCTATACCTTCTTTTTTTTTTTCCATTGTTTTGTTTTCTACTTTCGAGATTTTGGAGATTGAAAAAAAAAAAAAAAAACTGGTGTTTTGTTTTCAGCTTTCTTTCACATTTTTTTTTTTCATAAAAACTTCTAACAGAAGTAAATAGAAATAGAAATTGTAATTTCTGAAACCGGCGATGTCATTTTCATTTTAGGGTTTCATTTCTTGTATTTCTGATATCAAATTATAAGAGCTCTCACCTTATTTTTCGTTTTTTTATTCTAGGTTTCTCTTGCAATTTTTTTTTTTCAAATTTGTTCTCGAAAATAGTAAATAGAAGTGGAAAATGTAATATCAAAACCAAACAAATCATTTCTATTCTAGTATTTTCTTGGTTTTGTTGTTGTTGTTGTTGTTTGATTTTTGATTTGTGGAGAATGAATAACGATTGCAGGTGGGACTGCAAATGCGGCAAGGGAGCGTTGTTCCATGTTCAGGATTAGGAGGAGTGGAAGTGCTTACGGGGCGTGATCATGGTCATGGCGCTGAAGCTGAGAGCGGCACCAAACTCTACATTTCTAACTTGGATTATGGGGTTTCTAACGGAGATATTAAGGTATAATAATAATAATAATAATAATAATAATATATTCACAACAATTTAGAGATAGGTAAGAAATAGGCTTTTATATATATATATATATATATATATATATATATATTTGGACAAAATAAAACTTTAGTTCAATTTCTATTTATTAATAGTGTAAAATGGTTAAGTCTCAGTCCTTTTATTTCAAAAGTCATATAAATGAAATAATTTAATTGGATGATAGATGTACAAAAGTACTCATAACTATGGCTAAATTTACTTATTATTTGCTCATTTTTATATGTTTATTACTTTTGGAAGCTTATTCATTTCTTGCTATTTCTATGATAATGTTTGTTTTTATATACGACAAATTTTGAGTTTATTTATACCGTCAAATAAAAAAATTATTATGAATTGCTATTCTCTTATATAGTATCTTGGGTCATTTTACATCAACTATTTGTGTGGATTTATTATTTATATGCCTTAATATATATTATTATTTCGGGTTTTCAATATTCACGTGGTGATTTCTTTATGGGATCAATACTAGCCAAGATTTAAAATTTATTTATCGCTTAAAATAAGTAAAGCTTACCTTTGAACTTTTTGATAAACGCGGAATAGGAATACTAAACTATTTACACGTTGCTTTGGGTGTTTATACCTTGAATTGGAGATAAAATCATCACTTCACAATGAGCTTTAAACATTGGTTGGTGACAATATTACGACATTCCGATGACATTGAACTTACGGACAATTTATTGACTTTGGTGATGACCTTTGCGAGGAAATGACGCGGACCATGATGAAAAAGAAAGATTCATGGAGTATGACCTTTAAAAGATATTAAACAATAATGATTATAAAGATGATCCCTTTAGAAATTGGCATTTGGAATTGACAACTCCATGCTTTTGAAAATTTCTGAGATATTATCGTTAAAAGATAGTTTATTTTGTAATTGATTTTATTTATGTTATAGTCTTTTTCGTTTGAATTCTCATGTCTAAAGGTTTTTATTATTATTATTATTATTTGGGTACAAAATCTAGCCAAATCCCCACTCTTCCCAATCACTAATGCCGCACCCAAATGAAGTGTCCATCAAAGCTGTATTTTTTGGTTTTTGCCTGCCAATATGTATATTTTTTGTTTTGTAGCCCTGTGTTTTTTATGAGTCAAGTGATGTCAATAAATGAGAACTCTTGTCTGCCTTTTGCAGCTGCTGTTCTCAGAAGAGGGTGAATTGAAAAGATACTCTATTCATTATGACAAGAGTGGGAGATCAAAGGGAACTGCAGAAGTTGTCTATGTGAAGCAGTCTGATGCTGTAGCAGCCATGAAGAAGTACAACAATATGAAGCTTGATGGAAAACCATTGCAAATTGAGTTAGTTGGAACAAATTTGGTAGGTCCTGCACCTACTGTTAAGCCTCTAATTCGAGATAGCATACTCGGAAGACCAAATAACATCCTTCAATGGTATGAAATTCTGATTCCTTATCTTTTGCGCTTCTTCTTTATATACGGTTCAATAAATTTGTTGCATATCTAGTCTGAATGGTGAATGCATGGTATCCTTTGAAAATACTCAATAGCCTTAGGTTAATCTTTTCTCAAGTTGTATGAAATCGCAAGTTTCTGGGTAAAATTCTGGAATTTTAATAGTTTTTGATTCTGAGGTTAAGAATCGATGATTGTTCAGTGTTATATTATATATATGTGGCTTGAGTGGAATCTCTTGCTCTGATTTGTGACCATGGTGATGCCATGGGAATTGTCCTTATACATGAATAGCTTTTCTGCACCAAGCCCCTTTTCTTAGACATATTTTCTTGCTATTACAAGTTTTATGGTATTCTTTTTGTCCCAGCGGACATGGAAGGGTTGAAGATAGAAGGTTTTTCAATGGCATTGCAAGCGATCCCCTTCCAAGGGCCCATGGAGAGAAGATCCATATTGGAAGGGTATCTTATAGACATCATCATGAGAATTTGGAGAGGCATCACCACCGTGCAAGAAGCCATAGAGAAATGAAGGGCCACACTGGAAAGTTATCCTTGAAAGATCTTGATGATGATTTGGAGCGGTATCACTTGGAGGCTACGAAACTAAGGAAAAGAAGTGGAAATTGATGTTATGGTTGATAGTGAGAATGACTCACCTATCTGAGTTAATAGGTTAAGAAAAGTGCTAGGTACAGGTTGGCAGTAATATGTCTGGCTCCAATCTCCTGTCTTAGTTGCAAGATCTTACTTCTACTACTGTATATAATATAATGCTATTTCTACTTTCGGTCTCTAAACCTTCAATAGATTCAGTACCTCATTGGTTCCGGCCCCTATTAAGCATGCATTACAGATACAACAATGCTGTTGGTTTAGTGAATAGATAGAAAGATTCCTGATCAAAATTTGCATTGCATGTTAACTCACAGTCAAATACCAATCAAAGGGACGTTCTCAAAATTTTGCTCGTTGGGTCCTATGGTTGGTTTCTTCATTCTTACCGTTGCATGTTCTATGACAAGGATTTGGATTTGACCAATTTTCAAAGTTGCAAACTCCTTACAAGCAAGAGTCTTAACATCCGCATTATGTAGTTAAAGTGATAAATGGAATCGGATAAAATCTGAATTCTTACCCTCCTCTGCACTTAGAAATCGATTCGGGCGTGAATTTGCATTGCCGAACTCTTCTACTGGGTTCGTAGTGTGTTTTCCATCTGAGTCCAAAGAATGGTATTCTAGTTAAGTTCTGACCTCGGAAGTGAGGCCATATTTTATATTGATGAGTAAAGGTATATATGCTTTTGAATAAATGGTGTTAGTAAAGCTAGAAATTGATCTATTGCGTTGTGTATCATTTTGAATCATGTAGGGCTTCTTATTCAATACACTTGCTTTATGAGGTAAACAAATGCCTGGGTTGGTTGGTTCGCGTCAAGCCATGATAGGTAATCCTTTATCCCATCATGTCAATGTAGTCTGCACATACATATATATGGAGAGATTAAAGAGATTGCTGGTGGGTATCAGCCTACGAGATACACAGACCACCATATCAACAAGAAATAATAAGGAGCATGCGGTCATTTTTCAATGGAGACGACCGCAGCGGAGTCAATTGGGGTAAAAATTCAGATGCATTTGCCAGCTAATGTAATATGTGATCTACAGGTGACGTTGGTTCTTAAGGACCATGCAGTCATTTTCCAATGGCAGCTCAACAAAAATCCTACGGGAAACAGAATCACATTTGGCACCCCGACAATGCATTCTTTGGAAGAGCCCTTCCATGTGCCTAGAGAGCAATATTAACAATAAAAGCAGATGGTATATTGTGTCCAGCAATAATAATAATAATGTGTAATCAAGTTCACTTGGATAAATTGGCACACAAGTTATACGTTCACAATTGTGGTCCTAAAGTTCTGTCAACATAATGGCATATATTAAAAAACAATCCTGTCAAGGATATTAATAAGAGGCTGTTAGATCACAAAGTGTCCTACACAAACCATTTCCACCACAAAACCCTGTATAGATTATAATCTACATGGTAATTTCTCAGATACATGTTACAATTCTCGCAATAAGGGGTGGGTCATAAAAAAGGTAAAACTAAAATCACATTTACAGCAAAACAAGGAGAACAACTAGGATGGCTCTAAAAAGTAGACATCCCATAATGCCCCCTATCAAAGAATTCCGATAGATTTGTGTGATCATCATATTGACAAGGTACAAAACTGAGGTTTCTTTTCCCATGAAAGTCCGGTAATGCCAAGTTAAAAATGCAAGCATACAGGCAGCCTTCATGAATGAAAAAAAACCAAAGAAGGCTAGGTGGGAATCTAATTCCTGTACAGAAGGAACATTTTTATGAAGCGCTCTGCAAATATTCTTCCTTGGAATATGTATAATGCACACAAGCCAGCAACTGCATGCACACAAAATGATTATGTTAAAACATGAAATGAAGTGCTACAAAATTTCTTTCCATTAAGTGAAGCAAATAAATGAAGGAAAAAAAATTGTTCAAGAAAATTTTGGTAAGACAGGAGAAAGAGCCCTGAAGACAAGATCTCTGCTGAATAGCCTGCCATAGTCTTTACTAGATGGTGGATTTTCAAGCAAGGGGATATGTTCATAGTTCTAACTTGTAACTACTTGCCGATCATATTTATACACCTGCAAGAATCCAAAGCCCCACAAAAGCAAATGGAGAAGGGACGGCGTACCTGAAGGCATGTCGAGGCCTTGGCCAGCAACAGTCAGCAGCTGAGTCAAAATCAGGAATGCTCAAAATTATTCCTGAACAGAACTCTGGCTTTCATATACCATCCAGCCAATCCTAAATCATCAGCTGAATAACAAACTTCCATAGATTTTCTCAATTGAGCAGTCTCAGTAGTTGAAATACATGCAGAAGATGAAAGCGTGATGACAGATACAACACGGTTCTCCAAAAGAATAAAACCCCGAAGAGACAGCGGGCAGTGAGCACAAGCGGCATGTTTCCTGGCTGTTCAACTGTCTCTCAGAATAATAAATCAATATGAGAGCTCACCAAATTCCATTGTCTCTCTTTTCTCTGGCCACAATTATACTCCTCTGCCATGTCGAATATCAATCACTATTTTGTTTCTGAAAGAAAGTGTGCATATCCCGGAAATAGGTTTTCAATCCGAATCAATTGAGTGATAGAAGATTTTCTGGATAATCAATAGTGACCATTCCCAATGCCAACATGAATCCCCCAATCCAATCCAGTATAGTCCCCCAGAACTACATACCATGAAGATCACAAGTCAATTCCAAGATCATTTGCCAGTTGAAGTATGCCACGCATTTGAAGGTAAGGGTTCTCTAACAGTTTTTCGTTGTTGCTCTGTGCATTGCCAATATAAAGAATGATCATACAAGTGATAATTTAATATTGAATCACCAAAAATACTAAATAATTAAGAAAATCATTAAAAAATAAAGGTACCTGTTGAGCTTTAACAACGAGATTCTGAAGCATGTGCTGATATTTCTCTGGCTTCTCAGTCATCATTCGCTGTAGAAATTGGGAAATAATTATATAAGATTATATTCAAGAACTTAATGCAAACATTTTTGGACAAGAGAAATAAATTAAAACCCATGCCTTAAGAAGAAAAGCAGAAGAATAATATGCCACTCTTGAATCTGTGTCATCCAGAAGTTCCCTGCCAAATGCAACAAGACTTGAACTTTATATGTCAATGCATAAAGGTTACATACAAAATAAGAAAACCAACTAATTTACAGAGAGCATATAAGTTTAGGATCACCTGAAAAATTGTTCCAGACCAACTTCCTCAAAAGCAACAGGATCTGCTGTGCATTTACCAATAAGAAGTAGGAGAAGTGTGGCTCGAATATCAGACGTTGCACCAGGCAGGTTTCCTCTTCCTTTACTTCCAACAGCAACACCCAAAGCAATGTCATCTGTAGCTGCTCCTGCCAATTGAATCAGAGGCCAATATAGCAAGGCAGCAGGAACACGTGCAATTAATTGCATTGGGACAATGGCCCGTCCTTGGAGAAGTGCTGTCATTGATGCAGTCTCTTGATCCAGGTGGTAGTTATTAGGGTAGCCAGATCTTCTATTAGCTTCATCCTTGTTAGCATCATCCCAGTGCACTGTATCTTGTTTGAGGGTTCGGTTGTCAATGTCAAACCTTTTGCTTCCACTTGTGGAATTTTGATTTCTGCCATGTTGCACGTCATCTCCAAAGGACAGAGCTGTAGCTGGAGGAACTCTTAAGCACAATTGAGAGAATAGTATGTCACACATCTGTTTAGAAACAAATAAAGGGTTGAGCCAAAATGGTAATGATATACCAAATAATAATCAAACAGAAGCCCTAAACTTTAACCACAATAATAGGGGGGAAAAAAATCCCCAACATTTCTCCAAGGACTCATATAAACAACCTGCATTTAAAATTCATCAACTAGAAGAAAAAAAAAAAAAATTTAATCAGTAACAATGTTAACCTTTAAGCTACTTTCATCCATTGGATTTCAGTGGGAAGTCATTTTAACATTTTATAAAATGCTTCTTGACCTGACAAACAAACCCATTCACTTGCATATTAAAAACAATTCTCTATCAGCAGTTCACTGATGAATACAGGACTATGGAATGTTCCTAACAGCTTTCCCCAACAACATCCAATTGGCAGAGTATGCTGTTCTGTTTCCCTGATAAGATAAAGAACATGCAGATTTACTTGCTATTTTTTTTTTTCATAATTAGTGTGGTTACCATGATTTTATAAGTATTTATTATTTTATTGCTATAGCATGAGGATAATTAGTAAAAAGCATTTTGAGTTAAGAAAGAATTACTTTCAGAATATTGATGCGGTCAGTTTCGTTTATCTGAAACATCAACTTCAACGCACTGCTCATTGTGTCAATCATTGCATAGGCTTTCTCAAGATGCCAATCTTTCTTCCCACGGCTAGGATCTTTGCTGCTTGAGAGTTGCATTTCATGCTCATCTAACAAAAACTTGCATCTCATAAGCAGCCTTTCAAGAACATACAAAAACCCCCACCTAATATAGTTGTATTTTGACTTTAAAAGACCACACATCAGTAAAATGGGCAAAGGAACATCTGATGTATTCAAAGAATCTGGAATTCCAGTATGAGCAATTTTCTGCTGGAAGTATTTGATGCTTGACCATATATTTCCATCTCTTTCTCCACTAATTTCAGCAATAAGCAGATCACCTAACCATATATACCCATTTTGACGGTAAGAAATTCTTTCAGAATGAAGAAGGGAATGTAAAGTGGCCCATGACTGCTTTGCCTTCAAACCAATTCCATTTCTTAGAGACACACCGTCCATATTTTCCAAAAACTTGTGAGATTTGGTTATCTGAATCATATGAGTGAACTCTTTGTCCAAATGAGTGAATGAACTTATTATTGCATCAAATTTCTCTGCTAAAATTTCCAATAGCTGCAAAGATTTAAAAGAAACAGGCAAGAAATAAATCAATGTATAGACCATTTAAACAAGACCTATTATAAGCCAAATCTATAAGAAAATAGATTTCAAATTGAAAGTGACAACAAACTCCTAATCTATAATTAATTAGTGTAAGAGAAAATAAAGCGACATTCAAACTAAATAAATGAAGCATTCATCCTAACATAATCCAGCAGATTAAAGCAAAAATTCTGGTGACAGTTGACACAGTTCAATAAGAGCAATTAATAGCTAGGCAGCCAGGCCTCACTGCCTCAGTCTTTCTTCTAATCAGATACTTACATTTGCAACAAATTAATATTGCAATAGAGAAGAGTCAACTCTGATAAACTATTTTGAACAGGAACAATTTATCTTTAAATACTGGTTAACAAAAAAACCCTCAAATAAGGACATGCAACTCAAGGATACCATTCACTAGACACACTTTTGCTATTGTGGCTAAAAAGAATGTCAATTTGATGAATCAGAAGGAGATTCCAATGAAAGAAAAATTCTCCTCAGGGATAACATGAATCATCATCATGAACATAATCGACAAACCAACTTTTTTCCCTCCAAAATTTGCCAATGTCATCCCAAGTACATGTCATTAGTCGTACTTCACTTTGACATTTCACCTACAATGAGTTCAAAATCTTGTATTTTCTTGGCTGCATAGCCTTTCTGTATGTTGAAGGTATTCTATAAGGGGATATATAATTATTATGATTACTATATATAATATATCTCTTTTGCATGTCTTCTCCAGAGCCCAAAAGGTCAAATATTACCCCCTCAACAAAATCAATCCATGCAGAAATCTTTCTCTCTGTATTTTACAAAGAAACCAATTGAAGGGCTTGTAATGCCTACCAAACCACATAATAAGAAGGAGGGGAGAAGAAAAGCAGGGAGAAATGCGGATGAGCTGATGAGCTCGAATTCATGGAAAATTATAGCCCTAGAACTTTGAAGCACGCAGACAAGGAAAAAATGGAAGTACTGTATTTAGTCGTTCACTGTTCAGATATCTGGACAAAGCAGACGCAATTGATCTTCTCAAAATCTCTCCAATGCCTTCTACCCCAAGTTTGACAGAAATATAAAAAGCCTCAGGTGCATTTGTTTGAGCAAGCAAAGCAGCAAGAGGTTGGATCTCATCATCACTGTACTCGCTGACTCCTGTAGCTATACATGTTTCATTTATTTGATGTAGAATGTAGTCAAAAAGCACTGAATACAGATTTTTCCTCTCTTCTCTTGAGTTTGCAAGGGAATACTGAATCCAACATAAAAAACAGGAGAAAATCAGAAGTTTGACCCTAAGTAACAATGTAAGGATATTAGTTTAGGACTTTATTCTACACTTCATACTAACAACCACAACAAAGCATTTTACCACTTGGTGTGGTTGGATACATGGAACACATGACACCAAAGTGTTCTATATAAAACCAATAAAATCATATGGCTGGAAAAAAAAAATCCTTTTCCCACTTCATACAATTGTTAAAAGAAAGGATGGAATCTTATTAATTAAATGATATGAATGGGCATACCAAGCAATCGTAATGACAAATTGATATAAGCTTTTACACCTCCAAAATAAGGAACAAGATGAACTGTAAATATTTACAGTCCAATATAGTCATTAGTCTCCATTGAATCTAAAAATTTCAGAGAATGTAAGAAACAGACATCATTAATTACCATCTGGTCCAGTTTCTACTTCAATCATTTATTATCAATATTCAAAGCATGAAAACCCTCAGTGCTCTGCTATAACCATCAACAGTAGGAAATACAACTTTGTTGATATTCTTATTGAAGAGACAGAAGTATAATTACACTATTAACAAATCCTATTGGAAGAATATCAAGACTAATGTTAAAAGAAAAACATACCTCAAAAAAGATAAATTGAACTCCCCCAATCAGATCGAGTTGATCCACAAGGAACTTGGGTGTGCCAAGTCCAAGCTCGTCAACTTCATCCGGAACTTCATAAAACATGTTGGTTAACATTGAAATAAGCTTACAATGAACTAATTCTGCCCAAGAATTCTCCCTGCTGGTTCTTATAAGTGCCTTCATAACCTAAAGGCAGATTGTGATGTGAGCCACTAATTAAACAGAGATATCATAATTAATGACACAGCACATTAACAATCAATAATAAAGCAGTGATGAAAAGCTGCGTAAAGACCTAATAAAAAAAGGAAGTATTCGTAAACTCCGGTCTTAAGAATAATATCATGCCTTAAATGCCTTAAACTACACAGCTTACATGTGGCCGTATGTCCTTCCAGGGGGAACAAAAGGCTCTTGGTGAAACTTTTCCTTCCATTATTTTTCACTGGTTTAGTAAGTGGAACAATATTAGTCATTATCCTTTTAGTTATTTTGTTCCACTAATTACCTCCAATCTCCATGCTCTCATTTTTCATTCTTAGAAAAACTCTCAAATCAGCAAGCATCCTCTCCCCTGACCCCCTGGGCCAATCTTCCCAAAAAGCAAAGGAAATAACCGACCTAGTAGAATGCACTACGAAAAATGGGATTTCCATGAAATTCTTCAAGAGTTATATGAAGGGAAAATTATTTCTCACCCTTATATCAAGTCCTTTCAAACGGTTTCTCCATATCTTGCCTCTATCACAGACAAAATAAAGCAAACAGCTAAGTGCAGATGCCCAGACAGATTCCTCCTTTTCTTCAGTCTGTAGAAAGCAATTAATCAGCATTAAATGTTAAGGTTATAAGAACAGCATGATCAAATCATTCTCTGAGACAGAGCAGAGATAGACAGCATGACTAGTTTACACACTTTCAACAAAGTTCTATTATCACACTACAAATCCACCTATAATAGATATCAGCCCCTTTAAACACAAAAAACAGCAGCAAATCCACTGATCTCAAAATTTTCAACATACTTAGGTCTGTTTAGTTTCAAAAAATTGTTTTCTGTTTTCAATTTGTTTCCTGTTTTTCAGACCTTTGTGATCGAAATAGTGAAAGGTAAGGCTAGTCTGGTTTTTATTTCCATTCCTCTTTTCATTTCTTACTGAGTTTGTTTCCTATTTTATAGGATTTTACAAAGAAAATAGTGAAATAAAAAATAAAAACTGAAACATGGCTTTTCTACTTTTCACTATTTTCTTTGCAAAATCCTATAAAACGGGGAAAAACCGATAATAGGAAATGAAAACCAAACAGACAGCATTTGCAGTCGTGTCTTGTATCCTGATTTTCAAATCATTCATCTTTCAAAGACAATAAAAACACCCTCCTCACGTCAGTTCTTCCATGGCAGCCCTTCTATAACACCAATCAACATCATATCATATAAAACAGAAATCAATATGTTGAAGAATGTCTACAGTAAAAATATTGAGACAATCAGGTGATCCCAAGCAAGAAAACCTGTTAAGAAACAAAAAGCAATTATCTTGCCCAACAACATTTTTCTGCCCAATAATACCTGAACAAGAAGTAGTAGTATCTCAAACAGGATATTTAAAATCCAAGACTCAAAATTATTAATTGCAGTCTCTGCATCTGATTTGCTCTTAGAATTTGATTTTCTGCTTCCTTCGATCATAAGTTGAGTGTCACTGTCATAATAGGACTCTTGAGAATATTCTTCAATTGTGGAAGCATCATCAGCAGTCATTGGTTCTAGAAGATGAGCATGAACCCCAAGGTTTAGAATTAGATCGAAAGCACGAACCCTGCAAGCTGCCTTAGAAGAACTAAGCATCTCCTGAAAGATGTGTTCGAAATATTAAATTAGTAACAATAAAACAATCATGGAAATTGTCATTACAGGAAAACTGTACTTCATTGGTCCATCACCTCGAGCATAGAAAGTGTGAGAGGAGCAGCTGTCCGTGAATCTAAAACATACCTGCAATACAATATCTTATAAGGCCATAATACATAATCAACTCACAAGATAAAACAAAAAGAAACGTGAAACAATTGGATAGCTTCAATCACGCAGATGAACAGAAAATTAAAGCGTGGCCGATAGATTTGGCACTCAACATGATATGCTACTCCTGACCCTGAGCACTTCCACGAACACCCACAAAATAATTTTGCATGGCTCTTAATCCATACCCACTAAACTATTGTAACCATTGAACATCTCCATAAGACTCACAATTCCTTCTTTTCGTCAAACATTTGTAACCAGACACGAGGAACTCCTTCACTTGTGACCGGCAACCACCAATTAGAAATTAGAATTGGTAGTTACATCAGAGAATGGGCATGTAGTTTGGATATGTACTTGAACATATAATTTGTTATAGATTGAACCAAATTAAATTTGGAGTCTATTTTTCTGCTCCCGATTTGTTGTTTGTGCACCTTGTCACAACAGCATCTAAGCATGGCCTTCCTTAAATTGATGCAAACAGGGAGCACTTCTAGCTAATTTATGCAACACAGTTTTACTTTGGAAACGGAGGATAATTTCAATAAAAATATCTACTAGCTTGAAATTTTAACTCCACTATTTCTGTCAAAATAAACAATAATCCCATGTCTTTTTTCTCTGCTGTTCAATCCCAGTTCCGCTCTTTCCACCACTTTGAGAATCAATTAAATTTGTGCTATTATTAAAGTTGTGAGATGAGGAACTTTGCAAAAATTAAATTTTAATCATAGAAATAAGGAATATGTGGTCAAACTGATAGAAGAACAAGATTGGGGTAAATAGATGGAAACCAAAAAAGGAATAAAACATGAACGACAATAAATGATTGAAACATACATGTCGATGACTAGTTTAATAAGGACGCTCACAGCCACATCCATTGATGGTTTCCCACTTTGATTGCTTAGTCTAGTTGACACTGTCATGACATTGGTATTTGAGGAAGATGACTCTGAGCAAACAGCAGCAATAACATCACGTACCTCAGCAGGGTTTAGACGTAAAGGTTGTTGTTCACTGTTCAGCACAAGAGAACAATTCATGAGTATGTAGATACACTAAGAAAATATACTATTCACAACTATTGCATGGCTGATAATTGTAATTTCTTCTCTGAAAACACAAACAGTACGATATTTTTCTGTTAACTTACCATTCATATTTCATATCCTTTAAACAATAATCACAATGTAAGAAAATGAACAAAAACAACCACAGCACATAAAGTATGAAGACGACAGTGATAATAAAGCAAAATGTCTAAACGTGTAAAAGGTTGATCATCACATGAAGCGGGAGGTGGCACCAGCATTGCAGTGTTTGCCCAGGACTAGTCAAGGGGCTAGTGAACAGCCAGTCTGCGTGGGCGCAGGGGCTGCAGAGGTGGGATGTTAGGATCCAATTGCAAGGTATGGGACTTGGAGTCCCACATTGAAAGTATGTGATCCTGATGGGGGGTTTATAAGGCCTTGGGCTCTCCAACCACAACAGCTAGCTTTTGTGGTGTGGTTATCACAAGTTTCTTATCAGTGTGTTAGATATAAAAACCATTCATGCGCCGTTACCTAAAACTTAAATTTTGGTAGGGATGGTTCATAACAAATAATGTGAAATTAAAACCATAAAAAAAAAAAGTCTGCCCATATATACCAGAGGAAGCCGTTAGGAATTTAGGAATTTATCTTGGGAGTCATTTTAAGAAAAGTAGAAGCTTCAGAATCATATAATCAATCAACATTGCTCTAAAACAATGTCTGCCCATTACATTTATATGTTTCTTATTGCAGGTTGCTCAAATCAAATGACCAAAAAAAATTATAAAGCAATTGTGCCAATTTAACTTCTGCAAAATGCAAAACTCCAGTGAAAACCTAAGTTATATGGCACCCATTTTCAGATGCAGTGAATACAAATGTAAACATTTCAATCCTGTCACTATGATCTATACCTGTAATGACGGTACTGGAAAAGCTGTCGAGCTCGGGGACGGAAGGTAATCACAGGAGAATCCTCCCTGTAGAAATGGAAATGTTCAGAATAACAGATCATATTATGAAAAGCATTCAGCATACAAAAGTAATGAAAAAATAACAGACTTGTACATTCCCCTTGTGGGTAAATCACCAAAACAGAAAAGAAAGGAAAATCAATCTGCAGAGAAGCAATTCAATCATTTATCACATAATTGAAGCTTTCAAACCAAGGGTTATGAAGAGATTTTTATATATGATTGAAAACAAACTGTCTTACAAGTTTTTCTTCGCTGATCCAGGATTTCACTCCTGGTTCTGCCAAAGTCCTTTCTCCCCTTTTTCAAGCTTATTACAAGAAAATATCTTTTATGTTTCTTTACTTTTGAGTCACTTCTATTTATCACATATTGTGGCCCACTTCTGTCATTAATGCATTAATATTTTGGCTGATTATTATTCTTCCTTCAATATATGGAAGTAAAGCACAAACATAAGTAACAGACCAAACAACTTAACTACCCTCACAAGGCTTTACTTGAACTCTGATCAGAGCAGTATGGTTAAAGGATCATTAGAGTACAGATACACTCCTTTTAAATCCAAAATACCTCAACTTCAACATTGCTCTATAAGCTTTTAAGAAGATGGAAAGTCAACCTAATGACATAATATCTGGATCAAAATATAAATTTCTAATAAGACTTTCCATGACATGACATTGCTTAAACATTCAAGATTTAAAAAGGAAAAATATCAATGCCAGTTGTCAGATAGAAGAACAAACCATATTTGACTAGAGCCCGGTTTTGTGCGTTTAGATGCTGTTATAGCTCTCAGGTGGGGACGAGCAGAAGCAGAATTAGTAATTGGTGTTACTGGAGAAGCCTGCAACAGTTGATCCAGGTATGGCATATCATCTGTTCCAAAAAATTTCCAAGGTTGCCCATTCATCTTAGATTCAATGTCTCCTACTAGTAGAGCTGCTGCACCTACTTCTAAGAAATTATGTGCTCTCATGTCTTGAGAATTCACAGCACGATCACTGTTTCAAAACATATCATATAACAAAGTCAATTTCTGAAGCGCTCAAAGATGGGACAAGTAACTGGGAAAATTGGAAATATAAGCTACAGTGACTGCTATCAGGACTCCTAAACCAACATCAAGCATAGAAGATTATATACTTTTCAGCTCCTATTGATGATGACTGTGGTTCGTCAAGCCAGCGCCATTTAAGAATGTCATGGGCAATGAACCCAAGTTCATCATTTTCATCAACTTTTTCGATCTTTGATAACTTCGAAACAGATGAGGCATTTGAATCTTTCTCTAATGTTTCTGGAACACTTGCCGCTGGACTTAGTTGGGAATTGAAGGATTTGCTGAGCAGTGATGATAATGTCGGCAGTGATTGTCCAGACGAAGAAGGTGGTCCAGCAAATGAAGCAGGTTGGAAAAGGCGTTTTGGAATGTGTTGAGCCACTAGAGATCGCACATAACTTAGAGACTTCACAAGTGCCTCAGAAGCAAAACTAGATACAGGCAAAGGAGATGTATTTGTAGATGTTGTTGATGCTCCAGACTGTCGATTCAAAGATCTTGACCACGGTTGATTTGGGGTAATATCACATTCGGCAATTATGGTTGAACAAAAACGGTCTATCTGAAGTAAGGTCTCCTCACTAGGTTTGTATCTGCATCAATTACCAAGTTTTGAACACTTAATGGGTAAACAGAACTAACAAAATACCGTTTCTTGTCCAATATCCAGTCAAAAAAGGAAAGATGGAAGTTTAATGTTCCAGTTATACTGCAAAAGTAAGTAAAATGTCTTCAATTAATCTATAAACCAATATTTAAATAGAAGACAGATTGGCACAATATTAAAAGGACTCCCCATAACCCAACTCCACCCCTCCCCCCTTCCCCAAAAAAAAAAAAAAAAAAAAACTCCAGCACCCATGAGAACGCAAAAAAAAATAGTTGTCCAACATAGCTTAAATTAATATAAGAGAGATGGATTCAAGGGCCAGAAGGCCAACATAATATGATTGTTACTGTTTAATCGACCAGAGAGCTACCTTGTAAGCATCATTATTCTTTATGTAATATTGGTAAAGGAAAAATTATATTTCTTCCAACAAAATAGAAGCTCAAGTTTAGTTAACATCAATCGAGCAAAGCATGCAAACAGAAGATGTACAATGAACTTTTGACATGGTTGAGAAGATACCTGCCAATAATCTCTTCTTTTTGGTAGTGTTATAGATTGTGAAGGCAAAAGGTGTAAAACAAATCAACATTTTACTAAAATAAGTGAACATTATTGTAACACGTAGCTATATGATTTTAGATGGAAAAGAGATGGGTGATGTCCCATGGATACTATGCTGTGAAACTATTGAATATCCACTTATACAAGCACCATACCTTAGGAGATACCGCTTCAAAAGTGCCACACACCTTGAGACCACTGCAGGACTGGTGAAAATAGTTTTATGTTAGAAGCGGAGCTAAATGTTTCACATAATACTAAAAGGCAAGAGTAATAAAGAAAAACAAAAACAATGAGCTAGGTAAATCTAAAAAAGAAGCAAAACAGATATATAATCAACTGAAGTGAACTGGTGCTTTACAACTTACTTGAGGTGCTTATCAGGCACTAAGCATAAGCAGTGACCTAAATGGCTCAGATGGACTAAATTATCATACAACACTAATTGCAGTAGTTCAACAGAACTCTTTGTTTAAAACTTTAAATGGCAGGGATAGACCTCTTCAGTTTCAGAGGCACTGAAGCTTCTTCAACTGTGGAAGAAGACATTAACAGACTCTCTTTATAGCAGAACCAGATGGATGAATTGAAGAAAAATCTGGCTCATGCCCGGACCAGGGTGAAGCTATAAGCAGATAAAGAAAAGGAGGGAGGTTTTTATCAAGTTGGTAATTTTGTTTACCTGAATATTCAACCCTACAAACATCAGTCACTAGCAAAAGGAGACAATGAAAAGCTTAGTCCCCAATTTAGTCAGTTTCTGCTTCTGCTGTGAGTCAGCCCTTACCTAGCATACTTTCTGAAGAAGGCGAACATGAGGTTCAACAAAGGACTACCAAAGGGCGCCATTTAAATCCTAATTCAATGGCAGCAATAGAACCTCCCAAACTTTGAGGATTCATTGGAAGTCTTCACAGCCATTCAGTAGTACTTGCATGACTTTCTCATTGATGATAATATGCAACTGCTTGGGAGGGTATCACCAGCAAATCACCAATCAAACAGATGCATTAGAGGAAGAAAGAGAGAGAAAGCAGAGAATCAGAGCCTTCGATGAGCAATGGATGCTAGGTAAGCACTGAAAGCAACAAGAAAGGGTATAGCTGCTAGAACATGTGGCAGGAGACATGGGATGTGCAGGAGGGCACAGCCAGCTAGACGGGAGGATAAACGAGAAAGCATATGAAAAGAAGGGACAAGCCAAAACTAAGCAAAGGAAAAATGCAGAGACAGACCAAGGCCTTTGGAAACCTTCAGTTATCTTATTTCATTTTCATTTTTCAGTTCATCTTCTCTGTACCTTTTTATTTCTAATAATGATATCCCACTGATATCAGTCGAGATGATCATCAAAGTCTTAAAACAACTACAGCACAAGAAGTTTCAGAAATACAAAACCATCCACATGAACAATTTAGATACATTAACTTCTTCTCCAAGCAAACAAAATAGCCCTCAGCTTTTAGTATGCTACATCATCGAAATTATAAGGATGCACACCACATGCTTTGTCCAACAAAATTAGCTCACTTACTGCATGAAATTGTCTAAAGTATGCTGCACAATAGTTATAAATCATTGATTTTAAACACTCTGGCTTGTATCACCAACTTCCCCATTTCAACAAAATAAACATGACAATTACCTGCGCTCCCTCTCTGCAATAGTATGCTCCAGAATTGCACTATAGGCCAAGTCTGTGGTTGCAGGGGCTTTCAGATAGTCCTGCAATCATATTTCATAAATTTTGTAAACTCAACACCTTGGCCATTGTGCATCAAATATAACAGCACAACAATTTACCACATGGGATTTCAGTCATAGTATACCATGGAGAATGACGGGTACACATGGCATTAAAAGCTGGCTATATTATAAGATGCAAAATTATGCTGAAGATAGTTGGAATGAAAATACATCGAATTAAGTTTTCCCCCAGTGACGTAAGGAATCCAATTAGAGGAAGCTAGTCTAGCACTTTCACTCCACGTGTACAAATACTTGAAAGAAACTTACTTCTGACACAAAAAATATTTATCGCCTTGTTGGATGCAGTAAATGCTAGCATTGCATGGTACATTATCGTAACATTTTGAAATGAGAAAAAGAAGGTAGACGACATTCGCATTAAAAGTTTTACAATAAATATAAACTTTTCAATAAATGAGCTGAAAACAAAGACAACAACACTCATTTATTCAGATAGTAACTCTAAAACTTCTTGTACCTCTATGCATCATTACTCAGCCATTCAAACATGTTCACGTATCAGCAACAAATGTAAGGGGAAAAAAATACACTTTTATTTTGTAGAATAAAGAAGCAATTATTCCATAACCAAATATAAACTATATCAATAACCCCATCATAGATTCAACTTGAAAACTAAAAACTATCAGACCAGATTATCAGCTAATCGAACTCGCAGAACCTCCCACAAGTAAAACCAGCCATACAACAATAACAGAGCTGCCCCTTTCACATACATGTCACAAAAATTAGTGATTTGCCGATGACACATGAGAAAGTTAAAGATCACTTGATCCTACATCGGGGACCCCCCGGGTAACAACTTCCTATTTTCAACCACACAAAAAGCAAAGTCACATTCACATTATAAAATAATAAATTAAAAAATATAACTTGTACAAGTAGTGGTAAGTGTGTGTTTGAATTAGCACTTTTTTTTTGTTTCAGAACAGCTCATAATCAAAAAGCTTCAGGATACAACTTAAAGGAAACAATTATTTCTCCAAAAAGTAAGCACCTGCTAAACAAGTAAACAAGCCTTAACTCACAAAACAAAAACAAAAAAAAAAAGAGCCCATTTCTACAGCAACTACGTGAATTTCACTCCACGCCCACTAACAAAACACAAATCAAATCAAGCACCTCGAATTTCACAAAGCAAAAAATCTCGAGAGAACCCAAGCTAACTATTAAAAAAAATAAAATAAAATAAAAAATCAGAAACAAATGAAAAAGATCCAAGTGAGGAAATTTTAGGGGAACGGACCCGGAGCGTTCTGGAAGGTTCGTTGGAGGCGGCGGAGGTGGTGGCCGCCGGCGAGGAGAGGCAATCTGCGACGGCGCGGCGGAGTGGCTCCGGCGGCTTCTTGAGTGACGACGATCTCAGCCTCGACACCGACGCGAAGCTCGAAGACATTATTTGCAGATTATCAAATTTTTTTTTTTTGGGTTTACAACGAATCACCCCAAAAAAAAAATTATATAAATAAATTAAAAGAAAGAAAAATAAAAAAGCAGTGTCAGCGAATCTCGAATTGCACGAAACTAGTTGAGAAGATGTTATACATTTGAACAAATCGAACAATCCGAGATACGAGAAAGAGTGTGCTGTGTGTCTGAGAGAGAGAGAGAAAGAGAAAGATTGAAGAAGCGAAGAGAAAAGAAGAGAGTGTGTCTCGTGAGTGTGTTGTGTGTTCGGGTTTGGGATTTCAGAAAAGGGGAAATTGGTTGGGAGAATTTGCTGTTGTTAAAATTTTTTCGCGAGTGTTGTATTAGCTGTACGTAGAGCCGTAGTTTTATCAACTATTATGAGCTGGCATGCGCTTAACTTATTATTAATGACAACAAAAACAAAACTAATTTAAGTACGCTTAACTTAATTACTGTACTATTCATCACTACTGCTGATATTTCTCTAACATCACTTGATCCAACTGCTTTGTTACTTACTATTATTTTAGGATAGGATGAATCTTTTTCTTGATCTAAATTTTTTGCACACAAAAGAGAAAAAAAACTTCAATAAAAAAAGTAAAATAAGATATCAATTTGAGTAAGGTTTACAAATAGTTTTTATGTTTACTTTTCATTTTTGTGTCCTATGGATCATTTTTGGTGGACTGTTATATGAGAAATCAATCTTTTGAAAATTGTGGTTTCCTTGAATGGAAGTTGTCAATGGATATCCGAATCAGTTGGACACGATTCTTCATTTTTTTCTTTCAATACTTAAATGGTAAGTGTCTGGTTTGAATGGTATTTTTTTTTTAATTCAATTGTTGAATTATGATAATCGATGACATAGGTGTATGAAACGCTAACTAAATTCATCTGAAACAGCTTTAAAAATTGAGTTAACAATTTAATATATTGTTATGATTTTAAGATTGGCAAGCATAATGCAAAAACTTGAGTTCAATAAAAATCGAATTCGAATTTCCCTTTTTTTCTTTCTAAAAAGGCCGAAGTTATTTTCTTTATGATCTAGATAGCAAAAGTAAGTCCGTTCATATTAATAATCTACTAGGATAAAACCCAACATATATTGCAACCTGCACCTCGCTTCAAGACGATAGAAGTAGATCATAATAATTGTTAAACGTTATTCTAGTGAGATTTTGGTTAGCACTTTTGGTTTTTTATTTGAAGGAAAAAAAACGCTAGTTTTTAAAGTATATAAAGGTTTATTTTACTTCATAAGATTGTCTATCAATTCATATTATTCTCCCGATGAAATTCATTTCGAGTCATTTCTATATGTCTGAATGACACTAAGTTTGGCTGAATGTGCAATGGAAGAGAATATAGTGTCATAAATATAAGAACTCACAAGACATTGATGTAATGATTTCACAGACTCAATGACTTTTAGAACAACTTTTACAAATAAAGGAAAACTGAGATGAATTTTATCAAATCTTAAAGAAAATCAATATAATTTGTTGTAATTCTTATAGCACAATTGATGGAGAACTAACTTGAATTACTGAAAGAACTAATTTAAATCATTTTTTGTAATTTTTATGACTAAATTGATACTTTTTTAATTTCAAATATTATAATGCAACACCCATATAATTTCAGAGCCACAATAAACCTTTATTTTTCTTTTAACTAATTTTTTTCTTTTCAGTCGAGCTTCTTGTTATTTTAATATCTGGTTTTAAGAACAGAAGGAAGAAAACGTTACACGCTTATATTAATGGGCTTTCAAGAAAACCAAACACAGACAGAAAACCCACAATTATTTATAAACAGGCCCGATCAACAACCAATCAAATGGGCTATTCAAGCCCACATATTGTTATTCCACTTCACCGAGCCCTATCACCAACTTAACCAATTTTACAGCCCCGATCTTCTGTTTATCTCCCTAGTGTCCTCGACGCTTGCTATCACATCAGCCAAAAAATTCTTCCTATTCTCACCGTATACCTGTCCATCCCATCCCTTCTTCAGCAGCCCCTCCGCCAGCTCCACCGCCGCCTCCACCGTCTCGGCGGCGCTGCCGTGAGCCGTGTCCACCACCCCAAGCCTCACCGCATCCTTCGCCGTCAGCTTCGCCGCCCTCATTACCACCTCCCTCCTCGCCGCCGGGGACCCAACCTTCGCGTTCACGATGGCAATGAACCACTTCGGAATCACGAGGTTTATGTCGAGCTCGCTCATGTAGAGATAACCCCTGTCGATTGAGATTGATAACTAACTCGTCACAAACTTCAATAACTGAAAAAGTTGTAACTGAATCGTAACTGACTTTCTATCGGTATATATATATTGAATCGATCGGATACCTGTCACCACGCATGAGAACGTAATCGTGGCTGAGGGCGAGGATGAATCCGGCGGCGGAGGCGTGGCCGGTGACGGCGGCGATGGTGGGCATGGGGAGGGTGAGGAGGTCGGAGACGACGGAGCGGAGCATGGAGTCCACGAGGATCGCGCGGTCCTTTCGGGCTTCAGGTTGGGCCACGGCCCGGGCCCAATCGAGGTCGTAGCCATTGGAGAAGTATTTGCCGTGGGCGGTGGTGATTAAGGCGGAGGAAGTCGCGGTGGCTTCTTGGCGGACGCGGCGGATGGTGGATTGGATGGCGGAGAGGAGGGTTGGGTTGAGGCGGTGCTCGCCGTCGCCGGTGAGGGTTAGGATGAAGATGTTGCCTCGCTTCTCCAGGCTGCACATGTTTTTTTTTTTTTTTGTTCTGATTGGTGTTTCCGTTTCCTTGCGTCTTCTTTTGCGTCGGCCATTAAATATAAAAGAGATTGACTAAACTGTTTTTAATTTTTTAATGTCCCCTAATTAAATTGAGAATTCCTTTCAGGTCCGCATCCGCATATAGTGTTTATTAAATCGACTTTACTATTCTAATAAAGTTTGGTGCGTTCTAGGGTGCCGCCGGCGCAGAAGAAGGAATGGTTAAGCAGTGAAGTTCTGTTGTTGATAGTTGTAGCTGCAGGTACTAACTCCTTATTCAATAAACCCAAAACTCTTTCGTACATTAATGAATATGCTTAAATAGTAAAACCATATATCTGAAATAGTAATTTTCTTGGGCAAGAATAAACTCATGTCATCTTCTCATTTAACTGTTCCTCTGCAGTGTCCGCTTTTTCATTTTTTAAACTTTTTCTTCTTAAAAAATTTTACCGTGTCACGCTTCTTTTTTCAATTCTTTCTTTAATAATAATAATAATAATAATATTATTATTATTATTATGATTATTATTAAAATACATAAATGAATAATTTAATGTTAACTAAATAATAATATTATATTGTCACATATAAATAATTAAAATATAAATAAATAATAATTAGTGATTAAAATAAATAATTTATAATAAACCATGTAAAGTAATAAATAATATTAATATAATATACTTATAAATAATAAAATTAAAATATTAAAAAATAATTTTTAAAATTAATATTTTAATTAGCATTTTTTAAAAATCATATAGAAATTATTGTTATAATTTTTTATTTCACAACTATAAATAGAAATTATTAAAATGTATAAGAGAAATAAAATGTTATATTCTATTAAACACAAATTTACAATTCTTTATCTTCCACCTTTTTATCAATGAACAACACCCAATAAGAAGAACTAGTCTTTTCCTTTCTTTTTTACACAATCTCTTTCAGGTTGTTATTTACTAGAAAATATTTATAGATGAGTCATTATTCTAGAAATTTTTATCCATTTAAAATTAAAAAATATATTATTTACCAATCCAAACCAAATTGGTATTTGTTGCAAATGATAATAGTTTTTATATAAGGGTGAATACGCTAGGATTTTTTGTGCATTCCAAACCAACATACATACATTGGGCCCCTAGCGCATTCATGTTAGTCTGAGACACACTAGACTTTTTGACATATTCAATAGGAAAATGATACATGCAAAACAATTACCTTAATTATTTAATTAACAGACAATTAATCATCCATGATTAATTTTAACCTTGTAGTACTCTAAAGGCATGGTTATATCATTAGATGTTTTTTATTATTTTTAAGATCTAAATGTGATCCATTTTAAAAATTTAAATTCCTTTTAAAGTGAAAATTTAAAGTTTAAAGGTTTGACAAGGGAAAAGCACAAATAATAAAAATTTGGCAAGACCAAGTCAGAGTTAAGAGGGTTTATGGGCCGCTTTCTTATATGGTTCCTGGTAAGTTTGTCACCCCATTGTGATAAAATTTTAGACATTAACCAATGAATCTAACCTTGGTAATTAACTAAAATTAAAATTTGTATATATATATATATATATATATACATGTTTGTCCTCTTCTTTCTTTAATGTCTCACTGCTCCCTCGCTCTTCTCAAGCACAGCCCACCTCTGCCTTCACTGACCACCGCCAACTCCCCTTCGATATTTGAGTAGCACTTAACTCCCATACTCCATCGTCAACCTCTATAGATTAGTAGTGCTTTAGACCAAAAAAATATAATAATAATAAAAGAGAAATCTATTTGACAAAATATATTATTCGACTAAACAGGAAAAAAAATTAACCTTTTTCCAATTCTTTGGCGATCCGAGATTTGCAAAATTCTCAGAACCAATAAATACCTTTCTTATCATCTCCAATAAGAGGCGAAATATGACTTAAAAGTTAGGAGGGGCATATATTTTATATTAAATAAATTTTCATTTAAAATATTAAATATGTAATTTAAATGTGCTGATAGTTGGATGTAATAAAATTTCACATCGATATCTACTTATATTGTATTATCACATCGCCATTATCCCATTACTTATCTAATCATAAAAATTGAATATTTTAATTGAATGAGTATGCTAAAACTTTTTCCAATGGTAGTGCATAAAATTTAATTAAACTCAAATATTAATATGCAAATAAAATGGATCAAAAAAGCCTTACATTATTTTTATGTGTCACAATGTCTCTGGAGGGCACGTGCCACAACGATAAAAAAATTTTAATTTTCAAATGGCCAATGAGGTCTCCATCAATTTTTATTTCTGGCAAAAATTGGAAATTCTTTTTAATTTGGCAAGACTAGTCTTTTTGAAAACTATTAGGTTCGCAAGTCTATTTATGATTAGAAAAAAATGGAAACTTTAATTCTTCTGTACCCTTAATACATCCGTCTTATGATGTTTACCCAAAGGTTGTTGTGCAAAATTAAAATAACTTTAATAATTTGTTTTTCCCCTAAAAATTAAAGTCTGAAAAATATTTTCAAAATTTAACAATAAATATTTACAAAAGAAAATTAAACAAATTTACGAAATTTTAATTTTGGCCGAACCATATAAATCACTGTGCAATATTTCTCTACTCCTTTTCATCTTTTTTATAGTCTACAACTGAGATTCACTGTTAATATATCTGAAAAATGCTTTGAAAATGTTTATAAGTTTTCACTTCAGAATTCCATTGCATTTAAGTGTAAACTTGATAGGCATTGTTCTCAGTTTTTCAGAAAGAAAAAATAAGTTAAGGCAGTACGATTTAACCCTCCTTCTCATGCTATTTCCAACTTACAAGAGCGTCTCCATATAAGAAGTTGCCTGGTTTGTGGTGGACCCAAAGTTACAAGCCAAAGTCACCAAGATTATTCCTTTTCTAACCTTTTCAAATTTTTAAAAGCAAAAATGCTAAACTGCAACAAAAGCCACAATTAAAAGTTCAATACTAAAGTGAAGGAGCACCACCTTACATGCAAGGTCTTCAAAACAGATCACATATAGATCTTAAGAATAATTAAAAATATCTAATGATATAACCATACCTTTAGAGAACTAAGAGACTAAAATTAACTATGGATGATTAATTATCCTGCATGCATCATTTTTCCATTGAATGCGTCAGAAAGCCCAGTGTATCTCAAACCAACTTGAATACGCTAGGGGTCCTAGCATATTGATGTTCGTTTGGAATATGCAAAGAGTCATAGTATATTTGCCCCTATATAAAAATCATCCTAATCTGTAACAAATTTTGGTTTGGTTTGGATTAGTAGATAATATATATTCTTTTAATTTTAAATAGATAAAAATTCCTATAATAATGACTCATCTATAAATATTTTCTAGTAAACAACAACGTGAAAGAAATTGTGTAAAAAAGAAAGAAAAAGACCCAAAACAATTCTTGTTATTAGGTTTTGTTCATTGATAAAGAAGTGGAATGTAAAGAATTGTAAATTTATGTCTAATATAGAATATAACACTTTATTTCTCATATACGCTTTAATAATTTCTATTTGTAATTGTGAAATAAAAAACATATAAAAATAATAATTTTAATAATCATTTCTATATAACTTTCAAAAACATGATAATTAAAATATTAATTTAAAAATTATTATTAATATTTTAATTTTATTATATGTAATTATATTATATTAATATTATTTATTACTTTATATTATTTATTATAAATTATTTATTTTAATGAGTAATTATTATTTATTTATATGTGATGGTGTAATATTTTTATTTAGTTATAATATATTATTATTTAGTTGACATTAAATTATTCATTTATGTATTTTAATAATTTTTATGTATTTTAATAATAATAATAATAATATTATTATTATTATTAAAGAAAGAATTGAGAAAAGAAGTGGTCAAGTTTTTTAAGGAGATAAAGTTTGAAAAATGAAAAAACGATAGTGTAAAGGAACAGTGAAGTGATAAGATGATGTGGGTTCATTCTTGCCAAAGAAAATGATTATTTTAGACGAGTTTTAATGCTAAAACACATTCATTAATGTACGTTAAAGCTTTGGGTTCACTGATCACAAAACAACAAGGAGTCACTGCCTATGGTCAACAACTACAATTGTCCACAGCAGAAAGAGGCACACGTCACTACTTAACCATTCCTTCTGACGTGCCAGCGGCACCCTAGAACGCACCATATAGTTATTCTATGAAACTTTGCAAGTCCTCATAGTTCCTTTCATTTTTCCAAAAAGAAAAACCGTTCTCGACAACACAGCTTTCACTTATCGACTTTACCCGCGTTTCTTCGTGTTGGAACCGCAATCATCAACTTCACCCACGTTCCTTTAGATGCTAACAAGTAACAACAACCATTTCTTCAAACTCACCATCCACTTTTCACTTTCACTTGTTTTCTTTTCCAAAGGAAAAATCCCGCTTCTAGCTCCATGGCATCTTTCTCCCACAATCGCACTGGCCAAGATCGCCGCATCATCAACCCACAACCATTATTTGTTTCATTCACATACGTCATCATGGCACCTCCAACTACACTACCTTCTCTTCATTGTATGATATATGAGCATTGTTTCCCTTTCAAACCTATAGAAAACTGTGTAAAATCAAATGGTATTGTGGGTATTTATTATTTTTCTTTTGAAGTTGTAACCGTGGTTTAGTGTAGGTATTGACAAAAGGTATTGTGGGGGTTTTCTCTTCCCTTTTTTTTTTTGAAGTTGAAAGCATAGGTTAATATTAATATAGTTATCGTAGATGTTGCTGCTAAAGAAAATGAAAAGCAACCCTACTTCCTATTTGTGGAAGTCCTTTTTTGGAAGTGCTAAAAGGAATGTCATTGCATTAACGTTAAGTATTTGTTGGATGAGTTTGGATTAAAAGTAAGAAAGTAGAAATTGGAACAGTATTGAAAGGGATGGAGAAGATGCTACGTCCATCCCTAGTGAAGGTATGGAGATGCTGAAGTATAGCTAATGCGCTTGGTGAGGACGAAGCTGATGTTGTTATCACTCATGACTGGGATATCAAAAGTAAGATAAAATTCTCAAACTCTACTTATAAGCTTTTCTACTTGCTATGACTTTTGGGGAAGTTGTAGCAATACTATGATAGGCAAGTTGAGAATTAGGAACAGTTATCGTTGGCTTAAATTTGAGCAAGGATTACGTTGCTTCTCAAATTTTAACGTTATGCTTGATTGATTCATAGTTGTTCTTGCTCAAATGAGGATATTGCAAATAATGAGCAATTAAAGTGCTCTTTTTTTCTTTCTTTCAGTAATTGAGAAATGCTTGATGTTGTTATTGAAGGCTATGCTTCTGCCCTTGGCAGCAACAATGGCAGAGACGGTAATAAATATTGAATTACTATTGGCACTAAATTTATTGTGGAGACCAACTTAATTTATTTGATGGTTTGTGCAGATATTTGAGAATAAGACGATGTCGAGGGCACAAACAGGGTCAAGACTACCAAGGTGTGAGAGAATGTGCAGGTCATGTGGATACTGAGGCTATTCAGGGGCCTACAAATCCCCAAGTTAAGAACAACAAGATAAACTTTTCTGTGATGCCTGAAGTCCACATGTCCTTAGGTAAGCCTAACACAACCTCTAGACACCTAGAAACCTTCAAAGACTCATGTTTTTGCTGAAGTTTGCATTTTAATGTTTTTATATTTTTATATTTGAGTAAGGTTTATATATAGTTTTTCTGTTTGCTTTTTATTATTGTGTCCTATGGATCATTTTTGGTGTACTGTTATTTGAGAAATATCTTTTAAAATTGTGGTTTCCTTGAATGGAAGTTGTAAATGGATGTCCGAATCACTTGGACACGATTCTTGTTTTTTTTTTTTCCAATACATAAATGGTAAGTGTCTGGTTTGAATGGTATTTTTCTTATTCAACTGTTGAATTATGATAATAATTTACACAGGTGTATGAAACGCTAACTAAGTCCATCTGAAACAGCATTTTTTTTTTTTTGATAAAATCTGAAACAGTTTTAAAAATTCAGATAACTAATTCAATCTATTGTTATGAGTTTAGGATAGGCACGCATAATGCAAAAACTTGAGTTCAATAAATACCGAATTCGAATTTCTCTTTTTTTTTTTCTTTCGAAGAAGGCCGAAATTAGTTTCTTGTGATCTAGATAGCAAAAGTACGTCCGTTCATATTAATAATCTACTAGAATAAAACCCAACATATATTGCAATCCGTACCTCGTCCCAAGACGATAGAAGTAGATCATAACAATTGTTAAACGTTATTCCAGTGAGATTTTGGTTAGCACTTTCGGTTTGTGATTTTTTGGAGCTACAAAGAGTTGACATAGTGCTATAAGCCTATAACTTGTATCATACCATATTAACTACAAACGTAATTATGTTTTATTTGAAAAAAAAGTGCTAGTTTTTTTTTTTCAAGTCTATAAAGATTTATTTTAGTTCATAAAATTATATGCGTGTTTCATTTCAGTTCCTAAAATTTTAAAAAAATTAATTTACATTATTTTCCCTTACGGTATGATAAAATTTACCTCCAGCCATTTCTAATAGTCTGTGTGACACTTACGCTCCTTTAAATATACTATTCAATATGTAATGGAAAAGAAGGTAGTGTAATAATTTTAAGAACTCACAGGATACCGTTATAATGATTTTATAAACTCAGTGACCTTCAGAGCAATTTTTACAAATAGAAAAAAACTGATGTAAATTTTACCAAATCTCAAATAAAGTTAATGTGATTTGTCCTAATTCTTATGGCACGGTTTATGGAGGACTAACTAGAATTGCTAAAAAAACCTAATTTAAACCACTTTTGTAATTTTTATGACTAAATTGATACTTTTTTAATTTTAGATATTATAGTAAAATACACATACAATTTCAGACAAAAATAAACCTTTACTTTTTCTTTTAACTAGTTTCTTTTTTTTGTGTTCGAGTTTTTTTTTCTGTTTTTTTTTTTTTGGGTCACAGGGAACCAACCAGCTCTGCTGGTGGTATCGAGCCCGATACACTTCCCAGAGTTTCTTGTTATTTTAATCTCTTTGGTCCTATGAATAGAAGGAAGAAAATGTTCACACGCTTATATTAGTGGGCCTTCAAGAAAATTAAATACACAGATAAAAAAAAAGCAAAACAATTATAAACAGACCCAGTCAACAACCAATCAAATGGGCTATTCAAGCCCAAATGTTGTTATTCCACTTCACCGAGCCCAATTACCAACTTACCCATTTCTACAGCCTCGATCTGCTGTTTATATCACTAGTGTCCTCGACGCTTGCGATCACGTCAGCCAAAAAGTTCTTCCTATTCTCACCGTACACCTGTCCATCCCATCCCTTCTTCACCAGCCACTCCGCCAGCTCCACCGCCGCCTCCACCGTCGCGGCGGCGCTGCCGTGAGCCGAGTCCACCACCCCAAGCCTCACCGCATCCTTTGCCGTCAGCTTGGCCGCCCTCATCAACACCTCCCTCCTCGCCGCCGGCGTCCCAACCTTCGCTTTCATGATGGCATTGAACCACTTCGGAACCACGAGGTTTATGTCGAGCTCGCTCATGTAGAGAAAACCCCTGTCAATCGAGATTAATAACAAACTCGTAACAAACTTCAGTAACTGAAAAGTAACTAGCCAACAAACTTGTAACTAAATCGTAACTAACTTTCTAGGGTCTAGATTACTTGGTCCCCTTGGTCTCATTCGAAAAGTAAATAACAAAAGAGTCCCTCCTTGTATTTTTAAAAAAGGGCAAAAAGTCCATCAATTTGCAAATAGTCCCTTTTGCTTTTTGAGTTTATTCCCCGGAGGAAAGTTGTTGTTGTGTAGCAGTGTAGCAGTGGGTTCAGATCTGAAATTCCCAACTATTGATGAAACCAGAGAAGAAATATCATAATTAATTTTAAAAGGGGTATGGTAGAAGCAAGAACCTCATCCACATCCAACCTTGAAGATGATGATCCTTTTGCTGGTTGGCCTCTACGTCATAGTGGCTCGTTAAGAGGTAGGTCGGGAATTTCCAACAATGGTACTGTAGGAATCCTAAAGAATAAAGGGGTTTTCTATTTTGGTTTTTGTTTTGTGAAATGAATAAAGGGTTTTGCTAAATAAACCCATGAATAAAACGGCAAGCACTTCAAGTAATATGGGATTCTAAACCAACAACAACAGTGGGTAGAGGGCGACGGAGAGGAAGGGGACCACTTCAAACACTCGGTCCTCTCATTCCCAATCACACTCTGAGCAGTCACCAAGTCCAAATCTGCACTGCACTGCTCTCTAGCGGTATGCTTGAGCCCTACTCCGGTCATAATTAATTTTGACCAAGAATATTGTGATTAAAATATCATCCGTTGAATTACACATAAAACACATCTGACCATTCAAAAGGAGAGGAGTAATGTTGGTCCCCAACAAAGGGGGACCAATGAATCCTTAGCCAACTTTCTATTGGTATATATATTGAATGGATCGGATACCTGTCACTGCGCATGAGAACGTAATCGTGGCTGAGGGCGAGGGCCAATCCGGCGGCGGAGGCGTGGCCGGTGATGGCGGTGATGGTGGGCATGGGGAGGGTGAGGAGGTCGGAGGCGACGGAGCGGAGCATCGACTCCACGAGGATCGCGCGGTCCTTTTGGGCTTCAGGTTGGGCCACGGCTCGGGCCCAATCGAGGCCATAGCCATTGGAGAAGTACTTGCCATGGGCGGTGGTGATTAAGGCAGAGGAGGTCGCGGTGGCTTCTTGGCGGACGCGGCGGATGATGGATTGGATGGCGGAGAGGAGGGTTGGGTTGAGGCGGTGCTCGCCGTCGCCGGTGAGGGTTAGGATGAAGATGTTGCCTCGCTTCTCCAGGCTGCACATGCCTTTTTCTTATTGGTGTTTCAGTTTCCTTGCGTCTCCTTTTGCGTCAACTATGACTTGTGGAAAATTGTAAAATACTATGCAACGACATTTATGCTGCAAGCAGTATTATTTTGATTCATTTTATCAATCTTTAAATTGGTTATGGGCCATCTAATTTGAGTCTTACAACCAATCGAATTAAATCTGTTGGTACGGTGCTGGTCAAAATAACAAGGAGAAAAGTGTGCAGAGATGACTTCTAATTAAAAAAAAAAAAAGTGTGCAAAGATGACTAGTATTAGTCTGAACTTGCTAGGCTTTTACATTGGCCCTCCCCTAAATTGAAACCTTTCGGATATTCATGGTGGATTTTATAATACTTTTTGTATGTTTGGATTCATCACAGAACATCTTTTAATATTTATTGGATCAAACTATTTATTAAAAATAATAATTATTCAATAATTAATAATAAGAAATTTATGATAGATTCAAATATATAAGATTAATCCCATAATTTGTCTATTTCATATTTATGAGTTTGAATTTTAATAACCAAGGATAAAAAAAAGATTTGTGATGCAAGATTTTAAAATAAATGCTCTGATGACAGTAGTTAAGAATGTTTTGGTCTAGAAAGTACTTTTCAGTTTTCATTTTCTGTTTTGTTAATTTTAAAATTTTACAAAGAAAATACTGAAAATATTAAAAACTATAAAATATAATTTTCAATATTTTGACTTCTTCACAAAATTTTGAAGATAAGAAAACTAAAATTAAAAATCAAAAATTATTTTCTGAAAAAACCATATGCTAAGGTTTGTTTGCTCTTAGTTTTTAACTCTTTAGTTTTTTTAATTTTTCAGATTTTATGAAGAAAATGCTGAAAATGAAAATTGAAAAATAATTTTTTTTTAATTTTTAATATTTTCTTCACAAAATCTAAAAAATTAAAAAATTAAAAATAAAAACTAAAAATTAAAAATAGAAACCAAACAAGTCCTAAGTTTTCAATGCATAAGACTAGCAAAAAATTTTGGTATTTACTTCTTCTTTTTTTTTTGGCTCCTTGACCATAGGGAAGAGGATGGTTAGAAAAACATTTAAAATTTTATATAAGTTTTTCATTTCTCTCTTTTTCTCTTCAAAATCCAAATTTATAAAGACGCTTTTATAAAACCTCTCTTAATTCCCTTAAAATTATCGCATTAATCATCTTTTAGACCAAAATAATCCTTTTGTTAAATATTTATTTAAATGCTTAAAAAGTAACCTATAAAAAATAATTTGTATATAAGCTATTTCATATATATATGTATATATTTGAGGGTAATTCATTCATGACATGATCTTGTAGAATCTCCGCCTTAGAACATCTGCTCTTGTAGGCCGTAGATATCATTTATTAAAGGTGACATCAACCATGAGCTGTCTCTATGTATTATAAATATGCTTAAATATATGAGTGGTTGAATTTATATTTATGCAAGAAATTTTCAAGGATGAGACTTTTTTCTTTCGTTCGAAATGCCTAGCCCTTGGAAACGCCATAACGCAGAAGCTGAAATCCATCTGTCAACTCCCAAAATACATATTAGCGACCCTAATGGAAGTGTCTTAGACCATTTTCCAGTTTTGGTGTGCAAAATTTATTTTAAAAAGGATTTAATTGCAGCTAGTGGCCAGCATAGATGGCGAAGAGGTTTAGCCTCTTGGAAAGCTTTTACAAAAATTTTATACAGTTATTCAATCATATATTATCATATTATCTATAATTGTTAACTTTTTAATCCATTATTTGAAAAGTTATATTGAATGAAGATTTTGATTAGATGATAGCATGATACTTTTATATATACAATTTCCACATGCATTGAAAATATGTTGAAAAAGACAAATTTATGGACACTGAAAAAAAAAAAATCATGTAATGTTGAAGCCTCAATGGCCGCAAAAGGGCAAGAATCCAGTGCATTGGTAAAGCATTCCAGGCAACCAAATTTCCCAATGAAATTTTATCGTATAGCCAAGGCGCTTGGGCAGAAAACCAATGTACAGAAATTTTATCACTAAAGCCAAAGAAAAAGAGACATACAAATGCCAAAATTATAAGTTATCTAAACCAAGTTTAAAGGAAAAACCAAGTGGAGGCGGCTTATAAAGGATTAAAGGGAAGGGATTTTAGAAAGGCACAAAATAGTGCAGATAGTGCTTCTCTCTCATATGAATATGATGGGAACAAATCCAGATTACCATCCCATCAATGTTCTTCTAACTTTGTCAACAATCTGACCTCTTGCTTTGCTGCTGGTCAATGGAAATTCTCGGCTTTCATCCAACAAAAACCTGTAGACTTCCCACTGGCGTTCTTGTGTCGAATGTCTAACAACTTCAGCCTGCAAATAAAACACTTTTACTTAGAAACTATCTGAATAAGACATAATTTATGAGAAGAGTGCAAAGTTGTCCGATTCGTGTAGCCAACTCCACCTAGTAGAAGAAGGCTTAGGACTTGTCTGGTTTATAGCTGGCAAAGCATGGTTTGTTCCAATGAGAGAGAAATTTTTTCCACTTATGTTCAAACCATGGTTTGAGGTTAAAAATCATGTCGAAGTAAATCAACGTGTTTTTCCCAAACATGTTGAATTAAGTTAAAACTCAGTTTGCATCCTTCAAACCATGGTTTGGACTCCTCCAACGCAAAAACAACCACACCAAATTATTGCTGTTGTTGTTGTGCTCGGAAACTGTAGTAAAACTTATTCAAGGAACATCCAAAGGTTTAATGATAAGCTCTAACTTGAAAAACTTACCGAGAAAATCATTACTCCCAATGCTTTTAAAGCCAATGTAACATCATAGAATACACGGGGCCTTCCCTTTCCAGATAGCTCAGCAGGGTTAGCAACCAGTAGTTCTGTATCTGGACCCCGGTTCACTATAATTACCCGCAATGGATGAAGCATCTGTTCTTTTAAGCAAGAACAGAGAGTTTTCTGACTCTCAGGATCTATGATCTTCTTCCCATCTTTTTGCTGAACCAATAAGTCAATACTTCTAAAGCCTTTCACACTTGAAGAGAATCGGCCATAAGCAACCTGATTGAGAAAGCCAGAACGACCATAAATAAACAAGTTGCAAAGAATTTATGTAACATATGGTAGTAATGGCATATTGAAAATGAGTGCAAGAATGATTGAGCAGACTAATGATAGCTACAGACAAATCTATACATTTATATTGTATAAAGAATGCAGAACAAAATTCCTACAAGCTATTTGTTTCTCCCTGATTAGTATAACGTATACACTATTTGTTTCAAATCGTTTACTTTCTTTTCAGGTTGCTTCCTTTGGTGGTTTGACGAATGTTTCACTAGGTTGAAGCAGAAGGCTAAGTCCGCGCATAAGTGACAAGTCAAGACAGAATACCTTGATATCAGAGTCCTTAGAGATCCTCATAATGTCATAACACAAGCCCTTCTGATCAACACACTGTATCTGAAGCAAGGTATGAGCAGGGCTCAGTGAATTATCCACCATAACAGTTGGTTTCTTCAGCGTTGCCATATCTTGGCTGAGAGGATGCAAAGACACCTTGTCTAACAGCTCTGAACTAAATAGTTCTTCAGCAAATGCTGGTGGAAGAGAAGCGAACCCTTGCAAGTGTCCATATTCAGGCCCAGCTAACTGAAGTTCACTGGAGATACATCTCTCACCTAAAGCGTTCTTCAGATACTCACATATATAGTCTCGCCTCTTTTTTGTGTGAAGCAGCTCCCTGTTTTTCATTTTTTTTATAAGTTACAAGATGCAGCATAATTAGCATAAGCTAGTAGCTACCAACAAAAATGCAGGACTGAACAGATATTCAAGAACAGCATCTTCCAAAGCAAGATTTTTATCATTTAAGGCAATCATTACAAGAACTGAGTTGAAAACATGAACCAATAGAGCACATGCAACAAAAAGGAGAGCAAAACAATGAGTCGATGACAATCATTATGATATACACATAATCAATGAAAATGTAATCACCCCTTTCTAGCTGTAAAAAAAAAGTTCAACTTGAATCAAAAGCTCCTCTTTAAGATTTTGATGCAAATTTTATAATCATGAAGTGCTGAAGAAAGATCAGAGCAAGTTTGACCTTCATATAAGTACTTGAGAAAAAGTAAAAAACTAAAATCAACAAAAGTTTCAAGCTGATCTTGAACTGGGTTGTCTTAAGAAGTTTGTCCATTCCAAAGCAAGTCGTAAATAGATTTCTCCATAATAAGAAAGAGCATACAGCAGATGCAGGATATAAACTAAAATCTCATAAACCGGAATCTTATACTCACATTCCATCGGTGATGAAGAACAGGTCTAAGGCCCTGCCATCTGGGGTTGACATCGCTTTGACTCTCTGAATAATAAGTTCAAGGTTGCATAGGATTTCATTAATATCTACAAGGACAAAACAATAAAAAAAAAAAAGTGTCAAAATAGTTTTTCATGAGTGGCAAAAGATAGAACAAAACAGTGCTAACAGCCAAAGACCACAATAGTTACCATGTAGCAATCCTTTCTGATCAATACACCAAACCTTCAACAAGTAAATTGGAGGCGGCGAAGGACTATTGGCCTGTTGATTCAAGTGATAGGTGAACAAGCATGAAGGGCAAGCCGAAAGTAACCGAGTCTTCAAGCTTTCCCAATCAACTTTGAGTGATGCAGGATGTGGAACAACCCAAAACACTATGTAGCACCACCTTCCATCCGTTGAAATATCTACAACACCATCCAAATCCAATTCACATTAAAAATAAAAAATATAAAAAAAAACAAGCACATATAACAAAATATAACTAACTCCAAAGTCCAAAACATGAACTCCATATGCAAGTGGAATAAACTAAACATCATGAAGTTATGCACTGCACGGTTTTTCCTTCCACATGGAAAACATCAGGCAGGGACACTTTTTTCTGAACAATAGCAGCCATTTTAAAAAACGGGTCATCATCAAAATTCAAAATTTCCAAATAAAACATGGAAAATAAAGTTCGGTTAAATTCATCCCGTCTCCCCTATATTTATCAAATTTGTTCATGAAGTGTCCGAGTTTTTTAAAACATTACATCCTGAATTTTTTAAATCATAACACCGCCCTCCCATAATTGCACGTTGCACAATACGTTCAGGTGATGAAAGTGTTATCCGAATAAATAAAAAATGAGTAATTTTTCCAGAAACAAATAATAAAATGAGAAAAAAAATTTTCCAAAATGGATAAAAATTTTGATGTTTTTTATCGGAAAATTTGAAAAACCGAGATGGGGGAGTGAAGAGGTAGCTACCGGCTCTGGTGATGCGAAGACCGAACTCGAGGGTGATTTTGCAGAGATCACAGCCGAGGCCAGCCTTGTCGGGGCAATTGACGGTGATGACGGTGGTGGGGTCATTGTGGTCTTTTTCATGCTGGATCACAACGACGTCGTCCCAGGGAATTCCCATGCCTAAAGCTGAAGAAGAAGAAGCCCCTGAAGTGGTTTGAAAGTTCTTCAAGGGTGAACGCCCAGCGGCAAGAGCATTGCCGGAGCTAGCAATGGTGGCTGGCTCCGGCTAATGGGTGGTTGGAAGAAAGAGGGGGAGAGAGAGAGAGAGAGAAAAAGAGAGAAGTTAAGAGAAAACAGGCTATGAAAAATATAGCACATGGTATTGCCTTTTGTTATTATTTTAAGTGAGGTAATGTTCACTTTAGTCCCTGATATTTTACGTGTGAGTCATTTTAGTCTCTCACTTTTAAAATGAATTAATTTGGTCCCTCACATTTATAATTGTGAATCAATTTAGTCCCTCACATTTTAAAAGTGAATCAATTTAATCTCTCATATTTATAATTATGAATCAATTTGGTCCCTCACAGTTATAAATGTGAGGGACCAAATTGATTCATTTTAAAAGTGAGGGACTAAAATGACTCACACATAAAATGTCAGGGACTAAAATGACTTACGCATGAAATGTCAAGGACTAAAATGATCATTAACTCCTTTTCAGTATATCTATTTTCCATTTGTAAGTTTTTCAGATTTTATAAAGAAAATATTAAAAAATTTTAAAATTATGAATTTCAATTTTTAATTTTATTTTCAGTTTTTAATATTTTTTTTACAAAATTTTAAAAACTGAAAAATTAAGGATCCGTTTAGTTTGCTGTTTTCAATTTTTAGGTTTTTCCTTCACAAAAATTGAAAACTGAAAACAACAAATCAAACATGTTCTAATGAAAACTGAAATCATACAACATACCCTTAATTTTCATTCATATGCCCAAAAAATTTTACATTATTAATAAATAAAATTTCACTAAAACATAAATTATAATGGATTATTATGACAATGAGAGAATTATCTCCTATGATTTGTTACTATAGTGAGATTTTATTAGGTGTCGATGTAAATTGTATGGCTAATACAAAGAAATTAATAACTTATAGGTTGATCAAGTGGTTAATAAAGATAGAGTTGTGTATATACGACAACTCAGAGGTTCAAACATTTACTTATCTCTTTAGATTTGAAGTAAAGTAAATGTAAATTACCCTGTAAGTGTTTTATACAACTTAAAAACCTGTTGGGTTTGAGTTTCCAGTTTTTAATTTTCATTTTCAGTTTTTCAGTTTTCAGGATTTTTTAAGGGAAAAACTACAAACTGGAAATAAAAACTGAAAATTAAATTTTGTAGTTTTCAGAATTTTCATAATTTCTTTCACAAAATCTTGAAAACTATAAAACTGAAAATAAAAACTGAAAACTGGAAATTCAAACCAAATATACCCTTAATTTCTTTACGACATCCTTTCACTCTAACTTTAAATTTAAAAATAGAATATTTATTTAAAACTAGATAATACTATTCAATTATGTATACAAAATATGATAATTCTTTGCAAAAATCATGGGAGATTAGATAAAATAAAGTGATATGATTCATTCATTCATTTAAAACTTAATACATCATTCACGCAAATCAATTCTAACAAAATTTATTATCTGTTTTTTCATTAAATAATATGCATTATAACATGAAAATGTTTTATACATTAGAATTCATAATAGATCATGTACAATAAAACAAATCAATGAATAAATAGAAATGTTAAAAAGTATCAATTCATATTAGATATCTGCCCACTATGATAACTACACACCATAGTTTGACAATTTATTGAATTTACACTGTCAATTAATAAAAATCCAAACAGTATCAAATCATGCCACATAGCTAATTATTAACCATGATGATTAAACTATTGATTTATAATAATTATTTTTAATTTCTTGAATCCCAACCATATAATTATATTTTATATTAATATTATTTATTCTTAAAAATTAATTAATATTTATTTATATATTTTAATATTATTCTAAATATTCATTTAATTTTTATATCTTCTCTATTTAAAATTCTTATTATTAATTTTTTAACTAAATAAATCATTTTTAACTTTTAATATTATTTATGAATTTGGTTTCTATGAACTAACAGTATAAAACAGTTTTAACTATGAACTAATAAAATCCAAGAAAGTGTCAAATTCGATAAAAATTTATTTGCCAATATTTTATTTTGTGCTATCTATACATAGAAATTAAATTAATCACTTATTTTATAATTATTTTTACTATTTAGTATATAATTCATAAAAAAAAATTAATCATAAAAGATAATGCACTAAACACACTATTAATAAAATAGGGTGGAGTATAAGCTTTTCAAACAAATGGGTTAGAGTGTCATTTCATAATAGCTCAAATGAGTAAATATATTTTACCATATCTTATAATTCAAACTCTTCATTAATGTTGCATATAGAGTTTGTTTGAGATGGGGCTGTACTTTTTTACTGCAACCAACTATTTTGGATAAAAAGTTAAATATTGATATTTAATAATATAATTTTATGTAAATACTAAATAATATGCTATTATAGTGACCAAAATTACAATACATAGCAATTTAAACTTTTTTCTTTATTTATTGCCATATATTTATAAACTTTTAGGAAAATTATATTGTAAAAAAGTTTTTATAATTTATAAAAACTTTTTTACAATATAATTTTCCTAAATTTGTACTTTTAAATTTATTAAAATATTAAAACATGATCAACTCATTTTTAATAGCAAATTTCAATTTGTATAATCATTTTTTTTTGGGTGGTAAGCCTTTATAATCGATTATGGTATTGAAAAACTAGTGAATGTGACCTTACACTTTTTTTGGGTGAACAATGTAACCTTACACTTTACAAATACTCTTAACGTTTATTGACTTCTCTTTTCTTTGTTACATTACTTATTGACATTTTTGTTTGATGGATTGATGGTTTTTCATTCATGGGGAGTGACGGCTTGGAAATGGCACTCGATGTTGTATTTAGTGGTCCGATTTTTTTTTTCTGAATTATTAATATTCAAAGTTACTTATACTCCATCTAATTGAAATCACATCCGTCCACCGCGATATAAAACTCCACATGCGTTAATTCATAAAATTTAAATTTATAATATTTTTTAAAGTGGACAAATATTAAATTGGTTAAACCAACGAAAAGTGGTAGGTACAGAGCTTTTCTCATGTCATGTTTCATCACTATACTACGTAGGGCCACTTGTTTATAGTAGGTGTTCTTCTTTAAAATTCAAACTCATAAATATATCCTTAGATAACATATGATGTTTAGGGATAAAAAATATTGAGATATTGAGAATAAAAATATGAATAAAAAAGGGATAGATACAAAAGCTTCCTGAATAATTTTTGAGTTGGTTTCTATTACTTTATAAAGAAAGGATATTGAAAACATACCTATAGCACATGTATTTAAATTTATTTTTTAAAAATAAATTTTTAAATATTTTATATTTTATTTTTATCCTTTTTCACTTTTCACTTTTTATCAAATTATAACCTAATATTTTTCCAATCTTCATCAATTATTGTGTGATATACATCGCTATTAAATGCTGTTTTATCTCGTTGACTGAGTCTCTAGTGTTTCCATCCTTTCCGTGTCTCCTAACCGATACCAGACGCAGCATGCGTGGTGCGAGGTCACATATTCACTTGTGGATGTATTTAGAATTTACATATCACTTATTAGCATCATGAAACGAAGAAAATTCGAACAAAAAAAAATCTTAACAAAATTTAAAAGTGAAACTCAAATCATAACAATATATAATTTATGAAAAATTATTAAATTATATAATTCAATCAATATATTTTATATAACTTATATATTTTTATGTTGATATAATTGATTTTAAAACATGACAAATTATATGATGGATCTCGTATATTTAGGTATACCATAAATTCATGTTATTAACCATTGGATGATTATTAATTTTATTAGATGATTTGATCCAATGAATAATAATATATAGTCTATAATAAATCTAAATATATAAGGTTCAATATAAAATTCATCTTAAAACATATATTATAAAATATCTCTTAATTTTTTTAATATAAAATTTCATACTTTTTACATGCATAATATTTAAGTTCTTATATATTATTTAAAAGTTGGGCTCACTCGATCCATAATCAATCACTCCCATCAAGTTGAAATTTAAAAAATTAATCCAATCTAAATTTCGTGGCTGATTTCGATTTTGACCGACCCAACCCCAATCTGTCCTGTGCACCCCTAATTTATGCTGCACCAATATTGGAATGATGCTCACATGCTTTCGATTATTACCCCAGAAAATAAGTATACTGCACAGAGAATTAATGGGTATACAGTCACCGATTCAACAGGACACCTAAGGAGTAGCGACTATAGGTTTGTCCAAAAGTGCTAAAAGAATAGTACAAAAGGAAAAGTAAGAAGTCGATAAAGAAATAAAAGGTGCACATATCATTATCAACCAGCTGACTAAAAAAAAAAAAAAAGTTACAAAAGACCCAATAAAAAAAACACATTACCGTAGAACACTAATATAATTAAGTTGGTGATAATATTAATATGATATGAGATCATGTAATATTATTTATCAATTAAGTTATACGGCAGGCATGTAACTTTCGTATTGCAATTGCAACAATATATTTATTACCCAAAGCAAAATATAATGTCGGCAATGACGTGTAAACCCGTACGTGAACAGCTCATGTTGCAACTTGTGTTCCCTTGAACAAAAACCGAAAAAAAGTCTCAACTTGTGTGAATTTGATCTCTGTCACATTGTTTTATTTAACTAAGCAATCCCAAAAAATGCAAATATTTTAGAAGATCAATTTTTTCATGCAATATAAATTTATTTTATGGTGAACTTTGAACAGCGCCATTTTTGTGGTAGCTAGGCAAAAGGAAGTTGATGCAATCATTATAAGTAATAATACAGGCCAACTTGTTGACTGAAAAACAATTTGATTGCAAATCGACAAGCCTTTGAAAATGATAATTTCGTCCATATGAAAAGGACATGCCTTCCAATTAACCAAATTCATTTTGGCAACTCCCATAGAAGAGCAAGAGGACAAATTTAGCTAATCCAGTTGAATTAGCACTAAACAAAATACCCTAATCAAATTTCAGCGAAACTTCAAATTCTAGATTGCTTTAACTTCACCTCAAATCCGGATGACCAAATCGAATGTATCAGCAACTAAGGTCGTGTCTTCTAGCAAATTTATCATCGAATTTATCCAACCAAATTTGATGACCACAAATCCTACTTACCATCCAACTTCAATTTGACCACAATTTTTTCTCATGGAGCAAGCCAACTCAAAAATTGAAAGTGTTTGCTGGCCAAATCTGAAATGATTCTTATCCATTAAGATATTCTCATTGTTGTTTCACAAGCTATAATCATTTTGCCCCAAGGCTAATGTAAACCGGGGTGATATGCATGGAGAAATTGAGGGAGAAAACAACAACTGAAGATGCTCAATTAAATGAAAAGTTGCTTGAAATGATAATTAATAGCATAAACTGAGTTACAATATATATTTTTTTCAAATAAGTGGTGATATGTAAGTCATGGGCTAAGTAAAATATAAGTTCGGGTGATGAAATAGGTCATCTTTCTCTTTGTGTGGGGGTTATGGTGAAGTCCTGTATTGAGTAAATTTAAAAACTTTGATGTCGTATTTACTTTATGATGTTATTTCACTTATATTTTATTATGTTAGTTAAAATATAATTTTAGTTTTTATAGGTGTCATAAATTTTGATTTTTGAATATACAAAAACAGTTTTTAAATTAGTCTTTACACCGACAGAAAAAGTGATTTATCAAATGGATTTATATATTGCCTTATAACATAGAGGTCTACTACTTCTACACTATTCATGCATGGTTTATCAGATTGAGAACCTGATACTTCATTATAAGGGCACGTTTGATTGATGGGATTAAAATTTCATAAATAAATTTTATGTGTAAATTTATTTATGTTTGATACTTCATTATGTGTAAATTTATTTATGAAATTGATTCATAAAAATTTTATCCTCATTTTAATTTTCTAACTAAATGTTCCCTGAAAAGGAAAGAATTGCTACATAGACAATAATAAGAAAGGTTTGGGTTGAATAAAATAAAGCAATGTGATTATAACTTTTATTGATGGCATGCACTTATTTATAAATAATAGGATAAACTATAGTGATCTCCCCTGAAGTTTGATGATATTCATCCCAACTCCTCTTTATTTATCTTAGTGACATTAACCCCCTTTAAATACGTTGTTCAATATGCAATGGAAGGGAAGGGGGTGTAATGCTTTTACAAACTCATGTGAACTTGGTGTAATAATTTCATCAATTTAGGAACTTCAAGAACAAATTTTATAAATTGAGGGAAGTCGATATGAATTTCACTATATCTCATGAGAGGTATTAGATATATGTAATTTTCCATTAATAATAACACGTGTAAGGATTAACAAATTTTTTTCGTGCATAAGGACTAAATTTAAAATTAGTATGGGCTTTTGCCCCGCTGTTTATCAAAAAAAAATTTTAAAATTAGTATTTTTCTTGGCATGCTGATAAACTTTTTTTCTTGTCATGAAATTAATTTTGTAGATCCTCCTAAATCCTAATTTCGTTTCTCTTTGAAGTGGTCCAAACTCCAAACCCATATTGAAAAAATGGACTTGGCGCGAATTTGATGTGGGCCCACGAGGAAAAGAACTACACACACAAGATCAAAACCACTTAAAAAGACAAAAGCAGTTTTTGTTCTTCATTTGTTCCTAGTCGTAGCTGGCGCGAGAGTGTATATTCATATCTTGAATTCGTTGTCACTGTTACACGCAACGAGAAAAGTTCAAAACCCTCTTTGGCTTTTTTTGATCTTATCGCACAAGGTTCGCAACCATCACAACATTCATTTCATTCGCTCAATCTTCTCTTCTCTTCCCTCTCGCACTTCCGTGTTTCAATTTTATTTTTTTTTGGTTTCCGCAGAATGCGGTAGTTGATTTTTCTCGTAGCAATGTCATGATCTCTTTATCATTGATTTTTTTTTTTCTGTTTAGATTAGAAAAATAGAGAATATGCCATATCGATTTTTCTTCCTTGTTAAAAAATGTGGCTTCAATGAAGATTTGGAAGGACAAGATGTTGCAGAAGAACTGGCACAGGTAGCTCGAAGACAAACCTGGTAATGGGGTCATTCAATTATGACTTTCCAGATCTGTATTTGTGAAACTAACATACTGGCTCCTAAATCTAATCCTTTGCATTTGAAAAATTACAAATTAAAAGGCCCCTTTTTCATTTGCACCCAATCCTTGTCTTGTACCATCATTTTGATAGCCAGAATCTAAAATGAAGAATTAGTATATATTTTTCCTTTGTAAAAGAAAATGGGAACTTTAAGAATACACATATGAGAGGATTTCACAAAGGAAGATTGGTTGGTCATTGTTCCCAAAACAACTCCAAATAAGAAAAAAAACCTCGGGTGATGAAGACGCTATTATTGGAGTATAAACTATGCTTGTTTGTATATTATAAAATAAGATTTATGCTTTCTACTACACTTCTAAGATCCGTGTTTCTTTTTATTGTCTTTTTTTGTGATTGTAATGTGTGTTGTTTGTGCTAGGTTTATGCTTGGGGGTGGTAATGGCAACAATTATGGAAGAAGTGATGGAGTGAGGTGAGAGAAAGAAAGGGAGGATAAAATAAACAAATTATTTATAATTTTTTTTTATAAACATTAAGATATAAATACATATTTTGGTTGTAACTTATCTTGATCATTGGATTCAATTTTAAATGGATGAGATTTAGGAACCATATGGTTCCAAACTCCTCATTCACCATATAAAAAGGCACAAAAGAGGCAAACTTTAAGCCTTCAAATGTGAATCCAAAGATGATGAAGGATCTATTGGTCCCCTCAAGTTTGGGACCAATGTTAGTCCATTATGTAAAATCCATTCAATTACTAACTTAATCCCTAGGTATTTTAATTTTTCATTTTTGCCACCACTTTCTTTCTTCACTCACCTTTATTGTGACCCCATCATCACCATTTCACTCCAGCTCTACATTAACCCATCATCACTATCGCCGACGTGGTTATTGTCACTACCATTGACACATCCAACTCCCCGACCGCCATCTTCCAAGAACCCTCACCACAATGGATTTTTCATCATCATCTCACAATCCACCACCACCACACAACCCCTATCATCCCTTGTTCCAAATCGACAATGTTCAACAATTGGTTCACAAATCCTATACCGACCATGTCCCAACAATTGGTTCATGAATTTTCTCCTTAATCAGCCACCAATCTTCCCTTTCTTTTTTGTCATTGCCCCTATCTCCTTCCAAAGCTTCCAATAGTGTCTTTTACCACTATTGTCTCCACCTCTGTGTTGACCTAATATCCAAGTTGCAAGAGTCAAGTTCAAATTAAATACTCCTTAAAATAACAACTTTTGAAAAGCTAATGGCTGGTTTTACAAATCTTTTGGGAACAAAAAAACTAAATTTCTTCATCTTGTTAGGTAGGAGACATCTTTGCAAGTCACAAGTGGAGAATTTTTTCTAGAAATAATATTTTTTTAGTTCCTTGGCTTTACAACTCCATATGTTGATGTTTAATAGTATTTTTACTTTCTGAAACTGAGATTTGTATACTTTGGAAGGATTTTTCTTTCTTGCAGAAATGGCCACAACTACTTTTTCGATTTTGCTGTTAACCACTGAAATTTGAAAGGATCAAGATTTCTTCATTTTAGTGAGAAAACCAAACAACTTAAAAAACCCATAAATAATACATGATTATGGTGATAAAATTATGTTGGTTCCTGATTTGAAAGGTACAATTAAAATTGGAAGGGAAGAAGCAGGAAGCTAGGTGAAGAAATACCAAAGCACGTGAAAACGATGGAGTGTGAAGAGGGATAGTATAGGTAAAGGGATAAACCTATAATTTTAAAAGTACTGTGTTATTTGATAAATTGTGTATCTATAATACTATAAAGTATTGTGCTGAACCCAATTGTTTATATTCTATTGGTTACAAGTGAGGGGAGTAACGTTGTTGGTCCCTAACTTAAACCAACGATTTCTTCACCTCCAAAGATGCGATTGCGAGAATTTGAACGCAGAGCTATTCAGTTGCTCTAGTTGTAATCTAGAGCAGTGAAGGTAACTAGCTTGATTTGTTAAGCACTCCAAATGTTATCTTTTGTCAAAATAAGCTTGAGAGATGAAAATTAAATTGATTACACCATTTTTTAGTATTACATTAGCAAATGCTTGATTGAACCACAAGGCCTACTGTAAGTGGTAGCTAGCTAAGTCCTTTGAGTATTTAGTTAGGAGTTTGAATATTGATAATATATATGGAAATGGTTTCTTGGCCAATGTTAAAACTCACGTTTGTAAACTTTACGCCTGATCATGAAATAATGATTACTTGTTGAATCCTGTGAATTGCATGAAATAACGATTACTCCAAATTTGTGAGTCTAAGAGTTTTATAAGATTTTCTTGATGGGAAAAAATGAATGAAAGATCTTGTTAAATTGAATTGGGTCCATAAATCTGAAAAATAAGGATAATTCTTATATTGGCCATTGCTTTCAGTAATAAGTGCCTTGGGTTCACCCTAACTTATACGGAACAACAAAATTAGTTGTAAGTTGTATCATACCTACATACCAGAGCTAATAAGTAATAAAGGTGAAGGTAATTTTCAACGTGCATAAATTAATTGTATCATAGTGAGCGTGCATGAATTAACTAATACAATCTCTATCAAATTAATTTTTTTTGTATTTTAGAAATTCCAAGGACATACAGTATTTCGTTACTATGATTTTACTGGTTTTTATCATATTAGCTATTTTTGTTATTATTTGCGTACTTGTCAAACACAAAGCCAATCTAGATTCCATGTTGAATAATAAATGAATTTTACTTTTGAGTAATGTTGTTAGAAATTTCCAATGTTAATTGAATAAGTTAAAGGAGTAAAAATTACTCCTCTATTCAATTATTAAAATAAAAACAATAACGCACCATTTTAACAGCATAATAACATAATTATGGTCTTGAATTTTTTTTATTTTTTTAAAAATATTTGAGTTGGTATCATATTATGATTTTAATTTTAATGTATTGATAATGTAACAAATTTTTCTATTATCATCTAATCAAATCATTTCACTTACGTAAACTTTCAAATAATGGGGGTGAGAGTGCAATTTTTTTTTATAGTATTAGTGCATTCAAATTAAATCCAAAAGTTATACAAAAAACATGTTATATTAAAAAAAATGTATAAGTATTATTATATAATTATAAGCCAAGAATTAGTATTAGAATAAGGTTCAATAACAATAAATCTGGCTATCATGAACTTTTCTACGATGATTTTTTTAATGTTTTAAAAGCAAAATATGATTTTATATAATAATTTTGTATTTTTTCACATAAGAATATCGTATTATAATTTGATATCACGTTAAAATTAGATTATTATAATATATTTTCATAAATTGATTGCATTAAAAAAAATAATCCCATAGTTACAATCATTTATTTAAAATCAGAATATCACAATTAGAATTATTTTTTTAAAAATAAACTTTTCATAATCACAATCGTTGATGCAACACCCTATAGTTAACTATTAAAATAAAACAGATTAGATTACGAAGCAATATCTTTTTTAGCTTTGAAATATTAGTTTGATATTCTTTCATCAATGATATTCGAATTGGATCAAAATTAATATCTTTTCATGGTATGAGAAATTGACACATGGCATAGCATTAAATTAATGTATCTTGTAATTGTATAGATTATAGATAGACTAGTGTTTTACCCGTGTAATGCACTGGATTTTACGTTTATAAATTTTTTAAAAAATTGATAAAAGATATATTATAAAATTGAATTGAATTATAATATATTAATTTTATATAATTTATTATGAAAATAATTTATCATGGTCTTTTTTCTAAGATATATATGTTTTATTTTTAAGATAAATAATTAATCAAAATTTTATGTTTATACATCAATATGTGGATGTATCTATTTTTTTGGTAACTTAGGACTAATTTTAATTTAGTATAAATCGATATTAATCAGGTTGTAACTAAATTATTACCCATGTAATGTATATTTTTGTTAGCACTCATGTATTATATGAATTTGGTATATATATTGTACACTAATTGGTATGTGTGTAATTCATATGTTTTTATTATCCATGAAAGATATATTCATTACTACTTGTGTTGTAGATTGTTTGAGTTAGAAAAAAAAATGTCATTATATTTTTATTATTAAAAGATGACAAAATCAATGAAATTATATGTATATTTAATTTCAATTGATTCTAAGATTATTATTATAATTTTTGTATTTATTATAAATAATAGATATGTTTTGTATACTAAGAAAATTAATTATTTTTGTGTTTATGATAAAAATGTTTAATCTATAACCATTTATCATTTGTAATTGATTGAAAGGAATTCTCATTTGTAATTAAATCTTTCAGATATGATATTAGAATCCGTATTAGATTAAAATGATATCAATTAAGAATAATATCAAAATATCGGTATCAAATAACATGATAATAACAAATTGACATGGATGCAAATATCAATAATTTTTTGCTTAAAAATTAAATTACATATTAAATTGGAAGATTGAAATTGATATGGAGATTGAGATTTAAGATATGTGATACATATAAAATATTTTTAGTTTACATAGTAATTATTAGAAATCATTTATTGAAAATCAAGAGAAAGAGAAATATTTAAGAATTAAATTAATATGAAAAAATATAATTAATGGAGATATGATTTTCTAATATTGTAAAAGACGGATATGATTTAATAATTAAGAATTATTTGACTAAAATGAAAAAAATTAATATTTAATGTGAATATTTATAAATTACTGATCGATATGACAATTAAAAGAATAAGTCAAAATTTAATTAACATAGTTAAATTCATAATTAAAAATAGTTTAATTGATTTGATCCTTTTAAAATAAAATAAAACAAAAATTATTTAGAATTAAAGTAATATTAATAACTAATTTCATTATTAAATCAACCTAGCATAAAATGTGGATATCACAAATTATAGAGAAATGTTTTGAATTTTTTATTTGAAATGTGGATATGATATTCTAATTTTGTAAAAAAAGAGTATAATATTGAAGATTAAGGATCATTTAAAATAATTAGTATGGTAATATTAAAAGACGAATATAATATTAAGGAAATGTTTAAAAATGGAAATATGATATAATTTTAAATAATATTAAATTTCAATAGTGTAATTTTTAAAAAACTTACTTAAAACAGCATACTATCACTGATTAATTTCAAACTCAAATCAATATAGTATTAAATACTAAGAAAGAATACATCAAAAGTAAAAATGAATAAATTTAGAAAAAATATACTGAAAGAAACAATTAATCCAAAAATAAAATCATTTGAAACTATGGGAGCTATATAAATTAAAATATTAAAAAATAAAACAAAATAAAAAACTTGATCAACAAAAAATAGTAAGATTCAAATCAAATGAAAGAAAAACATTTTGGAGAAAATTACAAACAATACAATTGGAGAGTTTTAATACTATTGCAAAAGAAAAGAGGCAAAATTGAACCAAAGAAAAGTTTACTGACAGATTATTCTAAATTTGATTCTATTGAATTGAATATATATATATATATATATATATATATATATATAACAACTATATAAAAAGTAAAAATAAAAAATTAAAATAGATGATTGATGAATATACCACAATGGTTTCACCAAATGGCTCCAAACAACTTGGTACACATCACCTAAACATGAAAGAAACAAAAACAAATAAAAACATTAAATCAATAGGAAAAACCATAAAGAAGAGAAAAAAAAACAAAGGAAATAATATAAATATGCATTTGTAGATAGGATGTGCAGAAGAAATTTTACCTATGTTACAATTTATATGCAATGATCAAATATGTATATATGTTAAAATTAAGCACATCAAATCTATTAAAAAAAGTAAGTGCATCAAATCAATTCGAATTAAAGGAAAATTGAAAAAGGTAATAATATTAATTAGTATGATAATTATTAAAAATTAATAATACAAATAGATAAGCATTTAAGAATTAAAATGAAAAAGAATAGAAAGATATTTTTAACTCATGATAGATTAAGATCATATATTAATTGAGATTTGAATCGTATATTTTGCTAAAAATAAATGATACAAAAATGTGGTGAGATTAATTTTATGTTAGTTTTATGTTTTAGCTTTTATATGTATTAAGTTTAAATATTGAAATCAAAATTAAAATTTGAAATGTGATATTCACATATCATAAAAGTGGGAATCGTAAAAATGGAAATGGTAAGTACAATTAAAATTAAGAATAAAAGCAATCAAAACATATTTATTTATTCTTATATTGTAAATCGAATCAATTTATATTGCAAGGATCTTTCTTTCAATCATATATTACTTTTCTTTAAAATAAATAATCAAGAATATAAAAAATAAAATAAAATGGTAAATGAAAGTAATTAGAATTTTGGGCAGAAAAATGAGCTAAGGAGGAATTGTCACGTAGCATTTTCCTTATAAATATATATAATTGAGATTTGGATCATATTTCAACTATTAAAATAATGGAAATTGGAATATAACAATAATGAAAATCTTAATTTTTAGGATATAAATTGAAATCTGATATCATATTAATATGACATATCAAGCGACCGTAATATTAAAAGTTAGTATTAAATAAGATTGAAAAATTAATTGTGAATAAGAATGATAGAACAATTGATATTAGTTGTCCAATTGTGGTTCATAAAAATAAAAAATTATATCAAATTCATGATATTAATATCACTGTTAGAAATTATATCAAATTCATAAGAATAATATGACTAAAGTATAATATCAGAGAATCAATATTAGTAGAAAAAAATATCAAATATATCTGTGGATCATATATTAATATATGTGAATCCTACATTAATTTTAGACAATAATTATTTTATGAATGAGATCAATTTAGATAATCTGTATGACTTTCTTTTAATCAAATATATATTAATTAAATAATTCACTTCCTTTTAATAATAAAATTGCATTAATGATGAATGAATGAGGAATTGTCACATTGAATTTCCTTATTTGGATAAACTATGTTTTATACAAAGATATTGGTAGATGGATTACATATTCTAGATTATAGATTTTATTATTTATTTAATTTATTTTATATCATTTAAAAAAATCTTACTATTATCTATTGGATTATAATTTTTTTGGCTGTCATACTATAATAATAATATATTATTTAAAGAAGAAAATAAATATGTATATTCTTCTTCAATATATATATATATATTACATAAATTATAGTAGTTTTATAATTTTTTTCGCTAATAATCAAAGCACCTAGGACCATAAAATTGAAATGCCTAAATTACAATATACACCAACAGTAATAATTACAACAAAGGAAAGAATCTTCACTTTTTCTCAAATTAATTATCACGCCTTACACTGCTTTATACCCTTGGATTTCTTAACGATGCTGTCAATTTGAATTTTGAACTTAGACAGAGACCCACCATAGACTTTGTATTATCTTTTAATTTAATACTTTAATGAAATGTGAAAAATGTGAATAAACAATCCGAGTTGGCAGATAAAGAACCCTCTGGAACCAACCAGAGAGCAGAGAAGTGAAGGGAGCGAACCCTTCCCACGCCATCGCCCAATTGATACGCAAAACAGAATCCCATCTCCACGGAACGGAAAAAAGAACATTCTAGAATTCCAAAACAAAAATTGAAAAACCGAAACACAACACTGCCACCCTCTCTTTCTCACCATCCAAAACCCATATATAAACACTCCTCCACACCACAAACTCCTTATAACCTAAACAAACCATTATCTTTTCTTCTCTCTTCTGTGGCTGCGCCCTCACAACAACCGAAACCCTAGCAAGCATTCTTAGATCTCTCTCTATCTCTCTCATTTGTTTCTGTACTTAGCTTCGATCTACGATGGCTGGAAAAGGTGAAGGACCTGCGATCGGAATCGATCTCGGAACAACGTACTCGTGCGTGGGAGTGTGGCAGCATGACCGTGTTGAGATCATCGCTAATGACCAAGGGAACAGAACGACGCCGTCTTACGTCGCTTTCACCGATTCAGAGCGTTTGATCGGTGACGCCGCAAAGAACCAGGTCGCCATGAACCCTATCAACACCGTCTTCGGTAAGATCTGCGTTCTCTTTCTTCACCTGAACTAGATCTCTGGTTTATTTAAAAAATAATATTGGTTATTTTATCGTTTTTTATTTTATTATTTTTTCGTGTGCGTGATCTGAATGCTTGTGGAATGTTGTAGATCTAAGTAACTTGTTGTTTGCTGGCTAGTTAATGTATTATTTACTCTGTTAATGTTTTTTGTTTTTATTTTATTGGTACTTGAGATAATTGTTTATTTAATATTTTGTATCGTATTAATATTCCTAGTACAGTGTACCATTGTTTGGGTTTTTTTTTAGATTAATTTGTTTTATTATCGAGCTTGTTCAGGACGATCGCTTAAGCTTTATGGACTCAATGGATTTGTATCTCAGAATTATATCTGAGGAGAATAAATATTATGAATAAATCTGATATTGTATGCTAATTATTAGTAGATTTTCGTAAGTAATGTGGAATATTATATGCTGTGTTATTTTCTGTAATTTTTTGCATTCATTCACTTGTGTTGAGGTCTGTATGGATACTATTGGTTATTTGAATTTTGGACGCAGATGTTAACGCGCGTCGTTGACTTGTAATTTTTTATTTTTTACTGGATTATGTTGAGGTCTGTATGCTTATTATTGGCTATTTGAATTATTTGGATGCAGATGCTAAGCGTTTGATTGGTAGGAGATTCTCTGATGCTTCTGTTCAGAGCGACATGAAGCTATGGCCATTCAAGGTCATTGCTGGTCCAGGCGACAAGCCCATGATTGTTGTTAACTACAAGGGCGAGGACAAGCAGTTTGCTGCTGAAGAAATTTCCTCCATGGTCCTCATGAAGATGCGCGAGATCGCAGAGGCTTACCTCGGTTCCAACGTGAAAAATGCCGTCGTTACAGTCCCTGCTTACTTCAATGACTCCCAGCGTCAGGCCACAAAGGATGCCGGAGTCATTGCTGGTCTTAATGTCATGCGTATCATCAATGAACCGACTGCTGCTGCCATTGCTTATGGTCTTGATAAGAAGGCCACCAGTGTTGGTGAGAAGAATGTCTTGATCTTTGACCTTGGTGGTGGTACCTTTGATGTCTCTCTTCTCACGATTGAAGAGGGTATCTTTGAGGTTAAGGCCACTGCTGGTGACACCCATTTGGGAGGTGAGGACTTTGACAACAGGATGGTGAACCATTTCGTTCAGGAGTTCAAGAGGAAGCACAAAAAGGACATTAGTGGGAACCCCAGGGCTCTTAGGAGGTTGAGGACTGCTTGTGAAAGGGCGAAGAGGACCCTTTCATCCACTGCACAAACCACCATTGAGATTGATTCTTTGTACGAGGGTGTTGACTTCTACACCACCATCACCCGCGCTAGGTTCGAGGAGCTTAACATGGACCTTTTCAGGAAGTGTATGGAGCCTGTTGAGAAGTGTCTGAGGGATGCCAAGATGGACAAGAGCTCTGTCCATGACGTTGTCCTCGTTGGTGGGTCCACTAGAATCCCCAAGGTGCAGCAACTCTTGCAGGACTTCTTCAACGGGAAGGAGCTCTGCAAGAGCATCAACCCAGATGAGGCCGTTGCTTATGGTGCCGCAGTTCAGGCTGCAATCTTGAGCGGTGAGGGTAATGAGAAGGTTCAGGACCTTCTGCTGTTGGATGTCACCCCACTTTCCCTTGGTTTGGAGACTGCAGGTGGTGTTATGACTGTCCTCATTCCAAGGAACACAACCATCCCAACAAAGAAGGAGCAGGTTTTCTCAACCTACTCAGATAACCAGCCTGGTGTCTTGATCCAGGTGTACGAGGGTGAGAGAGCCAGAACCAGGGATAACAACCTGTTGGGAAAATTCGAGCTCTCTGGCATTCCTCCAGCACCAAGGGGTGTTCCTCAGATCACCGTCTGCTTTGATATTGATGCCAATGGTATCCTCAATGTCTCTGCTGAGGACAAGACCACTGGCCAGAAGAACAAGATCACAATCACCAACGACAAGGGCAGGCTCTCAAAGGAAGAGATTGAGAAGATGGTCCAAGAGGCAGAGAAGTACAAGGCCGAGGATGAGGAGCACAAGAAGAAGGTCGATGCTAAGAATGCTCTAGAGAACTATGCCTACAACATGAGGAACACTATTAAGGATGAGAAGATTGGGTCCAAGCTTTCCCCTGACGACAAGAAGAAGATTGAGGATGCTATTGAGAATGCAATTCAGTGGTTGGATGGGAACCAGCTGGCTGAGGCAGATGAGTTCGAAGACAAGATGAAGGAGCTTGAGAGCATCTGCAACCCCATCATTGCCAAAATGTACCAGGGTGGAGCTGGTCCGGACATGGCTGGTGGTATGGATGATGAGGTTCCACCATCTGGATCGAGCGGTGCTGGCCCCAAGATTGAGGAAGTTGATTAAATCTTCTGGTGAATTAGGATGTGGTTTTGAATTGTCGGTGCAGAATATTTTCAGGCTTTTTGTTTTTATAAGCGTTTACTTGTTTTAGACTGTTGGATATACATTTTGGTGTCTTCAATCTCGATGTCGTGATGTTGAATGCTGTTGCTTTTTGTTTATGAATATTTGTCCAGATTCGACCTGGATGGAAACTATGGTAAAATTTTTTGGCAAAGGAAGTTATTTTTATGGCCAATTCATTTCCGTTATTCTCTCTTGCTCTAGGTAAATTCCTGATTTTCGTCTACGAATTCGTACTGCCGTTTAAACCTAACGGTGGATTGTTATTTAGTTATTTAGATAAAAACAATCAAGGGAGATAGATATCTATCCAAAAAAAATCTGGTACGAAAATTTCCTTCGCAGTGAAACGTATAGCTGTATCTGTAGGATAGATGAGGGGATCAGGTAGAATAAAACTAATTTTGATTCAGATTTCTGCTGGGGATCTTTCTGATCCTCACCCAAATTGGTGTATTTTACCCTGCTATATGACATCGAAATACCCACTCAATTTCGAAATGGTGGTTAAAATTCATCCTTTTTCTGACGATGATATGATCACATGACATGGTTCCATATCCAAGTGTAAGTTAAATCATTCTCCTGAAGGTACCCCAAGAAGAAAAAACGCTTGTAGGCGTTAAGAAAAATTTACTTCTCACAATTTCCTGAAATAGCATGGGTCTCAGTCTGATCGTCGCTCGTATAAATTCTACTAGCACAGTAACGAAGTGAATTTCATTATTGTTCATGATATTGGTACGTAGAAACTGCATAAACATGTAACACGTAGAGGATTGTGCACTTAGAACTGTTGCACAAGACTATAACATCTTTGGAAGATCTAATGTTTTTCTAAGCATTGATTTCCAAAGCATCAAGTGAACATGGGACATGCATATGAACTACCTCTACATTTCAAATCAATTATTTTTCGGTATCAACTTCGAATCAATTTCTAGGGACTTCTTTATGTAATCTCATTGGAAAGCACTCAAGGCGGTAGCTTTATGGTTCTGGAAATGGAAAAGCAAAACTCGAATGTCATTTCAAATCATTTAAGCCTGATACATCTAACGACAATTAAAAAGAAAAAATTGAAAATTTGAGCCGTATCAATGAAAAGATGCGCTGTAATGGATAGATCGAATATGGCCTTTGATTTGTGCAGATGGAGGCATATTTGCATGTGATAGTAGGACGCAGATGATTTGTTCAGTCAAATGGCCATCTAATTAAGATGCATGAATGAGTCATAAACTTTTGCTTATTGCTGTGCTGTGGACCACTTATTGCTGGGCTGTGGATCACCCTTCTTCCTTGTCCCAGCTATTATCTGTGGATTCAAGCACAGCCACGTAATTAAGGCATGTGTTATCACATGGTAATAACCCAAAAAAGGAATGTCCAAAGCCGAAGGTTCACTTGGTCCCTAAATGTACGTGTACTTAATTCTAGTCCATGAAATTATTAGTGTTAATTTAGTCATCAAAATTACAAAAAGTTATTTAAATTAGTTTTTTTGATGATTTAAATTAGCCTTTGTGAATACTATCCTAGGGAATAATTTGAATAACATTTTACATTTTTATAGACTAAATTGACACTTCCTTAATTTCAAGGACTATAGTCAAACATACACAATTTTAGGGATCAAAATGAACATTTACTTCCCAGAGCTGTGTTTAAAAGATTGTTCATTCAAGGAGTTTTACTAAACTTGTATACAGAGATGATTTCACAGCATCATGGATTAAATTTTTATGAAGATTAATAATGCTTGATTACCATGACTCTCGGTCTTTATTATTCTTCATTCATACTAGTTGCTATATATCTACATTAATTAGGAAATACCAAAAGAGACTGGCCATTGTGTAAGTGAACTGTGATCGTTAACGAACATGCAGTCTTAGACGTTTAACTCTTAAGATCGCCATTCTTACAAGTAATTGCTTATTGACATTGTGACACGAAATTATGTGATCACTTCTTCTGAAAATGAATATTAATTAAAAGAATTTAAGTTTGATACATTTATACTGTAATTATGTGTTGCTAAGAAGTTTAATTTTGATGTATGGCAGGGTAGAAAAATTCTGATATTATCATCCAATTAAATTCTCCCATTTACGTGACTTTTCAAGTAACGGGTATAAAATTCAACCGCTTTTGTTAATGTGACAATTCAATTATGCATGATTACATAATAGTGTGAAGATATTTTATATTTTTAGTGTATAAAAATTAAACTTTTTATCAGGTCGGTAAATAATTAATTTTATACTTACTATTTTTGAATGATCATCATGTAAATAATGGATTTATTTGAATAACGTAAGAACTTTATCACCATGGTTGTATTAAAATTGAAGTCTAATTAAAGAGTGACGAAAAAAAAAACTTTTGAGAATTACACATAATCTAAGGTTATTTTGCTATTTCTTTAATTTGATTGTAATATTTATTCTGATTTCCATAGCTAGAAATCATAGCTGGCTTTGACGATCTAATATGGGATTTAGCTTTTTAGTGGAGAATATTTAGTGGAGAATACTAGGATGCTGGTGATGTCCTTCAGTGCATGTTATTGTTGCTTTATGTTCTGGACTTGTTGTGCAAATACAATCAATCATATACACTGTTGACTGCTGAGACCATCCATTCCATTGTTGAACAGTAGTTTTCAGGCTCGAGTTCACAGGCGTTGGGTTCCTTCCCCTTGGAACTAAACGTTTGTCGGTGGCACATGAAAAAAGAAAGAACCAAGGTCCAATATGGGATAGAGATTCTTTTTAGTGCGCCCTACAAAAGCATGTTGTGTTTGGACCAAATTTTGCAAATTAATTTTTGCTGATAAATGGTTTTACGTTAGAAGCATTTATATGAAATGCGCCTTGAAAAAGCATTGTTAATTATATTATTAAGTCATATATATATATAATTATTAGATTTAAATATATTTTTAGTCCTTATAAATATTTTAATTAGTCTCTTTAAAATTCCTTGTTGATTTTTAGTTCCTCATTTGATGTTTTTGATCTGCATTGTTTTATAAAACACATACTTTAATATGGACACGAGAAAGGACATGACATGGACACACCAAAATTAAAAAATTATAAGATTTGTATGCAAATAAAAGTTTTTAAAAAATATATATTATTCAAAATATCATTTATATAAATATCATTTATTTTATTTTCTTGTAAACTCAAAAAGTTATATACTATTTCTTCTTTATAACATTGTTTATATAGTATTTTTTTATATTAGAGTAAGGAAAAAGTAAATTTTAAATTAAATATATACAAACATGTGTCATAGGAGTGCCATATAAGATTCGACATGGATACATATCCGATAAGTGGACACGGCACCTAGATGATGTGTCCATGCCTCATAGGTATTGTTAGTTTGTATAGATAAGTTTACACTATTGATAAAAAAATTTAAAAAATATTTTTATGATATTTATAAGGGCCAAAAATAAAATTTTCAACATTTTTAAGAATTAAATGTATATTGCAAACTACTTTTGGATACCTAAATGTAGAGTGCAAGGACAAAAAAATAATATTAGAAAAATAGGGGACCAAAAGCCAAACAAATTTTTTGAAGAGGCTAAAATCAAAATGACTTATATTTATAGATACCAAAAACATATTTAAACCAAATTATTAAGAGATGGTTTGAGTTTGTGCTTACCTTCTTTACGATGCTTTTTTCGGTTAAAACAAATTTGATTTCATTGTTTTAGAGCTATACATACTTAAATGATGAATTATATCAATGTCTTTATAACAATTTTTTCAATTCAATTATTTTTTTCACATTAACAAGGAACTAAAATATGCATCAACATGAAAAAAAAAAAATGCATGGCTTGGGGTTTAATTTTATTTTTAATAAACCATGGTAGTTTTATGAATTCACACTTTACAATTTGCATTTTATGTATTAAATTAATACAACATTAACATATCATATACTAGATAATGAAATAGCTTTACGTTGTAAATCGCGTAACAGGCTACAGAGGAATCATAGCAGTTAAGACCATTACTATTTGCCTTCGTATCCCAACGCGAGTCAAATTCAATGCACAAGTCACCCTCCGAAGTTTCTGCTTAGACTTGATTCCCTCATCAAACTAGATGCTGACGTTTTCCCCAAAGTATATTTTTTTTTTGGGTATATATTCCCCAAGGTGTTTTGTGATGCAAAAGTATTATTTGTATTATTGTTATAATTAAATTTGTTGAGCAAAAGTAAGTTCGATTTGGACAAACATCTAACCAAATAAAGTCTTATTTGCATTATTATTATAATTTGAATTTTTATTGAACACAACATACATTTTTTTGATATATTGGACATGCAATTATGTGAACATGAATACGAGAGATGAGTACTCTGGTCAAAAGAAATACCTAATACTAATACATTTACACTTTTGCTTTTTTTTTTTGTTTTTGGGGGGTAGTTCACACTTAAGTTTTAGACACCATTAAGAATGGGTGACACATCAAACCGGTTGGATAAGATTGGATCAAATCCAAATTCCGTCTGATTTTATGATTGTGCATGCCATTTTCTTTAAACTTGAACCAATTCGATAATGATCCAATGTGTTTGGGTCAAATATAATTGGGTTGATTTGATTTTTAAACATATAAATATCTTAATACTGTACACAGTAAAATTATGAAATCTTAGACGTTAAAAAAAAAATTCAAGAGATATCTTATAATTTATTATCATTTATTTTAAAAAATATAACTATTAAAAAAGTGTTAAACTTCAGGTTAAGTCAGGTCGGCCCATAATAAGTTCCAACTTCAGCTAAAAATGTGTAGCAATTAAAGAAAAATGTTATTTGTACTCACCAGGTATAGGATACTATGCCGACTCACACTTCATCCACCATTAGATGGGATGTGAACCCATTCAAATAGGATCAATGATGGATAAGATGTGAATTGACACGGTATCTTATATTCCATGAATACAAATAATATAACTCGCAACTAAAATTTCAGAGTACATATCTGGTCGAACAAACTTCATGCCGAGTGAGGTCATAAATACTCCTACCGATTTATATGCTATGCAAGAATATAACAAGAACCATCTACTTCATTTCCATATGAGGAGGTACCTTTTGTTTTTAATTATTGAATGCATATGTAATACTTTAGCTCATAAATTATAATCTATATATGAATACACGTAATCATTTCAGCATGTAGAGGTTATTTTAATTCGTTTGTTAGACACTCATCATTCCAACACAGCTTATTATGTATGCCGTGACTAGTTTCGTTCATAAAAAGTAAATGTGAGACTAATTAATTACTATTCACAACATAAAATAAACTAAATATATAAACCCTCCTAACTGGTTTATCCTGACTCCCTAGGGTTTTGTCGCCCATCTTTACATTAATTTATGAGTTACAAATGAGAAAAGGTGATAAAGATGCTACGATCTAATTAATTAATTGATGGCTTTAATGGCAATTTCTTCCGCCATTTAAGTTGTTGATCGTCATCATATCTAGTGAATCAGATGAAGCAATAGCAATGTTGCTTCACTTTGAAATCATACTCTTAAGTCCAAACAAAAATCATATGCAAGAAAAAAAAATTAGATTCAATCAAAGTCATGATTAAAACTTTCAAAAGCCGAAAGACATGTAGGATACTTTCAGATGTGGAATCATTGTCGCTCAAAAATTGTCAGTGATTAACATAACACCAGAACCAACTTGAGTTATGGGAGAAATCTTCCCTTATTTGAAGGATCTTAAATTAGAAGTTTATAAAACTATTATTATTATTATTATTATTATCGTACTATGTAATATCATATTGACATGTCACTTTCCTTCTCTTTCTGATCCCATGTGAGGTTCTCTCGAAGGACGAGACCCCCCAACTATAAGCCAGACAGGTACATGCTGATGACCCTCTCTTACCTGGAACACTGTAGTTTTATTTTCTGGCCCCTGGTTCCTGTGCACCTCCACAAGTGGTTTATGGTTGGAGCCATGTTATTTGGATGAGAAATTGTACGTACTTATATGGTAAGACACTTTTATTTATTATTTATTATTGGATAAACTTTGAATTTAGTATCTCATATTTCATCCAATAATAAAGGAGAGTGTGTCAGCACAGTGCCTCATAGTGAATTCAAATAACATTACTTCGAATATATATAAGTTATGTAGGATGACAATATTGACTCATGCCATATCTATCATTAGATGAGATATATATTTCATTTAAACTTTGTCTAATGATGAATATGATGAGTTGACACGGTATTCCATACACTTTATACACAAATAATTTTTTTTGTAGTTGCGGGGGATCTTTCTTTCACCCCGCACCTATTTCAAATAGTGGTTTTATTTGTTTACAGTGACTGGTGGACACTACTTTCCACATGTAGAATCATTTATAAATAAGTAAAGGTTTTAGTCTTGTGATTGGTGAATGTTTTTGTAAGAAAATACTAAAAATTATGCATTAATAACTATAAATTCAGTTATGTAGGAGTGAATTTGCTCAAAAAACAAAAATATTTATTTGACTAATTATCTCGCCACATTTACAAAAACCGTAACTAAAATCTCTAGTTATAAGGTACCTAAAAGCTATTTATAAATAACTTTTTCTTTGAAGTGTTACCATCTTGGAGGGTAATGATAGGACTAACACATGAGGGTGTTTAATCTTAAGTGGGGTTAAAGTTAGAGGCTCTTGGACTCATGCTTATGATTTGCAGGTGTTGCTTTCAAGATAGAGAGAGAGAGAGAGAGAGAGAGAGAGAGAGAGAGAGATAGGGAAAGCTTTTGGTTGGCCCTTTTAGCAGATTGGTGTTCTGAGGGAGGCTTTACAATTTGCAACTGAGGTTTGTTATTATGTCGAGCTTTTTTGGTGGGGAGGGGATGTGGTTATAATACTACATTGAGATTCTAGTAAAAAAGGATGATCTAGATTTTCAGTGCTTGCTAATTCATGGGTTGAGACTGTTAGTAGATTACACCAGTAATCTTTTTTCCTGAACTCTTAAATTCAAGTGTCTTGTCTCTGTCGAAATTGGGTTCTGATTTTGTATTTTACAGTGCAGTGGCCTATTTGATATGATTTTATATGGATTGAATATTAATTACTTCGGTCATTGAAGATCCCGGGAGGTTGAGTTATTTCAACTGTTCAATTGTTTTCAATGTAATTTGAGTGAAATAATGATGAAATCTTTGAGTAGTGTAGGTCTTGGTCTGAGCATTGTTTTCTGTTGCCTTTTGTTGGCTCTGGTAGCTGAGGTTTACTATTTGTTATGGTGGAAGAAGAGGATAACCAATAGAGAGATTGAGAATAACTATGGCAACCCTGTGAAGGAGCTATTCTATATGTTTTGTTGGAAAAGACCTTCATCATCATCTTCTTTGAGGCACACAGGTTTCACTCCACCTGAGCTTTGTTCTTCAATGAGAAATAGTGACACCCTTGTTCATGATCCAGAAGCACAACAACTTCACTCATCACAAACTAACAAGGAATTTCCCTTCAAACCCTTTGGTGAGGATGGCATGGATGCTGAGTACATGAGGCAGCAAGAGCTCTTAGGCCCTCCAAGATTCTTGTTCACAATAGTGGAAGAATCAAATGAGGATTTGGAATCTGAAGATGGAAAGTCTAGGTGTGACAAGAGTGGAAAAAATTCAAGGGGTAGAAGCTTGGGTGATTTGCTAGTTGTGGAGACACCATATTTGACCCCTAGTGCCTCTCCACCATTTTTCACTCCTCCTTTCACTCCTAGTATCAGCCCCTATAACCAGCATGGATTCAATCCTCTTTTTGAGTCAGCAACTGATGCTGAGTTCAATAGAATAAAGTCATCACCACCTCCAAAATTCAAGTTCTTGCAAGAAGCAGAAGAGAAGCTTAGAAGAAAGTTACAAGATGACAACAATAACGGAAATGGAGATGAGGTAGTAGATGGTTCCATGGTGACAATAGTTGTTGACAAGAAAACAGAAAGAGAGCTTAACAATAACCACCACTCTCATCCACCACAGTCCCATTCAAGCTATTCACAGGTGCTTCCCTTAGCTTCTTGAAAATCTTTGACACATTTCACCACTCAGTTCACCAAACCAGAAGAAATCACCTAACATCAAAGTTCTGTTCAGTCAACTAAGTGACCTTTTTCCCTTCATTAATCTTTTCTAATTACATTGTGATGAATTCCACTTTTTTTTCTTTAGTTTTGGGATGCAGTTATTATAATTCAATCTGTGCTAAGCCAGTTATGCAATGTACTCAAATGTTTCAAGAGATACGGGGGAACAATATTTTCAGCTCAGAAATGCTTAAAGGTGGGACTGATGCAATTAGGAAATTATGGGGTTTTCTTTTATTTTATTAAAATTTCCATTTTCCTAATGTATCTGACATTGTATTTATTTTTTTAAATGATGAGATGGCCCTACTCTTCCTTACATGCAGCTGTCTAAGGGACACTAATAGAATTCTTTCAGATTTGATATATTTTTTCCCCTTCTCTTTACAAGCCTGTGAATGAGACATATCTTAAGCCAATATTGTCCCATGTCATGTTTTTATGTTTCTTTGCCGCCATGTTTTAGCCACTAAACTTGTAGCATAAAAATGGCATCTAATACCTTTGTGATCAAAATCTAATGAAGGATCAACGATTGAGTTGTAAAGTGAACCATTGGAATAGTTAACATGGTTAATGTGCATAAGGGGCTCTGAGAGTAGCACCACTCAAACTAAGTGACAAATTTGGTAAAAGAGATACACTGCTTTTTGTGGCTTTTTGCTAAACAACAAGGGATGCAGTGGCCCGTGAATATGCCTCGTGGGTCATGACCGAAAGCTGCACTCTTTCTAACCCCACCACCACATTGAAGAATGATAACAGGTCAGAATAAAGAATAAAATACGGCTTTTGGCATAACTTTTTTTGAGCCCTTTTTTGTGTTTCATGCCACAGGTAAACTCTAAACAGTAGTGCTAATATATTAAGAATTATTTTTTTAGAATTATTATAGGCATTTATCAAGATTTAAGGAGGGTGATAGGGTAAATCAAATGAGTAAAAACCACCATCCATCTAAAGGTTAGAAATGGTACCACATCATTCTGACAAAAATTTAGACAAGAATTTTTTTACTATAGTAGTATTTTTTGAAGGCAATATATGCATGAGCTATTGAGCTCTAAATAAAAACAGTGCTAGAATACCTAGATTTCGAATTTTAAATACATTTAATTGAATTTGTATACATATTGCCCCCCTGCATAATTTTGTATACCCCACATCAAGGGATGGTTATCTTGCCTCGTCAACCTCTCGTATCTTCATAAATTTATATTTGATAGGCTTATTCCTATAACCACAATACGTAGCATACTTGATAGTTAGCTGAGTTGCTTAGACAGTCAGGGACTCAGTCCTTAGCAATGTCGTTAGCTAGAGGAAAAATCCACTTCTGCAAACTCTATGCCTCAAGAGGATTAATCATTACTATCGACGATAGATATCTTGAGTCATAATCAACAAAAAAAAAAAAAGGGGTAATTCCTGTTAATGGCTAAAAGTGTAAATTGTTGGATGTTGAATAGCAAAGAAAAAGCAAGAGGCCCAATCTTAGCCAACTAATGAGAATATACTAACTTTTTTTTTTTTTGTTTTCTGTACATCTAGATTCCTGAGCAATGAAAAGGTTTCTTTCTATTGTCAACAGTAGCTTTAGTTGATGTTTAATATCAAGGTGAAAGCTTGGAGTGGAAAAAGTATGTGTGTATCTGCAAAATGAAAATTAGAAGAATGTGACAATAGTCACAAAACATAATGGAACAAGTCTTTGTATAAAACTCTACGTACAACCAGGAACAAGAATCATAACGCCATCCACGTGCTTAACCTATCATTTTCTTCCCCTTTAGAAACTTGGCTCCTTTTAATTCTCTCCTGACTGGGATGCCTTATCATATTTACACAATCGACCTCTGCCAAATGTCCTTGTGTGCAGTGGGGCAGTGGCACCTAAATGACAGGGAAGCTCCCATCTTATCCATATTTAATGCATGTATGCCATAAAACATCAATAATAAGGTGTTGATTTTCAAGGTTAAAGGGGTTAATATTCTTTAAATATGGTTTTGGATTTGATCCTGAAATTTATATATATGAAAAAAATACTATTGGAAAGGAACCTAGCTTAGGATTTGATTGTATTTCAAGTGGAAGGATTATATCGGGTGAAAAGATTATTTGGGAAATTTAAAAAAGAACAACCAAATTTCGTTCCATGATATAAATATATTACAGTGTATAATTTCATAAATCATATTCATAATCAAGTCACTAAAATCTAAATATTTTGTTAATGCTATAGGATATTAAGAGAAAAATTCTCACTCGAGCTTCGCTTTTATTTTGAGTTGCATGAGAACTATTGAAGGACCAAAAACTTATCATAATTCAGTATTGCATAAACCAAACCACAGCTTAACGTGTGAATTTCTAACTGTCACAAACTCAACTAGTATATTATAATTAACAGACAATTATTGTTTTTCGTTACACTAATTACAGTGCAATAGTTGAATGAAAATCGTGTTATCCTTTGTCTTCACTTTATTTTGGTTTCAATACAAATCTTTAACCACCAATCATCATTATCACTCTTACGATTTTTAATTTTTACAGAACATTATAGATTCCCTTTTTTTTTAATATATATAAATCTAATATATAGTATGCATGGTTTGAGATTAACAACATAGAGTACAACAGACTCCATCAATCAAGTGAATCAAGCAAAATCAAAATGGCTAAAATGAAATAGGACAAAACGTTGAGATAAAGCATGTAAATATTGCCTCATTCTAATCAGTTCTAGTGGAACCCAGTGACTTCAATTGATGGATACAATCATTCTCTAGGACCAAAGTGGGACAAGATACTAATATTTTTTTCATTATTACTGTAAATGTAGTCATGCACTTCAAACTAGATGGAAAAATTACACTCCACCTAACTATGAAAAATAAATAAATTAATCCATCAAGAGTGGAATGGTGGTGAAAGCTTCACATAATTTGCAGGAAATCATTGGCTGAAACGTAAATACCACCATGTATAAAAAAACTTGGTATTAAAAAAAGAAGAATTACAAGCATCCATTTCTATTGGACACATGCATAGTGGCAAAATACAAAGCAAACACTTTGAGACAAGAGGAGGAATCTCCAAAGTTACAGTCCCTTTGCAGCTGCTTCAGTGATTCCCAGTTCAGAACAAAGCGACTTTAAGCCAAATTCTTCTAACAAGCTGAATGCAGTTAATCCATAGTAGCAGTGATACAAATCTGGAAACTCTCCAGGGAATTTGCTGAAACCACCATACTGGTGAAAAACAAATACGAAATACGAGCTTCAGAATTAGTAACATGAACTCACTATTTCTTATTCCATAATAAACTTAACATACAAAACTCAGGTTTGTCTTAAATCACAATCACTCTTTCCTTTCTCTTGATATCCTATCATTTTTACAAGATAATATACCACTAATTTTCATTTCTCCCTAAAATCCAAAACACACTGCACAAAAAGGAGAGGACTAATTGTAGTACCTTAAATTGGCAGGTAAGCAAAAATCGACGTAGAGCTTTATTGTCAACAAAGTCACAAGCCCCTAGAATCCTTAAAACAGCTCCAATCCTACCAAACACATACTGAATTGTCAAGGCTTTGATGACTTACAGATGATGCAGTACTACAGAATCCAATGAAGGCTGCATGGCATCCCTTACCAAAATGCATAACATGAATCGCTAGCTTTATTAGGTCTACCTTGAAATCCACCATCTTTCCCCTGCCTCTGAAAAGGAAGACTGAGTTAGTGAATCTTGATTCACAGAAAAACACTCAAGTGCTAATAGTTAACCAAGCACTAGGACTAATAACGGATAATCATCAAGCCATTCTTTGAAAAACACTCACAAACAAACAGCTTTTGAAAATGGCACTAGGTCCAAAATGTGTTTATAAATTAACACAATCATCTTCAGCTTATGCCGAAAGAGCGTAGACGAAAAATACAAACCTGCAAGATCCAGTCCAGAAGCAATGGCACTTCTATCAAGGAAGACGAATCATAACTTGAGAGAAGATTATCTTCAATGAATCCCATTAACCGGAGAGATGCAATAGCACAATAAGTTCCACCACCTGTGCCACTAAAACAAGTAATGTTGATAAATATCATTTAAGAAATATAAACAATGGATGAAGACCATCTTTCAAGATGCATGCAGAGAACATATAAAGAATATTCAAGGTACATAAGATTTAAATAAAATGGAGCTTGAGTAGTTTGTGACCATTGTGCCTGTTACATAACTAGCCAATGAGAATGACAATGATTCTATGAGTATTACAATGGCCACAACAAGGACTCTGGACAGTAGCCAAAAGGTTGGTTGACAAGGATATTAGACTGACACAGTTCCTACTTTGTCAAGAGTAAGAGTGTAAAGACAATGAAAACAGAAAATATCAATTAAAAAAAAAAGTTGACACTAGTTCAAGAAGACAGTCCACAACCAGCCTTCTATTTTAATGATAGATACTCTCAAAAGTCAAAACCAATAGGTCTATTTAAAAAAAGGGGAAGAAAGAGTGGCAAAAAGCTAAAACATAACTCTCAGAATTTCACTGTTAATCTGTAGGATTGTAGCAAATAACCCTAACTGTCTTGAAGTACATCTTCAAAAAAGAAAATATCTCTTGCTCAGATAGTGTCAGCATTTCAAAGCATTAAAAGTATAATTGGTCCTAGATCTCACCTTCCTACCAACCAAGACAAATGTAAACATAAATCAAACAAATTAATCAGAAGAAGGGCAAGTATTTAAAAAAAAAAAAGACAATAAAAAGTTACTTCAGGAGAAAGATTACCATAATAGACATGACTGTTGTGTAATAACATTGCCGTAGCCCTTATTACAACATTGAATCACATACAAATTATGACAAAAGATAGTCCAACTCACCGTGAGATTCTGCACCAGGAACTAATCCAAAGCCGCCATCATAAGACTATAAAGAATAGGGGAAAAAAAACAGAAGGAAAAAGAAAGATGTCAATTATTTTTCAATATAAAAACACACACACATTCATGGTCATAGATCATGTAAGGCTAGAATATAGTACAGCATGAGATAATATGCCAAAGCCCATTACTAGGTGATGCATTAGCTCCACAAACCTGGCAATGTAATATGTAATCCTTGGCTTTCTCCTTGTCCATGCCACTCCAGTTATCCAGCATGAAACAGATTGCAGCTAATACAGTCAATTAGTTAAAATGAGATAACATATTAGGAATAAGGTTATTTATTAAAGAACAAGTAGTGTTGTCATTTCACGTCTTTTTTTCTCATACCTGCACAATATACAAACCTGAGATCTGTTTCGCCCCCAGTATGAATAGGCATAAAACTGTCGAAAGAAATATCTCAGCAATAAGAAGTAATTTTAGTTAAGCATATCACTAGTGACATACACAAAATTGTGCAATGGGGATGTATAATTGTATATCACTTATGTGACCATTGTATTTATAAAAAAGGCTTCAAATTTAAAAGAATACCTTCCATCAGGCTGTTGAAGGTTCCTCATTGAAGCCAACATTAACTCAGAATCAACATTGGACAAGTCATACCCAACAATTTTCAATATAGCAAGGGCACAGTATGTACTCGCCAAGTGACTATGGTTGTGAATCGAAACCTTCACACAGAAAAAAAAAAAAGATGGGATTTTTCACCAACAGAAAAGAAAAAAAAATTGAAAAATAGAAGTTTGGTTACTATTTTTATTTTCTGTATTTTCTATTTTAAAAATTTTGTGAAGTAAATAATAAAATCATATCTTTAGTTTTTATTTCTTATTTTCACTATTTCCTTTACAAAATCCAAAAAAACTTAATACCCAGGAAATGAAAACAGAAACCAAACAAGCCTTAGGTTTCAGAAAACTTTTTCTAATTTCAATATATTTCATACCCCGTTCTCATCCGGAGGAAACTGTGAAGTTCTGGAGCCATGAAAACCATAGAATTCCCCTGCACCAAATCCCTTCAAATGGGTCATGTAAAAATCAAAATTTTAAGGCCAAATTCTACTAAAAATTGCATTTTTTTTTTAATACCACCGTTTATGTCAGCTCTGGTTCCAGGGTGAACTTGGAAGGACAAAACCCAATTGGCAATATCATACTTCTCAACCTGCAATCACAAAAAAACAAAACTTGAGCTCACAAAGAACGAACAACGAATGAAGAACAGTGACAACGTCAGAATAAGAACACATATAGGAATCAATTTGTTGCTATTTACGAGATTGAGGGAGTTGACGATGTCAAGGCCAGAGATGACGAAGTAAGCGAGTGTGAGGTGGTTGATCTCTTGGGACTCATACGGAGATGGCAGCAGGTGGAACATCATCTCAAGAAACATGGCATGCAGATCATTCTCCATTGTGGTCGTCTCACAAGAGTCTGGTGACTCCGATGATGATGATGATGTTGGCGATGGCTCTTCTGTTGAATCCATGGCTCTGCTATTGCTGCTGCTGAATGCTTATGCTAAAGATTAATTGGCACTTGGATATAATTTTGATGTGTGTGAAATGCGAATAAATAATAGTAGTAATAGAGTAAAAAAATGATAAATAAATTAATATATTTTTATATATTAATTAATATAACATAACATTTAAAGTTGATATTAGATATAATGCTTTAAAAATATAAAATTTAATTAATAGTAGTATTTGAAAGAATAAAATTAATATTTTAATAAAATAAAAAATTGATAAATATTTTAAAATATAAAATTATTTAAAAATAGATAAATATTTTAAAAGGATGAAAATGTTTATTTAAATTAAATCCTTTGATGTTATTAGCTATTATTAATTTAAAATTTATATATGACCGAATATATAATATATAATTAGATTACTGACTGGAACTTTAATCTCGTAAAAATTAGATTAAACTCTTCGAACAAAACAATTATTTTATATGTCATTATTTTATATCAAATATAAATCAAAATCAGGTCCTATGATAAATTGCCACAATCTAAATCTTAATGTACACCAACGCATAAAACTCCCGCAAAGTTGCTTGCCATTAGTTGTTTGCAGCGTAGCCTAGTTTTATCGAGCAGGTGGTGTGCACGCTCATGAAACGCAACAAAGCAACAACGCTCTTAACTTACGCTGAGAAATGCAAGGTTCTCTCTCTCTCTCGCTTCAAATTTCATTTTCTTCTTCCAACTCATATATATATATATATATATATATATATATATATTCTTCCTTATTATGTTATGATAAGCTATGTTATGTGATGTTGTGCAGAACATATTGGCATCAAACTGGCAAGGTTCCCTCAATACTATCAAAGCAGATGCCAAGGGAAGGTACCCCAATTTTTGCCCTTTTCTTTTGCACCTTCTCCAGTCACAAAACACAAACCTTAATCACTGCTTAACATGTTTTATAATGTTTTTGTCTTTTTATGTTATACTGCTATGGTCATGGGAATTCCTTTGGTACAAGTAATCTATGTTAGTTTCATGTATCTAAAATGTGAGTGTGTATCTTTTTTTTCTTGGAAAAAAAAATGCATTTTTAGTTTATGGTATATGTGACAAAAGAACTAGCCACTAATTATGCGAAGGTATCAGTATCAGTGCCCTTGCAAAAGGATAAGGGTACTGCAGAGCCCACTTATCGTTAAGGATATGTCTTGTGATGATTCTGGTGCAGCATCAATGGATAGCTTAGCTAATTGGGGTGTTGGTTTTGTTACTTTGTTGCATGGTTTTAACAGCAAGGGTGATATCCATACATCTAAGGTTAAGTACATACTCAAAAGGGGGCAGCCATACCTTTGGGTGCTGGAAAATGATTTGCATAATGTGGTATGTTTGCCATCTCTCCATTTTCTTGTTCTTTTTTCTTTTTTTAATTTTATAATTCTTGCTTCTTGATTTTGTCCAATGTGAATGTAAGATGGCCTGAAAAAAGTTTTAGTTTATCGTAAAAGTAATACATAGCTTTCTGCTGTGGTCAAAAGTTTGTCTCATCAGCTGGACTTGGCAAGTTCGTCATACTGTAGATGAGCTTACTAACAGGAATGGTTAAAAGGCTACAATCTAGCTGAATCCTTTAGATTGCTTTTGCACAAAAGCTTTTTGGCACTTATGAGGATGAGATTTGATGTGCTGACAGATTATTTGAGTATATCTCATAGCTGCAAGGATCACATTTGATTTTTGTTCATGCAGAACACAATCATTGATGAGCGGGGTTCGTTTGCTGTGACCAGCCCATTTCCAGGCCCACTAGGGGTCTTATTGAAATCAATGAAAAGGGTACACATTTTTCATTTGCTAGAACAATATTATCTGATATGAACGACTGCTAATGCCCTAGCTTGATTCTCCACAAAAATGCCAGCAAAGGGCTTTTGCCCTTATGAAACCTGCTTTAAGGTTCTCATATAATTAGAAGAAATAAAGATATTACCTAATTGATTGATTTATTCACCTGCTACAGTTACCAGCACGGGTTGCTTTAGCTGGGGATGTTCTTCCTCTTAAAGAAGATAAGGTAAATGCCAGAGTAACTGCCCATGTGCATGTTCTTTAGTTGCATAGTAGTTAGGTTCTTCATATTCTCAGAAACTGACTTGTGTGAAATTAGATCAATTAGGATAAACAGAACCAAAAGAAAAATAGATCGGTTAAAGTATTATTTATCTTGATAACTTAAACTGATACAGCTGCATCGATCTTGGTGCAGACTAAGTCTCTTGCAGAAAAGCTTCAGGAAATCATACTATCTGAGCGAAAAGCAATGAATGAGTTCACTTACACTGTTTCTGGAGTATTAAGTTCTAGCACTAGCAGTACATCACGAAGTGATAATCTTCAGGAACTATTGGGGGAAAATGAAGGATACTCTGTATATAGATTTAAAATGAGGTAGGGTCGTGTATGTTTAAATATATACCTTGAATTATGTCATGTCACTAGATGGATGCAAAAATAACACGTTGTTCTAGTCTCCCAGGCACTAAAGTCATATTTGATTAAACCTATTTAGTTTTCTCTATTCACCTGCCTTTTATTCTGTTGTCATTGAAACACCCAGGCACTCACGGTGGAGGGAGTGACCATCCTCACTCTTCTACTTCCTTCTGGTATGTTTGGTTGGGGAGTTAAAAAAGGCACAAAAATTCTCTAGATGAGTTCTATGTGTATTTTCATCCTTATTTTTAATCCCTAATCAAACACGCCTGCTTTTACAGCTTTTCATGATGCTGCTAAGTTTGTAGCAACCCTTACCAGGTTATGGTCACCGTGAAAAGATACTAGAATTTTGAGAACCTTTCAAGGGTTTGTATTTTGCAATCCGATGATTGTGCATGATCTTGTTCTGTGATCTGTGTGTCTGCCCATACGGCTCTGATAGAAGTCAGTATTTTGGACATTTCTTCCTAAACTAGCCATCTTGAGAAAACTTCATTATCCTGCATTCAAGTTCAGGGCATCATTAAGCTATGAATGAAATCAGAAAATCTGATATGTTGGTTCCATCTAACGCAAGGGTATAATGCTCAGATCTTGCACATTTATCGATGGCAATGGAGGCATTTTTGAAGTTGATGTTGAAGATATGGAAACATCCAAAGCTGATCTATTGGGTAAGAACCTGGTTTAAGATGCATGAAACAAGTATCTCTTATTTATGTGACAAAACTATTCACATCTCCTATATGTTCCTTGTGTAGCACCATTTTCAGCGAAGTTGATTGATGGGATCAACCAAAGCAATGCTAGGCGTAGAGCCCTCGTGCTTTTTTGTTTTGTTTACATGAACGCCAATGCAAAGGTAACTTAATGATCTGAATTATTCTTTATATCCATCTCCACATGAACTTCTGCCCTCGTTAATTATTTTCTTCTTGGTTACGAGTGTGGTTTCAATATACATCAGACATTAATACTTTAGGTTCTCCTATTGTATTATTTTGGATAATGGAGAAATTGCATAGCACTTTAGAAGCAAGAAAATAGATGGGTTACAATTATCTTTAAGTAGATGGGTTACAATTATGTTTATGTGTAATTTGAAAAAAAAATTATTCTATTTCCTCATGGAGCGGGATCAAGACATTATGATGTATGCCTCTCCTTGATTGAATATTATCTGAAAACTTCCAAGTGTTTTTGGAGGATATGTTTGTGAGTTTGGATTTTGGATCGAAAGGGAGGAGAAGGAATGACTTGTAATGTCAAATTTTAATATCTAAGACTATAGGTCCTTCTTTTTCCTCTTTTCTCTTCTAAAATCCAAGTTCACAAACATATCATCTGCTCTTTTACTACTAATGATTAAGATATGAACATACTATGCGAATGGGACGTCTCCTAGTAACATTTGAATTCATTAAACAATATCATTTGATGGTGGTAATGCTCCTAGAGCCCCCATGTCACTATACCATTGTTATTTGTGATAAGGACACAAGATATGGGAGAGTGTATGAAAGGAAGAGGAGACAGTTAGGAGGAAAGGAGAGTATGTGACAGTTATAGAGTTAGTTAGTGGGCGGGAAAAGAGAACAATAGCAGAATAAGAAGTATAAAAGGAGAGAAAGTAAGGGAAGAGGGGGTCTTTTGTTCATTTTGTACGGATGAGAGTTGAGGAGCTTTGATTCCTCTGTTGCTGTAACCGTTTCTCTAGGGTTCTTGGAGCATTGCCAAGTTCCCATAGTTTATCATTCATTCATAGATACTAGATCTATCACTGGTATCAGCCTCTTCTTCGATCCTGGTACGCTTCGTATGGTGCGCAAGTCCAGAATGGAGGCAAAACTTGATGCGTTTTTGGAGAGATCCGAAGAAGACCGTCGCAGAGCGGAGGAACGCCACCTCGCGCTGGAAGAGTCGATCGCGAGGCTCGGAGAAAGGATCGCGCAGGTAGAAGCGTGCATGGACCATGTCGAGCGCATTCGACCTCACGTTCGCATCGGACATCATAGCGCGAACAGTGACGGCGACGAACACTCCGCAAACCGACGTGGAGGCACGGAGCAATGGCGGCGCATCGATCTTCCACTATTCCACGGAGAGGATGCATATGGCTGGATCGATCGATACTTCGAGATCCGTGGCGTACCGACGGAGGATTGGTTGTTAGTGGCGAAGGTCGCTATGGAGGGCCCTGCACTGACATGGTTCAAGTGGTGGGAAACCACCACGACGGAGTACTCATGGGAACAGTTCCGGTTGGCGGTGGTGAGAAGATTCCAACCATTGATGGCGCGCAACCCGTTCATGGCGCTGATGTCGCTGAAACAAACGGGGTCAGTCCTAGATTACCGTCATCAATTCGAACAATTAGCTAGCCCGTTGAAGACAAGTGAGAGGCGATTCTTGGACGGATTGTTCCGGAACGGCTTGCAAGAAGAGGTACACTCTGAACTGGACATGCATCAATTTGAAACTATTGATGAGATGATGGACATGGCTGAACTGATTGAAATAAGGAATAAGGCTTGGGTTAAAAGCCGAATTGGGCCGAGTACTGTAGCGAAGAGTTAGGCCCGTGAGTTTCCTTGGTCTAGAGGGAGTCTGGTGGATAAAGGAACAGCATCTACAGGCCGCAACATGGGCCTATCAAGTAGTGGTAGTAATGGGGAAATTAACAAGGACTGAGGAGCATTTTCTAGAGTGTCTGAGGTGGCAAAATCAGAACCAAGTATAAATCGCACGGGATTTAGACATGTCACTGATGAAGAAATGCGAGAAAAAAGATTGAGAGGCTTATGCTTCACTTGTGATGAGAAGTACACAAGAGATCACGTATGCAAGAACAAAGGCTTTCGATTTATGATATTAGAGGAAGAACAGGAGAGACAAGGAGAGAAGGAATGGCCCGATGCTATGGAGGAATTAGAGGAGTCAGGACAACAACTGCAGCTATCATACAAAAGCATGGCTGGAACCACAACACCAAGATCAATTAGAGCTTGGGGAGAAGTGGCAGGGCGTAAGGTAAGAGTTCTAATTGACCCCGGGGCATCCCATAACTTCATATGTCCCTTATTTGTACGAGAAGCTGCTATACAAACCCAAGAAGCTGCATTTGTAGTCACAGTAGCTTCAGGGGAACCATCCCAAGGAAAAGGAAAATGCTCCCAAGTGGCCATTCAATTTCCCAACCTTCAGGTGATAGAAGACTTTTACATATTTCCCCTGGACAATTCGGAGCTAGTATTAGGTTTGGCATGGTTGGATAAATTAGGGGAAACTTTAACTAATTTCGGAAAGTCCAGATTATCCTTTCAAGTGGAAGGCCGCTGGGTGATGTTACAGGGAGCACCAGAGTTGTGCTATGGGGGAACAGCCTTGAGGGCAGCTTTGAAGGAGCTAGAAGAAGACGGGCAGGGATATATAGTACAATTATGGCCTGTGCTCACTCAATTGTCCCAAATGACAGCTACACCATCAGCAATCCAGCAAGTCTTAGACGACCATCCACTGATTTTTGAACCTCTAGAAGGCTTACCTCCTTCTAGGAGCCATGACCATGCCATTACCCTTAAGGAAGGAGCACCCATTCCCAACCTACGACCCTACCGTTACCCCCATTACCAGAAGAATGAGATCGAAAAACTAGTAGAAGAGATGCTAAAAGCAGGCATAATTAGGCCAAGTGTGAGCCCATTTGCTAGTCCCATATTGTTGGTTAGGAAGAAAGACAAGAGTTGGAGATTCTGCGTCGATTATAGAGCTTTGAATCAGATTATTGTACCAGATAAATTTCCTATACCTGTCATTGATGAATTATTGGATGAGCTGACAGGTGCTGCCATTTTTTCTAAGTTGGATCTAAAATCTGGATACCATCAGATCAGAATGGTGGAAAATGATATTGCGAAGACAGCATTCCGCACTCATGAGGGTCATTACGAGTTCTTAGTTATGCCGTTTGGCCTCACTAATGCCCCATCAACTTTCCAAGCCCTTATGAATGATATTTTGAGGCCTTTCCTTCGGAAGTTTGTGTTGGTATTCTTCGATGACATACTGGTATACAGCAAAGATGAAGACTCACATGCATCGCATCTCACTGCTGTTTTTCAAGTGTTACAGCAACAGCAACTCATCCTCAACAAAAAAAAAATGTGATTTTGGAGTCCTCACAGTGGAGTTTTTGGGGCATATGGTGTCAGCTTCAGGTGTGGCAGCAGACACCAAGAAAACAGAAGCCATGAGACAGTGGCCAGTACCTAAGGATCTCAAAGCTCTAAGGGGTTTCCTGGGACTAACGGGATATTACAGGAAGTTTGTGAAGAATTATGGGATTATGGCCAAACCACTCACAGATCTGACCAAGAAGGACGCCTTTCAATGGTCAGAAAGAGCACAACAAGCGTTTGAAGCCCTTAAGCAAGCTATGGCAGAGTTACCAGTATTGGCGGTGCCAAACTTTTCCAAACCGTTTGTTTTGGAGACTGATGCGTCAAGTCAAGGTTTGGGGGCTGTTTTATCTCAGGAAGGGCGACCAATTGCTTACCTTAGCAAGGCACTCTCCCAAAGGGCCCAACAAAAATCAGCATATGAGCGAGAGTTGATGGCGATTGTGTTTGCAGTCCAAAAGTGGCGCCACTACTTATTAGGCCGACACTTCATCATCATGACAGACCATCGTAGTCTGAAATTCTTGACTGATCAGAAAATAATGGGGGAGGACCAGGTGAAGTGGACATCCAAACTCCTTGGACTGGACTTTGAGATTCAATTTAGGCCTGGCCTAGAAAATAAGGCAGCCGACGCACTCTCCCGTCAAATGTTGTACCAAGCTATTTCGGTGATACAAACAAGTTTGTGGGACACGATTGCGGCGGAGGTAGAAGAGGATGAACACTTACAGCATATAATTCGTAGCTTATCCCAAGGAAATCAAGATTTCCCTAGTTACAGCCTACAACAAGGGAAATTATTTTACAAGGGGCGCAGAGTTATTCCAAAAAATTCCTCTCAAATTCCTACCTTATTAGCTGAATTTCATGACTCGCCAACAGGAGGCCACTCTGGTTTTTTCAGAACCTATAAGAGGTTAGCAGCAGCTGTTTTTTGGAGAGGAATGCGCCAACAAGTGAAGGCTTATGTAGCAAATTGTCAAACCTGCCAGACCAATAAGTATGAAGCACTGTCACCTGCAGGGTTGCTGCGACCCCTCTCCATCCCTGCACAGGTCTGGTCAGAGATTTCCATGGATTTCATCACAGGCTTACCACGTGCAAAAGGAAAGGATTCTATAATGGTGGTGGTTGACCGCCTCACTAAATTTGCTCACTTTCTTCCCCTCTCACACCCCTATTCAGCCAAAGATGTGGCACAACTCTTTGTTAAAGAGATTGTTAAACACATGGATTTCCTTCTGTCATCATTTCAGATAGGGACCCTATTTTCTTAAGTAGGTTCTGGTCTGAACTCTTTAATGCAGCTGGCACTAAGTTGAAGTATAGCACATCCTATCACCCACAAACGGATGGCCAAACAGAGGTGATCAACCGCTGTTTGGAAACATATCTTAGATGTTTTGCTGGTTCTAAACCTAAGCAGTGGGTTCATTGGTTGCCTTGGGCAGAATATTGGTTCAATACTACCTTTAACGCCTCCACAAAGTTATCCCCATTTCAGGCCTTGTATGGTAGACCTCCACCAATTCTGTTTCGGGGGGAAACCTACCCATCAAAGGTCCAAGAAGTTCAGTCCCTCATAGCCTCACGAGATGAAGTCCTAACTGTTCTTAAATCCAACCTGGATTTAGCACAACAAAGAATGAAGCAGTATGCAGATAAACATCTCAGAGAGGTCACATTTGAGGTGGGGGATTGGGCATTCCTCAAGCTACAACCTTATCGCATGAAATCCTTGGCTAAGAAGCTGAACGAAAAACTTAGCCCAAGATTCTACGGCCCATTCCAGGTCTTGGAAAAAATTGGGCCTGTCGCCTACAAATTGGAACTCCCCCTTAGCTGCAAACTCCATCCGGTTTTCCATGTTAGTCGCCTGAAGAAAGCCCTGCCACCAAAAATTCAGCCAGCTGCCCTGCCACCAGGATTATCGGAGGATGGTGTATTACATGCAGAACCCGAAGAAGTATTGCAAGTCAGGCAACAACCAGGAGGTGCTAAGGAGGCGTTGATCAAATGGAAACACCTACCAGCCCATGACAATTCGTGGGAAAACCTGGCCATGCTGCAAGAACAATTTCCTAAAGCTCACCTTGGGGACAAGGTGATTTTCCAGGGGGGGTAGTGATAAGGACACAAGATATGGGAGAGTATATGAAAGAAAGAGGAGACAGTTAGGAGGAAAGGAGAGTATGTGACAGTTATAGAGTTAGTTAGTGGGCGGGAAAAGAGAACAATAGCAGAATAAGAAGTATAAAAGGAGAGAAAGTAAGGGAAGAGGGGGTCTTTTGTTCATTTTGTACGGATGAGAGTTGAGGAGCTTTGATTCCTCTGTTGCTGTAACCGTTTTCTAGGGTTCTTGGAGCATTGCCAAGTTCCCCGATTCAATAATAGTTCATCATTCATTCATAGATACTAGATCTATCAATTTGCATTTTTAACTAATCTATCGCTGTTCAAGGATGCATACATAACATCCGTGGATCGCAAGGGCTTTGATGTGCTGGCAACAGTTTCAAAGGATGGCATTGGTCAGTCCCAGTGGAAGGAATTCAGGTTCATGTTCAAGGAAGAGGCAAAGGATGTCGAAACATTCTGTCGTCAACTGGTCGAAATGGAAGAAGAGGTCATCAAAAAGATTTCAACCTCTAGCGGACTAGCATAGAAAATGAGTGACTTTGCCTCACTAATCAGGTCCACTTTTTTTTTTATATTAATTTTTGTGAGCATAAAGATGTTTCAACACATGCAAGTGAATTTGCTTCTTATTTGGTGCTGTAGAGGGCCCAAGCCCAGAGAATTTGCATCTGAATATGTACCATTAGTCTTTTGACCTTAGTATTATTTTTTATCAATTACAATTGTACAAGGCATCCTGTTTTTGATCTGGCATAATGCAGATTGGCTTCCCAACTATTAACAGCTTTGCTTGTTTTGCAATTATCACGATTTCCTTCGCATGTCAATAGAAGGTAGACTATACCTCTTCTTACAAAACGGTTGCGGAAGCCAAATTTTCCTGTTTTCGCTGAGAAAAATCTCAACCAAATAGGCTAAATAGCCTAAATTGTGGCATTACATTGTTACTTTGAGGCTTGTACAGGTCTGGCTTGTTTTACTACTACACAGCAAACCTGTTACTTTCATCGGTTAATAACTTTACCAAGGTAACTTAGTATCTGGGCTTGTAATTTTAGATACCTACCTGCTTAGGATCTTGCTAATAACACTATCCATTGGAAGAGTAGCATCTACAACAGCTTGACTTAGAATTCTTCGCTCTCATTATTTTCAGGGGCCATTATGTTAATACAATTAGATCTTTTCACTCATAAAACGTAAACGTTCAAGTTGCAAGAAATATTTTCCCAAAAAAGCATCCAAGATTTTAACGTTCAAGTGCAAGAATTAACTAGATTGGGTTGACACTGATATACTGCAAAAATTTAAGATGCAGGGGGATTGTTCTTGACCATACTAAAAGCATTCAACAATTATATCACTCAGTTATAATGAGTGAAGAGAACTAAATACTGAATTTTCCCAACAAAATGGCAAACAGAACAGTAGGATAATTCATGAAAGCATAAATCTATGTTACCCATAACCCAACCATTAAAAAACCACCGCCTAACTAGTGATCCACTTAATCAACCTCCTCAATCTTGGGGCCAGCACCACTGCCACCAGCAGGTGGAGCATCATCATCCACCTCACCACCTGCCCCACCTTGGTACATCTTGGCTATGATGGGATTGCAGATGCTCTCAAGCTCCTTCATCTTGTCCTCAAATTCATCAGCTTCAGCAAGCTGATTGGTATCAAGCCATTGAATGGCCTGTTCAATTGCATCCTCAATCTTTGTCTTGTCTGCAGAGGAAAGCTTTGAGCTGATCTTTTCATCCTTTATTGTGTTTCTCATGTTGTATGCATAATTCTCCAAGGTATTCTTTGCCTCAACCTTCTTCTTGTGCTCCTCATCTTCAGACTTGTACTTCTCAGCCTCTTGAACCATCTTCTCGATCTCTTCCTTTGACAACCTTCCCTTGTCATTGGTGATGGTGATCTTGTTCTTCTGCCCAGTGGTTTTGTCCTCAGCAGAGACATTCAAGATACCATTAGCATCAATATCAAAGCAAACTGTGATCTGAGGAACACCGCGAGGAGCTGGAGGAATGCCTGAAAGCTCAAACTTGCCCAGCAAGTTGTTATCCCTAGTTCTTGTTCTCTCACCTTCATAAACTTGAATCAAGACGCCAGGTTGGTTATCTGAATATGTAGAGAACACTTGCTCCTTCTTAGTAGGAATAGTAGTATTCCTAGGAATTAATACAGTCATGACACCTCCAGCAGTCTCCAGACCTAGAGACAATGGGGTGACATCCAAAAGCAACAAATCTTGAACCTTCTCATTGCCTTCACCACTCAATATAGCTGCCTGAACAGCAGCACCATAAGCAACAGCTTCATCAGGGTTGATGCTCTTACACAGCTCCTTCCCATTGAAAAAGTCCTGCAATAGCTGCTGGACTTTGGGAATCCTAGTAGAGCCACCAACAAGAACAACATCATGGACAGTGCTCTTGTCCATCTTTGCATCCCTTAGACACTTCTCCACAGGCTCCATACACTTCCTGAAGAGATCCATGTTGAGTTCCTCAAACCTAGCACGGGTGATTGTTGAGTAAAAGTCAATGCCCTCGAACAAAGAATCTATCTCAATGGTGGTTTGAGCAGTGGATGAGAGTGTCCTCTTTGCCCTCTCACAAGCTGTTCTCAACCTCCTAAGAGCTCTTGGGTTTCCACTGATATCCTTCTTGTTCTTCCTCTTGAACTCCTGCACAAAATGGTTCACCATTCTGTTATCAAAGTCCTCTCCTCCAAGATGAGTGTCTCCAGCAGTGGCCTTCACTTCAAAGATCCCCTCCTCAATGGTAAGGAGAGAGACATCAAAAGTACCCCCACCAAGATCGAAGATCAGGACATTCTTCTCACCAACACTGGTAGCTTTCTTGTCAAGCCCATAAGCAATGGCGGCCGCAGTTGGCTCATTAATTATTCTCATAACATTGAGCCCTGCAATAACACCAGCATCCTTGGTGGCTTGACGCTGAGAGTCATTGAAGTATGCAGGGACAGTTACAACTGCATTCTTCACGGTTGAGCCAAGGTAAGCCTCCGCAATCTCCCGCATCTTTATGAGGACCATAGATGAGATTTCCTCTGCAGCAAACTGCTTCTCCTCACCCTTGTAGTTAACAACAATCATTGGCTTCTCACCAGGACCAGCAATGACCTTGAATGGCCACAACTTCATGTCACCCTGGACAGAAGGGTCAGAGATTCTCCTACCAATCAACCTCTTCGCATCTGCCAAAGAAACAATCTATAATTACCAACTATTCCAAAGCAATAACAACAAAAACTAATAAAAAATCCAAATAATTAAATAATTAAATTCTTCTATTAATTTTCAGTCAATCAATAGCTAAAAAATTAAACAGAAAATGCCACCCACACCCTCATCGAACTACTGCCCACAAGTTCGGTTACATGCAAAATTAAAACTTTACATCACAACAACACACCATTTTGAACAAAACGGAAGACTAGATCAAACACACAAAATTCACAAGACTTTCAATCATTCGAAGGTCAAAATCTTCAATACTTTATGCAATATAAAATTTCAAAAAGATAAAATCTTTTTTTATTAAGATTTGTTTTGGAAAAAAAAAAACCTTAATCTTGTGCTATTCTATATCTAGAATAAGATATTCCAAATACACACCTAATCAAACACAAACCTATGGTGCATTTGCATAACTTTATTTTAGTTTCAAAATTGCATATAATAAAGAAAAACTAACCAAGAAAATATGAAAAAATATAATTAAATATCAACTTAGGTCCATAAAATATATATCGAGATAAATTAGTCCTCAAAATTTGAAGGTCCCAAATTAATACTTTAAAATTCAAAAAATTGTCACCTTTTTTAGATCGTGTGTGGGCTAATTTGTTCCCAATATATTTTAAAGGAATTAAATTGGTATTTTATTTTTAAAAAAAGTATTACTATGTATCAAAATTAAGCAGATGCTAAACGTGCAAAAATAAAAAAAAAAATAAAAAATAAAACGCAGCAAAACAATAGTAATAATAACAATGGAAGGTAAATATAAATGAATAAAAAAAATCGCTTGATTTTATTTTGAGGTGTGAATTTACCGAAGACAGTGTTGGTAGGGTTCATGGCGACCTGATTCTTTGCTGCATCTCCGATCAACCTTTCTGTGTCGGTGAATGCAACGTAAGACGGCGTCGTACGGTTCCCTTGATCATTGGCGATGATCTCAACACGATCATGCTGCCACACTCCCACGCACGAGTACGTGGTTCCAAGATCGATCCCGATCGCAGGTCCCTCACCTTTTCCTGCCATTTTTTTTTCTCTCTCAAAGACTTTTTCAAACAATTGAGAAGAAAAATTAGAAGAGAGTAAATAGTTAAAGAGTTAGAGAAAGAAATAATATTGAAGGAGACTGAGGGGGTTAAGGAAGGTATATATAGGTTTGAGGTATAGAGTCTCTAGAATGTTCTATGAGACCATAAGTGGGGTCCTCAGCCGTTGATTTCTGCTTTTGGGTGTTTGGACGGACGGCTGTGATTGGAAGATTTAAAGAGAAAGTGTTGTTTGGGTCACGTCGTTTTTAGGTTTGTTTAGTGGACCGTGGGATGAGGTCGGCTTACGCGTTTGTCTGCGCCACCTCTTGCAACTAGCAATGACCTAGACCGAGTGATATTAGGTGCCTTTACTCCTTTTTGTTTTTGAGAAAAAAAAGTATTTTGTATAATTTTGTTTTTCATCGTTTTTTTTTCACGTGTTTTGATCAATTTTTTTGGTAATATTATGAATCTAAAAAAATATATACAGAATTATTAATAAAAGTAATGGTAGTTTTTTACAAAATAAAATAATGTGTCTTGTTTGTTCATCTAAAATTAAAAATCATGTCACATCCGTTTGAAATTAAAATTCGAATAAAACATATAGTGGTTGAATTCTTTTCCCCTAAAAATGTAAGATGAAAGGCAATTATATTTTTGTTTTTTAGTGAACAATTTCAAATTTATTTCTGCTTATATTTTATTTCAAACTCATTTTTCTTACAGAAAAAAAATCATACGAATACACCCAATAATTTATGCCACACTTGAGTTGATTAGCTTTGTTTAAATACATAAAATGAAGCCTATTCTTTGGATCATATTAGTGGCTTTTAATATATATTTCTTTTGGTCTTGGATTAATTTTTTTAAAAAATATTAAATCTCAGCTTAAAATGAGAGGTTGTTTAAAATTATGTGAATTATGAAAATCTTAAAATTAGTTAGATTAAGGCCTAGGCCAGAAGAAAAGAAAGGTGAGCTCATCTCCAAATTCAGCACTTTTTGTCCTGGAAACCCAACAGATGAAAATCAACTTGATATAAAGGCCACTCTAAACCGAAGTCCAAAGTCTGTGGTGGTAATGGGTTGAAACTAATGACCCAAAGTGAGCCATGCTTTACCTGTCAGGGACAAGTACCCTAGGTCCTCTTCTGGGATAAAAGGCCTTTTCAAGTGAAGCCCATTTTTTACTCTACAGTTAGAGACTTTCTTGGTCACGCTTGCTTAGTTGGTAGTTTTCTGTAGCCCTTAAACTATTTGTTGATCTGAACATCCATTTTCCAGACCCACAATGGGCCATGACCAAAAACCAGAAAAGACACACAATGGGCCATTCACTCCGCTGGTAATGGGACCATGTTATTTCCATAATTGTTTTTGTTGTTGTTTTTTTTTTTTTTTTCTGTGTTTAACATTCAATGAAGTGAATCATAACCAAGGGTAATAGTAAAACAAATAAAATAGAAAGACAACCCAATTCCTAACGCTAGTTATGAAAACGAATACTTTTACAATATTTTTTGGAGTCTTATTTTATTTGAAATCAAATACCGATTTTTTTCGTATCGTTAGTCATTTTTCATTTTTTTTACTCTTAATATTGTCTTAACTCTGATAAGGTAGCTTTTGCAAAGGGTATATACTTAGCATTGATATACTTGGCCATGAAAATAACCGATAATAAATGTATACGAAGTAATAGTTTAAGGATTATAGAAATGTTAAAACTTATTAGTAGATTGATTGAAATTTCATCGAAAAGAAGGGGAGATCCAGTGTAGCAAGAGGAAGGGTGGCGTTTAGCCACATCTTTATTGCGGTTGAACACAACTGCACAAATTGTGTTTATCGGTGGCTGCACCACTTATACCAATGTATGACTAACATATGAATCTTTAAGGTAACCGCTAATCAATTAGTTCTCTTTTATATCTCATTTGCCACATAGAATCGGATATGAAATTGGAGTTTTGAATTGGAATTGGATAACCCAATTCAATTTTTGTTTGTTTGTTGGAATAATATAAAATTGGAATTATAATTTCATAATATTATTCTATGGATTTTAAAAACAATTAAATGGACTCTTCTTAATTTCTAAAATAAATCGTATGAATTGTCAATTCGAAGATTTATTAAATATCTCTAACATCATTAAAGTTTATATAGTTTTTTCTCTTTTTCATTTGTTTTTTCAATAAGCATGTTACTATTCCAGAGCAAACTCAAATACAAAATTGAATATTCTAAGTTAGTTTCAATTCTATGATAATTGGAATTGAAATTAGAATTTTATATTCTAATTCTAGTTTCCGTATCCAGACGGATCCTTGTTAAGAAATTAATTAATTTCATGCTCAAGATTTATTAATTTTTAACGAAAAAAGAACATGCCTGTCATCCGAATATATGTTACCAACCGCCACAAATATAATATACTAGGTTGCATGCCCACGTTCACATACAGTAGAAGATATTCATATTTTAGAAGTGACCAAGAATCTAAAAGATATATATGATTGAGCTAATGTGGGGCAACATAAGGAGGGCCTTGGAACCAAGATGGAATTAGATTGGAATCACAGAGAGAGAGAGAGAGAGAGAGAGAGAGAGAGAGAGATCATGCATGTAATGTACAAGGACGTCACAAAAGCAAAAGCTGCCAAGGAAACAGAGAGAACATATTCACGCCTAGACATGTGGGCATCAGCAACTATGCCTTGGTAAAAAAGCTTGCTTGGGATTCCGAGCTTTAGTTGCTGCTGCTCCTCCTGCTCCTCTTCTTCTGCTTCCTTTCCCTGCTCCTCTTTCTTCGAAGTTTCTTTGCTTTTATTATCCCACATAGGTATACGAGAAGATGTTGTAGGTATATGCTGATTTAATTTACATCATAATCTTTTTTTTAACAAAGAATGAATGAGCGAATGATCAAATTAGTTTTTGTATGCATGAATTATTGTGGTCTTTAAGATTTAGAAATCAATTTTTTAAGTTCCTAAAGTTGCAAAGTGTATATCATATTAGTCTCCAATCATATTTAATCTTTGCCAATTAAACTGTAGGGAGATGATGAACATAATTCAAGCCTATATATAGTATCAATTTTGCATATAAATAATATTATTAATATATTTGATATATGTTAACAATTTGAACTTATATTATATATTCAATCATATCACATAGTTTTCTAAGGTTAAGTAGAATGTCAGTTTATCACCGGTATATCATTTGAGACATGACACATTAGTGAAAACATGTAGACAAAATGATAAAGAGAATTGAGTCAAGGACTAATTAATTAACTTGATTCACATTTTATAATATCAAGTATTAAAATGTTAAGTTTTAAATCTCAAACAAAATGATTCATGCATACAATTTAAGGATTAATTTAATATTGAGTCTAGTGTGACTAGATAGATATGGAATATAAGCTTAAGTGTGAATAAATATTGAAGTATATATGTATTATATATATTCATATAAGAAAAATATTAATTTTTATGTTAAAAATCATTTATAAATAATGAAAATTTTTGTATTATAAGTGATGATAATAAATCTTTTTGATGATATAAAGTTAAGGTTAAGCAAAAGTTTGTCCCAATATAAGATTAGGGCATGCTTTTAGATTCATTAAACACTTAATTACATAGCAATTGTACTTACAAATCACTCACTAATATTAAAGAAACCTGAGAGTTAAACTCAAGTCATGGTGATATATGAATGGAAAATCAACCAAGTAAGCTAACACCTGTTGACTAAGTACATCCGAATATTATGACTATTGTAAAACTCAATTTATTTCCCTTGATTACACCTTCTTTAAGTATTTTATTACGTACTTTAATGTTCTTATTTAATTTTTAAATAATAAGATAAAAAATATTTTTTGAACTTATAAAACAAAAGCATTGTCTATTAACATAGAAGAGCATGAGTATTACAATATATGCACAGCGAACTAATATAAATGCTAAATGTATTTGTTACCATCTGGCATTTGAATTTCGGAACCTAGTATTAGATCATGCAACGAAAGGGATGAGCCACGACGTCTTCATGGATGAGCACCATCGGACCTCAGGATGTGCCCGCCACACCCCGGTGAACAGTGTGAAGCTCTGAGGAATGGACACACCAGAGGATCTCGGAGGCATCACCTAGACATCAGTTTGGGGTACATTATTGAAATGAGCTGCCAAGATGACGAATTCGGGACGAGCACAAGGTGAGCGCAAACAATAATATAACGCATCTTCAAGAAGAAACCCCTAATGATATTTCGTATCATTTGTATATTATAGTTTACCTCTAAATCATCCATTTTAGACATATTTAAATAGTATAAATAAAAAATAGAAATTCTATCATTGGTAAACTATTTATTTCAATTGTCTGTTTCTTATTTTTTGCACCCTTATTGCCTTGGATGTTGGAGTCCTTATTTAGGTATTCACCCCGCGCTCGAACTACTGTGGGAGAGGAGGAAACAACTAGTAGCATCACTGACTGCATACCTTAGCAAAACCACAAACTAAGAGTGCGTTACAGTGTTATTTCATTATATATAATATATCCAATAATAATGTATAAATAATGCCTTTTCTAATGGGACTATGTGCATGTATAACCGTAGACAATTTTTGTGATCACTATCCAATCAATACACTGCGACCAACCGACCAACAAAAAACCTTCCTCCACTGTTTCCTCTAACAGTGAGAGAGCGCTTTTTGACTATGTTGTGTCACCTTTATTCCTTGTAAGCAAGCAATTAGCTAGCTTTGGTAATTGCAAAAAGCAAACCCCCCAGATTCCATCTCTAGAGCCACCCCTTCAATTATATCATGAATGACATCATAATCATAATTAAGTCTTCACAAATCTCCCACATGAGATTGATTTCCATGTGCTTAATTAATTTGCTTTATTACATTCATAGCAAAACAAAGCTAAATATGTAAAGACGAGAGCTATCATCAAGGAAGTACTAACAAGCCTCCGATCACTAAAAATTGCCCTTTTCTTATTGATTATTTTTCCTGTATTCAATTAGTTTCGGACACAAGCTAGGGTTTAAATCAGAGCTTTAGCATTGGTCTTGTTCTATATTTAGTTATTTTGTCCTTATTCACTTCAAAGTCAGGTACCAAGAGATGATCTAGATCTATGAAAGAGAAGTTGCATGGTTTTAAGCGGGATTTTGGCGTTTCTTCCCAACAAATATGTTACATGCTTTTCCATGGCTAACCACTTTCAGTTCACATGTACCAACAAACACGTACGATCCATTTGGTCAATTTCCTTATAATTTGATAATCATTTTGGCCACCAAATTAGTACATATTTGTATAACTACGAAAACAAAGTGTCTTCTCTCTCTCACTCTCATGGTCCCAGTTTGGATGTATCCAAAGTGCTTTATCCTTTGAAGGGTTACAAACAAGTAACCCAAGATAAAAGATAAGTAAAAATAAAAACGGCTTCTCAAAGTATGAGACCAAAGGAATCTAGGAATTTGAAATTTCCATTTAGACTACACTAAAGAAAACAATAGTTGGGCGTACTACAAGCAATGAGTCAGATTAAACTAGCTAGGCTAGCTCTGCAAAGAGACAAAATTAATGCATATGAGTAAGTAATCTTTCATGAATCTGAACAACCAGGAATATAATTCGTTAGCACCTTGGGTGCTCTCCAAAAGTGGGAGTCTTCATGCTTTAAATTTAGCACTGCCCTCTGTGTTCAGTTCCATGGTTGTGTTATCTACATAATGTGTACGTGAAGAGAAAGAGGGTCAGGGAATGGAGGGGCTTTACGAGTGTTGGAAAATGCATATTTAAATTTCGTTCAATACTTCCTTCCTTCTCCCCTCACCTTGCTATCTTTCAAATAATATAAGCTTTGAATTTATTTTCAAGTTACTGTATTATTTAAAGAAGAATTTAATTTTTATACACAAATACTGTTATCTATTTATAGATTGACACATACGTAAAAGTACATGAGTATTAAGTACAATATTTAAAAAATCATTCAAATGAGGTTATTGAATCTGATGAAAGTATAAAAAAGTTTTATATTTTTAGTACATAAAAATTAAACTCTTTAAAAATTTTGAATCTTACAATAATTATTTAAAAAATCATACAAAATATAATGTGTAGTTGATTATCAATACGAAAAATATATATATAGACAATGTATTAAAATTAAATTGTATATATGTATATTTAATTACTGCTAGGCCATTAAGGTTGGTATAGTGATGAGGGGTTTCGGTAATATTCATAAGATCTAAAGTTTAAAGCTCATTGCAATCAGTGTAATTTTCGAAGTAACAAAAAAAATTAATTACTGCTATTTTGAAAACACGAGACTCTTACCAAAATACGAGACTTTATACGTAGTTGATTAGTGCATATTTTAAAAACTAGATGATAATTTTATTAAAATGAGGAGTAAAACACGAGAATACTGGATTGGATCAAATCCCTAAAGTATCTAACTCCAGGTATCTTGAGCTTTATATGCTTTCCCACACTATAATGTACGATAAACGTACACCTCAATTTGTTTCAAATATTTGGTTGACATACCAAACTGGACCATAAATTGATTACTTTTTTTCTCTCAAACATTTGTTTTAGTTTGATCATAATTTAATTATAAATTCAACTGGCTGAAGCGTGAAATAAAAAATTTCACATGTTTTCAATTAGCTCTTATAGTATGCATATTTTTTTATCGAAGCAAATGGTAGTAAAGATATAGTTAACTAGAGGATACCAAAGAAACTAAAAGGAACGGATGTCAGACATAAATGATATGCAACTAGATTCTTTAATTTACAAATGCAAATGCTTAATGAGGAGTGAATATAAAATGGCGTATATGATCACATAAAAGCCTTCTAGTCCATACACATAGCTGCACACACAGAGTAAGTAATATATATTAGCTTAACCCTTCGTGTCATCACAAGCACTCACAACAAATTAATACACCAGCTTCTCTCAACATGTTCATATTGAAGTACAACAACAACAACAAAATTTAAAGGAAATAACTCCAAAAGTTGCTTACCACTTTCATATATATCTTGAGCTAACTGCTTCTGATCCTTCCTTTCCATCTATCTTACTCAGAGAGTGGAGTTTATTCCACACGGTTAGCAAGTGATATTGGTTCTAACCACCTTGGATCATTTCTATGATCATATATGAAAATATGTGTCTATATGAGGAAATTGAAAAACCATATAGAGGGAATCATCACAGCAAGTGGCTTGTCGATGAAGTGAAACTAGGAACTTCAGTCCATGCATTATTGCCACTTCCATTACTCCAAAATAGATCATTCCCTGAACTACCACTACCCAAAACATTTTTAGACAAACTCAACCCTTGGTTATTCTCTTCCATTTTCACCGTGTTAACCTGAGGCATTATTCCACCAACACTAGAATCATCCATTGATGCCTCGTTATTATTAGAACGAAACCTTCCTCCATGATCCCTTACATACCCAGCATTATTTTCTCCATGGCCAAACTGAAAAACCCCAAGTTGTGGATCCAAATTAGTCAAGAAATTAGGGAACTGTTGATTCTGCTGATGAATTTGTTGCAAATTAGGCAACCTCCATTGTGCAGCAAGGCCATTATGTGACAATACAGAACCACCATTTGTGCCAATTTGAAACTCAGCATCACTGCCAGCACCACAAGTATTATTGCCATTTCTAACAACCAAAGATGATGGAGTTGCTGCAAAATGCAAGCCAGTGCCACCAGAAAGTAGGGAGGCATCACTACTATAGTGATGCAAAGTGGGCAAGAATGGGAATTGGGTTGGTGATGGAGTTTGCAAATGACCCATCAAGTCATTGTTATTGATGCATCCACTTGAAGAAGAGTTTGCACTTGCCGAGCTAGAGCCATGGCGATGATCAGGTTTCATAGGAGACTTCGATCTTGCACTAGTTGTTCCTTTGCTTCTTTTGTTCCTTCTGCAGCCACCACCAACAGGCACGTTTCTTAGAGCACCCCCTCTTGTCCAGTATCGGCGGCAGGTCTTACAGAAGTGGCGTGGCTGTGAGAGACTGTAGTTGTTGTAGTAGCAGAACTTGGTGTTCGTGGATTCGCATCGTGGACACTTAAGCGCCACATCAGGCTGGTGTATCTTCGCCAACCTGGCTCTATCAGCCATTGATCCTGGTCTAATAGAGCCTTGATAGCCACCACCTCCAACAGCCACTGCAATCGTTGGAGGTGGTGGCTGCAGAAGAGGTGAAATCTGGGGATACTGGGTGCCAATTCCTTCTTGCTGATTAGGTTGCTGTGAATTGTTTTTACAAGTGTAAGACAAAAAAAAAAAGTAAAAATAAAAATAAAAATAAAAATAGGAAAGAGGAAATTATAGATTGAAAAAATATGTGGTATATTCAGAAAAAAAGATTGAAAAAGTATGTAGGAATATCTGTATTCTGATTATTTATCTTCTTAGCTTTATTGATGAAGAAGCTAAAGAAAGCAGAAAGGAGAAATTCAAAAGAAAGGAAGAAATAATTATTGAAGAGAATGAAAGAATTAATCCTTACCTGTTGTGACCAGTTGGGTGGATCTAGATAGATTGGAAGGGATGGGAAGACCATGGCTCCTCTTAATTAGAGAGAGAGCTTTCTCTTTTGTAAAAGTTTGATGGGTTCTTTGGAGGGGTGTGTGGGTGGAGAATCACATCAACATGAGAGAGTTGCAGAGAAAGAGATCACAAGCAGACGGAAAAAAAGAGATAAAGGAGCTTGTGGGGGTTGTGTTTATTTATTTTTGTTCTTTGTTTCATATCTTCTCTCCCTCTTCCTCCACACTCTCCTCTTTTTGTTTTTATTAAAATTTGTGGGATTATTAAAGAGCACCAAACGAGTTTCTTATTCCATAAGCACCTTTATCTTCGTCTTTTACTGTGGCATCAACATTAAAAGACTTTACTCCCATATATGAATGTGTTAAGAGAGAGAAGCCCTAGCCCTAGTTCTATATATAATTAATATTAATATGGTGTATATTTTTTTGGTGACTAATATGGTGTATATTTGTACTTTAAGGTTTTGAGATCTTACAAAGATTTAAAAATATAAATAATAATATGGAATTTAAAAGTAAAAAGGTGATGAGTCATGGACTCATGGTGGGGAGGTCTTGGGTGGAAGTGTCACAATCGAATGTACCTTTGTTTTCCCTTCGGCTTTGTTGCAGGAAAAAAGTCATTATTGTTTATTCTTTACTTAATTTATCTTTATTTTATTGTAACAGCTTTTTCCTTTTGTGTAAAACTATTCACAATATGTGTCATAATAAATTTACATACCTTTTGCGTATTGCTATATTCATTTACGTCTTCAGGTAGACTTATAGGATAGGATTACAGAATAATAATGAATGATATACTCTCTGATTGGCTTCAATTAAAGGACAAATTGGTTTGATTCATAACCATGGTATATAAAGGAGATAAAAGATGTCGAATATAAAACTAGCACTAACCATCAAAACTTTACTTGAGATAAATTAGTTTTTCTCCCTTTTTACATCTTTAATATTGAACTATATTAGTCAAGGGGTATAAGACCTAGGAAATTATTTTTTATGGTAAATGGAAAGAAAAGTAAAATAAACTGAATCACCAAATACTATTATATATAGTAATTTCACAAAAATATTGATAACTAATAGATCGATGCATAACATAGAATTTCTTGTCTTTCTTCTTTCTTTTGTTAATTGAAATTAAAGTATCACTGTCACTCTTTTATTTGTCTGCAAAATAGTGAATTACGTGTTACCACTAATTATTTACATTGGTCATGGTCTGCCAAACTGTGTTGAAATTGAAATGACAGTTTTGAGAGTGGAAAGTGATGGAGGGTTTCATTGATGTGCTAATGGATTGACAAAATAAACGTGGAAATTAATATCCTTGTCGTAATCTTCTGGATTATTATTATTATTTTTGCCTGGAAGGTGTGTAATCTATAACATTTTTGTCATTAGGCACAAAATGATTCCCGGCCCAATTAATATTGACGAATCAATGCATAAGCTCACAAGTTTTTTTATTTAGAATTTTAAACTGCCTCAACAAACTTTCAGGTGAGGAAAGGAGCCATCGAATCAGAAGTTCAACACAGAAGATTTCATACTAAATCAGAAGAATTCTATTTGATGCCTCGAAGCCACGTGGTACTAAATATGATGCAAACATAGAAGATTAGTAAAACACTCCATCCTTTATCTTTGTTAGTCTTTTGTGTTTCTGTCATATTTCATACTATGTGCTTTCGAGCCATTATGCAGTACATACTCAACCCGAACACAAAACATATAGCGGAAAAAAAAAAAATTAACATTCAGCGACCTAATACATCAGGCACTGTACGTCTAATTCTTCTCACAGGCCAACGTTTCCACTTCCGTTATAAGGATATTTATGAGACCAGTCTTTAACAAGCATCCTATTTGTAAAATTTTAGAATTTGAGAGAGAGAGAGAGAGAGAGAGAGAGAGAGAGAGAGAGAGAGAGAGAGAGAGAGAGAGAGAGAGAGAGAGAGAGAGAGAGAGAGAGAGAGAGAGAGAGAGAGAGAGAGAGAGAGAGAGAGAGAGATTGGAGAAGATGGAATTCATTCAATGCTGAGAAATGATTAGTTACAAAATGAATAACAGAACTAGTTTGCTTTTGTCATCTAATTGCTACTTATACAATGTGCTTAACTAACTAAAAATAACAAATAACATAGAACGGTTAGCTTAAGTGGTGACTATTCAATGAATGGTGAGACCCCCCTCCCCCCCCTGAGCTGGCCTATATAAGTCTAGAAGGCCAAGCTTGGACAGCATGGAATTGAAGGAGTGCTACATATTCATCCTTCATTGCTGAATACCACTTTGGAGCAATGAGGGCTTCTTTGGCCATTTTTCGTTCAACAGTTGGGACTAGAGCTTTGGGCTTGAAGATTCCATTCTTTGCCTGAGTAATCATGTGGTGATGATTGACAGCATTAGGAGTAGCAGCAATCATAGGTAAAGCAACTTCAATTGCTCCATTTGTTAGACTGAGTGACCTATCCAAGTTAGAAGTACTAGCAGTAATAGAGACAGAAGTTGATAAAGGAGTACAAGTATGAATATTTTCATTAGTGGTATTCAAGATTGCAGACAGGGGTTAGGAGAGTTGATTGATTGTTGGGATAGCAAGGGGAGGATGGGGTTAGGGTGAATGCAGGGACTGAGGTTGCTTGTAGGGAAAATAGACTCATAAAATATTACATCTCGAGAAATGTAGACTCTACCTATAGAGCTCATGCATTTGTAACCTTTATGCTGTGAAGAATAGCCCAAAAATATGCATTGTTCATACTTAAACTCTAGTGTGTGTTTGCAATAGGGTCTAAGGTGTGGGTAGCATGGCATCCAAATGTTTTGAGTTTTGGTTGTTTGTGGAACAAGGTTTCATATGGTGATTGGAACTTGAGGATGGTCGTGGGAAGATAGTTGATAAGGTGGGTTGCAGTTTGGAATGCTTCCCCCCAGAATTTAACAAGGAGAGAAGCATTGGCCAGGAGAGTTAGGCCAACTTCAATAACATGTCTGTGTTTCCTTTCAAGGAAATCTTTTTGTTCGTGGGCATAGGGGTAGGAAAACCTGTGATTGATGCCTAATGGGAGAAGGAATTTAGTGAAGGCTTGGTACTTTTTTGTATTGTCTGTTTGGAGGGTTTTGATCTTTGAGTTTAAGTGTAACTTAGCCATATTCTTGAATTGCATAAAGGCTGCAAAAGCTTGAGATTTAGCATGCAGTAGACAAAGCCATGTATATTTGGGAAATGCATCCACAAAGATAATGTAGTACCTATGACCAGAGTTAGAGACCACTAGTGTAGGGCCCCAAATGTTTGAATAGACTAATTCGAGTGGTTCATTGTAAATAGTTTTAGAGGAATAATAAGGTAATTTATGTGATTTACCTAAACAGCAAGATGAGCAAACATTGGAATTTTATTGATATCACAAGGTATATTACAAGTTTTGAGAACCATTTGTACAATTCTACTTGATGGATGACCTAACCTATCATGAAACAAATGAATTAAAGAGTTGTGGGGTAGTAAAGGCACTAGGCTTGCTGATAGACTTGGTCACAGAGGGAAAAGTGTATAGGTTGTTGCTAACAGTCCCTTGGAAAAGAGTCTCCTGGGATTTCTGTGATTTAACAATGCATTTGCTAGCATGAAACTCAAAGAATACTCCATTGTCCTTGCAGAATTGAAGTACAATTAATAGGTTCTTGGTTATGGCAGGAACATGCAATAGGTTTTTTAGTATAAATGAGTTTTTGTGTGTTTGTAAAATAGAACCAGTATGATGGATATCCATACTTGATCCATTACCAAATTCTGACTTTGTTTGGTCCTTCATTGCTCGATCTTTCCATCAGGTTTTCAAGATCATGTGTAATCTGGTTGGTGGCTCTAGAGTCAGGATACCACATCTAATCATACACAGTAGAATGGGTAGCTAGGTAAGCCTATGGAGTGGAAGGTTGAGATTGTGAATAAGTGGAGCCTGCTTGTGAGAGATAAACTTGAGACTGTGGTTGAGTGGATTGAGGTTGAGAGGATGGATTCGAGTAGTTAGGATTGAACCTGTGGTAGTGATCCCACACAATGTGACCCAACTTACCACACAACTGACACTATGGTTTACCAGATGTGGCAGATCTACCACCTCTATTAAACCTTCCTCTACCTCTAGATCCATTGTAGCCTCTACCTTTGAAGTTTTAAGCTAGTCCTCTCCCTCAAAATTTTTGATTCCACTATGTCTGAGCTACATTGGCTTGCAGTGGAATTTGAAGTTGTGCAACTTTGTTGCATTTCTCAACTTTGTCTTCAATTGAGAGGAGTAATGACTCCATTTCATCAATTGTATATGGTTCAACTCGAGACAACAGGGAAGTAATGAAAGGATTATACTCATTTGCAAACCATCAAATACTGCTCCTGTGTATTCTGTGCTGCTTACTTCAGATCCAATTGCTACTAATTAATTTGAAATTTTTATGATTTCTAGCAGAAAATCATCCATAGCTTCGGGTTTCTTGACATTCTTCAATTGCATCTTAAGCTTTCTAATGTGAGCACGAGTTTGTGTTGCAAAGATCGATTCAATCTTTTCCCAAAGTTGATAAGAGAATTTACATCGCACCATTCTCACTTTGAGATTCTCACTCATCAAGGAAAGTAACCATGACACAAGTAAACTATCTTGTTGTTCCCAGAAAAGGAATTAGAAGACTCATTACCTGATCATTCATCACCTTCAGTTGCAAATCTCTTAGGGATTTGATCTTTGTGCAAATGCTATAGTTTGTAGCCTTTGATTGTGGCTAACGCTTCTTGCTTCCATAGGAGATAATTTTCTTTGTTTAGCTTCATTGGATTCAAGAATCCTTGTGGAACTTGCTTCACCACTGTTGCAGCTTCTGCATTTTGATTTTCCATGGATTGAACCTTGCTCTAATACCATGTAAGGTATCAGAGACAAGTTGAAGAAAAGGAAAACGAGAGAAAAATGGTGTCAAAGGAAAATTGAAGAAAAGGAAAATGAGAGAGAAAGAGAGAGGGAAGGGGGCGGGTGAGAGAGTGAGAGCAGAGTTGTAACTGAATGATTAGAATGAATTTCACTAACTCATCATACATGAGAATAAGGCTATATATAGTGATAGCTCAAGCTTTTCTGAGAATACACAATTCACGTGCACCTATAACTAACTAATAACAGAATAACTAACGTCTAGTTACACAAGCTAATTGGCTCCCTAACCTTCAATTATGTATTTTCATATACCTGTCCTGCTTATGTTGTTTAAAACCGATACAATAACTACTAACCACATGAAATAGAGATATGATTCACAAACCTTTTTTTTTTCCTTCAAATTCATGTACTCGTGCACCAATCCAAGAATTAAGTAAGGAAAACAATAGGCTAGTGTTCATCCAAAACATGTAGCAAACTTAAGGTAATGAGTAATAATGGTACATGATTTTATACTCTAACATACACCCTCTTTTGGGTTGGAATCGTGAATAATTTATTATAATAGAAATAACAAACATCAAATTCATGATAATTTGGTTATCAAAACATTGATATCATTTAATTTCTTGAACCACCATTTACAAAAACTTAAACTAATGTGTAGAGGCACACATATAGTTTTATGCTTTATCATTTTATAACAAACATTTGGACCAGATCTTCCATGTAATTAACTTTTCAATCAAATCATTCGGACAAAGGTTTACAAAATTTAGGGTTTGTTTTTTTTCTTTACTAATATTCTGTAATATTTTAATTAGAGCATTGTTATTCTAACACCCAAAAATAGATATTCAACCTTTGGATGTGATGGATGAATGAAGAAAGTTGAGGCCACCATCACATCCAATGGTGATGGAGTGAGTATTCTAACTGAACACCTGTTTTTGGGTGTTGGAATAAAATGTTTGTTTTGATTATATATATATATATATAAGTCATTAAAATTTGCATATACTAATTTTATAAAAATTTTATGCACACATATATTTATTTGATGTACAATTAAGACAAGCTTTTTTTTTTTAATGATTCATCTTTTAATGAAAAAATCAACATGAATTAGGATTAAATAAAAAAATTAATTATAAATTTAATTCAATTTATTTTAAGTTTAGTATAAGAAAATTATTACACATACTACACTTGTGTTGTATTTTTTCTGGAAAAATTAATGACTAATAATTGATTTTCAATTTAATTTTTATACACTAATGATGGTATGGTTAATTGAGGGATAAAAATAGAGAAAAAATTTTACGGATAAATTCTATTTATAAAATTATACATGAATCTCATTTGTGAAAATTTTTTCTTCATTTTCACTACTCAATCAAGCGCACCATAAGAGTGTAAATCATACTATATATTAGGCAGTAGAATTTGAGAAAATTAATGTCAAATCGTGGTCAGTAATTCTCTTCCAGTTGCCATGCATGTCAATTAAATGCTAGTCATAGTTTGATATTTTTTTCAAATTCTATTGATTCACAGCATAAAATTATTCTATAATATTAATATATAGAAATTAATTTATTATCTTTGTAAATAAAAAATTAGGGGAAGGAGAGGTCTTCCATTGTAAAATAAAGACACTTACACATCACTTAATTATATTTTTTATTTTTTAAGCCCCTTCAAGTTTCTAATACTAATCCAATATCCACTATATGCCAACTGTGTAGTATATATGTCAACCTCAATCCAATAGTCTCAATGCCAACAACCAAATATGTCATCGCTCTCATGAATTTACTGCTCACTAATTCAAGGACCACATCAAAGCATATCATTAGTGATTCTTTGCTGTCTATGTTCTGGATAATTAGAAGACGCAACAAAGTGTTTTACATTAAAGATTAATTGGGATGTTGCTAGTGCATAATATTATCTGCCTTTGTGTTGGTGGTGTTTTTTTCCATCAATTTAGTGAGTGTTTGATTTTGTATGTAAAATTAATTTTCAATGAAATTGATTTTGTCATAATTATTTTTAGTTAAAAGTGATTTTGAAGTGAAATAATTTATATTGTGATATCTTTACTTAAAAAGTAATTTTAATTGAAAATATTTTTTAGATAGTGTTGATTAAAATCACTTTTAGATGTGTAATTATTAAAAAGAATGCAAAACTAAAAGCAAACACTACACAATAATGGTAAATAACCAAAGATAATAGGGATAGAATAGGTGGCACCTCAAAATATGTTGTGATCATGATAATTAATTGAACTGGAAAATAAAATATATAGTTGCTTCAACAAAATCTTGGTTAGGATCAAAATCAATTATAGCTAGGAGACAGTTTCAACGCAAAACCAAACATTTTTTGCACATAGTTCGATGTATTTGGAAGTGATTTTAGTTGGTTTCAACATGAAATCAAACACACAACAAGATTCTCCGTTTTTGTTTCAATGAAATAATTATTTATGCAAGGATAAAATTAAATTGTGTCGAAGTTTTCTGTTCTTACTGCTACTATATAAACAATTTTTTTAGTTAATTTTTTATATATTGACACTGTAAAATTATTTTACATAATCATTTATTAACAGAAATACAAGAAACTGTCAAATCATATATTTTACAATTAAATTTATGTTATTACTTAAGTATAGTGATATGACAGATTCTTATATTCTTCTTGAATGATAAATATAATGTAAATATATAAAAATTAACTCTTTCTTTTTTTAAAAAAAAAAAATTGTGCGCGAAGAACTTTATTTGGTTAGTATATACGATCACGATGACAAGTTATCACATCAATATCAATATCAATAATCATCATACTTAAATGACTTACTTGCCCTTGAATTTAAGAAAACAAAGACAATGAATATGGTCATACAACAATCATCCATCTTACTGTTTAATTATGGATAATTAGAGGCCATGAGTGTACAGATCAACGTGCCTATATATATATATATATAATAGTGGAGGAGTTTTGCAGGATTACATATGAGAGTGCGTAATATTGCACTTACATCTAATTGCACAACAAAATACCCCTCCTTTTCTTATTGCTTTTGATTCAAACAAAAGTCATATATTTTGCCATGGTACGAGGCCAGAGGCTAAAAGAGAGAAGGAAGCGTAGAGAGTTTGAGAGCAGAGAATTGTATGACAAGTGTGAGAATGAATTCTAAATCTTGATCATGAGTTTTCATATAAGAGAAAAGAGAAATAATACGTCTATAACATTCTTGTACAATATATATACTTATAATATACGCAAACAAATAAATAAAGTGATGGACCTAAGGAAATAAAAATATTGAAATTGGCTCACCAACTTGTTTATTTTTTTGCTCATATTCTAACTTCTAAGTACGTTGTGGAAGACATCATCATTTTTCAAGAGAAAAAGAGAGAGATACATACGAGTGTACGTGCACTTACGTGCAGCTGTGTGTAACAACAAACTATATAACAATCAGTAACTAATCCTGGTAAGTGGTAATTAACACATGACTTTGCAAGTTAGTTAGAAGGACTGAACCTGCTATCAAATATTAATGCTTTGAGGGAAAAACAGAAGCATTCCTCTGTTACCTACTCACCTCATTTTTCAAATTATCGATAGCTAATTTTCTTGGGTATCAATATTTTGATAAGATGTGAAAATTTTATTAGTTATTGATTATAACAATATAATATGTGTTTGAAATCTATTAAGAGTTTAATTTTTATATACTAGATTCATCCAATCATATGTTGTCATATAAGTAAGAGTGGTTAAGCCTCACATCCATTACTTGAAAAGTTATGTAAATGAGATGATTTGATTGGATGATATTATGAAAAAGTCTTATACTATCAGTGTATAGAAATTAAATTCATATATTAAATACACATAATAAAAGAATATAATATTATTGCAATATCAGTATAAAAGTATTGCATAGAAATATTTAATTATACAGTGACACATTAATAAAAGTATTTGATTATCATTTTTATTATTTCAAGAGTTTCACTAATAATGACATAGTTTGAAGACAAGGTAAAACTCCGTTACATTGTATTATACCAAAATTAATCTCAACAAATATAAATGTTTGATATCTCTTTGTTTTTGGTGTAAAAAAAAATTAATCTAAATGTTTGATAACTAATTCATTGAAGTATCAGCATCAGCATATATTCCAAAAATCATGAATAATTTAATCTAATTATTATATAATGACAATAAAAACATAATATTGTTTGATCATTACAATGTATAATATACCAACAAGAATTAGATGGATTGGTAAGTAAACTCTACTAAAGAAAATTACTAAAGTTTAAGCCCAAGAGAAAATAACGCATGGTTGAGAGTGTCTTTTAGTTAAACAGAGTCTAGGGATAGAAACATCAAGAGAAAGGGCAAAAAAAAAAAAGAGAGAGAGAGAATATAATGTAGCAATCAAGGCCCACCCCTTTTTGTCAAATCTTAAATTTTGATATTCACAAAATACTTTCATTCAGGTAAAAGAAAAAAAAAAGTACCATTACTATTCTAATACTAGTGAGTGTCTAATTGAGACACCCACTCTATCATTATTATATGTGATAGATAAGTTGAGAAAGTTGGAACTACCATCACATTCAACAATAATAAAGTAAATGTCCTAATTAAATACACACTTTTTAATATTAGAATAATATTTTTGAAATAAAAAAGAGACAACAGAGGACAAAGAATGGTGGTGGTGGTGGGCAAAGCCTCCAGTTAATGTGGGGCGGGAAGTAGAAGGAATGGTGATCATCAGCATATGCAGATGGATAGATGGCTAATGTGGGGGGCTCTTACTTTGGTGAGCCAAGTTCCCCTCCCCTGTTTTGATGATGCAGGGTGCAGCCCCACACTCAAGAAACATGAAAGCTATCATTATGGATATGAGACTTCCATGCATGGATTGTGACATGCAAGATGGGAAACATGCATTGTGCATCAAATCCCTATTTTATGATTAGATCGTGACTCTTGATTCCATAGCCCTACCCCACCAATATTTATGACATTTAAGAGATAAATATGCATGTACACATATGATTTCACTATAGCTCTGTGTACACAAGAAGTTAAAAACAAGTGAAGTGTCAAGTCATCGAATTTCCTTGTGAAAATTGAAAATAAACCAATAATCTAACAACATTCAATTTGTTCTTCTTCTACGAATTTTTTTTTTTTAAAAAAGAGTGATTTTGTTCATCTTGAATTTTGCCAAGTACTTATATAAACTCGTGTGTACAAAAATTTGACAATTTTGACAACTGAAATACTATATCTTGAAAGACTAGACACAAGAAAAATTAAAAAAAAAAATTCAATCTTGAAATTTTCTAATTAAAGAAGTAAAATTTCCGAAATCCAATCGATCAAATAGTATATTGATTGTTATTGATCCATAAAGTGAGCAGATCTCTAAAATATGAATCTATAGCGTTAGTTTACAGCTGTCGACGACAAAAATGAGTTACACTATACCCTGGAGATTTCCTTCTTGGGTAGCTTGTTGAGAATCTTATGTATAGTCAATTTCGTTTTCACTTTTCTTCATTCCCTACTAAACAAAATATTCTCTTTATTTTCATCATTATTTCTAATTAGAGCTACGATGGGAGTTAATTAGTTCAATAACCGATCAAAAGCAGATGATGGAAGATAGTCATCAGTATTTTTTTTATTTTTGGTACTTTAAAATTATATTGGTTGCAATGAGTTTTGAACCTAGAACCTTATAGATATTATTTAAACCCTTTACCACTAGATCAATCCCAGTGGCTTAAAATAGTCATTAGTTAATATAGGTAAGGGATTTACATGTTTTATTCTTCTTGTAAATAATTGATAATTGATCACAAATCAGTTATAAGTTTTAGTTTTTGGGTAAGAAAGTGACACATTGCACAATCAAAACAATCTCGAAACAATATATGCATATAGACGTATCTAATTTCTCTGATTTTGGGTCACATTCTGTTTGGTGGAAGTTTCAATCACTATGTTAAATCCGATCTTATTATACCAATATATGCTGTACTAAGCTACACGTCTCCAGCTAGCTGAGATAATTGATATGGTAGTGCTTAATGAAGAAGGCAAAGCTTTCTGTACATTAATGAATATAGGTTACATTATTCGTGGGTAAGGCACTCTCTCTCATTAGGCCTTCACATGTGGTTACTGATTTGCAGATTTTGACATTCCGCGTATAGATGTTAAAATTAAAATGATAGCTGCTTACTACTAATTCCTGCAAGGCAGTCTAACCAAGATTCTTGTATCAGCAGCTTCTATTATGGATCTTACACATATTGTGAGTTGTGTAGTGCCTATCATCGTGCAAGTTTATATCAACTTCACTGTAGCTTACCCTCCAAGATATAGGGTAATTTGATTTAAATTTAATAACGAATTTACTTATCTTCTCAACATTGGGTTCAGCATGGGGTTAAAGAGAAGAGACAGCTATAATCTAGTCTTCAAGTGGATAATGTGCATGATATCCAAGTGGTAGATTTCAACCATAGTTTTAAAACCAGCACTGGTGATTGGCTTGGCCGCACCATAAGATTACTAGATCACTAGTTAAACTGATTGAACATGATTTAATTAAACAAATATATAAAAAATGAATTAGATATGTAATAAATATTATTTTTGAGACATTGTATCACAATAAAGTGACTAGCCTATGGTTAGGAGGCAATTGGCACCAGTTTCCAATTTGAACCGACGAGTCTAGTCCGGGTTTAAAAACTATGATTTCAACCATTGTTATAAAACTCAAACCAAACTAGTCAGTCCAATCAATCGACCGGCCATGTGACTGTTCCAAGCTACACCATGAATTGGATCGACCCTGCTTAAGAATCAGTGCAATTTGATTTTAGTTGACGAATTCAAGAAAAAACCGACAATCGGATCACCGAATTTAGTAAAATTGGTCTGGTAACATTTATTTTGACTATTAGAAATGTTCTAACTTTTTATTAGTGAATTTAATGATTTAATTTTTTAAGTTGTCATGCTGAAAGTAATTAGACCTTCTCATCTTAAAGCATAAGACTTGGCTTCCATTTTTTTTTAACAAGTATACTTATAATAAAATTGTGCCTCACTATGATTTCTATTATATTTTTTAAAAAAATGCATATGGGTTTAAGTAGATTAGATAACTCGTTAGGCCTTCATCAAGGATCATATAAGCGTCAGCTTTTAATTTTTTTCATTTATTATTTATTTTCTCTTTTTTTTTTACCAATACACCCTTTATTTTTTTATGGTTTAATTAATCCTTCAGTCCCTATAGTTTCATCGAATTTTCAATTGGGTTCCAACGTTTTAAAAGTTTTCAATTAGGTAACTATATTAAGTAAAATTTTTCAATCAAGTCCTTACCATTAGCCACTGTTACAAAAATATATTCATCAATGCTATGGTGCACTTAATGAAGTCAAATGTACCATAAAATTTATTATCTACACCATTAAATATATTTAGAAATCATATATCATGTAATTTGAAAAATAAGATTTTACAGTATAACCATGCACCAATTTCTACAAAAGCATAGTAGGAACTCTCCTTTTCTATTCTCTCACCCCTCCCTTCTTCTCTACCCCCAACCAAGACCCCTCTTCTCTACCACCGTAAACCCCCAACCAAGACCGGCCTCAATCCCACCACCAATCCCACAACTATGAAGTCTGGGACCCTATCGGTGGTTTTGATCTCCTTTAGGCGGTGGAAGAAGGACCAGTACTACTTGTAGTTGTCCTCAACTTTCTTGGCAGAGATGGAGCTGCTAGATAAATCGGTGATACGTTTGCCTTTTTGCTAGGCGAGGCCCAGAATGCAGATGAACCAATAGAGCCTGCCAGCGTGGAGGGCTCCAGAGCAGAAGAGAGAGAGCAAGTTCATTCCACCAGAGAAAGGGAGAGAAGAGAATAGAGGAAGGGCGTAGAGAACTTCTCAAGCCTCACTACAAGAAAAGTGCGGGAAACCGACCTTTTTACCTATGGGTTTTCCGACGGGTGGCATTTATATCGACGAGTTTACCGATGATTATGTGGGCATCGGCTCCCTGGCCATCGAAGAAAATAACTGACGAGTATTCCGTCAATGAAGATTACCGATGAGTATAAAATACCTGTCAGTTCTTTTCGATGCATGTACTGACGGGTAGTTAAGAATTTAACCGTCGGTACAATTAAATAAAAGATATTAGCTTGGCAGTCAAAGAGATACTTATACTGATGGGTTTTTTTTACTATTACCGATGAATATTTAAATTTTTTTTTTTACTTTTTTATCGACGGTCATACCTAGAGCTGGGTATACGGGTCGTGATCTGCGAACCAACCCGTTTAACCTCAACCCGCACAAAAATGGACTAGAAAATTTTTAGCCCGTCAACTCACCTACTTTTTTGATCTGCTACACCTAAACTGCGGGCTAAAAGGGCCTAGCCCGCATATTTACGAACCAGTCTGCTAGCCCTCATCGAAATTGGCAAATTTCTCTATACTCTAGTGTGGTGATGGACTACTGGTTATGGACTCAACCCAACTAGCCTAAGGGGAGTGACATTTAGACCTTGCATTTTAGTGGCCCAAATAGACATAAAGTGAAAGGCACTAAACTATTAGCTATTCGGGTTGCTTGCTGTTGTTGAGTGAAAGACTTAAAAGTTCTTATTCCAGTTTCCATTTCAAACTCTCCATTCTCCAAGTGACCTCTATCTCCGTCAAGTCTCAATGCAAACATAAGTCACGGAGAAACGTCGGCAACCTCTCTCTCTCACTCTTTCTCAAGTCTCAACACGAACGTGAGTCACGCCATCGACCTATCACGCACTCACACGGTCATGTAGGCCACAACACGGCCTCCGCTTTTCCCCACTCTCACTCTCGAGTCTCTGATCTTGTTGTCCAATGCCTCCAATCTCGTCTCTTAATGCCTCGCGGTCACTGGTCAGCAGATCTGCTACCTTGCTTCACCGTGAGCTCGCCAAATCTCCGCCCTCTCTCTCGCTTAACCCACGCCGGCCATGCAGAAGACACTAATGACTTGGTGGAACTCTTAGTCACAGCACAAATCTTAGTCAAATCTCCACCTTCTCTCTTGCTCAACCTACACCGGCCACTCCTTCCTCTCTGTTGCTCAACCCCTTTAGTCAAGCGGTAAGAGACTCTGCCACTCATAAGCTCAAGACCTCCGTGAAACACCTTTGCCAATCGCTGCTGCTGAGACCCTAAGAGAGAGGAACATTGGCATACTTGACACCTTTGTCTCTATAAGTATTATTAATTTTTCATTTTGGTTTCTCTTTTTTAATTTTATAAATATGTTTTGCTCAGTTGAACTGAGAATTAATTTTCGATTGTTCATTTGTTTGTAAAATTTGTAGCTTAAAATTTAAAAATTTTTTATTGAGATTTTTTGGTGTGATTTAGATTAAAAATTAAATATGAATGTGTCAAAGTCAACTGGGGGTTCATCTACTATTGAAGCTGGTTCGTAGGCTAGTCCGCGATTTGGTGTGCAGTCTTCTTACTTTACCAAAAATACTGATTGGTCTGCGGACTTGTTGGCTTTGGCGGGGCGGACGGGGACTAAGCAAAAAGCTAGTCCATTTATGAACCGGACCGGTCGGGTCCGGCCCGTTTAATGTTAGTCGGTCACGGACCGGGCTAAACAAACCAGATCGGTCCGCATACCTAGCTCCAGTCATACCCGTCGGTAAGATGTATTTTTTAAAAATTATACTATTAATTTGTTATTTATTGATTTGTTTATTTATTTATATAATAACCTAATTATCAATTAAATTGATATTAAATAAGAAAATAATAAAATGTATAAATTAAATAAAATAGGATATTATGACAATAAAATTATTAAATAAAATATATATAATGACAATAAAATATATATAAATTACAATAAATGTAAAAAAGATCCCAAAACAAATGAAGCTAGATAAAAACTAGCTAAACTCTTGGGCATCGGCATTGTTGACGATGTCATCATCATCATCATCTAGACCATCATCGTCATCCGCGTCATTTGACTGTGAGTGACCCTCAGTGAGATGGAGGGGAGTGGGATATGGGGGAAACCGACCTTCCAAGGTCAGCCTCTACCCTTACCAACCATACTGAAACTATTAAAAAGTAGTCAACAAAAAAACTTTAATTAAATCAGGAACTTTCAAATAATTTCATAATAATGTTGCATATAATATCGAATACCTTAGTTATCTGAACATGCAAGGCTGTTTTCATCATCACTTTGTTGGTGATCACTTGGTGAATCATCAGCACTACTATCACTTATTTCATCTTTGTAATTTCTGATTGGGTGGTTACTTGTGCCTTCAACTATGTCAACTTCCCTAGTAGTTAACAGAAGAGGGTTTTTAGGATTATTTGTATTGATTACTGCCTTTGAAGGGGGTGGATCATCCACTTGATTAGCATCTTCAACAGTATCTTCATCAACTTCAATCCTAACTCTTGGTTTTATCTTGTTCACAACCCTCCACTGTGACCTACTTTTCCCAAGATAAGATATATAATATACTTCTCTCGCATTTTGGGCTATAATAAATGGATCATAACTTTTATATCTTTTGGTGTGATTGATTTCAATGATTTTGTAATTGTTGCGTTGTCGTGTCCCGATAAGTCGGGTAGGATCATACCATTCACATTTGAATAGGACACATTTATTTGTTAGATCACTCACATACTCAAACTCAAGGACTTCCTTAACGACATCATACCAATCACATTCTGTGTCCCTAATATTGCCTTTAACACAAACACCAGTATTGGCAGTTTTTTCCCCGCAGTCCAATAAGCTGTGTGAAACTTGTACCCATTAACATAGTACATGAGCCAACTTACAACTTTATTTTTTGACCCCCAAGCTAAATTAAACAAATGGGGACATGTTACACCATTATTTTTGTTATGAACCTACATACATGAAGTTTGAAATGTCAAATAGACTTGTATCAAACAAAATTAGCAAACAAGAATATATTGGGTTACATAATTTTAAATAAGTGGATTTACATGTAATCTAAACCAATCTGAAAATTGTTGAAGAGAATCTTGACCTTGCAATTGCTCAAGGTATCTGTTGGTGAAAATATATTTTACATTATTTTAAAGATACATAACATCACACTTTCACCTAAAACAAGGAATTGTTGACTTAAAATTTGAATGGTTGCATCTCGTCACAATTTATCAAAATATGCAAGTGTGCAGAATTCCACTCCTTGAAAGTCAGGCATCGAGCCATGCTCTTTCCAGCAGCTCAACTAGGTTGATTGAATATAGATAAAGTTGATAGAATAGAACATTCCCCTCCATCGTCATTACGACTAACCCGAGTTCTCCTAGATTGAACATGTGGTTAAAAATAAAATGAGCAGAAATTTGAAGTCTCTTTTGCTAGAAAAGCTTGACATATTGATCCTTCCACTTGAGACCTATTCTTCACGGTTCTTTTAAACCTTCATATTTCTCTTTCAAATGGATACATCCACCTGAATTGAACCGATCCACACACCCACGCTTCATATGCCAAATGTATGGGCAAGTGTTCCATTGAGTCAAAAAACTTGGAGGAAAAATTTTCTTTAATTTGCAGAGAATTATAGGAATATTTTTTTCCATGACAAGGAGATTATCAACTCTAAGAGTAAAAGAATATAAATCCCTAAAATATTTACTCAACTCAGTTAGGGGCTTCCAGACAACATCGGTAGCTCTCTGAATGCAATTGGAAGCAAACATTTCCTGAAGACATGACAATCACGGTTTTTCATATCAACAAGCTTTCCCTGTGCAACATTGACGCACCCACTTAAGTTAGAAGCATAGCCATCAAGCATTCTCAACTTCTTCAGCCACTGACAAACAACTTGTTTTTTATTCGAACTCAGAGCATATTTGTCCTTTGGTTTATAGAAATGATCATCTCTATAAATGCAAATCGGGCCGCGTGCAATACTCAGCTAAATCATGTCTTACCTTGTTGTTGTCTTTAGTTCGAACTATATCCAACACAGTATTCATAGTATTGTCAAACACATTTTTCTCAATATGCATGACATTTAAACAATGACGTATCAAATTATCCTCCCAATACGACAATTCCTAGAAAATACTTTGTTTGCTGCAATTATGGTATACCTCATACCTTGACATTTGCACTACCTTTTCGACTTCTGTTATTTTTGGCAAATTCTTAATTCGATCCCACATTTTGGGGCCACTTAATCTTACTAGAGGCTCATCATGTTCAACACAATTACTCTTAAAGTCATATTTACTTCACCTATATGGATGATCAGAATCTAAGAATCTTCTATGACAATCAAACCAAGAGTTCTTTCCTCCATGTTTCAAGATGAATACTTTAGTATCCTCCATGTAATTTGGGCATGCTAATTTTGCCTTGTGTCATCCATTTAGACAACATTCCATAAGCTAGAAAATCATTGATGTTTCACATTAATGCAGCTCTTATCATGAAATTCTGCTTTATTTAAATGTCATAAGTAAGAACACCCTGACACCACAACTCATTCAGTTCATCAACTAAGGGTTAAATATACACATCAATCTTAGTTTTTGGATTATCAGGGCCAGGGATTATACATGTTAAGAACAGGTAAGGATCTTTTATGCACATTTCAGGAGGGAGATTATAGGGCATAACGACGACAGGCCAACAAGAATAAGGTTTGCTACATTGGTTATTCAGAGTAAATTCATTTGAATAGAGTCCCAATCTAACATTTTGGGGGTCACAAGCAAAATCAGAATATTGTTAATCGAACTTTTTCCACTTCTCACCGTGCGATAGATGCGTCATCACACCTCATCCCTCTGATTTTCACTATGCCGCCTTATATGAGAAGCCGAGCTCATTGATGCATACAGTCTCGTGAGTCTAGGGATTAAGGGCAAATAGTGCATTCTTTTTTTAGGGACATCCTTATACCTCCCACTTCCACGTCTGTTGGGTTTAATCCTAGGCACTGGGCAGAACTTACACTCACTCAATAAAATATCATCTTTATAATAAAGCATGCAACTTTTCAAGCAGCAATCAATCTTTATTTCCTTCAACCAAAGTTTAGAAACCAATTTTTTAGATTGGTAAAAATCTTTTGAGATTACATCGGGGTTTGGACTTAGCTCACTAATCAGTGCAGCCCACTGATCAAAAGAACTTTGGCTTTGATTTTCTTCGAACTTAATGCTCAACATTCGAAATACTAATGACAATCCAAATTTCACACAATCCTCCAATAAAGGTTGATTGACAGCTTTTAGGAGACTATAAAATTAAGCGGCATCTTGGTTTGGCTCCTTAACTGAAGGCTACGAAAAACAAGCAGCAAATTCAAGACCAACAACATCAAACACCATCTCTTGATGCCTGACCAAGTTATCCTCCCATATCATATTACCCACGTTGTGCTAATGTCACGACCCTTCTACAGAGCGTGACCAGCACATGAGGAATTGGATCCCCACGGAAGCCTCTTATCACATGACTAATTAATATGCATAAATAAATTGAATATATATTCAAAATATTTCAATTTTAACTAGATTTCATCAATCTGAAAAGGTTCTCAAAACATAAATTCTGAACATAAAATTCGTAATCTGAGCCATAGCCAAACGTACTTAAACAAATAACAGAAATTCTGAAAATATACAAAACAATATAATGCATGTCCGGGATCCTGCCTACACAATTATTGGAGCACTACTAAACTGACATAATTGACAATAAGCTCCACTCCAAAGCGAAGCTCACCAAGGAAATTGTAGCACTACTGCGGAGGATCCTGTGGTACAACTGAACCTGTAGCTATATCTGTAGAAGAAGGAAAAGAGAGGGGTGAGTTGATTAAAACTCAGTGAGTGAGCCTTCACTCACAACCTACATGGTACATCAACAAAATACATAACTTATACATGCAGCTGATATGAAATATTATATATATATATATATATATATATATATATATATATACACACACACACATATGACTGTACTACAATAATATATTAACTGAATTCATGGCAATAACTAGTAGAGAAACATGAATTATTCTGTACATAATTATCTGAGCTGAATAGCTAAATCTGAGCTAATGGCTAATCTGATGGGCACCTAACTAGGTCCCATAAATGGACACCTCACTAGGTTCCTTATTGTGTGTGAGCTAGTCCTCTAGCGGACCACTTGGTACCAAGGTTAACGATCAATCCTGCATCCGTTAACTCGCTGATCTGTTTCTCACTAATTAATATAAAACAATTTGTTCATAAACCAAATAAATATAAAAGCTCTGGATTCATAAAATTCTAACAATTTGACTGTAGCATAACTGAGATTCTAAAATCATGCCCAAGGGATCACCAGCTTGTAGACATAGTGATTTCAGTAATCAATAGAATATGTATCTGACAATTGTTATGAATTATACTTTATTCAATACTTTCAATAAATCATATCTAATATTCTAAAATCTTCATAGGAAATACATAGTCTGAAAACATGATAATCAATATTTCTACTGTAAACATTAAACTAAGGTCTCACAATTTCATAAACTAGGAAAAAGATATTCTATAACACGCAAGGTATCAATTATGGTCCCATGAGTTTTGCTAAAATGATTAATTTTCATGATAACTGTAAAAGTAATAATATTTCTAAAACAGGCATAATTATAACAATACATTCTCTTGACATAAATCATTTTAAATTTCATAAATAATTTATATAGTATGGAAAAATATTAATAATGACCAAAAGTATGATCATGAGCTTAAACCCACTCACTGTTGGTAGTCAGGAGTGTGCTTCCACTAATAACTTGACTCTGAGAAACTGGAATGACACCAATAGTTGCCAAACAATATAGAAAAAAATACAAACAAATTGACTTTATTACCCAAATTGAGTTTGAAATGGTAAGGAGGAAAAATGTTGAGAGAAAACTATGCCTGACAATATCCAAATTTACAAATTAGATAAAAAGGGAGGAATTGGCTAAATTCTATGAAGATCACTTACCGGAAGAGATTAATTTGAGAGAGATCGTGTTTCTCTTTCTAGGAAAATTCCTTCGGCGACTAACGTTATTAGAAAAATATTTAGGAGTATTATGATGTGCCTTAAATATATTAATAGTATAAAATAAGAACACAAGTGAGACAAGGTACACACACGGTGATACACTCCACACAACTTGATTAGATTGAGTTCCTAAGCTTTCACGCTGCAAGTGATGAATTCTAACATTTATATATACATAACAATAATCATATTAAAATATAAAAGGGTGCAACACGCTCTAATAATTTATATATATATATTCTAATATGTGATAACCGCGCAATGCATGATTGCACACATATATATAATAATATTTTTATAGATTATAATATGTAACAATGGTGCAACACGTGATTGCACCTATATATATATATATATATATATATATATAATATTAATAATAATATTCATAATGCAATCCCATGAGCCTCGTGCAGCATGGGTTGCTTCTATATAATATAATAATAGTATTAATATAATAATAATAATATTATTATTAATAACATGATTCCAATCATATATAATATAATAATATCAATAATAATGTTAACAACTCTGAACCCGTGTATGTTTTATATAATAATAATAATAGTAAAAATAAGTAATGATAATGATAATTTAGATATTAATAAATTCTATATTTGGGGTATTACAGCTAAGTTACATGGATCCCACCAAAACTACTTCCAGTTTGAAATATACCCACTTGATTCCATGCATTACCTACCTCTCTATGCTCAGTCCAATCCCAATAGTCAGGCATGAATCTCCACTTGTACAAATGAACCCTTATTGTATCATCATCCAAATACTTCCTACATTTGCACCTATTACATGGACACCTAACTTTTGCTTCATTAATGAACTATTAAGTTTTACATGCCACACTCATAAATTCTTCAACACTGCTATAAAATTCTGGTTTAATCTCCCCTCTATTAGGATGCAATCTATCGTATATCTATGATCGATTTGAAGGTAACATTATGCTTGTGATTAACCCTAGACCCTACAAGTAAAGATTTCAAGTTATTACTTTCAAATACAAATTCAATTGCTATTTAAACTTTTAGTACAACTACTTTTAATCTTATTCCCTTAAAGAATATTCAGAACAAATTTTGACAGCTTCTCCCCTTAAAATAATATAAAGAAAAAGAATGACAAACTGATCCCAAACCAATAATCATTGTCACCCTCAAATAAAACCCATATATTAACAAATTAAAAACAATAATTACTCTCCAATGCAATAAAACACAACACTATGGACACCTATAAACAAACAGAAAAAGTAAACCAAATCAAAGAAACTAAACCGATTAAAATGCTTACCAAAGCTCCTAGATCGTCATGGTAGCCTCCGTTTCTCGAACGGAGCTCTGGTGGTGGCAAACGGAGGCAAAATTCGCCGCGGTGGCGATTATAGAGAAAGGGTTTAGAGAGAGAGAGACGGGTTCAGAGAGTGGAGAGGAAGAAGGGTCGCAATGTTGCAATAAGTGTGTATTATTGACGGGTTTACCGACGGATGTGCGTTTGTGCGGCAATTTGGGAAAGTTCAAACACACGTCAATAATAAAATTAATAAATATAATTATAATTATACTAAATACTTGTCGGTGATTTATAGAAAGACAACCCATCGATAGGATTGTCGGTAATTTTAAATACAAATTATTGAAAAAATTGTTAAATACCCATCAGTAATTTCGTCGGACATTATGCGCACCAAGTGGCGCGTATTGGTGTCTGCATTTACCGACAGGGTGTGTCATACACACCAATAACAATGATATGAGAAATTCGTGCTCTTTTTGGCTGTCCCTCAAGCTCGTAAATCACATTGATGCCTTTTGTCTTTCGGTTTAAATGAAACTGCAAAGGTTGCCCATGATTTTGGTTTGATTTTTTGTTTGTGATTTGATGTTGTTTGTGATACTAGTTGAATTTGATGTTGTGTTTGATTATGAGTGGAAGATTAGTTATTGTTGATAATGATGGAAGTAGGGGATGGGGCTCCTGTGTGTAGCTCTGCCTCTACAGTGAGTGGTGGGGAGGGAATATAGATGAGGCAAAAGGAGATGGAATAAATAAAGATGGAATATGTTAAGAATATTCTGTTTTTTGTAACGGTGATTAATGGCAAGGATTTGATTGAAATTTTTTATCTAATATAGGAACCCAATTGAAAATTCGATGAAACTATAGGGACCGACAGATTAATTAAACCTTATTTTATTTTTCACTAAAATACCCTTTATTAATTAAGTTAGTAGGACAAGTGATTAATTTTTAGCCACAAAAACCTAAAACGTGCTAGTACCATTAAATTTTATATAAGTACCAAAGAAATTAACATAAAAATTGATGTGTGTATGTGTGTGTATATAATTAAATTTTTACCATGCTGAGAGAACGAATAATTTATAGTAACAATATTATGAAATGATTTTTTAAAATAAAAATTATATATTTTTATATATTAATTTTAGAATATCAATGAACCTAAAAATAAAATTATTTGTGAATAATGTATATAAAGATAAATAATGAAAAAGGTAATGATAAGAATTTTGTGATTTTATTATAAAAATATTATATTCATGATATTATAAAATTAATAGCTGAGAACATACCAAATTTCTATTTTTTAAAAAATAATTACTATAAATTGCTGTTACTATTAATAATTTATTTTTTAATATAGTAATAATTTAAAAATTAAATTAAATATTTAGGGTAGTTTGGTCAAAAGTAAAATTATTAACTTGAAAAAATGGAGATATGAAAAAATTGAAAATGGATTAAAGTTTAATTTATTTTATATAGAGGAAAGATATGTATGATTTTGAAAAAAGGAGAGTGATGATATTTTATAACTTATCGGGGAGAAGATTGTATTTTACTCAATTATTTTAGATGTAAAATTACTCTGTAACCCTTTATAAATACAAGTCCATATCAATTGTAAATTTGTAATATTAAAGTGGAAAAGGATAGTAATGTATGTTACAATAAGAGAAAACTCCTCATTTTAATCCCTTTAAAATTTTAAGTTGGATAAATTGATTCCTAAAAAAAAAAAATCCTAAATTGATCCCTGTAAAATTGAAGCCATGGACAAATTGATCCTAGGAAAAAAAAAAATCTCCAATTGATTGCTGCGAAATTAAATAGTCAGACAAATTGGTCCCTATAAAATTAAATAATTGGACAATTTAGTTTCTCTATTAAGTTGGATTAAGGGGCTAACTTATTCAACAATTTATTTTTACAAGGATTAATCTAAGATTTTTTTTTATATCTGCAAGGATTAATTTGTCCAACTATTCAATCATGTAGAAATCAATTTAATAATTTTTAACAGGTACCAACTGCCTAACTAAAAATTCTACAGAGACTAAAATGAATTTTTTTTTTTTTATAAAAATGATGAACACTTTGTTTTTGGCTTTCTCCTTGAACATTGAGCTACGGTCTCAATTCAAGGGCAAGAAATTGTTTATGCGAATATAATTCACTCCCTTTACCGGCATTACTCAACGCAGAATAGTACCAAGCACAGTAAAAACGTTGAGCAATATTTAGGACGTTTGGGGATTCCTAAAGGTAAAACCAGAGTGAGTACCATGTACGTAGTTATAAAAATCCGTAAACTAAGTTTGTTCTCAGAAACAACTTTTTCGAGTACTAAGGAGAGGCCTTTGAAACGGATAGTTCAACCCCAAGATCCAAAGTTTCAAGAATCATCGGTCTCATTTTGAGGGTCTTAGTCTTTGTCTTCCTTCTGATTGCCCTCATGCTCATTGTAATAAACAACAAGAAGGACACTCACGCCAAGTTCAATTATATTCATGCATATCAGTAAGCACTGCAATAATTTGTGTTTCTCCTCTTTATTATCCAAGCTAATTAATGTTCTCGTATATAATACGACTTTGATTTATCCAAAAGAAAAAAAAAAAAAAAAAAACCGACTTTGACCTTAGTTTGTACGATATAATTAGCATTGTGAGAAGGACCTCCCCATTTATCATCTGAAGTTGTTTTAAGTATTGATTTTCTAATACTTCATAACGGGCATACATTGCTAGGCGAAAAATCCAAAAACTGTCCTAGATATTGCAATGCACATTCGTTCTTGGATGTGTTTACTCTCACATTACTTAAGGATGTGAATAAGGAAATTTAACCGGATTTAGTAAGAGCAGCTAAACGTTCAGAAAAATATGGTTAAAATTCTGTATATTTAGCCACACTTGATAAATGCTGATAAATGACTAATGTGTGGTGCTTGCTTTGTCTGGTACACCATAGACAACCACTTAATCATCCCTCCCCTTGAGCTAGTTTTATGATAGAGTTTGACTCATAATAATTGTAATATATGGCATCAAATTAAAACTTATTTTGAGATTGATACTGAGTCATTCTAGATGTCTATTAATTTTTTGGAGCAAAAGAGTGTCTCAACTATGCACATAATATTTAAAAATATGACTAAAATAGTTTGTATAAATACATAGGTATCTCTACCTAAATTTTGCTAATCCGCCAAAATCATAAACAAAGCCAATGCAAAGTTTTTGCTTTGACCTTTATTAACCATCAACAACTTTGATATGCGATCTTTTAAGTCTCCCACAAGTGTTTGTTGAACCACAGAACTATGCACTGTCCTTAGTAAATGTTGAATCCACCTAAACTTTTTGTGCACCAGAAAAGGAGAAAAAAAAAAAAAACTAACAACAACTTTGAAAATGTAGATACATGAGATTGGCAGTTGTAATTGAGTTTGCATACAACAACCTGCAAATGGGGCTCTCAATCTTCAGACTGGCTCAGGAAAGCATGCATTCAGCGGCGATGATGGCTACCTATTTGATTTCTTTGGTGACCAGGTACATATTACCATAACAATACTCTTCAAGTAGTTTAAGTAATTATATGTTGTTCTACAAACTAAATCTTTTTTGCCTCATTATATATTGTGCTTCATCAATTTATGACATTTGAATAAGCAACCTTTGCATTCTTTCCTTGGACAGATTATATCGTACATTCTAATTTCTGGTTCGGCTGCTGGATTTGGTGCATCCAAAGATCTGCACACATATTTCAAATCATAAGGACTTCCATTCGACTCCTTTTATGGAATGGCAAATGTCTCAGCTGGCCTTCTTCTTATGGGATTTCTGTTCACAGCCATAGCATCAATTTTCTCTTCGTTTGCTTTGCCAAATAAAGCTTATCTTGATAATAAAAAAATGGATGTTCATGTTTCTCCCCTGCTCTAGTTTGGATTAGTTCAATTCCTTTGGTGGTCATTCACTTGTAACTCATCATGGATTTATGTCATCCTTATTTGTATCTTCATATCAATTGCAGTAACAATGGTCTAGAATAGCACCAACCACTTCTTTAATACCTTGTTGAAAATGAAGCTGGCCAGGGATGGTTAGATCGAAATTTTAGCAGCTCTCATGAGTTATTTATGTATTTTTCACATAAATTATATTTTTAATGCAAAAACTAGCTAGAAAATTGGAAGTTAAGTGATACATAGTAATAACTATTTCTTCTTATTCTAAAACCGTATAACAGTTTCTTTGTTGAAAATCTGGATGGGGAATGGAAAGGGCCCTCTACCATATTTCAGTTTTCCTCTTGTTGTCTTTCTTACAACTTATTATTGGCTGTCCGTACAAGATATTAATTCTGTATCAAGATATTAATTCAAGAGTCAAGACTGTGGTACACTAGGTAAAGAATACACGCTAGACATTTGGCCACACTTTGTAAGCTAAATGCATGGTGTGGTACACCATAATTCATTTTGTACCATAGACGGAACCTAATTGGAGACTATGTCGTGGATTCTTAGTTGGAAAGGCAAACCTTCAAGAGTGGTTTGCCATGTGCCTTCCTTCTGACACGGGGTTATATGTTTGTTGGTTTCTTTAAATTGGAGGAATCTATGTGAGCTACATATGTGATTTTTATTTTTCTTTTTTTCACAAAACTAAAAATATTTCTACTTGACCCCAATCAATTTGATGAAATCTGAGAGTCTGGTCGGATCATTACAGAGACAAACGTCTTCTAAGGTTAATTTTTCTGTTTATAATCAAGACTGAAATCCAAGATATTAATCGAATAAAAATAAATGTTAAGCTACTTAAATCAATTAATATTGAGTGCGTTCTGATTGACTTTTAAAAAAAGTTTTTTTTTAGTTAATTTTTTCTAGTAGAGCTTCTTTTTTTTCTTTTTTAGAGAAAGCTATTTTACGTTTAGATAGATAATCTAAAAGTGCTTCTAATTATTAAAAGTATTTATAAATATATTTTGATAAACAAAAATAAAAACAATTTTTTAGATCAAATTACACAAATGGACAAGAAAAAAGTTTAACAATGTAAAAACATGTTCTTTATACTATTCCATGATACATTTTGTTGGTAACTGATCCTTTATACTATTTCTCAATTTTTTCATCATAGATAGCCAATATATTAGTATTTATATATCCATTTCTACAGGTGAAACATGTCTGTTTTCAACAGATATATGAATCATTATATAAGTGTCATCTATGACCCTAATACAATTGTTAAAATGGGCCAAATCCATTCTTCTTACCTAATATAGTTAAAGATATCTTTAAATAAAATAAATAAAAGTGAGTATATCTTAAAAAATAATAAAGCTAGAAATAGAGTTGGAGTGTTGTGAGGAGTGAGAAAGAATAAGTATTTTTAAGAATTTACCAACGAATAGGATTGTAATTATAAATAATATTGAGTAATGTTTATATAATTTTATTAAAAAACACTTCTGCTTTTACCTTTTAAAAAAAATAATTCTACCACTTTTTTAATTTGAAGTGATTTTTTTAAAAGGCCAATCCAAATATCATAAAAAATATATTAAAGCATTTTTTTAAAAAATAAATTAAGTGCTTTATTTTAGAAAAAAGCCAATTTAAACGCGCTTTGCTATTGTGGTGCATGTGTTTGATATTCATGTGGTAATGGTGAAAACTATTGCAAGAGTTGTCATTAACCATTTCTCCTCAAAATTTAAATTGTTGGGCAGAGACATGTCAATACTATAAATATGCCAAAAAACCTTTGATCATTAGTCAATAAAAAATTGAGTTGACACAAACGCATACCCGATAATTATGCTTTTTTTTCACTGTTTAAATTTTATATATTTAGATTACATTATCAAACATAAGACTGGAAGACATCTCGATACGGCTTTCAATGCCATGTTATATGAAATAGAGTATGCTTTGGTGTTTTTCTCCTTTCAATGAATCCGGCAAGAACTTTCATTGTAGTTTCACATTGTTGAACAATTCAAAGGCGTACGTTGCAAGTATGCACCCCATTCAATGAAGCGAATCAATTATATTGGTATATAACTAACTTAGCTCTCTAATAAGTGAAATCAATATATAGCTATTTTTCTGTTAAGTGAAAAATATTCATTATTTGGATATACATGATATACATGTAACTATTTTTCTTTCAAGTTTCACGACCCATTATATTACATATTGGTGTAGTGAGTGTTAATTCCTGTACTAATATTAACATTGTTGACCAACTTATATATTATAGATTATATCTTAATTTCTAATTTCATGGTCCATTCCGGCTCTCCATATGCCACATCACATGTTCTGTTTTGCTCTTCTATAATTTTTCAACACTTCGTTGTACCTAATAATTACATTTTTCTTGGTCTTTTTCCTTTTCTTGTGTATGCAATACAATTCATTTACAAGGATCAACCATTGATGATTTTCCCCCCTATTAAAATGAGTTCGAAAAACGGACTGACGCGTAAGGATTTTGGATCCTTACGTACGCAATTCCTTTACTCTTTCAATTCAATGTTGAATTTTCGTCACCATTTTCGGTTAAGGACTCACAAACTGCTAGTCATACGCTTAATGTGTGTATAAAAATTAAAATTTGATATCAAATTACTCATGGCACAAATCCTCCAGCTAAGGTCAACGAATGGGAAGTCAACCATATCATGGAATAATGAGAGCTTTCTTAGAAATCTTAAAGCCAACCACATGTTATAGTCAATGATTTTGGTTTAATTTGTCACGTTGTGATGATGCCACCATTTTCAAAGTCACCCATTTTTATTTTATTCGAAGTTATTCTATAACTAGCATACTTAATTGGCCACTTGGCTACGTCCTTATCCTGGTTAACCCTTCAGGTTATAAAAAGGCCTTAAATTGCACCAATTTGTTCGCAGAAATTGAGAGCTTTTTCAGTATACTAAGGAGTGGCCTGATATGGATAGCGCACCACCCTCAAGTTCCACAGTTTCAAGAACTGTCGTTCTTCTTTTGAGGGTCTTAACCTTTGTGTTCCTTCTCATTGCCCTTATACTCCTTGCAGTAAACAAGCAAACTGAAGATTCGACCGATGGTCCAATTGAAGTCAAGTTCAACGATGTTCATGCTTATCGGTAAGCATTTTAATGTGTTTTTCCAATTTATAATCCAAGTTAATTAATTGATGTCCGAGTTTTATTGGGAGAAAAAAAAGATTTTTACTCTTATAATAGTCCTTCAACTTGAATCAAATTAGTTATAATTCAGTAAATTTTGAATATTAATAGTTTAGATAAGCAAAGTAGCAATATGAGAAGGATTTCTCCACTATATGGTTAAGGGTTGATTTTCAAGTACTTGAAAAATGGCCTATATTGCTTAACAAAACTGCCAATTTTTGTCATCTATCTATATTATTAATCTTTGCACATTCGTTTTTGGGATGGTATACGTATATTCTCTGGCTGGTAAGTTAAAAATGAAAAGTCGATGCCGAATATAGAGCAAAATTTCACATTTTATAATAGTTTGACAAATGAAGAAACGTCTCTATCAGCAAAATCTATTATAAAGTCACTCTGTAAAGGAACAGAGGATGAAGTCTGTATATTTTAAACAGAGCAAGAGGAACAAAAAATTATTTTACTAAAAAGAATTTTCTATTCAACATTATTTTGTTTTAGTTAGGTGATGAAGTTAACCATGAAATAACCAAAGTACCCTTTGTGGTCAAGCTGAGATTCTACCTTAATGTAAGATCAGGAGACACTTCCCTTTTTTTTTTTGGTTACAAGAGACACTTCCTTTGGTGACTCTGCCGGCCCCCCAAAAAAAAAAAATCATAAATTCAATGAAATTAATAGATTAAACTTACGAAGTCAAATAAACCGTGTAGTTTTGTCATTCTTTCCTTAATTATTAATTGGCTACAATTTTGAAAAATGTAGATACATGATCTCCACTATAGTCATTGGATTCGCATACAACCTCCTTCAAATGGCACTCTCAATCTTCAATGTGGTCTCAGGAAAGCGTGTAATAAGCGGCGATGCTGGCTATCTATTGGATTTCTTTGGTGACAAGGTAAATTATATGCCATAACAATAGTCCTACGGCTCAAGTAACAATTTTGTTTTCGGGAAGTATTAGAAAACCAGAAAATTTGTCAAAATTTTATTGCCAAAACAATGTTCCATGACTATTGGCCTTTTGACGAATAAGTGGATAATACTTCTTTATTTAATTATACGCTCACCATAATTTCTATCAAAAAGTCTGGCCATATTTTTTGGATGTGTAGTATTAATTTTTGTTCTACAAACTAGTTGTATGTTCGGTTATTACTATTTTTTTTTTTTGTTGGTTTGAAAATCTTCAAACTAGCTTATGGCAAAAAACTTCTCTCTTATAATTTTTGCCTAAACCATAACTTCAGTTTCAAATGAAAATCCAAACATTACAAATCTTAATGGCCCAATAGACTATAGTTTGATATTGGCCTCAATATATACTACAGTTTGTGACATATTTACAACCTATGCATTCTTTCCTTGGGACAGATTATATCATATTTTCTAATATCGGGTTCAGCAGCTGGATTTGGTGCCTCCGAAGATCTGCACTCATATGTCGAATCCTTCAACTCCTTTTTCTCAAAAGCAAACGCCTCAGCCAGCCTTCTTCTTGTTGGATTTCTGTGCACTGCCATAGCGTCAGTTTTCACTTCCTTTGCTTTGCCAAAGAAGGCTTAAATAAATAACAATTGATATAAAAAAAAAAATTATGTTCATGAATCACGAATTATGATTCTTTCTTGCTATGTACTCTTGTTTTGTTTTTTGTATTTTATTTTATTGTTTTGGGTACAAATACGGGGCTTAAGCCCACTCTTGTTCTGTTTAGTTCGACTTCTTTGGTGGTCATTCAATTGCAACTCATCATGGGTTTCTATCTTCGTTTCGTTGTCTATAACGTTTGCTTCTTAAGATTTTCAGCAATTATACTTGTTTTTGCTCTTAATAGAATGAATTCTTATTGTTTTGGCTTTGATTCGCTTGCATGTATACATTATATTATACAATAATGCATGAAGAGTACCGTGACTGCCAGGACAAATACCAAAGATTAACCTACATCTTATTATTATTATTACTATTATTGAAATATCCTCTTATCCAAGAGATAAGAGACCAAGACCGAGATGGAACTCAAGATCTCACACTTAAGACCAGATTCCCTTTTATTTAGATCAACACCTTAACATTCAAAAAGTGTAAAACCTCGTAACCTTATGAAAAATAAGAAATATATATATATACTTCATATTAATTTAATCTAAATTTAATGTTTGACTTTCGGGACTGCTAATTATTATTGACAATGACTTGACTAAAACAAAATAGTACTTCTGAAGGAAGAAATTTAATAATAAATTTAATAGATAGGTTCTTCTACCCACAAAAACCAGAGAAGCAAAAATGAAATTTGACTTTTGGTTATATTCAGCTTTAGCTGCGCTAGAAGCATTAATAGCGTACATACCAATCCAATATATCAAAACCGCAGGACAAAATTATTCCCAGTTGACTGGAATCTTAATTGCATTCAAATTCAAACGCATTAAGACTTTAAGAGATTAAAAAATAAAAAACCAAAATGTATCTACAAATCTGAAACCTCTGATTGTAGGAGCGAATTGACATTGTATGGGTGGATAGAAAAAGATGCTGTGTGCATGCACAAATGATACCTTTCAGAAATTACATTGTTACAACAAAACCAATAACTCATTTCAATAATAGAAATCATCTCAACAAGTCGTATAGTTTTTGTGCGGGCCGGGGGGGGGGGGGGGGGGGGAGTAATCAGAAATAAAAGCAAGCCATACACCTGCTACTTCTGAGCATTTTATGTGTATCTCTCTTTCTTCCCTACTATATTTGGGCGTGAATATGTTTATGTTTATTGCTTGGTGTACCTTGCAAGAACTTCAAAGTAGCGAGGGAATGTTTTCCTGGTGCAGCCGGGATCCCTGATGGTCAGTGGAACATCCCCACATACGGCAAGAGAAAATGCCATGGCTATTCTATGGTCGTCATGTGTGTCGATAGCTGTGATTTTCAATTTCTGTGGCCGAGTAATCACACAGTAATCAGGACCCTCTTCAACTGTTGCTCCCAGCTGAAATACCAAAACAGGAGGAAAGTGAGGTACCAAAGAGGCCATTGATAAAGAAACCCGACAGGAAGAAGCAAGACACTCACCTTCCTGAGTTCTGTGCAGATTGCTATCATTTTGTCTCCCTGACCCTTCAACTAGCCACTGAAAAGTGGAGAAAACAAAATACAATAAACTGGTGTCTGAGAAGAATGACATAAAATGCATATAGTTCATGCTTACATGATACAATCAACAGTTAAAAAAACTCCTAGAGCACAAACGAAAGGATAAACCAAACCGTCTCTTACAGCAGTTGAACCATCAGCAAATAGTGCGACAACAGCAACTGTCATGGCATGATGGCAACGTCAGGCATCTTGTTCATATTGACATCAATGATGATAGAATCAAGAGGGGGTGAGTTGGTTCTTCATGGTTGAATAACAAAAAATTAGGGAAATTAAAAATAATTATTCAATAAACAAACAAATAAATAAAATGCATAAAGATTAAAGAGGAAGGGATGAAGAGATTGCACAAACAGATTTATACTGGTTCAACCATAATGTTTGACCTATATCTAGTCCCCAAGCAATTACTTGAGATTTTCTTCACTCATTGAATTTTGGCTTACAAGAATTCCAATGAATCCTCCACTCAATCCCAAGTAGACTAACCCGTGGTTTGTTTATCTCAAGGACACCACCAAACCTCCCTCTATACTAGAGTATACCAGTGGTTTCTTTCTCACAAGATCACCACAAAACCTCCCGATATCTCAACCCGAAATAGAGTATAACCTCTCTCAAGATATGGATGCTACTATCAATGAAGGTTTAGAACAATAGCCTTTCTCTAAGAGTAGAATAGCAAGTGTAAGAACAAGAGGATGAGAAGCACTCAGGATCACATTAATTTCTTGATGGAAGGTGTGTGCTCTTCTTCATTCTTGAAGTCTTTATATAGATGAAGACATCTTGAAGTTTACTAGCCGTTAGAGAGAATTTTTGCTTGAGCTTGGATCAAGAGATTTTCCCACATGCAATTTTGTGTAGCCGCTGTAACTGGTACACAGTTGTTGGTTCTTAACACGTAGTTGCTGGTTCTCTCTGTTTTCATAATCATGCACCAATTCTTCTCTCCAAATGTTGGTTCCTTGATTTCTTCCCCCAACATTCATTTTCTGACTGAAACCAATAATATATTATGAGATACTGAAATTGATTCAATTAACTCAATTTTAGTGTAAAGTTACTCCGAAATTACCTTTCGATGTATGGCCATTGGTTCTCTGAGTGATCATCTTCTCTCAACAGTGGTTGGAGCATTGGGGATGAGTATCTGTGAAGGGACTTTAACGCCCAAGTCAGTTTGTGGTTATGTTGAGAAGAGAAGTATCAGAATGAATAACATGGGGGTTCCTCTCCTCTCTATTTATATCATTAGAATATGTCCCAATATGGTGATTATGGGGCTAAGTTGAGTGTACTGTTGGACGTGACTCCATACTGGCAATGCCAAAGTTTGTTGGTGCTTTTCCCTTTTCGGTCTCCTTCTAGATTTGTACTACGACTCGAGCTTCTTAAGTGCTCACTATGCACATTCCTCCCGCCATCTTGGTTTCACGTCCTTTCGCCTTCTCCAGAGTGAAGCTTCTTGACTCAAGGCCAAGATTGGGGGAATTATCCTTCTCGCAACCTCGAGATGTGCTCAGATCCTATCCCGACTGGACGACCCCGAATTGTCCTCCAGGATCATTACTTGGTGACCATGGCGGCTGTTGATCCCTTTGGGGCTTTAGGTCGGGTATCTGGGCTCGGAGCTAAATACCCGAGATCTCAAATCTCGGATCGTAACATCAATTAAATCAAAACTATTTAATCACAATTATTTTGTCAATCAATTCAAATTCAAGTAAACAACAATCATCCCATTTAAATCATATCAATTCATTATCAAGACATCCAACAAATGCCTTGCAAGATTTTTCGTCTCGAAGGATATTGCGGTGGTTTGGTGACAGAGACGTTGTTCTCTATCCATGTAACTTCCCCATCTTTTCGAGAACTTTTGCAAAATTTAGGTCTCCCTTTGAAAAAGAAGGGCAAAGTTGAAGATAAACACAAGTTTTCGCAAACAAAAAGAAATGATTCACCAGCAACCCCTTTTAAATTAATAAGGTCACCTACCCACTTCAAATTTTGTACATTATAAAATGGTACAATCTGACAACTAACCAATGAAGCCAGAGGACAAAGATGGTTCCAAAGTTCACATTATGATATTGGATCTTGAAGGTTTCACAAAAAGAATGACCACAAACAAATGTGCTCAACAGATAAAAGGGAACATTTGACAGCTATTGAGAATACAATATTGAGCTCTTCCTTCTTTTGGTGGGAAAAGGTGTGGTGGAGTTATGAATGGTACAGAATAGTGTAGAAAATAAAACATTACAATAAAAAATGCAAAGCATAAATACCTGTAAACTGCTTGTCCGACACTCTATAACAATGATAGTCCCATTGGTAACTACTGCAGATGCTATTAACTGGCACTAGAAGCATCACCTTCAACAAAAGCCTTCCCAGGAGATCTAATGCTCAGCTCAATACTCCACCACATGTTAGGCTGAATACTTCAAGTGCAATATACCCAATAGTTCCTTTTTTGCCCGATGTAGATACAATATTGTCCTTCTTTTTATATATTTTAGCTAGTCCAAAATCAACAAATTTTGGGCAAAAATCTCCATCCAATAAAATAATTGTAATTTGAAACAATGTTCCAACCTAAGTCACAAATAGTATTAGGAGTATCCTTTTTTTTTTTTTAATAGATAAACTTATCTAAAGAGTCATTGGGTGTGAATTCATGGATTAATGCTCATTTGATCGTCTCACAGTAAAATCTCAAAAGTGAGACAATGTTCACATGTGAAGTTTTACTAATGATCGCTACCTCATTTATAAATTCTTCCCAACTGCCTTTGGACTTGCTTTGTACCTTCACTACCACTTGAGGGCCATCAGCTAAGCTTGCTTTGTACACAATGCCATATTCTCCTTGTCATAATTTATCACGAAATGAGTTTGTTATCCTTTTTATTTCCAAATAACTATATCTCTTTAGCATCAAAGAATCATAATTTTATATGAAATCCTCAATTGTTGTCAACAAGTGTTCTTTTCTTAAATGTCATCTTTTGTCCTAAACTAAGGAACCTCCTTCGGTTATATACAAAAGATGACGTTCAAGAAAAGAACACTTGTTCACAATGATATTGAGTATTTCATAAAGAAAATTATGATTTTTTTATGCTGAAGATATATAATTATTTAGAAATAAAAAGAATAACAAACTCATTTTGTGATAAATTACAAGGAGGATATAGAGCTGTGTATAGTGCAAGCTTAACTGTTAGGTGCTAGGTGGCAGTAAAGGTACTAAGTGAATCAAAGGAAATGATGAAGGATTCATAAATGAGGTAACTAGCATTAGTAGAACTTCCCATTAGACATTTGTCGCACTTATGATATTTTGCTATAAGAAGAACAAAAGATCACTAATCTATGAATTCATGCTAATGACTCTTTAGACAAGTTTGTCTATAAAAAAAAATAAAAATAAAAAAATCTGCCAATGCTGTTTATTCCAAATTACAATTAGCATAGCTCGAGGACTAGAATACTTGCATCAAGGATGCAATACAAGAATTTTACATATTGATATTAAACCTTAAAATATTTTGTTAGATGAAGATTTGTGCCCCAAAATTACTGATTTTGGACTAGCTAAAACATACAAAAAGAAATGGAGTATTGTACATATATAGGGCACAAAAGGAACTATTGAATACATTGCACCTAAAGTAGTCAGTCGAGCATATGGTGGAGTTTGTCACAAATCTGATTTGCACCGGTAACTACTGCACCAGCTAGGAAGTAACTGGAAGCATCACCTTTGACAAAAGCCTTCCTAGGAGACCCAATAAGAAGCTTCAGGTTTCAGTCCCAATATATTTAGATGCCAAAAATTGAAGCAAGTCTAAATCATGGAAACCTACTTGTACTTTTGACCTCCACGGACCAAGAATCTATCCCAATTACTGTAAAGCAGAGGGACACTAGAATCAAAATACTCTATTATTTGTTGAAACACTTATATATGCTTTATGCACTAGAGCACAATAATTTTGCTCACTAACTCTATCTCACGAGACACACACCTCACTCTTTATTGTACACCAATACTCCACTACACTTTATGCACTCTAAGAGTTCTAACTCCTACACTTGCTCCACTAACTCTATGCACCTTGGTACATACGTTCTCTAGCTACTGAAGCACACACACACATATACATAATGTCACAAGACTATATTTATAGGGAGCTTATGTCAGTGTAAACAACCAACTTTAAATTGCTAGAGAATTCTAGCATTTTGCTTAGTCTAGGAGTTTCTCTATTACTTCTTTATTTTCTTTCTAGATTCTTAATTATGAATATCCAAGCATAGAAACCTCTAGGAGCTTCTAGCTTTTTAGTTTAGTGCGGATACTTCAATTACCACTGTATTCCACAGAGACTCCAAAGCGCTCCATTAACTTCAAAGTCATCTCAACATAGGGAACAGAAATCAGTTTGTCAACAATCTCAATTTCAACATCACCAAGAGCCAAAGGAGCTGCCATAAACAGAGCAGTTAGGTATTGACTGCTAATTGATCCGGAAAGCTTCACCTGCAAGTGAGATGAGATAATATTTAAAAAGGATCAAACAACAATAGTTACCTTCAAAGAGAATAAGGATGGGGAGCATAATTAATAGAAGTTGGCATCTGTGTAAAGTTAAAGAATGGGGTTGTGAGTGAAATTCAAAAAACTGAACAATTTCTTTTCAAAGGAAAACCAATGACTCAATGCACAAATTGAGTGCCAAAGTACATAAAAAAGCGGTGGATAAAGTTTGGGAAGGAAAAATCCCCCACTCAACGGTCTTCCCAATATTTAATTTAAGAACCAATCATATCTTGTGAAAGTCATTTTGAAAATAAATAAGCTCATTCTAATAGAGTTTTACACTCCCAACTAGAAGTTCTTTTAGCACTTGTGCCTACAAACTAGTGGTTGAAGTTGTCTTCCGCACCTAAGTAGGTGGTTCTATATTCAACTCCCACCTCCCCTTTCCCAGTCCCCCTCTAGGAAGAATTCTCAACTTTAATACCTTTGTTAAAAAAAGAAAACACACTAGAAGTTCTTTTAAGCCAGAAGAAACTCTGAAATTCTAGCCATCATAAATTTGAATTAACTTCACATCGTGTCAGGGCCTCAATAAGTCTCACTCGAATCATCAAGAAATAATAGCGGCAAGTCTGGTGACCTTTAAACACTATCAACAGAGAATGACTCCTGCCAGAAGATACAATGAACAATGATAGGAACATGCATAGAGCAACTGACAAAGTAATGCAAAAACTAATGCAAGAACAGGTGGACAGTTTGTTCCAAGAAGGCAATTCTACGTTAGCACCAAGCTGCTTCATTTTTCACTTAGAAATGAACTCAACTGATTCATCTACACGACAGGTACACGAACACACACAACACAAGTTAGAACACCAGTTTTTGCTAGTACACCATGGTACCATGATTTTCAACTGCAAGGGTTATGTTAGGAACAGGGGAAGAATTGAATAAAGGGTTTCGTTGTGCAGTTAGTTTAGTTAACTTACCTCTGCTTCCTCTGCTCAGGAATCTCGTTGTAGCTGAACCCAAATTACTGATTTCTCTCTTGGTGTCTCTTTCTTCTCTCTGTTTGTGCAACGGTACGGGTACGGCACCCGTATTGAGTAGGGAAACAGGTACGAAAATTTTCTAAAATTTAAAATATAAATATGTAAATATATATTATATAAAAATATAAAATTATAAGTTATAAAATTATTATATCATAAAATAAATAATTTTTTATGATATTTAAATAAAAATATCTAAAAATATAATATTTAAAATAATAAGATAATATTTTAATATATTTAATTATTAAATTTAATATTGTATAAGGATTAATTTATATTTAACTCTTAATGCTTCAGAGAGTGTGCCAATTAGAAGGAGAAGGGGACTATTTATCTATGGGACCATACTCGCTTCATCATCGTATATGCGTGTTTTTTCGTGTGTTCATGTAGTATGTAGTGGTATCATCATGCCATCCCATGCCATGCATCCTCATCTTTGGTAACTGACAACTGTACTCTACTGGACGCATTTCATCGTTTTGATTTTCACTTACAAAATGATGCATATTTCCGTATCTCATGTCAGATGCACAAACCTGGATAGGCAAATCTTTTGCGAATCCTCATCACATCTTGACAATCCCCTAACCTATTAATGGGCAAGGTCCATTTTGTATCCCTCTTTCACTTGGACAGTTTCCAACGAAGAGGAGGAGAACTCACGTTGAAATATTGGAATTTTGATTTTTTTTTTTTATTTTAATTGTGTTGATGGACCCATTGGAGCACCCTATATTCACACTAAACAAAAATTCGCCATAGCCTAGGTGAGCAACGTGGCTTTGCAGATTGAGGCCAATCGAGTTAAGATTCAAAGTCTCCATATTAAAATAATGTTATAAATAAAAATAATTTGTGTTTTATTACACTTTTACAGTTGCAGATATCTTTTTTACTTACAATTTTTTTTAATATTCTCTCAATTTATAAATACTGAATAAAATTTTTTTACATGGATTTTTGTAACATTAAAATTTTAGATAAGGATTCAATCTTTTATCAAGATAAGTAGTATTACTTACTTTTTATTGAAAAAATAATAAGAATACATAATTAATAGTTTCAAGAAGAAAGGGATCATGAATTCTATAAGGCATTATATCTTATATAGTCAAGTCCATATTATTAATCTTATTTTTGATAATGATACTTGCATGATAAAAGAAATTAGTCATGAAGTGTTTTTTTTATTCATATAGATACAGGTGATATTAATTAAACATATAGAGTATATGAATATATTTTTACTATGGTGCCAAAGGCCCAAGACAACTCAACATATAAATGTCATTATACAAGTAATGATTTACATTTTATATAATTATTTTTTTATATCATACTTTTTTATTTTATTTAATATGAATTTTCAGCCATTTTTTCTTATTTAAGAAGACGTATGGGAAGGGATGATGTGTTTTTTTTATCATTATTTGTTGTTTATAAATTCTATTTCAATAATATATTTTTACCATTTCATATCAATATATTTTAATAATATTTATTTAAATCTTATTTTGTATGTCTTAAATATTAGTATAAAATTAAACACCCCATATCGCATAGGTTCCACACTAGGACAATAGATAAATATTTGACATTTAATGGTGAGCTTGAACCCTCATATAGTGTTGTTGACATTTATATTATTCCTAAAAGTTTACCACAATTCAAGGATTTTAGCCTTCCCTTTTTATCGATTAGGCTTTGTATTTTTCAATATTCAATAGTTATGTTATTTGAATAATATTATATAACAATAATATTTCAATACTTAAATTTATTTCTTTCTGTGCATTTTACTAACCTAACATGCTTGGTGGTTTGCCACTTGGTGGTCATTGAATATGGAATTCCAAGATGTGAATTCTATTGTTGTTAAGGTAATAAATTTTTAATGTTGTATTTTTACATTCACTTTTTCATTGTTTACATTAATCTTAATAATTTCTTGATTTTTTTGTTTGAGAACTTATAGTCTGATTTTACTAATAGGGAACGTTTCTATTCTTTGCAGTTTGAAATTGAACTTCCTTTACGAACAACCTATTTTGACTGGGTCATGTCGAAAAGCTTTTTTTAAAAAAACAATTTTTTTCATTAAAAATAAATTAATAATTTTATTTAAAAAATGATCCAATTCACGAGTTTTATCATTTACTCTTTCATTTGTTTTCTTGTTTGACATAAAAAGATTTAGTGCAAAAACAAAACTTTTTTATTTCTCTTATTTTTCAAGTAAGGCACATATTCAACCAAAAAATTATTAGTTCACCCAACAACAATTACCTCATAAGCTTTCTTGAAAAAAAAAAAAAAAGAAAAGAACATCGACATTACAATCGTTGTCCTTTCGCGAACACAAACTGCTACAACTATGTCAATATTTATGTAGTTTGAATTAAAATCATGGACTTCATGGAATATTCATGCCAATATTTTTCTTAACAGTATAGTTAGTACTTTTAAGAAATATAGTCATGAATCGTTAAGTAATTTTATTTTATATGATTAATGTGTAGAATCAGTTAACATTTTATATATGACAAATGAAAAATCATGGATGTTAATCTGTTAACATTTCAGGGAAAATGCTTCAGACTTTAGGTAAATTAAAACATAATTTGATTGACTTACATTGTTTTGGTTCATGTATATTATCATAATAATTGTTATTTAAATCATATAATCTATTTTACATATAATCTAATTAATATTTCCATGCATCACAACAGTTAATACTTTTTCTCAATATCATAATTAGTACTTTTAAAAAGTATATGATTATAAATCTTTAAGTAATTTCATTTTATACTACCCGTGGGTAACACGATTTCCGACTAGTGTTAGTAAAAGATGAAGGCTAATTAATGCGAGTATCAACAAACGCAAGATTAGTGTCATCAACATCTACAGCCTCTATCAATCCTCTTGAAAACTTTGGTTTAATATTTTTATTTTATGATTCCATATAAAGGACAATAACTTGGACTCTATTATAGAATAGCATTCCATAGCAAATTATAAAAAAGACGTCTACTCTTTAAATGTTTTTCCCTTACACTATAACGATCCTAAATTTGAAAAGCAATAAATTTGGACACTCTTACCGTCTTTGGGCAATTTGCATTACTATGAAATATCTTTCTGATGTTCATCTTCTTCGCAAGGAAACAATAATGGATACTGTAGGGGAACAAAAGCTATATGAGTACAATGCAATCTCTTTAACTATCCAGATTGACACTACACTATAATATCATGGCCATGCTCCGAACTAACAAAATCACTAATAATCAATGCAGCAACCTCATCAACAATTGGTGCTTGGTTTCATATTCAACAAATACACATACTTGTATACTTCATTATCTGCTATATGTCCGTATGCATGCATCTTAGAACAAATTCTCTCGCTGCGTTTCGAATTGAGCTTCTAGCTCACCCGTATGGAAAATTTGGTTTTAGCTTATATAAAAAAAAGGGGATGAAAATTTTAAGTCTTTTAGTAATGACCTGATTACTGCATTAGCCTAGCATATAGACAAGAAACACTTTGATACACTTTTGGAAGGTGGGATTTGCACGTAAAAAATTCAAAGCACATTGTGCCACATTTATGTTTTCGTACATTCTTTAGATGCAAATTGGTCGTGATATCCTCGCGCACATGATGCTACTTTTACTAGGCTTGTCTTTTTCAATTGAAAAATGCTGATATATAACGGAACTGTGAATTCTACACTACGAAGCACAAAGACACAGATATAGAACATAACATGGATATAGATATATAAACACACTAAACTCAAAAAATTAAAGGATACAAACACAATATATATATATAATTCTTTTCTTTTATTGTATGCTTTTTTTTGTCTGAATTTTTTTTGTTGTATTTATATAATTTTTTTATCTAATTAATTATTCTTTTTGTGTGATTAATAAAATAATTTTCAAAATAAAATGACCCAATAGAACAGATCCAAGTAAATAACTATGGTTGATTTTTGACTCATGTTGGTATTAAAAATTTGAAAAAAGAAACAAAGAAACCAATTCAGGCTTGTCCGTGGCGTGTCCAAGTCGTGTCCATAGTGAATTAAAGCAGTGTCTAGCCATGTTCAGTGCGTGTCTGAGCTCAATTTTTTTTTTTTAATTAGACACGAATGGGCGCGTGTCCAACATGTGTCATGTGGGTGTTGGTGTTTAACACACGGACACACCACCAAGTCGGTGTGTTCGTGCTTCTTAACTTCTACGTGTGACATGATATTAACTAGTACTTTTATAATATTTATATATCTTTAATTTTAAGGTATGGTTTGAAAGGTGGATATATTCTCATGTCTATAATTTACTGTGAACCCAATACTATATTATTATTATTATTTTCAATTATATGCCCATATTTGTACTTTGATTAGGCATGACTTTTTTCAACTAGAAAAATGTTATTTTACTTATTTGATATAAGATATCACATCGACTCATTTTTTATCCATCTTTAGATAAAATATAGGTCACATTTAAATAGAATCTATGTCTAATTTAATAATAAATAAAAAGTAAATTTACATGATATTTCGTATTAAATAAGTTTGAATAATATATCTTTTCCTTCCGTATGCCATATTTGTTTGTGCTAATGTGTCAGCTTTTTCTTTTTCATGAATGAATGAATTTAGCTTGGTTCATCACGATTAGTTTTCACATTCGTGGGGCGCGCATGGAATCTTTCCATCTTTAGCAAAGATGCTGACTTAATTATGTACCTTGGTACATCAACTTATATATCTTGGCTACATGACTTAATTATGATTAAACCCCGGCGCCGTGGATTTTGCGCTTTGAGAGTTATTGGAATATTATTATTAAACAGATAGTATACAAACTTAATTTGAACAAAAAAAAGACAGTAATTTATTAAATTTTTATTTATAAAATTAGATAACTAGTCTTTTCTCTCACTGAGTAAATAAGAGACTAATCACTCGAGATAGAGTTAAAGATTCAAACATAAATCTCTCCTAACAGTTGTTTTTCCATATACACATGAATCCTGAGATCAAGTGCAGGACCTCATGCTTAAGAAATCAAAACATCTTTCATTCGCCGGTCAGTAACAACGTATTTTACTAGATCCGATAACCCATTTTACAGTTAAGTTTTGATATATAAGATTATGATATGTCACGAATAATTATTAGTTGCGATATCGAATTGAATAACCTGATGATATTTTGTTAGGTAACTTAACATTTTACAAGATAATAGGCTGACAATAAAAATTAAAATTGAATAATTTTGAGAATATTTGAAACTGGAAAACAAATATCAAAGATTAAAATTAAAATTCAATTATTTGTCAGGGGAAAAAATATTTAAATCATAGATTTGTTACAATCGTACATAAGAGTTTTACTCTTACATATGGAAGTATTTTTTTTAATCTTACGTTTACATAAAAATTGATTGGTTCTAAAGATTAGTAGGTATAGCTAGTGAAGATATTATAAATAAACAGGAAAATATTATTCTTTTTAGCAAAGAAAAAGTGTCCAGTCCTAATATTTAAATAAAAAATTACAAAGAACAAAATTATATATTTTTTTTTTGGTGAAACAGATTTTGTTTTTACAAAGAAAAAATAATAATAATTGTTGTTAGTAAACCATTAAATAAAGAGGGTACTGTATAGAAAACAAAGTCACGTGACTTTGAGTTGAGATTCTCGGATTTCAAGGGGCGACCTGAACATTTGAAGAAATTGATCCTATGGTTAAATAGAATATTAATATTTGGTGTACAATTAAATTATATACATCATATATTTTATTATTATTGAATATGATATATGGTCTCTATTTATCTCACCGATTCATAAAATTTAATAATAATAAAGTATGTGGTATGTATTTATTATATAATTTAATTGTATACCTAATATCATTATAAATGCACGTTAGAAAAGAGAAAAAAAATGCCACTGTACTGGTCTGTCAGAATTGTTATAATAAGAAAAAGAGTCTGTCACAAATTAATTCTTTATATTTATAACGAGGGATAAACTAATTTTTAGATTTAAAAAATATTATACTAATCACTTAAAATTCATAAATAAGAATTAACTAATTCATTTATAAAATTATCATTTAGATTGTGTTATATTAGTTTACTTATGTATATTATTAACTTTATTTACATGTATTATTTATTTTTATGGTTGGTCCTAACTTGCCTCCTTATTTTAAATGAAGTCTTTTAGATCTTTTTTTTCATCTTCTCTCTCATCATAATTCTCTACTCAGAAAAAAAAATTTAACTTTAAATTATCATTTGTTCTGTTTAGAACACATGAGTGAGGCAAATTAGCACCTACTGTGAAAATTAACAGTATATATAAATAAGTTAACAGAATACTTATTAATTTCTGTTAATAGTTCAAATAACAATTTAACGAAGAGACTAATATGAAAAATTTAAAATCTGATGGACTAATTTATCCCCTATTATAAATTTATAAAATTAAATTGGATATTTAGTCTAAGAAAAAATTCATGTATCAACACAATTTTAAAGATTTTATCTTTGATATATTCGCACAAAAATTAGTAGTCCTTATAAATAAGAAAATATATGTTGATAAAGATGATGAAATCTATTCTTATTGTGTATATAAAAGAAATTTATTTATAATAATAAGTGACCGTGACAGAAGTGAAAAGCCTCAAGTTGTCTTTGAAACATAGTTATCAAACTCGACCCGGAGATCGACTCGGTCAAGGCACCGGGTCACTGGGTCACTGGTTCAATCGGTTGAACCGGATTTAATTAAATAAATATATAAAACTATAGTTTAATATGATTCAATATGTAATATATATATATATATATATATATATATATATATATATATATATATATATATATATATATATATTTAATGCTACATTATTAAACAACTTGACACATAGCCTAGTGGTAGCCTTCCTTGCCCAAAGCTTGTTTACTCAGAGGAGCAGTGTTCGAGTCCTTGGGTGCCACTTTTGATCACAACATATAAATAATTTAAGCATCCAAATGTACTACATATATAATAAATTGCACAATATATAACAAAGAGAGCATTGGCTTAGTGGTGGTGCAATGCTTGCCTTCCTTGATGTATGCAGGTTTTACTCCAGGCTTTGATGCTTTTGGATTGTCTCGGATTTATCTCCAGCTGCCACGTGGCGCGCGCGAGTCAGTAGCTGGTTTGGCGGTTCAGTTTCCGGTTCGACTCGGAGCGGTTCGGTGGTGACTCGGCCGGTTCAACCCGGGTTTGACCGGGTCAATGACTTGACCGGTCCAATGAGAGAATCGGACCGGGCCATTGACCGGTTCACCGGTTTCCGGTTCGAACCGGCCGGTCCGGTCCGATTTTGATAACTGTGCTTTGAAAATTGCCTCATTTTTGTATACGTTATTATCCATGGTACTTCTCAGCACTTGATTAATCCCGAAAATCAAGGTGCAAATCGTCGTTTACCACCAACGTGTTGCGTGCTACACATTGTAAAACTTGAAGTTCTCATAAAACACACATGGTAGGGCTCGTGTTGGTGGTTAGCAATCACTAATAGGAGAGCTCTTGTTGGTTTTGAGTGTGGGATTGAAAGAACAAGCGATTAAATTTGAATTGAGTGAATAGTAATATGATAATAAAAATAATAGAATTATTATTTTAAGAGCTCTTACTTATATGATTTATTCTATCTACTATTAAATAGATTGTGGATTTTACTTGAATGTAATTCACATAATATTTAATAGTAGATAAAGTATGAATTAATATAGTATCTCATATATTAATTAGGTATATTTGGATAGAGGATAAAATGAGTGATTTACAAGCAACAAAAAAAATTTTCTATTAAATTGAATTAGACCTAAGATACCAATAATATAATTTTTTGCCCAATCATCCGTCTTCTTGTTAGTGGATTGGATGTGTCCCAATTGGCCAACTGGAAAACACCCAACATTGTTGCCTCTTGTTATTTCTCCATTCGTGTTTCTTCCTTCTTTTGACATGGGATTGATTTTTGAACCCTACTGCCATGACCAGCAAGCTTTTATTATTTTGTTGTTATTTTCATATCTTGAATTTTTATGGGGATAACTCCTTGATCTGATAGATGTAGTGGTGGCGGTTGGCAAATCTATTTGTTGGATTTGATCTCTTTTTCCCACTTTAGAACCATATATGAAACTTCATTATGGAAAATTTATGGTAGAATAGGACAAACATTTGGTTGGTAACGATGAAGAAGGCCTATCTCAAAGGCCATCCATCTAGTGGTTGGATTGCAATGATTCCATAGCCAAAACTATTTAAGAGCCTGACCTGTGAAACCCTTCTCTGCCTCTAAGAGTCGTTACTCATTTAGTGTTCCTCTAGCATCTCTAAACGATCTTACACAAATAGTCCATCAATAACCATTGTTCCCATCAAACATAAGGAATTCCTCTTCGAGATTCTTTTAAGCGTAAAACTCTTAACGATAGTATCAATGATAAGTTATTGAGATAACCTACAACTCCTCCTTAACTTCGAGTATAAAGGAACTCTAAGAATGAGATTAACTATATTCAATTATTTAACAAACTGATATATAATGAGAATAATCCACCTATTTATTCACCTAAATAACTCCGTAATATCTCTAACAACCTAACTGATTGCTAGTATTACTCCTAACAAACTAACTGACTACTTTAGGGTGTAACAGATGGAGTAAAAACAAACAAATCAGTCGCTCATCTTTTTAAAACTAGACAAAATAGTATTTTCATCAAATTTTTTTGTTAATGATCTGTTTGAATGAGGCATTTCTTTACTCAAACATCCTTAGGGACTGATTAATAGAAAAATTTAACGGAAGGACCATTTTGTTTAGTTTTTGAAAAAGTGATGGATTGACTTGTTTGTTTTTATTTCTCAGGGACCATGTTATTTAGTTTTTGAAAAAGTAAGGAACTAATTTATCTTTTTTTATTTTTTAGGAATCATTTTGTCTGATTTAAAAATCCATAGGGACTATTTTGGGGATTTACTCATAATAGATGCCACAGAGCTTTATAATATATCATATTCATGTTAAATTATTAATGATTAGAGAATAAAAATGTGGATAAATTTTTATAGATGGGCCATATGTATAAAATTACACACAAAATTCATCTATGAATTTACACTCTAGTTTTACCCCAACCAAACATACCCTTAATTAATATTTAGGAAAATGATTAGTGGCAAAAAAAAAAAAAAAAAGATTTGGTTTACGAAGTATATATGTTCACTGCTTGATTGTAACTTCCATACCTAGCCGACAAATCTGATTGGTCTTCTATCAATTCGTCACTTTTCATACTTAATTTTTTTCGAGTTATTTACCATAGCTCTAATATTTATTACTTTGATCATGTAGAGCAGGTTATAATTTTCACTTTCAACTATTAGGTTATATAACTTATTAATATGTTTTATATATTTCTCTAACATTTCAGTCTTGTTTAGCAATGTGTTCCCAGTAATAATTTACAAATGAGCATTTTTCTAGTTTTTTAATATGCTTGTCAAACATTAAACTTTTTAGTTAAGGCCAAAAAAAGAAATCCATGTTCAATTTCATGTGATTCTGTAGAGCAACACTGATATGAGTTTTATAAATAACGCAATAATACCAACAACAACAACAACAACAACATCGCACACTACAATTGCTATATTGGACGGCTTATATGTTGGGACTATTTTGAATAGTAAGGGTGGAGACTGCATAATAATGAATTGTCAAACAAGCTGAACCGAAGAAATACACTTGCCCTTCTCAGTTCTCATTCTTTTTTCCAATTGCATCTATGAAACCATCAAACATAGGATTCACATAATTTGCACCAAACACCCCAAAAAAAAAAAAAAAAACTGTGACCAATTATTAATGACAATATTCCCTAACTAGTCTAGAGGGGGAAATTCATCTGTTGGCAAAAAACTGAAAACCAAGAAATCCTCAAAGTTCCCTTTGAAATAAAAGAACTTCCTGAGCACTCCCTCCCTATGGAACCCAACTTTTTGCAAGACCCTTTGGGAAGCCTTGTTCTCCACAAGAGTAAAAGCCTGCAGCCTCTTCAAGTAAGGGAAGACTTGGAACACTTGTGACAAAACAATCTTCACTGCTTTGGTGGCTATACCTTTGCCCCAATAGTTGACCCCAATGGCATACCCCAAATCAGCCTTGAACTTGTCATCACCAGGCCAAGGAAGAACCCAAACAACCCCAATGGAACGGTCATCAAGGCATATAGACCTTCGGAAAGGGTGCTCCAAGCACTCATCTCTAATGAATGCCAAGGTCTCTTCCTTGGAATTACATGTCTCCATTCTAGTGTTCTGAGTGACTCTATGATCTCCTGCCCACAACAACACATCATCAGCATCACTAAGCTTGAATGGCCTTATGGTGATTCTTGAGAGATCTATTGCCATATGGCCACCTAGTTTTGGAGAAAAGGTTTTGTGTTGTGTATGAATGTGCATGTATGATACTGGCCTCTTATATTATATAAACTAAAATGCGTTAAAGTGCTCACTGACAGCGGAGCGCCAGAGAGCAATAAAAGGAAAACACGTGGTGCAGTTATTTGTACATGTGATCCAAGGGATGACACAAATAGGATCAAAGGACCAGATTTGGACCCCAATGATATGGGAAGATATAACCTATACCGTGAGAAATGAGTGGCTATACATGCATTTTTGCACGGGAAATTTATCTGATATCCTTTGTTGGCTTAAATTAGGACATACGGAAAGTTTTATTGTACAGCCAAGTTATACAGTAATATATGTCCATAACTTTTAATTTAATTGAGCTCTTTTAAAGGTATCTACAGTTCTAGACATAATAATATAAAGTCATCATAAAATGTGATTGAAAGACACCCGTTAAATGAGTCTTTTATTTTTCTCTTTTGGTCGACCACACCAGTCTAATAAATCAAAATTTATCTTGTCCTATCGTTTTTTTTTCTTTTCAATGAATTATTATTATTTTATTATTAAACTACTAAAATTAAAGTCGAATCAACTCATGAGCAGCACACATGCACGACGAAAACTGCCGAAAAAAAAAAAGCCCCAAACTCTGAAGTCTGAACCTTTAATCGGCCTCAGTGCCTGGAGGAAGCCTAATTTGGTCTTTACAAATTGATGTTTACGGGCCTAGCCCTTAGTCCTTTTTCCAGGCTATTCGATTTGGCCCATAATAAACACTGTGTTGTTGATGAATAGTATTATTACTTATTTGTACTCATTATTTATAACACACTATGTAGACATATTTTTATCTATCATTGAATGAAATATGAATTTCAAACGAAGTGGAGTCCATATCATACCCCATTCAATGATAGATAGAAATATGTTCTCACAATATTTCACAAATAGTAAGTGCAAATAACATTTCTAATTTAAACTATTGTCAAGACGCAGCAATCGAGACCCCAAAAAAAAAAAAGACAGGGCAATCATTCAATTTGCCACAATTAAAAATTATACTTTAAAAATGTAATATTTTTGTTTTATTCTTATTTATTTTATAATTTTAGTAAAAGTTATATTAATCCCCGATATAAATAAGAAATTAAATTTTCTTTTGAAAAATTGTAATACTTCGATGGATAAAAAATTGATTTAAAGCCACCCCTCGGTCGGAAGGGAGAGCAGAGTATAACGAATAACATGACACCCTGTTTCCGAAGAAACTGAGACTGACACTCTTCACACTCACTCACACACAGAGACAGTGACTTTGGCAAATTCGCGTTGTTTGGCAGCTTGAAGTCACAACTCACAACAAACAAGGCAGCAAGTAAAACTTGATGTTCAGATTTCAGAAGAAGAAGAGGCTTCCCTTCTTCTATTCTAGAATAAACTCAGCTAGGGTTCCTTTCCTCCTCATTATAGGGGTTTAATCAATTGATTGGTTGAAGTTCAAGTGAGAAACAAGAACAACAAGAAGAAGAAAGATGAGCATTGTTCCGAAGGAGACGATAGAGGTGATTGCGCAGAGCATCGGCATCAACAACTTGTCCCCCGATGTTGCCCTCTCCGTCGCCCCCGATGTCGAATACCGTATGCGCGAGATCATGCAGGTGCCTGTCACGTGCCAATCACGTGCCCCATATCTTCCAATTTTTTGGCATATAATATTAAGATTCTAACAGTGGAGTTTTTGTTTTTATTTTTATTTTTTGGGTTAATTTTTGGTAAACACAGGAGGCAATAAAATGCATGAGACATTCTAGGAGAACTACCTTGACAGCAGACGATGTTGACAGTGCCCTTAACTTGAGGAATGTTGAAGTAAGTCTCTGTATGCTTACATTCTCAGAAGACGAAAAACAGTGTTTGAAGTGGTTGTTTGGATTTTCAGGATGTTTGGCAAAATTTAAGTGATTTTGAGTATAAAACAATGATTTGAGCTGGAGTGAAAAAAGGAAAAATTTGCTATTTATTTCATGGTTTGCAAAAAGCAAAAGAGGTAAAACCAAACGCACATTTGGTAGAGTTTGTTGTAAGTTGCCTGTTCTAGTTAAAACATTTGATGCAAGGAGGGTGACAACGCAATTATCACGAAGTGTTCTGTGCGTTGGGGCTAAATTTCATAATAAGATCTCAAGTTAATAACATGTGATCTATCTGCATGTTTTACTTTTTATGTTAGGGAAGTGAATCTTTCTCAGTTGTGTACTTGTGTTCATTGTATAGTGTAGCAGTGTAGCTGCATACCATTTTTTTTAATGAAGGATGCGTAACTTTTAGCTGAGTGTGAATAATGGGTTTCAGTATTATGTACATCCCTTAGCACGACAATTTCCATCCTGTGATTTTTTCTTTTTTTGTTCCTTTTTTTTCCTTACACAATGCAATAATAGGAATCATTTAGAATGATACATATTAGAGCTACAGTGTGGAAATGTTTGTGGATATTCTCTTACCCTCTTTATTGTGAAAATCACTTAGTTTTTTGTTTCCAATCTCATTGTCACTTTTTTATCTTTCCATGTTTCAGCCAGTATATGGATTTGCATCCGGTGGTCCTTTGCGGTTCAAAAGAGCTCTTGGACACAGAGATTTGTTTTATATTGATGATAAGGATATAGAGTTAAAAGATGTATGGGGTATTCAATCATTATGTCTTCAATTGGATTTAAACTTGGAGTGCATCACCTACTTAAAAAGGATAGTTTTCGTTAATTTTAGGTTATTGAAGCTCCTTTACCAAAAGCACCCCTTGACACTGCAGTAACTTGCCATTGGCTTGCCATTGAAGGTGTACAACCTGCAATTCCTGAAAATGCTCCAGTAGAAGGTGGTCTCTAACTTTACAAATGCTACCTGTAGTTTTTTGTTCATAGATGAGTGGTTCATGGTACAAAACTTGGTACTAGGTCGTAAGTTACTGAAATTTGCTCTTGAGGGAATTTGGACTCATTGAATGCATGATTTTCTAATGTTATTGTTGGCATGCCATCAAGGAATGCTCTGTCCATTCATGATATTCAGTTTTTTTTTTTTTTGAAGTAGCAGTTAGATTGTTAGATGTAATTATTTTTTCTCATTTTTATAATATCTTCAAGAAAATTTTTGGACTGGATTATTTAAAAGGACTTAGATTTAAATGGTTTGTCCACAAACATAGTTTATAATAGGAAATCATGACATCACTTGATCTATGTAACCAATCCCACTTTATGTGGGAAGACTCTATTACCATAGCAAGGTCATCTTAACATTTCTAGAGTGTGTGGAAACAACTATCAATAAGTAATCAGAATCTTTACATGCACCAACTATTAACTGTAAATGGTATACATGAAAAATCCTAAAAGTCTAAAAAAATATTGTTTGACTGATATTCATATGCAAGTTGTAGCAATATATGCTTCATGCAGACAAAAAGGGTTTATTAGGAATCCTAATGCTTCATGGTCTATTGATTGATTCTCTGTAATTTTTTTTATGTACATCTATGACTTGCACTACCCTGCCCTTTTAAGAATAATCGCCTTTTCCTTTTTACATTTTATTTGCAGTAATTTCAGCGCCTTCTGATGCCAAAAAGCATGAGCAGAAGGAAGATAACCTTCCCGTTGACCTCAAATTACCTGTTAAGCATGTATTGTCTAGAGAGCTCCAGGTATCCAAATTATTAAGCCACTGCGAGCTGTATTGTTTCTTATCTTATAGTTTATTTTCTTTAATTGTATTGTTTCTTGCAGCTGTATTTTGATAAAGTGGCTGAGCTAACTTTGAGTGAGTCTGATTCAGTTCTCTTTAAGGAAGCTTTAGTAAGTTTGGCCACTGATTCAGGACTTCATCCATTAGTCCCTTATTTCACACGCTTTATAGCAGATGAGGTAATAATATTGGACTTATTATCATCTTGGTGGATAAGAAGGAAAATATCCTCCCATATTCTATCTAGCTTGTTCCAACTGTGTGCTTCTCTTATCTTCTCAGGTTTCTCATGGTTTGAATAATTTTCCTCTTCTATTTGCATTGATGCGAGTTGTTAATAGCCTTCTGCAAAATCCTCATATCCATATTGAACCTTATGTAAGTTCACCCTTTGTTGATTTGGCATATTTGTTTATATTCTTGTTATCATAATGACACGGTCTTTTTTTTTTTTTTTTCTTTTGGGAATTCGTAATGACATGATCTTTGCATAAGCATAGTAGTATGATTAATGTTAAAATTAATGTTTAATTGGTTTTCCATCTTCTATTTGGAATTTCTGCTGTCTCCAAAGCACAAAAAATGCAGAGGTTTTAAAGCTGATTTGTGATTCGTAATCTTAAACAACACCTCATATCTCTTTTTCTCTCTATTTTCCTTGCTTCAGCTACACCAGTTGATGCCATCTGTTGTGACTTGCCTAGTTGCCAAAAGGTTGGGTAGTAGATTGGCAGACAACCATTGGGAACTCAGAGACTTTACAGCTAACCTGGTTGCTTCAATATGCAGAAGGTGAGATGTCCTCAATCTTTTCTGTTATATGTTGTGCATCAAGGGAAATGGAAGCAATTTTACTTGAAATTTTGACTGGTATCTCGTTTATTTGTTGCAATTCGTGCTACATTCCTTCCTTTAAGTTTATAGTTGCAAAGGGAAAGGATCATATCTTTGTTGTTTTTTGATTTCAAATGCCACGATTATTTTTGAACATCCAGTCCAAAGGCATACTTCAGTGTTTTCATTTGTGGACTTTGTATGACTAAAGTGTATGCTTTGTTGTTGAGTTCTCAAACATCTTCCTAGCATAGTTGTTAGCTTGTGTAGAAGTTGAGCTTGACAAAGACAGTTGGGACACTAATCGTAAACTGGAAAATCTAGTCTTACTAAATGCCTTTAGGCATCGTACCTAGTTCGGAATATCGTGTGGCCTATTTGTTGGGCACTTATTGATTTCATTGCAAATTTTGTCTTGCCTCAAATGTTTTGTGTTATGTAGGTTTGGTCATGTTTATAGTAATCTACAGTCCCGGTTGACAAAAACATTGGTGAATGCATTCTTGGATCCCAAGAAGGCAATGACACAACACTATGGTGCAATTCAAGGATTGGCAGCACTGGGACCCAATGTGGTATGCGTCTCTCCATGCCCTTGGCAATTATTGAATTTGTTAAAGACCAAAAGTAGAAAGATACCATAAAAGATAAAAATGAATAAACAGGTCAGATTTTTCTGGAAAACACAGGTCATTGTTTCGCAGGGAAGATAGGGGAAGAGAAGTTACCTTTTACTTTAGCAAACTCAACACATACCTGATCCATTAAGCTCATCCTTTTTCATAAAAGTCTATCACTAGCTGAAATTGATAAGTTAAATCTTTATCGTTTCAGCTTCTATAAAATTATGTCCCCCAATATAGTTTGTCAAGTTTTCCTTATGCTTGTTGTGATCTTTATTCTTAGGCTGCCATTTAGCTCAGTGTGGGTAAGAAATGCCATGTCATTATAAATTCAATACTATGAAGCATGTTGAGACCTTAGTTAATATCTCAATTTGGGGAAATAGACAGCTGCTTCTTAATTGATGTTTATTCATATAACTCGTGAAGCATGAAACCTAGTTTTGTTATTTTATCCCATGGTAGTGTTGAGGATAACATTAAATAGAAGTGCGAGCTCAAAGGATTAAACTGACTACTTCCAAAAAATCCATGCATGTTATGATGTATATCTTACTTTTCTGACTCTGATTTGATAGTGACATAGTGACATAGTGACATCTGATTTTTTTTTTTTTTTTTTTTATCCATATACTCAATTTGAACTCAGGTTCGCCTTCTTTTACTGCCAAATCTTGAACTATATATACGACTTCTTGAACCAGAGATGCTTCTCGAGAAGCAGAAGAATGAAATGAAAAGGCATGAAGCTTGGCGTGTTTATGGAGCCTTGCTGGTAAGGTTTGTTGTCAGATACTGATACTGGGTAAAAAGTAGGTCCTTTTTCAACTGAAAAATGTCAAATTATAATATGGTTGGTCCAATGATTGTGCATTATTCAGCGTGCTGCAGGTCAATGTATATATGATCGGCTAAAATTGTTCCCAACTTTCCCATCTTCTCTTCCTCATGCTGTCTTGAAGACCAATGCAAGAGTTCTTACTTCTTCAACTCGTGAGTATCTAACTTCTTGTGCAAGGAAATAATGGTCAATGGTACAAGAATTATTTGATAGTAGATTTTATATCTTGAATATTGTTTGAGTTGTGAAAGCCCTGCAGTGTGTAGAAAGGAATGCTCTTAGTCGTACTCATCTTTATTAGTCATTTTTTTTTGGAAGAATGTTCACTTGATTTTTTTTATTTAGCAAAAATTTAATGGAGATGTTTTTTTTTAATATTGAATTTATGATAAATTTATGTTTTTGAAAGACTTTATTTCTAAAAGAAATTGCGAAATCTTTTCACTGAAAGTGACTGCTAGTTTGATGAGGAACTTCCTGATGGACTCTAAGCTGAGCTGGTAACCAAGTTTCTTTGTTTCGCAAAACATCTAAGCCTGCATTTATACTTTTCATGTACAAAACGTTATTGCTTTCGAATCATCTCTGTTCAGACAATCTTCCAGCAGCTACAGCTTCTTTTACTTGGCTGTTAATTTCGTAAGACTTTTTTAATATCTGATACCCAAATTTCCATGGATTTCTGTTATTCCTCAATGATATGATAATGTTTAAAGCGTATGCGGTGGTCCACTCGAGACTTTCAGTAATCTGGTCTGTAGTTTGCTAAAAACCATAGTATCAACTATCAGCTTTGTACTTCTCTATGATGACTATTTTGTATACTGAATCCTTTCCATAATCAATTATCAAGACAAACGCAAGGCAAGCCTTGAGCAGTTGGAGCAGCAGCCACCTTTGAAGAAAACTGCTGCTGATGGTGCGGTTGGTATGGTTCTGGCAAATTCTTCACCATCTCATGAGCAAGGGGAGGCAGGGACCCAAGCTGCTTCTGTTGATTCAATTATTGGCTCATCATCATCTTCTGGACAGACGAAAAATGAGACCGCTTTTGATGGCATTGTTAGAAGTAACAAAGTTGATACTCGAGCATGGAAAACATCGGCTGCCCTTGCCCAAGTCTGGAGGGATGAGCTGAATTCTGGACGTATGCTGGTGTCACTGTTTGAGTTGTTTGGTGAAGACATTCTTCCCTTCATTCAGGCCCCTGAGATGTATATGTTCTTGTAACTTTGGATGTATTATAATTTTGTTTACAAATTGATCTTAACCCATAGCCCATAGGCATAGGTATCGATTTCCAGAACAAACTGACATTGCTCCGTGGTATAAAATATGTAATTTTCTTTCTAGTGAATGAAATTTGTAGTTCCTGTTAAACTCATCTTGATGCTAGACTTTTAGAGGTACGATGATGATGATGTTTGTAGGATTTTGACAAATTCCATATTTCAGCTTAATTGTAAATTTAAATAACCAAAATACTGACATGGGGATATGAACTGTTATCATATCTACGCTTGGCAAAAATTGAATCATTCTCATAAGCACATTTCCTTTTTTTTTTCTATATATCTATTCTGACTTTGACATTAGAACTCATATTTAGGTTGTTTAGCTCGCACAGTATAGTAACCCAGAACAAAAAGTTGATGTAGACGTTTTACTCTAGATTGTTAAGTAATAAGAGCAAACTTGACATTAGTTTTCCTTCACTTGCTGAACATGCAATCTCTTGAGCCTGAGTAGAGTAGTACTTGAGCAGACGCTTTACTGGATTCTCTTTCAACAGCTATTTTCAAGATACTGTCTTCTTACAAGACCATCTGAACTGGGAAGAAGCCCATTCCATCAGGGTTTTTTTGGGGCAATGTTTTGAAAAGAAGGAAGAATAATGGATTTTGGTTGAGTATATAGTGAAAATTTGATTTAAAATCGCGACCCCAAGTCAAGAACCCTAACCTATGATATGAAATTCTAAGATGAAAATTTGTTTGAATCTCTCCCAATTTCGTTGGGGCTTTCATTGGGCATTGATTTTCAAATTTAAAGAGATCCAAAACATGAATTTTGGCTGGGGATTGAGGGAGAAAACACTGCAAAAATCACAGTATGTTCTATTCATAGTATGTTCTTGGCCAAAATCACATGAATCGTTGTATAGTTGGATGGGTTTTGTCAGCAATTATTGCATGTCCTTCAATTTTAGGATGGTATCACGTTGAAAGGGCACTGAAAACCGAGCTCAAAAGCTCAAGAATGGAGGAACCCATTTTGCTTCTCGGGAGTTTGTTTTAGCCGTGCTTCTCTATGAAATTGAGCGAAATTGTTATGTTGATAGCATGTATTACTTGGTTACTATTGGTCTTGATTTCTGGGTGTCGAAGTGACTGGAAAGGAGATGAGGATAGGGTTGGGTGGGAGATGAAGGAGACGGGGATAGAGAAGGAAGTCGAGATGGTGAGGGACTAACTGGGGATAGAATAAATTTCTGGATTAGTCACTGATAATAAAATGATTTCTGCATAAGCAAAGTAGTATGATTGATGTTAAAATTAATATTTAATTGGTTTGCCATCTTCTATTTGAAATTTCTGCTGTCTACAAACCGCAAAGAAGTCCACAATCTGTTCTGTTGTATGCTGTGCATCAAGGAAAGTGGAAGCAATTTTCACTTGAATTTTTATTGGTACCCCGTTTATCTGTTGCAGATCGTGCTACATTCCTTCTTTTAATTTTATAGTAGCAAAGGGAAAGGATCACATCTTTGTTGTGTTTTGATTTCAAGCGCACCATTATTTTTGGACATCCAGTCGAAAGGCATACTCCCCTGTTTTCATTTGCAGAATTTGTATGACTAAAGTGTATGCTTTGTTGTTGAATTCTCAAAACAACTTCCCGGCGAAGTTGCTAGCCTGTGTAGAAGTTGAGCTTGACAAAGACTGGTCAATGTGCATATGATCGGCTAAACATATTCCCAACTTTCCCATCTTCTCTTCCTCATGCTGTCTTGAAGACCAATGCAGGAGTTCTTATTTCTTCAACTCGTGAGTATCTAACTTCTTGTGCAAGGAAATAATGGTCAATGGTAAAAGAATTATTGGATAGTAGATTTTATACCTGCTTGAATTTTGTTGAGTTGCGAAAGCCCTGCATTGTGTAGAAAGGAATGCTCTTAGAAGTACTCATCGTTATAATGTTAGTCATTTTCTTGTGGAAGTCTGTTCACCTGTTTTTTTTTTTTATTTTATTTAGCAAAAATTTAATGGAGATGTTTTTGGTCCAGTCTAACCTTTCTAAATTATTGAATTTATGATAAATTAATATGTTTTGGAAGGATTTTATTTCTAAAATAAATTGCAAAATCATTTCATTGAAAGTGACTGCTAGTTTAACGAGGAACTTACTGATGGACTCTAAGCTAATCCGGTAACCAAGTTTCTTTGTTTGGCAAAACATCTAAGCCTGCATTTATTCCTTTGAATGTACAAAACGTCATTGCTTTCAAACTTCCTCTGTTCAGACAATCTTCCAGCAGCTACAACTTCTTTTACTTGGCTGTTAATTTCGCAAGACTTTCTTAATATCCGATATATTAAGAGTTACCATTTCCCAAGTTTCGACGGATTTCTGTTATTCACCAATGTTATGGTAATGTTAAAAGAGTATGCAGTGGTCCACTCGAGACCTTCAGTAGTCTGGTCAGTAGTTTGCCAAAATCCATAGCATTGACTATCAGCTTTGTACTTCTCTATGATGATTATTTTTTACACTCAATCCTTTCCATAATCAATTATCAAGACAAATGCAAGGCAAGCCTTGAGCAGTTCGAGGCAGGGACCCAAGCTTCTTCAGTTGATTCAATCATTGGTTCATCATCATCTTCTGGACAGATGAAAATGAAACCATTTTTGACGGCATCATTAGAAGTAAAAGGGTTGATTCTCGAGCATAGAAAACGTTGGCTGCCCTCGCCCAGGTTTGGATGGATGAGCTGAATTCTGGACGTGCACCGTTGTCATTGTTTGAGTTGTTTGGTGAAGACATTCTTCCCTTCATTCAGGCTCCTGAGATGTATATGTTCTTGTAACTCTGGATATATTATTATTTTGTTTACAAATAGATCTTGGATAACCCAATTCACAGGTATCAATTTCCGGAACAAACTGACGTTGCTCCTTGGTATAAAATATGTTTCTTTCTGGTGTATGTTAAACCCCTCTTGATGCTAGACTTTAGAGGTAGGATGATGTTTTTTCTGTAGGATTTTGACTGATAAGAGTCTTTTTGCTTACCATGACAAATTCCACATTGCAGCTTTGTTGTAAATTTAAGAAACAACCAAAATACTGATATGGGGATGTTATCGTGTATAGACTTGGCCATAAATCAAATCATTCTCATAAGCACAATTCCTTTTTTGCCTTTTCTTAAAAAAACTCACTTTTAGCTAGCTAAGCTCACACAAATTAGTGTAATTCAGAACAATAAGTAATTAGAAAAAAAACAAGACATTACAGTATTCCTTTACTTGCAGAACATGTAAAATCCCTTGAGCCTGAGTAGAGTAGTACTTAAGCAGACACTTTATTGGACTCTCTTTCAACAGCGATTTTCAGGATGCTGCCTTCTTCCAAGACCATCTGAACTGGCAAGAAACCCATTCCATCTGCCATGGCAAGCATCATCTGCTTGGTTTCCTTCTTGAACTCTTCCAGATCAACGGTACCGTTCAAGTTGTGGTCGAATTGTATGAACAAGGATTCATAAACGCGCGAAAGCTCATCTGGGTCAGGCTCCACATCAACACCAAAGTGAGTCTCAAACACCCTCAGGCTTTGGAGCTCCTTCATCATCTCCGCATAGGAGAGAAGACCATCATGGTCTGTGTCAAGGTGTGCAAACCGTTTTCCCACTGAGACACTAAACGCTTCTTCATCCTCAAGGAAGCTCACAATGGTAGCAGCATCCAGAATTTCTACACTCATCTTTCAATTCTTTCTTGGTCAAAAGGAAGGTAGCTTTGTATTGACAAAAGGAAAGCTTTTTGGGGGGGTTTCAAAATGCTAGTGCTTTGAATAAAAAGTGTTGGATTCTGTTTATATATATAGCCATTGGTAGTCGGTTGCAAGAGCATATATTCTTTGGTAATTAACTTAGACACCGAAAGTAGACACGGTATAGAAACCTTCCCTTGTTTCGTGTCCCTAGTTTAAATTGTGGTTTGTTTTGTTTTATTCTTTAACCAAAACCAACCAAATTGGATGCTTCCTTCCACCATTAGGAGGTGATTATCGGAATTGTTCCGTGTATGGATTCTAGTAATGTATCATATGATGATCATGAATGTAGGTGGAGCATCTCCTATGATAGTTAATAATTATTGGTCATTGGGGTAAATTATTTTTATTTATTTATTTAATGTTTTTGGTCGTGGGGTAAATTATTTTAATCGAACGGCTGAGATTACATGGGTCATGGGGTGCAGCAGTTTTTGGGCCAATTTGCACATGGCATTTGTGAGAAGGCCGGCCTATGAAATTCCAATTGGCTAAGGGAGTGGGGGAGGTCAAAACCCTTCTCGTTGTAGGCAAATAATATCGTGCACAATTGCCTAGTTTTATTGCGCAAGATGAAAGTCCTAAAACTGTGACTCTATGAAGCAAAAGCTTGAAAGTCTTAAACAAGGATACCCACTGATTATTCTAACACGCTATTAGCAAAAGCTATTCATTGCAGGTTTCCGATTAAATAAAGTATCTTCTTGGCAAATATATATATATATAAATCTTACTAGTAATACCTTTTTTTTAATCCACTTGTAATACTATTTTTATTCAAATAATTCAACACTTATTTATTTAAGTAGGATTTCAAATTTAAATTTTATGAATTAAAAAATACACCTAGAAAAATTTACTCTATGATAAACTTGCTTAATTTGAGCTAAATTAGTTGGAGACTACTAATGTTTAAACTTACAAGAAAAGCATACTCTTCATATAAAATAAACAAAAAAAGTAAAGGATGTCCTTGGTTTATTCTATTTTTTCTGTGCGAAAAGCACACAAGAATTTTAGAAGTCGGAACCAGAATCTTGCTTTATTTATCACAAACAATACACTGGGACACGTCATCAATAATAATAATAATACTAATAGGAAGCAAACAGGAAAAGCCCAGGGAAAAACCATCAGAATTTATTATTTATAAAAACAGTCCAATCCAATACGCCATCAGTGATAAATAAAGCCTTCGTAGAATTTAAAGTTGGTTGAGACGAGGAAAGCCTGGAAGGAACGTGGGAAAATAGATTTACCAGGCATTAACCCGAAAGATCTCTACAACTTAAGATCGGTGGAGTGGATGTCAACTTGGAAGGATCCTGGGGAGTAATTTGAATAGTTTTTACCGTTTCTTTGTCGTCATATATTTTTCTTATCATCACTATTTGATTTTTTTATAATCAACACTTACACCAAATATCGCTATCTTTTTTAATCAACAGTTATTTACACCCAATATTTTTTAACTTTACACCGACAACTAATGGAATTTAACCAAAATAATAAATCACGGTGGTTGATTGTGAGAGTGTATAATTACTTTTTATAATTTGTCACTTTGATAAAATTTTATTAATTGATCGTGTAAATTTATTTTATATTATTAACACATAAATTAAATTCTTTTTTATTTGTTCTTTTCTTTTAAATTAAAGATGGCATAATATTTGTTTTGCATTAAATATATTTATTAAAATTACATTTATTTCTCAATCAATTCAACCACATATCCCCAAAAAAAAAAAGTCAACCGTGTGTTGTCAAGAATTAAATATATTTTTGGACCTTTAATTTAAAAAATAAATGAGGTTTAGCTTTTATCTTTGAAAAAAAAATTAAATTTGATTCAAATGTTTTTAAAACTACTTACTTTTAGTCCATATATCTAGTTTGTATCTCTATTGAATACTAAGTCGGCTAACGAAATAACAATTAACAGTCTTATACGATGCATTATGATCTCATGGGTCAAAATTCTACCAAGTAATCAATTAGAGACCCAATCCATGATGGTTTTATCATGATTCATAGTTTAAGTATCATGCAATAAATTGAATGGGTACAACTTCACATGGTGTTTCAAGAATATGAAATAATTTCTCATACTACTTGTAAGAAATTAATTAGCATGGCCAAAAAAAATAAAATGAAACAATCACTTCAACAAGTTAAAGAATCAGGATTAAAAAGAAAAAACCAAATCAGTAGCAGGAGTGAAAGACCAAAATGGAATGAATTTATACAGGTGACAATGTAGTTCCACTGAGTACAACTTCAAGGCTGAAGCTTCCTGAGATGTAACGGAAAAAAAAAAAAAAAAGCTTCCTGAGAGCAATGTTAACATCTTGTCTATAAACAGACCATGTAAGTATTGATCAATTTTACATAACAAACCACAAAAGAGTAAAACGGTTGCTTAAGCAACACATAATCTCCTCCTAAAGTCATATGATAAGTTTATAAATTTAAATAATAAATTAAATCAGACAAATAATCCACCAAAGCTCTACTTAGAGGCTCTTATGACATAAAGTAATAAAGGACAAAAGATATATATGGTTAAACATAAATTTGATAGTAATATTATTTTTCACAGATGTTAGCAATAGGTACACCACTAGCGAATATTGGATACTGAATTTGCAAAATGACCAGCACAAGGTTTAATAAAAAGAAAAGTATCTCATCTTTTTCGCTATAATATAAAATTATTCATACAACTCTATTCCAAAACTTCAATTTTTTAAAAACATAATTTAAGATATAATATTAAAACCTCTATAACTAATTAAGTTAATTATGGTTTCACTTTTATTTGTCCCGTTCTTCTAAATGAAAAATACTTGTTTAGTTGTCTAAAACACAGCTACACTACAGAGGTCTGTAATTCATTCATGTAAACCAGAACCAATGATCCTAGACTACTTTACAAACAGGTCACATATATGTTGAATGATTTTCAAATCAAAATAAAGTTGAAGCAAGAATGCAGCCGAATAATTATTATTCCCTTTTGACCACCCCACAAACCCAAACCCATATTTGACCAAAAGTAGGTGCAATATCTTTGCCACTATCTTTTTCTAGTTCTTATATTTTACCATACAAAATAGACGTAGAAGCTTTCAAGAGAAGAATGGAACAATGTGTCACAGTCACACCGAAATATCAAACAAATCCCTTCACCGATCAAATCCATTAGTATACTAATTCCAGTCTTCCTTGATCAGCCTTCCTAAAAATGATCCAATGACACATGGGCTAGTGTTTAGCAATTAGCACCGTTGGGTTTTAGTCGAAATCATAATTGAGGCCAAACACAACTCAGAAATAAATTCACAAAGATAAAATATATGTCAATTTTCTTAATTAGTGCACAGCAACAGAGCTAGCTTGCCATCCCAAATCACATAACGCTCTTACGTGTTTCAACATCACCGCTGATTCAAAGTCATTAAATTTTAACTGGAGCAATCACTTTCATTATTCAAAGTTTCTCTGCTGATCCATGATGATTAGTTGTCTTTCATGTATGTATTGTCAAACAAGTTATGCAAGTTTTTTTTGGCATGTAACAAATTAAAAGAATCACGTAGAGAACAAAAGAAAGTAGAACCAAACAAATATAAGCTACAAACCTCCTCTTTAATTTGGTTGATCTTCTTACTGATGGACAACAACAGCAATGTCAAATCAAAATAAGCATGTACATTGGGTCTTTACCATTTGAGAGATTTTCAGTTTTCACATTAATTAGAAGTGTTTCAACGCTTACAACTTCAGAAAATCAAAGAAGCATATATATATATATATATATATATATATATATATATGTTTTACCTTTGTCTTTCTTTTTTTGAACTATTTCATTTTTTTCAATTTTTTTTTTGAAGCGAATGAATGCTCGAAGAAAAGTCAATTAGAAACTATTTATTTACCTAAGGATAGGTTCATTCGGGCAACAATTCGACAGTTTAGTATTTTATAAAAAATATATATCAACTAAATTTCCAAGAAGGTGCCATGCATGACTTTTCATCAATATATACTTCCGATTACTTAACGAAGATAAACACGATAGCTTAAATTTATGTTTTAGACAATATAGAGAATTCTCAACTAAAAAATAATAATTGGACTGTGTATATCCCACATTATTTAATATCTCCACGCATTTAATAATTGAATGTAAAGGGTTACAACGCCTGCTGGAGCTACTTTTGAAAAGATTGATGAATTAATGAAAAATATTAAAAAGAAATAAAGGAAAATTAGTATATGTGACTGACAATTAAGTTTCCAATTGACAACGAAATTTTATGCTCAATTTCATAGTTTCATTTACAATATGATGATAGTGGCATGTTGAAATTCATGGTATAACGGAGAATTATATTGACAGAGTGGAAAGAAAATGTAGAAAATAATAAATTTTATTAATGCGAATAAAGAGTGAAAAAAGTGCTTTGCAATATAGTATGAAACTTATATAGTATATTTTATGGGACCGCGAAAGCTTAACAAGGTGCTTAGTTTTTATCACATACAAGGATGTCCAATTAACAACCACCCTATCTTTGTAGCATTCTCACACTCATACCTATTTCACATAACATCTGTCATCAAATTCACACGCAAAAATCATAATCACAATCTAATTTCAAACTCAAATTAAACACCCTTATCCCAAACCGACCAAAATCAGAAGAAAATTAAGGGGGGGATAAAAAAAAGCTAACAATCCTAATCAATATCTTGAACCAGAGCTTCAACAAGAGCAGCAATGGCAGAAATTGGATTTCCAAAAATGGCTGAGAAGATTATCTTGAATACCACAACCGCTATCTTGGTGTACATCTTGATTTTCCCCAATCTCCTTGACCTTCTTCCACTTTGTACCATCTCCATGCTTGCTAGTGCAAGTTGAGAGTCATGGTCACTCACCTGAATTGAATCATTGTTCTCTTCAGAAAAGTACCCCCTCTTCCACTCCTCAAGAATCAATTCCTTCATGCATGACACATGATAACAAGAATTGTCCCCAGAATATTCATAAGACCAACCTCTAACCCCATTCACAACTTCCCTACTCTTACATTTTTGGCACTTTGAAGAAACCTTATGACACAATTTCAGTGTCACATATCCCTCAGAAATATTATCTTTCAGCTTCAAACAGCATGGATGTAGATCATACCCAGTGCGGGAGCAATGATACACAAACCCTAGCACATCTTTTCCACATGCATCACAACGCCTATCACGCCAACCAGGTGGTTTCTCATAGAACCTGAAGTTGCTTCCTTTGAAAAATCGATGGTAGGCTGAGGAAGCAGCATTTGCACACTCTTCATGAAGGATGTAATTGCACTCGATGTTTTCACAACGATAACTAGGACCAAACCCTAGTTCTAAGCATCCACTGCACTTGTATGGTGCTCCAGGAGGCTTCAATTGTAAAGGGTGTGGATGGCTGGAATGATCCATCTCAGTTATCGCCATATCTCTTAGGATCTTTTTTTTCTCTCTCTTAAAACACAACTATTTGATAGAGACTAAGTAGTTCAAATTATGTGAAAAGAAGTAAAATGAATTAATCAGATTTGGACTGCTGCAAACGAAATATGCGTGACCAAAATCCCCGATTTGACACACATACATAGGCTGTTTATATGATTGTCTTTCAAGTTTAGATGATTGTCTTATTGAAAACATGCAAGACTATATATAGGCCAAATGTCCAACATAATGTCTTTGTTTCTCCAATTTATATATGCAAATGTAATAGCAAGAACTTGTCTAGGAAATTAAGCTACAGATAAGACTACTATTCTTTAACTTCTAACGCTCAAAAAGTCGGTTTCTATCATTATCTTCGTTAAACGTGTCATTCAACTATTTGTTATTGCTTAGGACCCACACAATTCACTGAAATTGCGGTTGCCAAGACGCTGCTTCTCCTTCGTTTCCTAGACGGTTTCGGTTATTTCCTTTATTTTTCTTTGATATGACAGCTTACGCGTAATGCAACTTGATATTTGCCAATTCAAGTGTTTTTTTTGTCCCTTGGATGACAATTTGCCCTTAGATTGTATCAGGCCCGGGAGGCATAGCACGTCTGGTGCACACTGCATCAAGGACATTGACTATTGTGTTTGATTTATTCCTATCAAATTAATAATATAGTGCAATTGACACCCTTCAATGCAAAATAAATTAAATAATGATAATTTAAAACTTGTTCAATAGTTAAAACTAATAAACTATAATCATATAGTGACTTGGCTTATTGAACTTCATCAACGTATACCATCTTAAAACCGACTTAGATATATATATATATATATATATATATATATATATATATATATATATGTATGTATCAAGTTAGACAAATGTTTATACCGCCTTGCACCATTAGTAGTTATTGATAGACTAATTCTTCAAATTTAATTGCTCAGAAAGTCGGGTTTGGTCGTTATCTTGGTTCACACTTCACACACAACAAACTTGTCATTCAATTAGTTTTTTTTTTCGATAATTAAAAATAACTTATCTCCCTCAATGAGAGAAGTAAAAGCAAACACTAAGTGCTTGACAATACATCTAGATAAGAAATTGAAGCTCACAAAAAGAGCTCAAAACAAATTAAAATCAACCAAAAATGATACATAACAAAGATCCTAACACTTCAAATAGTTGTTATTACTTCGGATCCTTCTGAGTAGGCATTGGAATGAAACTATGGTTACCAAGACCATGCTTCTTCGATGCATCTTTTATCTTTGAACAGCTAACGCGTAATGGCACTCCCAATCCTTTCTTCGAATAACCCTTTTCGTGTTTAATTTATCGATGATAATTTTCTTATTGATTGTATCAGGCGGTGGAGCATAGAACGTCACAAAGATAATGGGTTATGATGTTTAACTTATGCATACAATAATATATATAACAAAGTGCTATAGACACTTTTCAACATAGAATAGAAATAATGGATATATTGTAATGCCCCGATTTTCTGTTAGAGTAAAAATGACCAAAATGCCCTTGAGGTCATTTTTCAAATTTAATTCGAGGAAAGCCGATCCGCAAGACTAAGGGCAAACTCAATGTTGGAAGGGGATTAGTTGGCTTGTGTACCTTTCCGGGATCGAAAATCTTGTTTTTCGAGTTTTTGGGGTAAAATGACCAAAATACCCCTGTGGTGTTTTACCCATTTGCAAGTGCCGAATGAACCTGAAACATCTCCAGAAGGTTTTAAAAGGTGTTTTTATGTATTCTGTGACTTTAGTTTTGGTACCGGAGGTTCCGGGCAAAATTAGTGCAAAATTACGATTTTGCCCCTAGTTTTGTGTTTTTGAGCTTAATCGCGTGATTAAGCAAACCTAAGCGCTATTAGGCTCTAATCAAAGATTAATTAATTTCCATAATTAATCTTGAGTCAAAATAATTTATTAAAGTTGATTAGAACCTAAGAATGCTTAATTACAACTTGAAATCTTATTTTAAATTCAAGATTCCTAGTCATGGAATCTTGAATAGTGTTTTCTCTTTCCAATTCCTTAAATCATGGAAATTTGTCTACCTTGTTTACTCATAAAATGAATTTTAAACTCTCTAAATGTGTATGAGCACTTTTTAACCTTGTCATAAAACTCTTAAACCCCATTCTTGGTTACCTAAACTTATACTTAATAACTCCTAACTTTGTACCTAAACTAATACATACTCAAACCTATCATTAACACACAATTACATGAAGCAATTTTCCTCCCTCCTTGTTGTACCTGGTCTGGCCGAATGCTCCTCCCCCCCCCATATCATCACATGCTGAAATTTTTGACACTCCAAAGCCATACCTCAAGTCATACTCACCACACCTTGTTATATTTTCAATCAAGCTTGATTTTCCAAGTGAATAACTAAAAGAATTAAGCTATTTTCCTCATTTATTTGTGGCTCAAAAACTTCCAGCCATGCTTAGTTTCTAGAAGACTTATTCATTCAAAATTAAAAGAAAAACTCACTCAAATCACCTTACTTGAAGCCATAATTTGTATCTAACCTCCATACCTTAAACCATGCTTGTATGACACCTTGTAAGAGATTTTTTTTTCTCTTCTTTTCCCTCCCATTGCTACGACCAGCCTCCCCCCTCAATGAGACTTCATTTATTTTCATTTTCTATAAATACCTTGCCTAGAAACACATGGAAACACTTAAGCTCATTTGTAAACTTTTAGATTTCCTAGCTTTCTCAAAGTTCTCTCTTTTTCTCTCTAAGTTCTAAGAGAGTTCGCTCTTGTTCTTCATCTTCATCTTCATCATCTCTTCATCTTATCATCATCTCATAACCTTCAAACACCACCTCACAACCTTGAATCATCATCAAATCTCTCAAACACTTGACCTCAAACACAAGCTCACCAAGAACACATCTCCTTTCCTTTCTTTCTGTCAAGGCCGAAGCCACATCTCCACTTTAGGGGGAGTTACTCTTCTTATTTCCATCCTCAAGCTCAAGCCTTTGTCTTCACTTTTGGTAGGGAGTTGCTTTCATGTTTTGTTTTTACTTAAAAATATGGTTTTCTCAAGGTTTCTCTTGGTTCCTTTTTTTAGCTTTCTCCTGTTTCTTCTTTTCCTTCTATTTCAGCCTCAAGGCCTTGTTTATGACTATGATGGCTTGATGATGAGTGTTCATAAATGATGACCTTGTGTTCATCTCAAAGGAACCTCTAAAGCTTGAGTCTTGTTCTTTATCTAGTGAAGTTTTGGTTTTTCTTTCTTTTTCCTTTTCCTATACATTTCGGCCTCCATAGCTCTTCCTCAAAGGTTTTTGTTAAAATTTTTAAAGCATCTTTCTTCCTATTTTATGTCATGAAAGAATGTTGTTTTGGTTCTTACTCTCTTAAAGTTTTACTTTCCTTTAAAAGCTTCTTTCTTTGAGCTTGATGATGATGTTCAAGAACCACATAGTTCCTTTGAGAACTTGGTTCAAGAACTCTAAAGCTCTCCTTGTGATGAGATAAGTGTTGGGTTGTATCTCTAAAAGTCTTGTAAGAGCTCTAGATAAGATTAAAATGAATATTGCATCCATGTTTATGTTTATGCCTTGCACATCATATTTATTTTTCCTTGCCCTCACTAAACATCAAGAATAATAAATGAACTTGCATTATCATATTTATATTTTAAGCCTTGCATTATCATTTTTATATTTCAAGTCATCACTTAAATATCAAAGATAATAATAAATTGCATCTCATGTTTACTTTATGCTCTCACTTTATTTTCTAATGAAAGCTAAAATAAATGCATGAGCATGTTTATTTTTATATTAACACTTAAGAGAACCTAGAACTCAAATACTTGCCCATTATTACCTCATACAAAGGTTTGAAATTATATGTTCTTTAGCTTCTTGATTTCGGCCCTAAGAGGTTCTATTTGTTACAAGCAATAAAATCTATGTTCTACCACTACAAGAAACACCCGAGTTACCGACAGATTTTACTGACAGAAAAATCTGTCAGTAATACCAACTGATTTGTCGACAGAAAAAAGAGAAATCTGACGAAAAATTATTTTTTTGGGGTTTCAGTCATTACCGACGGAAATCCGTCGGTAATCCGCGCACCAAAATAAAAAAATATGGCACGCATATTACAGACAAAAAAATCCGTCGGTAGTTATTTTTCAAAAACTATTTTTTGGTAAATTTATTTTACCGACGGATTTTTCCGTCGATAAACATTGTTATATTTATATTTTTAAAGAAATTAATATACAGTCGGAAAAAAATTGAGAAATTTTAGAAAATATTACCGTCGGTAACTTGAACCTAAAAAATTGGTCTGGCGCCTTATTATCGGCGGATTTTGTTCCGTCGGAAATTCAAAAAACCATCGGTCATATATTTATACATAACAAAAAAGAGTTCACTCTCTTTTCTCTCTCATCAGTGGTCTCCCTCTCTCTCATACGCCACACACACCGTACACTTCACTCCACGCCACTCGCCATCGAACTCTGCCTGCTAGCGAACGCCGCACGCCGGCACATGCTAGCCGCCAGGATCCGGCCCCTCTCTCTTCGTGCGCCGCGATCTGGTCTCTTTCTCTCCCTCGGTGAGATCTGCCGGCCATTGCCCCTGCATGCCGCTCCCCTTCCGTGAACCGGCAAAGCCCCGAGGTCCGCCTTCGCTAAGCGCCAAGCACCAACAAGGGGGAATCCACTGCCTTGGGTGAAAGCCCGCCCGAGGGGGAATCAATCGAAGCTCTCCGCGAAACGACGGCCACCCATGAAGCTCCCTCTGCGAAGGGCTAGCCAGTCGCGAAGCCCTGCGTGAAGCTCACCCAACCGCCACTGTTGCCTTCCAGTACCGCCGCACCGCACTGGAGAAGGCAAGCCCTCCTCCCCTATTCTGTTGCGAATGCTCAATGTGAAGGCGAATCGATTTTTTTTCATTATTTCAAATTTGTTTTAATCTCACACCAGATCTGCGGAGGGTTCAATTCAAGTATCTGGTTTATGAAACCTGGTTTTTTTTACTTGATACCCATTGGTGTTCAACTGTTCATATTTTCCTGTTTGTGTTCATGGGAAGGGAAGAGAACTTGAACTCGTGGAATCAGGGCAGCTTAAATTAACAGTAAACTTAACAATGCCAAGATACATTTTTTGCCCTATCTTAAAATGGAGAGGAGGTGCACAATTATTTTCTGTCTTGGTCTCTGAAATGCTCAAGCACTGTCCCATTAGGTTGGGTTAGTTATATGGATTAGATGATGTTATAGTGTCCTATTGTAAACCATGAATTTATGGCCTAAATCTTAATGGTTTCACCTACAGGTTTTGTTGGTTTCCCTTTACCTCTAGTCTTCTCCATACTAGTAAACGCTTAAATCCATAATATGCACAATTTGTTAGTATGAAAATTTTGCTTCTTTTTGAATGAGAGGTGGTTATTTAACTATTGCAGCTATTAGTGCTATGCTAGTATTAGATAGGTTTGATCATGTTGTTCTCGTATCCATTATTGATCAACTATATGGTGTTTTTTTCAATGAAGCCTACTTCCATATGTGATCTATATCTTGCATTCCTTTTATTTGTTAGTAAATTATGTTATTTATTTTTACAGGTTGCAAGGCGTCAATCATAATTTGGACTAGTGAAAATTTTGTTTGTTAGAGGCCATTTTCCTATTAATAAGCCTGGAGATCGTGCTGGTATAAATACCTTGTTCCTATACCGTGTGTTATTCTTACACTTCATGTAATTTGCTTTGATAAGTGTTATTTTTGCTTTTCTTATTACAGCGTAGCCTTGCTTTGCTAATTTTGTTGCTTTGGAATTACTTTTTTAAAATCCATTATGCTGAAGAACTATTTAGTTCATTATTTAATTTTGGTTTGTAAAATTATTCGTGCCTATTTCTGTTGCTACATGTTCAAAATACTTATGATCTCAGCCCCCCATTTGAGGTTCTTTGGTTGATGATCCTGGTTACTACAAATTTAATTAGTATTTTCCTTCCATGTTTCATCATTGTGGTTAGCTCATGTCTTCCATAGATGTAGAATCTTGTTTTGGTTAGCTCATGTCTTCTTGTAATAGTGTTTGGTTCTGCCATTTTCAGTGGTTTGAAATTCTTCATAGACTCTTTTGTTCAATTGTTGGATGAATATGGTGCAAAGATTGTGATTTGAGAGTAGAGCATCCAAATGGAGCTGCGGAGTTGTGGTCATCTTCATTTCATCCAAGCCATTAAAGGTGGATCAGTTACAAAAGTCCTTAAGATATCACAGACATACATGACGGCTTCATGTTTAATCATGTTAGTGCAAAGGCTGAAAGATCATGTATTGATGCATTGGACGAAAGAATTTAGTATGTAATTCCAATGATGATGGTCAAATAATTAACTTGGATGATGACGGTTTTGACAATTTTATGTATATTTATGTATTTATAAATAGCTTTCAATGAAAAATAAACTCTTAAATGATTAGGTAACACACAAATTATATAATAGTTATTTTAAAAAATATATATAATAATTACCGACGGATTTTTCCATCGGTAAATTAAAAAGAGGAAAATTTTGTTTAAACCATTACCAACGGAAAATTCCGCCAGTAATATAAAAATAAAAAAAATGAAAATTCATTATTTACCGACGGATTTTTCCATCGATAAAAGTTGGATATAAAAAATTCAAAATTAAATTAATAAATTACCGACGGATTTTTCCATCAATGAATGTAAAAATTCCGTTGGTAACTTCCTAAACCGACGAATTGGTACCCACATTACCGATAGATTTTTCTTAAAAAAATCCGTCGGTAATTCCGTCGATAAAAATTTTCGACGGATTTTTTCCGTCGATAATGATTTTCGACTGCGTTATTTCTGGTGGTTAAAATCCATCGAAAATAAAATTTTCCGTCGGTAACGTGGAAAAATCCGTCGGTAACAGCCTTTGTTTCTGGTAGTGTATAATTTTTCTAAGTTTATATGAGTTCAAGAAATGTCCCAAACAAAGTTTTACGAATTTAGAGCCTCTTGAGTTTAATTTAAAATAGCCATTGCCCTTACAAGTATTTTGGTGATTTTATTTCATAAAAATATTTATTAATGAGTTTTGAAAGTTTTAAAAAGGTTCCAAGAGAAATTAGCATTTTATGTGTTCTAGAAATCAAGTTTGTGCCTTGTTTGTTTGGAGATGGATTTGGTTCTGTCTTGCCATGTTATGCTCACTGTTTATGCTGTTTGGATGATGATAACGTGAGTATGTTTGTGTATATTTGATGGTAAAATGCATATGTGAAAGATAAGAGAAGTTAGTAACTAGAAAAGAATTAATTTGAGAGTTCTAGATCCCTTAGTAAATGATTTTTTCTGGATTCTGTCCAGAAAGGTTTAGAAATGGTAATCATGGATTTAAATTAGTTTAAATGTGTAGGAATGACTCATAAATGGTTTAGGACTTGATCTTGATACCTTAGGAGCAAATCGAACTTAGAAAGGGTCAAAGTTGTGACTCCTAGGTATCCGTAAAGTATGAATTATAGATTCTGCACTCTTGAGGTTTAGAGATGTTTATGATCATAGTATTGAGTGAGGAATACTTAGATATGAGCCTATAGGTACCTGAGAGCTTAGGTTGTGATGATAGACAACGTAGATTTCAAGATAAATGACCTTAAGGGTCAAAACATAAGACATTAAGAGATCTTTTATTTCCTTGTGTTTGATAATGCAAGTATGATATGTTGATATGCATGATGTAATGATATATGAGTTATGATGATGTGATCTTTTTATGTTGATGCTATGATGATGTGTGAATGCATGTGCTGGGATGAAACCGTTTATATGACTTTAGAAATTAATTATGAAATGTGAAATTGAAGGTGTAAGTACATGCATTATGAGTTGATGTGGCATACTATGATGAAGTGCATAAATTCATGAGCATGATATACATATTGCATGAGATTCCATGATGATAAGTTAAGGGCATGTGTTCATGATGCATTCTTGCATAACACACCGAGACGCATTTCTCCTACCTTGGTAAGGAGATAACAAAACCATGAGGGTATGGTAGATGCAACCTGCCAAAGCGGACAAATTTACTGTGCACTAGATGCCGTAGATGCATTTAGAAGAAGGAAATAACCCTAACACGCACTATGAGAGTCAGTGTATTAGGTGATCCTTAAGTCCCTAACCCGTACTTTGGGAGTCGGTGTGTTAGGTGACCCTTAAGCCCCTAGCCCGTACTCTAGTAGTCGGGATATCATTTTTATGATCCGCTTATTCAGATAATAAGTTGAAAACTAGTGATGTGTTACCCCATCTATTTTTCCCCATGTTAAATCTAGTGACGACTAGTTAGGATTGAGCTCATTCCTAGGCGATTAGGTGAGACGGAGTTTGGGGACCATGATAAAAATCGCTGGGGCGGTATGTCGGTTGGATTTAGGTGACCATGTTTAAGAGGATGGTCTTTGAGAAAAAGAACTTCAGAGTTCAAGTATGAGAAAAAGATATGATGTTTTAGAGTCACAAAATTATGAGAAAAGAAAGAGTTTTATATGCCACTTATATGTTAATGTTTATCTTGATGTTGTGTTCTATCGACTGTTTGCATAAAATATTGTCATGCATTCATCCAATACCTGTTGCATTCATATCATTAAGATCCATACTAAAAGACGTCCACTTCGGATAAATAGATTTGAGAAGTTTAAAAGTTAAACCTTATGCATGACCACCTTTTTATAATTAAAATCGAAGTGGCTGGGGACGATGATGATGACACGTGTGTTGGAGTCGGAAATCCTTACTAAGAATCTTGAATGAGTTTCTCATCCCTCTCTCTCTTTCTTCCGTGTCGTCTCTAGACGAAGACAGTGATGCTGTTCGCGATCTCTACTAAGGCATGGGCATAGGGCATACGCTACGAGTTGGATCAGTGGGATGGAGCGGAGATGTCGCTTAGGATTTATATATACCTATAGATGTGTATTTCTTTTGATGTGATAATAGGACTATGATAGTCGTAAATTATGTATCTATGATAATATGTTTATGGACAATGTTTGTGTTTTTGTGACCATGAATGATATGATATTCCTTTTCTGTATGTTAGTCTTCGTTACGTCATATGCGGCTCTCACTTTGATTTTATAGTTAAAAAAAAATTTACCCGTATTTCCGCTAAGTATTTTCATAAAAGAATGAGACTAAGAAGTGACAACCTAATGATTAACCTAATGTGTTCTAGAGTATTGCGTTAAAAATTAGGATGTTACACATATAAATTAGAGAGATTAATTAATTAAAGACTGTGATAATGATAATTTCAAACCTGTTCAAATGTTATAACTATATCATATTGTATTAGTTGTACAGGCTTCAAAATTTCCCTATCTGCGTCAAACTTCATTATATATACTGTCATTATAGAATGACTGAAATTAAATGAAAATATTGCCATTATCAGCCTTCGCTCAAGCCACATAATCATCCAATTGAGGAAAAGACTCATTCAACTAATAATCATTAACTTATTATAGTTCCCGAATTCAACGTTGTCGCCTGTTGGCTATCATCGATAAAATCTCAAGCCTCTCTAATTGCAGTCCTTATTTTTTGCTTTTCTAAAGGTAAAATCCTGGAATTAATATTGGAAACCTTCATAGTTCATAGCTTTTAAAAGAAGAATGATATTAAATTATTTCCAATGTGTCTCACCCAATTATCAAATCCATTAGTGTATTAACATATAAATAAAATTCTAACTCCAATCTTCTTTCAGAAAATTTTTTAGTTACTCTTATAGCAAAAGAAATTATTTGATTATTCCATGTAGTTAAGTAAATTAAATAAAGGAACTGAAGTCAAACAAAAATCAGGAATATATGAACAAACTAAAGATAAAATATGACTTTTGTTAATGCAGAGGGACATTGCATGCTATTATAAATTCATACACAAATATCACTCTTACACTATTGTCATATCTCTGCTGATTCAATATCAATAATTCTTCAAACTAGAGCAAACAACTTGTTGTATTATTAGTTTCAGTGCAATGCAAGACCAATCACTTTTAGGTAGAGCGCGTGATTTGATCAAAGCACAAGTGATGTGCTGATGTCAAGCAAGTTATGCAAATTTGTGTAACAAGCTAAGCGAACCAAAACAGAACAAAAGAGAATGAGACCAAACAAAGATAAGGTGCGAAACCCCCTCTTTGTTCCACATCTTCTCACAGATAGATAGCAATAGCTATGTCAAATCAAAACCAAGAACAATCTAAGCTAAACGTGAGGATATTACAAAACTGCCATAGACATATTAGATATTGGCACAATATCATATGGCATTTCAAAGAATAAACAGATAAAGTGTAGATTTGTATAATGTGTTTGACATATGGAGCAAGTGAAACAAATCTTTTTCCACTCTTAAGCAAATCACACCAACTCCTAGCTATGAGTTCACAGCCATTGAATGTATGCACATAAATCATTTTCAGATTTCAAATTACTTATAAAGAAATTGAGTATACTATTGATTGTTAAATGTTTCAAGTAGATATTTTTAATTCAAACATACAACAGATGGCATCACTCCAAGTGTTTTTAAGACTTGCTGATATTAGAAGGGGACTTTGATTCTTCTGCCTGTCAAATACAACACATGCAAAGTGCAAAATATATCCACTACAATTATACCAAACAACAGAATGAGAATGTAATCAAGGATCAATTCAAAAAGTTTGCTCTACTACATCTATAGGAACAATTTTAAGAGGATAAGATCAGTATTTGTCACATTCAAAATACAAGCATGTACCCAAAATCTACCACGACAAAAGACAATATTATGTAGCAAGACTTAATTCAAGGATGCTCCCAGTCTCCTTCAGATAATCAGGGAGCTGAGCCGGTTTTGGATTCAAAAAATTCCTTCAGATAGTATCAGTCATAAACATTAGCACCACATGCAAAATGTCAACTGTCTACCCAAAAAATCACAACAATCAGAGAATGACTACCTAGTCTTGGTTATAATGGGATAAAAAATTCTCTCAACCTCCTTCAGATACTCTTCAAACGCTTCTGTTTCTTGGTGTTGTGTATTACCATCAAGCAAATCTTTGGCCTTAGCAATTGCAGCGCTGATCTTTTCCTCGTCCTTTGAGCAAAGCTTAGAACTGGTATTGACATTTTCTTAAGGCTATCTCCATCTTGTAAACATAATCATCCAAAGCATTGATTGCTCTAACCTTCACATGGAACTTTTTATCTTCAGCCTCGTAACCTTTACAGTATTCCTTTACCTGCAGAACATGTAAAATCCCTTGAGCCTGAGTAGAGTAGTACTTAAGCAGACACTTTGTTGGACTCTCTTTCAACGGCGATTTTGAGGATGCTGCCTTCTTCCAAGACCATCGGAACTGGCAAGAAACCCATTCCATCTGCCATGGCAAGCATCATCTGCTTGGTTTCCTTCTTAAACTCTTCCAGATCAACGGTACCGTTCAAGTTGTGGTCGAATTGTATGAACAAGGATTCATAAACGCGCGAAAGCTCATCTGGGTCAGGCTCCACATCAACACCAAAGTGAGTCTCAAACACCCTCAGGCTTTGGAGCTCCTTCATCATCTCTGCATAGGAGAGAAGACCATCATGGTCTGTGTCAAGGTGTGCAAACCGTTTTCCCACTGAGACACTAAATGCTTCTTCATCCTCAAGGAAGCTCACAATGGTAGCAGCGTCCAAAATTTCTACACTCATCTTTCAATTCTTTCTTGGTCAAAAGGAAGGTAGTTTTGTATTGACAAAAGGAAAGGTTATTTGGGGGGGTTTCAAATGCTTGTGCTTTGAATAAAAACTGTTGGATTCTGTTTATATATATAGCCATTGGTAGTCGGTTGCAAGAGCATATATTCTTTGGTAATTAACTTAGACACCGAAAGTAGACATGGTATAGAAACCTTCCCTTTGTAGAAAAAGAGGAACGGTGGCTGTGCATTTTGCAGCCACCGAAAGTTGAAAAAAAAACAAAAGAGATTACTGTGCACATGCACAGTAATGTGATACACAGCTGTACCACCGAAATATGTACAGTAACATGCACAGTAACTCTTCAAAATCATCTATAAATAGAGCCTTGAAGCAGACGATTTTTGCATTCCGAACTGAGAAGCATTTCCTCAGTTGTAAAGAAAGAAGCAGTGTAGGCTTCTTGTAGTGAGAGAAAAATAGAGAGTGTGTGTAAGAAAATTCCAAGAGTGTAGTGTGAGTATACACTGGGGGGTTTTGGATATATTCTCTAGATCTCTGTAATACTACTAATTGTAGTAGAAGAGAGTCTCATTGGGGATACACTATATTGTAATTACTCTTAAATATAGTGGAGTATTTTTCAGAGTTTGGCCCGTGGTTTTTCCCTCAAAATTACAGGAGGGTTTTCCACGTTAAAATATTGGTGTGCAGTTCTCTTGATCTATTTTGTTGGTGTGAATAGTAACGAGTACTATTCATAAATAGTGAAGTGGGTCCCACTGCATAATACTATTCACGTGAATAGTGACATGGGCCCCACTGCGAATTACTATTTACCGTGCTCCATTTTTCCGTCTCTTCAATTTGGGCACGCTTCCGCTCACATCCGTAAAGTGTTTATTACACTTGGGGTGTACCCGACTCTGATGATATCATAACAAGTGGTATCAGAGCTTTGGATCGGTGGGATTTATTCTTAGTATGCTCTGTGGTTGCAGCTTATTCTGATCTTCCACATCAGAAAAGAGTTTCTCCCTAATACTTGAGGATCACCTTTTGGTTGCTGTTGCTGGAAGACAGTGTGATACTGTGAGAGTGCAGTTTGAAGAGGTTCTGGCTAAGGAAAGACTTGGTATTTAAGCGTGTCCATTGTGACTCACCTCTCTTTCCTAGGAAGCCTCTTGGTGCACGGTTTACAGTTGAGTTGCACTATTCCAGTATATGGTTAATAGTATAAGGTTCTGACTAAGATCCAAGATGTATATCTGGTAAACAGATCTCCATCAACTGCTATTAATCTGAAGATTCCACAAGAGGTATGGTCCGGTCGACCCGTAAACTATTATGATTTAAAGATATTTGGTTGTCCTGCATATGCCCATGTGAATGATGGTAAACTTGAGGCAAGGGCAAGAAGGTGTATATTTCTAGGATATGCACGAGGGGTGAAAGGCTACAAACTATGGTGTATAGAGAAGGCAAGTTCACCTAAATCAGAAGAAGGAGTCTAACTTAGATGATGCAGAGACAGGTCATGGTGCTAAGAAGCAGGTGGAGCTAGAGATTGACTGTGGGAAGGTGAAGCAAGAAAATGATATAATGAATCAAGAAAGTACTTCAGGGATTGCTCAACCTGAAGTAGAACAACAAGATGAACCTAACTATGAGGAAACTAGTGAACCAACCAGAGAAGCAGAGCCATACAGTATTGCTACTGGCAGAGAAAGATGAGAAATCCAGAAACCAAAAAGATATCTGGATTCTGCTGCTTGTGCACTTGACTCATTAGGTGCAGATCCTATAGCCTTTGCTTTGGCTATGGCGAATGGTGCAGTTGGAGATGAACCATGTACCTATCGTGATGCAATAGAAAGTAAGGAGTCGAAGGAGTGGCTGATAGCAATGAATGAGGAGATTTAGTCTCTTCAGAAAAATCAAACGTGGGAGCTCATACAACTTCCAAAGGGGAAAAGAGTAGTTGGCTGTAAATGGGTTTACAAAAGAAAAGAAGGAATCCCTGGCATTGAGCCCCCAAGGTTCAAGGTGAGACTGGTAGCAAAGGGTTATACTCAAAAGGAGGGTGTTGACTTCCATGAAGTATTCTCTCCTGTGGTGAAGCATAGCTCTATTCGGATCCTATTAGCTATTGTAAGTACGTTTGACTTGGAGCTAGAACAACTTGATGTGAAGACTGCGTTCTTACATGGTGAGCTAGAGGAGCAGATCTACATGAGTCAACCAGAGGGGTTTGTAATTTCTGATAAGGAGAACCATGTCTGCCTGTTGAAAAAGTCGTTATATGGCTTGAAACAGTCCCCGAGGCAGTGGTACAAAAGGTTTGATGCATTTATGATTGGTACTGGATATAGTAGAAACCAATATGATAACTGCATCTACTCTAAGGAGCTTCCAGATGGTTCAAAGATTTATTTGTTGTTGTATGTAGATGATATGCTAATTGCAGCTCGCAATAAGGCTGAAATTAGTATGTTAAAAACTCAGTTGGGAAAAGAGTTTGAGATGAAGGACTTAGGTGTGGCAAGGAAGATTCTTGGAATGGAAATTCATAGGGAGCGACATAGTGGCAGGTTGTGTTTAACACAACAAAATTATATTATAAAAGTGCTACAACGCTTCAATATGGATCAATCCAAACCAGTTGGCACTCCGTTGGCTGCACATTTTAAGTTATCTTTGAAAGAATGTCCGAGAACTGAGGAAGAGGTGGAGCACATGTCTCATAAACCTTACTCTAGTGCAGTTGGCAGTCTCATGTATGCCATGGTGTGCACTAGACTAGAAATTTCACATGCAGTGAGTGTGGTAAGCAGATTTATGAGCAAACCTGGAAAGACACACTGGGAAGTTGTGAAATGGATCATGCGGTACCTAAAAGGTTCCACTGATGTCTGTTTGGTATTTGAAGGTCAGAAGAACCGTGGAGTTGTAGGTTATGTAGATTCTGATTATGCAGGTGACTTGGATAAAAGAAGGTCATTGACAGGCTATATCTTTACAATCTTTGGATGTACTATTAGCTGGAAGGCGACATTGCAATCAACAGTGGCATTATCAACTACTGAAGCTGAGTATATGGCATTGACTGAGGCTGTTAAAGAGAGTATTTGGGTGCACGGTCTTTTGGATAGTTTTGGATTGAATCAACATGTGCCAATTGTACATTGTGATAGTCAAAGCGCCATTCATCTGGCTAAAAATCCAGTCTATCATGAAAGGACAAAGCACATTGATGTCAGACTTCATTTTGTCAGAGAAAGTATCAATAATGGTACTGTTGCAATTCAGAAGATAGCCACAGCTGAGAACCCAGCCGATATGATGACAAAACCATTGCCGATTGACAAGTTTAAGCATTGCTTGGACTTAGTTAATATTTGCAGAGGTTGAAAGTCAAGGCAAAATGCAGCCAAGGTGGAGAATTGTAGAAAAAGAGGAACGGTGGCTGTACATTTTGCAGCCACCGAAAGTTGAAAAAAAAACAAAAGAGATTACTATGCACATGCACAGTAATGTGATACACAGCTGTACCACCGAAATATGCACAGTAACTCTCCAAAATCATCTATAAATAGAGCCTTGAAGCAGACGATTTTTGCATTCCGAACTGAGAATCATTTCCTCAGTTGTAAAGAAAGAAGCAGTGTAGGCTTCTTATAGTGAGAGAAAAATAGAGAGTGTGTGTAAGAAAATTCCAAGAGTGTAGTGTGAGTATACACTGGGGGTTTTGGATATATTCTCTAGATCTCTGTAATACTACTAATTGTAGTAGAAGAGAGTCTCATTGGGGATACACTATATTGTAATTACTCTTAAATATAGTGGAGTATTTTTCGGAGTTTGGCCCGTGGTTTTTCCCTCAAAATTACAGGAGGGTTTTCCACGTTAAAATATTGGTGTGCAGTTCTCTTGATCTATTTTGTTAGTGTGAATAGTAACGAGTATTATTCATAAATAGTGAAGTGGGTCCCACTGCATATACTATTCACATGAATAGTGACGTGGGCCCCACTGCGAATTACTATTTACCGTGCTCCATTTTTCCGTCTCTTCAATTTGGGCGCGCTTCCGCTCACATCCGTAAAGTGTTTATTACACTTGGGGTGTACCCGACTCTGATGATATCATAACACCCTTGTTTCGTGTCCCTAGTTTAAATTGTGTTTTGTTTTGTTTTAGTCTTTAACCAAAACCAACCAAATTGGATACTTCCTTCCACCATTAGGTCATGATTATTGGAATTGTTCCCCGCATGGATTCTAGCAATGTATCATATGATGATCACGAATGTAGGTGGAGCATCTCCTATGATAGTTAATAATTATTGGTCATTGGGGTAAATTATTTTTATTTATTTATTGGTCGTGGGGTAAATTATTTTAACCAAACGGCTGAGATTATATGGCTCATGGGATGAAGCAGTTTTTGGGCCAATTTGTACATGGCAATTGTGAGAAGGTGGGCCTATGAAATTCCAATTGGCTAAGGGAGTGTTGGAAGTCAAAACCCTTCTCATTGTAGGCAAATAATACCGTGCACAATTGCCTAGTTTTATTGCGCAACATGAAAGTCCTAAACCATGACTCTATGAAGCACAACACAAGTTTGAAAGTCTTAAACAAGGATACCCACTGATTATTTTAACACGCTATTAGCAAAAGCTATTATTCATTGCATGTTTCCTATTAAATAAAGTATCTTCTTGGAAAATATTAAAAAAAATTAAATCTTACTATTAATACTTTTTTATTCAAATAATTCAACACTTATTTATTTAAGTAGGATTTCATGTTTAAATTTTATGCATAACAAAATAGCACTTAGAAAAATTTACTCTATGATAAACTTGCTTAATTTGAGCTAAATTAGTTGGACACCCTATTAACTAATACTAATGTTTAAACTTACAAGAAAAGTATCTTCTTCATATCAAATAAATAAAAGAGTAAAGGATGTCCTTGGTTTATTCTTTTTTTTTTTTTTCTGTGCAAAAGGCAAACAAGACATTTTAGAAATCGGAACCAGAATCTTGCTTTATTTATCACAAATAATACTAGGACACGTCAATAATAATAATAATAGCAGCAGTAGTAGGAAGCAAACAGGAAAAGCCCATCAGGGGAAAAACTATCAGAATTATTATTTATAAAAACGTAACAGTCCAATCCAATGCGCCATCAGTGATAAATAAAACGGTCGTAGAATTTAAAGTTGGTTGAGATGAGGTCATAAGCTTGGAAGAAACGTGGGAAAATAGATTTACCATGCATCAGCCCGAAAGTTCTCTACAATTTAAGGTCGGAGGAGTGGATGTCAACTTGGAAGGATCCTGGGGAGTAAATTAAATAGTTTTTACCGTTTCTTTGCCCTCATATATTTTTCTTATCATTACTATTTGATTCTTTAAATCAACAATTATACCTAATACCGTTTTACTTTTTAATCAACACGTAATTACACCCAATATTTTTTAACTTTACGCCGACAAGTAAAGAAATTTAACCAAAATAATAAATCACAGTGGTTGATTGTGAGAGTGTATAGTTAGTGTTTATAATTTGTCATTTTGATAAAATTTTATTGATTGATAGTGAAAATTTATTTTATATTATTAAAACATATAAATTAAATTCTTTTTTATTTCTTATTTTCTTTTGAAGACGGCACAATATTTGTTTTGCATTAAATATATTTATTAACAATATACTTCTCAATCAATTCAACTAAATATTCCCAAAAAAAAAGTCAACTATGTGTTGTCAAGGATTAAATATATTTTTGGTCCTTTAATTTAAAAAATAAATAAGTTTTAGTTTTTATCTTTGAAAAAAAATTGATTTTGGTTAAAATATTTTTAAAACTGTTTACTTTTAGTCCATATAACTAGTTTGTGTCTCTATTAAATATTAAGCTGGCTAATAAAATAACAACAAGCTGTCTTATATGACACATTATGATCTCATATGTCAAACTTTTCACCAAGTAGTCCATTAGAGACCCAAACCATGTTCATTTTATCATGATAAATAGTTTAATTTAAGTATCATGCAATAAATTGAATGGGTACAACTTCACATGATTTTTCAAGGACATGAACGAATTTCTCATATTATTTGTAAGAAATTAATTAGCAAGGCCCAAAAACTAAAAATAAATGAAACAATCACTTCAACAAGTTATAGAATCAGGATTTAAAAAAATAAAATAAAAAAGCAAATCAGTAGTAGGAGTGAAAGACCAAAATGGAATAAATTTATAAAGGTGACAATGTAGTTCCACCGAGTAGATCTTCGAGGCTGAAGCTTCCTGAGAACAATGTCAACATCTTGTCTATAAACAGACCATGTAAGTATTGATCAATTTTACGTAACAAACAACAAGAGTCAAACGGTTGCTTAAGCAACACATAATCTGCTCATAAAGTCATATGATAAGTTTATAAATTTTAATAACAAATTAAATCAGACAATCCACCAAAGCTCTATTTAGAGGCTCTATGAAATAAAGTGGTAGAGGACAAATAGAAGATATGGTTAAACATAAATTTGACATAACATTATTTTTCGCAGATGTTAGCAATAGTTACACCACTAGTGAATATTATATACTGAATTTGCAAGATGACCAGCACGGCTTTAATAAAAAGAAAAGTATCTAATCTTTTTTACTATAATATAAAATTATTCATATAACTCTATTTTGTGACTTCAATTTTTTCTTTTAAATAATTTAAGACGTGATATCAAAGTATCTAAAAATGTAACTAATTAAGTTGACTATAGCTTTATTTTTATTTGTCCCGTTCTTCCAAATAAAAATGCTTGTTGTTTAGTTCTCTAAAACCCACCTACACTATAGCGGTCTGTAATTCATTCATATAAACCAGAACAAATGATCCTAGACTACGTTACAAATAAGTCACATATATGTTGATTGGTTTTCAAATCAAAATAAAGTTGAAGCAATACTGTAGCCAGTTAATTATTATTCCCTTTGACCAGCCCAGTTTGACCAAAATTAGGTGCAATATCTTTGTCACTATCTTACCATACAAAATAGACATAGAAGCTTTGAAGAGAAGAATGGAACAATGTGTCACAGTCACACCAAAATATCAAACAAATCCCTTCATCAATCAAATCCGTAACTATACTAAATCCAGTCACCCTTGATCAGCCTTCCTAAAAATGATCGAATGACACATGGGCTAGTGCTTAGCAATTAGCACCGTTGGGTTTCAGTCAAAATCATAGTTGAGGTCAAACAAAACTCAGAAATAAATGCACAAAGATAAAATATATGTAAATTTTCTTAATTAGTGCACAGCAACAGACACTACAAAAAAAAAAAAAAGCATTTTCAATAATATTTTTAATAATTCTCACCAATAAAAGTATTGTCAAGAAAAAAAATTTCGACATAAAGTGACCGTTAAAAATACTTATAAATTTTTATCGATAATTAATACATGTAAAAAATACCCAAAAGATATATTTTCGACATGTATTAATTGTTGATGAAAGTTTATAAACATTTTCAATGGTCATTTTTGTCGAAATTATTTTTCTTAATAATACTTTTATCGACATTTTAATTGTAAAAAATAATTGAAAATACTCATTTTTTTTTGTAGTGATATGTATTGCCAAACAAGTTATTCAATTTATTATTATTATTTTTTTGGGAACAAATTAAAGGAATCACATAGAGAACAAAAGAAAGTAGAACCAAACAAATATAAGCTACAAACCTCCTCTTTTGGTTGATCTTCTTACTGGTGGACAATTAACAGCAATGTCAAATCAATATATATATATATATATATATATATATATATATATATATATATATATATATATATATATATATATATATTGAGAATTTGCCAAGATTTGAGGATAATTATTGGATAAGTCAATAAGAAACTATTTATTTACCTAAGTATAGGTTCATTCGGGCAACAATTCGACCGTTTAGTATTTTATAAAAATTATATATCAATTAAGTTTCCAAGAAGGTGCCATGCATGACTTTTCACGAATATATTCTGCCGATTACTTGACGAAGACAAAGATGATAGCTTAAATTTATGTTTTAGATAACACAGAGAATTATTAACTAAAAAATAATAATTGGACTATCTATCTATATTCCACATTATTTAATATATACACGCATTTAATAATTGAATGTAAAGGGTTACACGCCTGCTGGAGCTACTTTTAAAAGATTGGTGAATTAATGAAAAATATCAAAAAGAAATAAAGGAAAATTAGTGTATGTGCCCGACAATTAAGTTTCCAATTGACAACGAAATTTTATGCTCACTTTCATATATAGTTTCATTTACAAAATAATGATAATCGCATGTTGTAATTCATGATAGAGGGAGAATTGAAAGAGCAGAGAAAGTAGAAAATAATAAATTTTACTATTGAGAATAAAGAACGAAAAAAGGTGCTTCAATTTGCAATACATCTTGTATGGGACCACGAAAGCTTAAGTTTATTTTTTTATCACATACAAAGGGTATCAAATTAACAACCACCCTATTTTTATAGCATTTAACACTCAAACCTATTTCACATACACATAAATATACACGCAAAAGTTCTATACATCATAATCGCAATCTAATTTCAAACTCAAACACCATTATCCCAAAATCGACCAAAATCATAAAAGAAAATTAAGGATAAAAATAGAAATCTAACAATCCTAATCAATCTTGAACTAGGGCTTCAACAAGAGCAGCAATGGCAGAAATTGGATCTCCAAAAATGGCTGAAAATATTAACTTGAATACCGCAACCGCTATCTTGGTGTACATCGTGATTTCCCCCAATCTCCTTGACCTTCTTCCACTTTGTACCATCTCCATGCTTGCTAGTGCAAGTTGAGACTCATGGTCACTCACCTGAATTGAATCATTGTTCTCTTGAGAAAAATACCCCCTCTTCCATTCCACAAGAATCAATTCCTTCATGCATGACACATGATAACAAGAATTGTCCCCAGAATATTTATAAGACCAACCTCCAACTCCATTCTCAACTTCCCTACTCTTACATTTCTGGCACCTTGAAGAAACCTTATGACACAATTTCAGTGTCACATATCCCTCAGAGATATTATCTTTCAGCTTTAAACAGCATGGATGTAGATCATTCCCAGTGCGGGAGCAATGGTATACAAACCCTAGCACATCTTTTCCACAAGCATCACAATATCTACCACGCAAACCAGGTGGTTTCTCATAGAACTCGAAGTAGCTTTTTGGGAAAAATCGATGAAAGGCTGGAGAATCAGCTTTTGCACATTCTTCATGAAGGATGTAATTGCACCTTCTGTTTTCACAGCGATAGCCAGGACCAAACCCTAATTCTAAGCATCCACTGCACTTGAATGGGGCTCCAGCAGGCTTCAATTGTAAAAGGTGTGGATGGCTGGGATGATCCATCTCAGTTACTTCCATATCTCCGATGAAATTTTGTTATATATCGTGTTACTATAAATAGGACAGTTATGTGTAAATTCTGTTGAAACAAAGAAAAGCAAAATTAAAAAACACTAAGAAGGTTAATATAATGACTAATGATCAAAAGCGAAGTTGGAGATTTTGGATATGTGATAATTTGGCTATGTTACCAAAACCATCACTAGATGATATAGAGGAATTGGTAGAGACAAATTCAATCATGTGAAAGATAGCAAAATGATATATCTAAGACTAATTTACTGGTAATAATAAGAGAATTACGCGTAAAATATCATATACTATTCAACACAAAGGACTTACCCAAATGGATGATTTGACACACCTCGCTTGTTTAGATAGGTATCTTCGGAACATGTTCCACTATTTATAGACAAGCTAAGAGGTTTGAAAAAAAATATTTGGACACACATTTGACATAAAAATATTGTACATAATATTATATGTTAATGAAAGGATAAAAAAATTGTAAAAAATTGTAAAAAATATGTATCAAAATGAGATAAATGTATTACATTTTCATATTATATATATATATATATATATATATATATATTCACCGTCCAATATTAATATACAAATAATGATTACATACCAAAACTAGTTACTTGGAAACTAAGGTAGTTAAGACTTATTCTTCAAACATCATTAGGCAGAAAGTCGGTTTTTGTCGTTATCTTGGGTCTCACATAACAAACGTGTCATTCAATTGGTTTTTATTAATTACTTCGGAACCTTCTGAGTAACAGATTAAGCATTGCATTGAAATTACCAAGAGTATGCTTCTTCTTCGATACGCTCTTTTTATCTTCTTTGAACAGCTAACGCGTAACCCGTCGTTGCTCACAATCCTCTCTTCGAAGAACCCTTTTCGCGCGTAATTTTTAGATGCTAATTTTCTTTTTGACTGTATAAGCTGGCGGTGGAGTATATAACGTCACAATGCAAAAGCAATTAATTATGATGTTTTAACTTATCATACTTATGCATACAATAATATACAATAATACATAACAAAGTACTATTGACACTTTTTAACATGGGATAGAAATAATGGCCATACAACTTACAGAAATTAATAAACAGACTGAAAATGTTACGACAGAATATTAGGAAAAATATCCAATATTTTAGGATAAGAGTTATCAAAGATAGAAAGAAATATTTATTAGAAATATTCTATAGTTTAGGATGAGATGTCATAATTTGAGAAGGTTCTAGAATACCTTTTAGTATTATAAATATAATCATTTGTAATAAATAAATCCAAGAAAAAAAATTGTTAGCTATCAATTTTAGTGTTAGCATTAGTTTCTTTAGTTGCAGCTCTTAAATATTTTTTCGTGACAGACAATGAATGATTTCAAACCTGTTAAAATGTTATAACTATCATATTGTAAGTAGTTGAATACTTGAATAGGCTTAAAAATTTCTGTAACTGCTTCAAACCTCATTATATATACCGTCTTTTTTAAAAAAATGACTTAAATTAAATAAAAATTTTGCCATTGTTATTGTTCGCTCAAGCCACATAATCATCCAATTAAAGACAAGGCTCATTCAACTGAAAATTATTAACTTACTCTGATAGGTCCCAAACTCTACGGTGCCACCTGCTGGCTACCAGCAAGAAAATCTCAAGCCTCTCTAATTGCAGTTCTTATTCTATGTCTTTAGTAAAATCCTGGAACTAATATTGGAAACCTTCATAGTTCATAGCTTTTAAAAGAATAATGTTATCAAATTATTCCCAAATGTGTCTCACCCAAATATCAAACAAACCAACTATCAAATCCATTGGTATATTAATGTATAGATAAAATTCTAACTCTAATCTTCCTTCAGAAAAATTTGTAGATACCTTTAGACCAAGAGAAATTATTTGATCTATTCCATTTAGTTGAATAAATGAAAAAAGAAAAAGAAAAGGAACTGAAGTCAAACAAAACCAAAATCAGGAATAGATGAACAAATTAAAGATAAAATATATGACTTTGTTAATGCAGAGCAACATAGCATGCTATTATAGATTCTTTCACAAATAACACTCTTACACTATTGCCAGATCTCTGCTGATTCAATGTCATTACTTTTTCAAACTAGAGCAAACAACTTGTATTATTCTTAGTTTCAGTGCAATGCAAGACCAATCACTTTTTAGGTAGAGCGCATGATTTGATAAAAGCACAAGTGATGTGGTTGATGTCAAGCAAGTTATGCAAATTTGTGTAACAAGCTAAGTGAACCAAAACAGAACAAAAGAGAATGGGACCAAACAAATATAAGGTGCGAAACCCCCTCTTTGTTCCACATCTTCTCACAGATAGATAGCAACAGCTATGTCAAATCAAAACCAAGAACAATCCATGGTAATCGTGAGAGATATCACAAACCAAGTTACTGCTATATAGACATATTACATATTGGGATACTATTATATGGCATTTCAAAGAACAAACAGAAAAAGTGTAGATTTGTATAAGGTGTTCAATATATGGAGCAAGTGAAACAAATCTTTGTCCACTCTCAAGCAAATCACTCCAACTCCTGAGTTCACAGCCATTGAATGTATGCACATAAATCATTTTCAGATTTCAAATTAATTATTTATAAAGAAATTGAGTATACTACGGATTTTTAAATGTTTCAAGTAGATATTATATTTTTTTGACTTGTAGTGAAAATTTTTCTCTCCTTTCACCCCTCTAATTAAAACTAGAGATGGAACCTACAATGGAATGCTATTCAAACATACAACAGATGGCATCACTCCTAGTGTTTTTAAGACTGGCTGATATTATAAGGGACCTTCAATTACTCTGCCCGCCAAATACAACACATGCAAAGTGCAAAACATATCCCCTACAATTAGACCAAACAATAGAATGCGAATGTAATCAAGGATCAATTCAAGAAGTTTGCTCCACTACATCTATAGGAACAATTTTAAGAGGTTAAGATCAGCATTTGTCACATTCAAATAACAAGCATGTGCCCAAATTCTACCTTGACAAATGACAATAATATGTAGTAAAACTAAAATTAAAGGATGCTCTCGGTCTCCTTCAGATAATCAGGGAGCTGAGCTGGTTTTGGATTAAAAAAATACCTTCAGATAGTATCAGTCATAAGATTAACACCCCATGCAAAATATCAAGTCTGTACCCGAAAAATCACAACAAACAGAGAATGACTAGCTAATCTTGGTTATAACGGGCTCACAAATGCTCTTAACGCACCTCAGATACTCTTCATATACTTCTATTTCTTGGTTTTGTGTATCACCATCAAGCAAACCTTTGGCCGTAGCAATTGCAGCGCTGATCTCTAGCTTGTCCTGTGAGCAAAGCTTAGAACTGATATCCATATTTTTTAAGGCCTTCTCCATCTTGTAAATGTAATCATCCAAAGTGTTGATTGCTCTAACCTTCTCAAGGAACTTCTTATCTTCAGCCTCGTAATTCTTAGCTTCCTGAGTCAATCTTGTAATTTCTTCAGCTGACATTCTTGTTCCATCATTGGTTATGGTAATCTCATTTCTATTACCAGTGGTTTCTTCCCAAGCAGATACATTTAGGATGCCATCAACATCTATATCAAAACATACCTTAATAGGATAGCCACGAGGAGCAGAAGGAATGCCAGAAAGAGCAAAAAAACCTAGTAAGTTGTTATCACTTGCCCTAGACCTCTCACCTTCATAAACATTAATTGAAACACTAGTGTGGTTATCATAAGCAGTGGTGTATTCTTCTGTCTTCTTTAAAGGAATGGTAGTATTCCTAGGAATCACTGTACTCATTATATCTCCTTTTGTTGATATACCGAGTGACATTGGAGTAACATCCAACAGCACCAAGTTTGGAACATTACTGAAGCCATCACTTAACAAAGCAGCCTGAACTGCTGCTCCATAAGCAACAGCTTCATCTGGGTTGATGCTCTTACAGAGTTCCTTCCCTTCAAAGAACTCCTGCAATAGCTGTTGCACTTTGGGAATTCTAGAAGATCCCCCAACAAGGACAACATCATGTATACAATTCTTGGCTATCTTAGCATCAGCAAGACACTTATCTACTGTTTCAATACACCCTTTAAAGAGATCGATGTTGAGTTCCTCAAATCTAGCTCGAGTGATTTTTGAACAGAAGTCAATACCTTGAAATAAACCATCTATCTCGATGATGGTATCAACAGCATATGAAAGTGTCCTTTTTGCTCTCTCGCATGCACTTCTCAACCTTCTCAAGCTTCTTGGATTTTCACTTATGTCCACTTTTTTCTTCTTTTTGAACTCCTCAACTAAATAGTTCAACATTCTATTATCAAAGTCTTCTCCACCAAGATGGGTGTTTCCTGCAGTGGCCTTGACTTCAAAGACCTTGTCCTTAATAGTAAGGAGAGACACATCAAAAGTGCCACCACCAAGGTCAAATATAAAAATATTCCGCTCTCCAATACAATCAGATCTCTTGTCAAGGCCATATGCAATAGCTGCAGCAGTGGGTTCATTGATTATTCGCATAACATTAAGGCCAGCAATGGCACCAGCATCTTTAGTGGCTTTACGCTGAGAATCATTGAAATAAGCAGGTACTGTAACAACAGCATTCTTTACTGATGACTCCAAATATGCCTGAGCAATCTCACGCATTTTATAGAGGACCATAGATGACATTTCCTCTGCAGAAAATCGTTTCTCCTGTCCCTTGTGCATGACAACTATCATTGGTTTGTCATTAACACCAGCAATCACCTTAAACGGCCACATCATAAGGTCATTCTTAATAGCAGGATCACTGTATTTCCTGCCAATTAGCCTCTTAGCATCTGAAAAAAAAAAAAATACCGATCATTCTCAGTCTAGCTATAATGCAGTACCAAAAGAAATGAGAAAAAAAAAATGTAGTCTAGTACCAAAAGAATAATAAAAGAAATGAAGTATCGACAAAAGAAGACAAGTTTGACAATTACCGAAGACAGTGTTAGTTGGGTTGGAGGCAGCTTGGTTCTTAGCAGCATCACCAATCAATCTTTCGTTGTCGGTGAAAGCAATGTAAGACGGTGTTGTTTTGTTGCCTTGGTCGTTGTGGATGATCTCCACTCGTTGGTGTTGCTCTTGCCATACTGCAACACAAGAGTATGTCGTGCCAAGGTCAATTCCCACTGCACATCCCTGGTATCTCCTGGCCATCCTCTTTCAAGTAAACAAAACACAGTAAGGTGAAAAAATATTTGAAGTTAGTCTTAGGAAGATACATAGCAAATAGAAAGAGCTAAGGGTTTATTTTGGTGCAAAGGAAACGAGAAACCCAGGTCTGTTTCCATATCTGTAATAACATATCAACATAGACAAAGACATTTGTTATGATATATTTTGAATTTTGAATTCTAAATTATCATCACATATATGTAACCAACATACTCTCGACTTATAATTAATCAAAAGGGACTAATGTTTCGTAATACACTTCCTAATACGAAAATTAGCTTAGGGTAATACTTAAATCGAGTTAATGTTCACTTTAGTCCCTGACATTTCACACGTGAGTCATTTTAGTCCCTCACTTTTAAAATGAATCAATTTGGTCTCTCACATTTATAACTGTAAATCAATTTAGTCCCTTATATTTATAATTGTGAATCAATTTGGTCCCTCACAGTTATAAATGTAAGGGACCAAATTGATTCATTTTAAAAGTGAGGGACTAAAATGACTCATGCATAAAATGTCAGGGACTAAAATGATTTACGTGGACTAAAATGAGCATTAACTCTACTTAAATCAGGTTACAGCATGTCAGAATCAGAAGTGAGACTCAACTCCCAAAAATAGAGTCCCCTTGATTCCAGGCACAGTATGTCAGCATAGCTGCCAATAAACGAGAACATACCATGTTCTCCCCATTAATTAAAAACCAACACATTATTATCAAATAGAAAAGCAATAACAATTTTATGAAGGTTAGTATGACTTAGATAAATTCCCATATTGCATTTATCCACATATGAACAATTTTCTAAAAAATAAATATTAAATAAAGCTGCCTAAAATGCTAGATCAAGACTTGAAATGGAAACGAGAGTAATGAGTTCCCTTCTTGTATTCATATGCTATCCAAAACTTAAACGATCCTCCAAGATTTTTTGCAGACCAGCAACCAACACATATTGAAACTCCACCACCATGGAAGCTAAGCATTAGCTATTTCTTAAATTTCATATTATTTCTTTTTCTTTTTAACTTATTCTTTTCTTTTGCGAAGGCAGGTCTATGTGACCAGCTTGGCGTTTTAGCTAAAATTTAGAAGCTTTCCAACCAAATACGGAAGGAGTGGAAGGGTAAATGAGGTTGCAGACGAAAAGGAGAGAGCTTGATGAGGGAGTGTCAGTGTTGGAAGACCAAACTCGAAGAATAAGATAGTCATGTAACAAAATATTCAGAACTTTACCTTGTAAAGGGTAAGTGAATGAAAGTGATAAAACCCGCTTTCGATCAATGAGTGAGGCCTTTCTTCTTGCCTTGCCTTCTTTCAGACACAGATTCCTTCACAACGAAGCTAGTCTCTCTCGACGGGCAACTTTTACGTCAACTGATGAGGCTGTTGGACTCGAAAAAAGGCCATGTGATGACATTCAAAAAAGAAAAGAGAAATATATACTATTAGATAAAAAGTGATATTAAAGATAAGGAGAAAATTATTTTAGCACCCAAAGATACGGACACCCAAAACAAATCTTATAATATTGCAACTCCATCAAAATGAAATTTTATTAGAAGTTTTCAAGCAATATTTGCCATTGCAACGCTGCAAATTTAATCCTTTGTCTCTTAGAAAGTTTAATCTTCCTTCTTTAATTATTTATTGTTTATCTAGTTTTAATTTGTTCGTTACGTTAGCATTAAAATGGTATTTTATAATTTTTTTATTCTCTTCAAAATTTCTTTCCAAATAAATTTGATCATTTTTTACATTTTAAAGCATGTGTTATAAACGCCAATATAAATCGCTTTGCTTAAAACCCTACTACTTATATAAATTAAATATTTTAAAAAATATTCTAATATATTATTTACCGCTAAAACCTGTGAACTATCTATATATACAGCTGTACTGAACAGTGCAAACGTTGTAATTGAACTATTCAGAGCATACCATGACAGTTTGAGTTACTGCTAAAGTGGGAAAATTTAGTAACAAATGACAAATGATCTCTTAGAATTCTTAATTTTAAAAATGAAACAAAATGGCTAATTATTAAGAATGCCTAGAGGGCAATTTAGAAATAGTATAAATATATACAATTAATATGAAGTGTTAATAGATAAAATCACTTGCATAAATGAAGCCTCTCCAGTTTCATTTGTATTGCATAGTTAATGTATGAAAGACGAAAAAAGTGAAAGTCGCTTCGTTGGCCGTACCATGCTTATTGCCTTTTCCCCCTTTTTTCAAAGTCGTGTTAATATCATTTCGATGTAGAGAAATATTTAGGTGTATTCAGAATAAAAGAAAATATTTATTTTAATTTATTTATTTATTGAAACATGAATTTTTTTTACTGTTATTGTCTTTTATTTTTTTTATATTTTTAATATAATAATAAATTTATCAATCAATAAATGAAGTAGAGTAAATATTTTATCTTGCATAACACCTATAAATTTCTCATTCAACGTGTTGATTTTCTGTGATGCATCACTTTCTTCTTATCATTTAAAATTTTACCCAAAAACGAAAAACCAAAGAAAAAAACCGTTCGTTTTTATGCACTCATCAAAATTCAGAATTTTTGTAAAAATATTATCTTTACTCATAAAATATAGAATATCATATTAACTCATATATCATTTATTATTAAACAGAATATAAATCAAATTTAAATAGAGTATATATTGTATCCAATAATACATAAACCATGAGTTGATATAAATAACACAATACGAATTTTTTAACTCCTTCGTATGTGCACTTGGTCGTTGCCGATGATCTCCATTGGTAGTTTTACATTCTTGCAGTCGTGCAAAGTCGACTCACGTTCATATTTTCTACTGTAAAAAATATTAGTCCAACACTTCAATATAGATGTCTAAATAAAACACTCATTTCATCACCAATATGATTATGATTCATATTATTTTCATCCATTCATTACATTTAATAGAATAAAATAAGTATCTCATCTGAATATCTATTTTTGAGTATTAAAATAATATTTTTTTTCTTTTATTTTATTGAGATAATTATCAACAAAAACTCAACCGAAATAAACACTTGGGAAGCAGAGGCGTAGGAAGACAACTAAAAATACAGAAGGATATTGGAATTCCGAAGTCTCGCAAATCATTAAGCCTTAAAAATCACAACAATGTTGCCACTCTCAGTTACTAGCTTGACTGCTAATATCACTAAAATATCATTCCTTATTTTTTATAGTTGTTTCATGTTCCTTTATTTTTCAGAGTTAGATAAACAAAATATTATTCAACTTCTCAATCTTTTTACTAATACATTAAATTTATATTTTAAATAAAATAAAATTAAGTGACCACTAGATTTAATTCTCACTTCACCTTTTTTTTTTTTATGATATTATATTTTTTAAAAATTTTCTAAATATATATTGTCACTCACATGACTATTGTTACTCCAAAATTTTTAATTAAATTTTATATAACTTAAAAAAAAATATTAATTTTTTTGGTTTCTTAATCAAAATAATTGCTTAAAAGTTTTTTCTATCAAAAAATTTAATTCTATTATAATTCTTAAAAGTATTTGAACATTTTCTATTATCGCTCCTAATTTTTAATTTTTTGACAACTAAGTATTTTATGAATTTACTCATTTAATGTAAATGAAAACATTAAATATATATATCAAATTAACATAATTTCAATTTTTAAATTATCTTTTCAACATGAGTTTTAGAGAAAGAGTATTTTAGAGAAACTTGCAAATGAATTTGTTTAATAAGAGTGGTCATAAACAGAAGGGAGTGACATATCCATAGAAAATATATATTTTACATTTCACTTCCAGTCAACCAATAAAAAAAATTAAGTAAAATAGAACAGAATTATTTGAAAACAAAATGACATATAGCCACAAACTTATTTTCACAGTTACATATATACAATACAAATTCCGGCCTACAAATTTTAATAAAATTTTTAATTGTCTAACATTTTTATCATGTAATTACATTTGAACTCAATTTGAAAAAATCTGACGTGAAATTGATTCTACAACTAGGATGAGAATAAAGATTTTGAGGCTACATCTCGGTGACATATTTTGATCGGAATTACTTTATTTTAATTTTTTTACTTGAGACATGAATCTATTGTATTATTAAAAAAATTATGATGTTAAACATTTTATTAGTCTAACTATGAAAAGTAAAGGGACATGAAACAATCATGGGAAAAAAAAAGAGGAAGGACATTTTAGTAACATTAGTAAATAGGTTTAGTAAGTGGGAACGAAAATAGATAAAACTGAGTTATCTTTCATCTATTTATTTGTAAAATACTGTTTCATCTTTCTATAAATGATCAAATGACAATTATCGCGCGCTAATATTTACATTGCACAAAAATAAAATGTCTGACTTTGTCTTGATTCTCAGCGACATAGCATCCCATAATAAATTCATACACAAATACTACTCTCACACTATTACTGTATATCTCTGCTGATTCAATGCAAGTTTTCTTTTTAAGAAATATAGCAACCACTTTTAGGATGTGTTTGTTTCAAATTTTTAAATAAATAATCATGAAAGTTAAATTTTATATATAATTGAAAAAATTGAAAATTGAATTTTTCTAGAAACTACTGTTTATACTTCTTCTGATTTTTTTTATATTCTGATTATTTTGTAAATATTATTCAAATATATGAAAAAAAAGATTTTTTTTAAGTGGAAAAAGTGATTTTGAGGGGTAGAAAAAAAAAAACAAAAAGTCATCCAAAACACTCTTACTTAGTTTCTATGCTGGTCTATAAATATTTTAATTCATTTTCATGTAAAGCAAGCAACTAAATATTTAACCAAGCACAGGTGATGTCAGACAAGTAATGCAAATTTTGTGTATGTAGCAAGGGAACCAAAAGAGAACCGAAGAAACCGGAACCAAGCAAATATAAGCTACAAAACTCCTCTTTGTTCCATCTTCTTACTGATAAATAACAAAAGCTATGCCAAATCAAATGCCTATGTCAAGTTGATAAAGCAGAAAGTGGGGATCTGTGAAACTTGACACACATTGTATTAATCCAAATACTTCAAGAGTGGCTGATGTTAGGCGGGGCTACGACTTCCATGTAATTATCCCCTTCCATCGTTAGGATCCTAATAGAGGCCTCCATATCTAGTACAATTATACCAAGAAATAGAATGCGAAAGAATTCAAATATCAATTCTAGAAGTCTGCTATGCTTTACTACATGTATATGAACAATTTAATATTAGAGTTTATCACATTTAAAAATGTCCAAGTCTGTACCCAAAATTACCTTGACAAGCAGAGAAAGGTATGCAGCGAAAATTAATTCTAAAATTGCTCTGAATATACTTCAGATAATTCAGCAAATATGTTCAGATAATACTGGTCATACAGTCTTGCATCAAATTCTATCTTAACAATAAGAAAGGGACTATCCTATCTTGGCTATAAGGGGTTCAAAGATGCTCTTAACCTCCTTTAAAATCTCTTGAAACACGTTTGTTTCTTCCTGCTGACTGTCACCATCAAGAAGAATTCTAGCCTTAGCAATGGCAGAACTGATCTTCTCCTTGTCCTGTGGGCAAAGTTTTGAACTGATGTCCTCATCCTTTAAAGCTTTCCCCATCCTGTAAACATAATGATCTAAATCATTCATTGCATTAGCTTTCTCAAGGAACTTCTTGTCTTCAGCCTGGTAAATCTCGGCTTCCTTAATCAGTCTTGTGATTTCTTTGGTTGATATTCTTCCTGTGTCATTGGTTATGGTAATCCCATTCTTAATGCCAGTAGTTTTGCCCTCAAGAGTGACAGTTAAGATGCTGTTCTCATCAATAGCAAAAGTTGTTAAGAGAGGATAACCGCGAGGAGCCGGAGGAATTCCTGAAAGTGTAAAACAACCAAGAAGGTTGTTATCACTGGCTCTCGCTCTCTCACCCTCATAAACCTCCTCAAATGCAGAGGATTGGTTATCTTTAACTGTGACATATTCTTCTGTTTTCTTTACAGGAATGGGAGTATTTCTGGGAATCACTACACTCATGACATCTCCTTCTAATGCCTTACCAAGAGACAGCGGCGTAACATCACACAGTGTCAAGTTTGGAACAATCTTAATGTCATCACTCAACAAAGCAGCCTGAACTGCTGCGCCATAAGCAACAGCTTCGTCAGGGTTGATGCTCCTGTACAACTCCTTTCCCTTGAAAAATTCCTGCAACAGCTGCTGCACTTTGGGAATCCTAGAAGAGCCACCAACAAGGACCACATCATGTACACTGCTCTTGTCCATTTTAGCATCATTAAGACATCTGTCTACAGTTTCCATGCACTCTTTAAAGAAGTCCATGTTGAGTTCTTCAAACCTAGCACGAGTTATTGATGAACAAAAGTCGATGCCTTGAAACAAAGCATCTAACTCAACAGTGGTGACAGTGGCATACGAGAGAATCCTCTTTGCCTTCTCACACGCAGTTCTTAACCTCCTCAAGGCTTTTGGGTTCCCACTAATGTCCGCTTTGTTCTTCCTTTTGAACTCTTTTACAAAGTGACTCACCATTCTGTTATCAAAATCCTCTCCACCTAGGTGAGTGTTTCCAGCAGTGGCCTTAACTTGGAAGACCTTATCCTTAATGGTAAGAAGAGACACATCAAAAGTACCGCCACCAAGATCAAAGATGAAAATATTACGCTCTCCAACACAATCAGATCTCTTGTCAAGGCCATATGCAATAGCTGCAGCAGTAGGTTCATTGATTATTCGCATGACATTCAGGCCAGCAATGGCACCAGCATCTATGGTGGCTTTACGTTGAGAGTCATTGAAATAAGCAGGCACTGTAATTACTGCATTCTTTACAGGTGACTCCAGATATGCCTCTGCAATCTCACGCATCTTTGTGAGAACCATAGATGATATTTCTTCTGCAGAGAGACGCTTCTCCTGACCCTTATAAGTAACAACAATCATTGGTTTATCATTAACACCGGCCATGACCTTAAATGGCCACATCAGTAGGTCATTCTTAATAATGGTGTCACCGTATTTCCTACCAATTAACCTCTTAGCATCTGAAAAATTCATTAATGGATCTTAGCCATAATTTGGAAACATGGAAAGGGTAAAGTATATACAAAAAGAAGCCACCAACCAAATAAGATCAATTACCAAAGACAGTGTTGGTTGGATTGGAAGCAGCCTGGTTCTTTGCAGCATCGCCAATAAACCTCTGATTATCCATGAAAGCAACACAAGAAGGCGTTATCCGACTGCCTTGGTCATTGTGGATGATCTCCACTCGCTGGTGTTGTTCCTGCCATACAGCAACACAAGAATAAGTTGTGCCAAGGTCGATTCCCACTGCATGTCCCTGATATCTTCTGGCCATCCTCTTTCAAGGAAGGAAAATAAGGTCAAAAAGTTGAAGTTAGGCTTAGGAATAGACAGAGCTCAGGGCTTCTTTGGTGCAAAGAAAGAAAAAAAAGAACCTAGGTCTGTTTCCATATATGTAATGTTAATATGAAATAATTGGATTTTAGACATAGACATTTGTTATGATATATATTAACTGTTAAATCATCACATCTTTGTAAGTATTGTGCTTTCCTCTTATAATTTATGAAAACGGATTAGTGTTTTGTAATACAATTCCTATCCAATATTTCATGATAGATAGCAAAATAGCATCACTAATATGAAAATTAACTTAGGGAATTGCTTAAATCAGTTTACATTTTTTTTTTTCATCAAATGAATATCTTCGTACCAGAACTCATAAGCGAGACTTAACTCCCATAGATACAGTCCCCTTCATTCGAGGTCACAGTATGTCAAAATAGAGCATAACTTATTATCTATCCCACTAATTAAAAAACAGCATTTTATTATTAATTAATAAACATTTTAGGAAGATTAGTACTACTTAATAGATAAATTTCCATATTGCAGTTACACACATATGAACAAATTTAAACAAAAAAAAAAAAAAAAGGAATCAGATAAAGCTACCTGCAATGCTTGATCAAGACTAAAGCATTGCATGTTTACGGTTGCATAAAGATGAAAGTACGTTAACCAAACTTAAACCATTCTTAACATGGAAAAATTTTAAGCCTGAACACTAGAGAGACCCCCAAGATTTTTTACAGAACAGCAACCAACACATAGAGAAACTCCACCACCATGGAAGCAAAGCATTACCTATTTCTTAAATTTCATATTGTTTCTTCTTTTTTTCATTCTTTTCTTTTGTGAAGAGAGGTCTATGTGACCAGTTTGGCGTTTTAGTTAAAATTTAGAAGCTTTCCAACCAAGTATGAGAGGAGTTGAAGGGTCAATGAGGTTGCAGACGAAAAGGAAAGAGCTTGATGAGGGAGTGTCAGTGTTGGAAGACCAAACTCAAAGAATAAGATAGTCATGTAACAAAGTATTCAGAACTTTACCTTGTAAAGGGTAGGTGAACGAAAGTGAGAAACCGGCTTTCGATCGATGGATAAGGCCTTTCTTCTTGCCTTGCCTTCTTTCAGACTCAGATTCCTTCACAATGAAGTAAGTCTCTCTATACGGAACTCAATCGTCGACTGATGAGACAGAGTGGACTAGTATAAGCATAAAAAAGGCCATGTGATGATATACAAAAAGGAAAAGAGAAATTTATTCCATTAGATTGAGCTGTCATATGCCGGCTTATGATAAAAAAATAAAAAGTAAAACATTTGGCTCGCAGGCTGGACTGGGGGATTTTTTACGGATTTAAAATAAAAAAATTAATAAACTTGATATATGTCCTATTTTGATAGCAACTCGAAATATGTCCTCTTTTTTTATATATAAGTTGCACAAGGTTGGTTCAAATTTACTTTTGTATATAATTCGTGCAAGCCTGAAACGACTTATGTGCGAAATTATGGACACAGCAATGCATAAGTCGCATAAAGCTGAAGCGACTTGCACAGAATATAAGTCTACCAAGGGTGGTGCGACTTATGTTCTGTGCTAGTCAGAACATAAGAACATAAGTCTACTAAGGGTGATGCGACTTATGTTCTATGCTAGTCAGAACATAAGTCGCACAAGGGTGGTGCGACTTATGTTATGTTCTAGTTCGCTCCAGCTTGGTGCAACTTATGTCCTACCAGTGTCTACAAATTCGCACAGAAACTGGTTTCGCTTGAAACCAATGTGATATTGGGTGAGAAAAATAGCTGAAAATTGTTATATACTAGTTCACTACAATGGAAGAAGTTACAAATACTGCTGCAGAGGGAGTCACCACAATGGCGAAGTTAGACTAAATTACACCAAAAATTAAAACAATAAATTACACAAAGAGCTAAAACAATATATAAATTAAATTAAATTTTTTAAATGAAATGAAAAATAGTATACTAGATTGACAAAATAACAATAAACTACTAACATTAAATTTAAACTAAATTAACCAAATAAACTAATTAACTAAACAGATTGTACAAATTACTAACTAAATAATAACATAACGGTTGATATTTTATAAAATATCAACCGCTATGATGATGATGGGCACATATCCGACATATTAGAAGAACTAGTAAATTTTTTTTTTATGTTTACTTGTTTAAGTTATTTTATTTCTATATTTTAATTTATGTTATTATTTATTTAATAATTTGTTTAAGCTTTTTATAGTTTTGTATTTCAGTTTCTCTTAATTAGTGTTATTTAGTTTAAATTTCTTTTGTTTAGTTAATTAGACTGTTTAGTTAATCAGTCTAGTTACCCTTTTCATTAAAAAATAGTTAAATTTATTTATTGTTTTAGGTTAGTTTTTTTGTGTAATTTATTATTGTTTTATTTTTTTATTAATTTAGTTTAATTTCAGTTTAGTGAAATTTAGTATAATTTTATTTTGTTAGTTAATTAGTTTGTTTGGTTAGTTTAAATTTAGTGTTAATAGTTTATTGTTGTTTTGTCGATCTAGTATACTATTTTTCATTTCATTTAAAAAATTTAATTTAATTTATATATTGTTTTAGTTCTTTGTGTAATTTATTGTTTTAATTTTTAGTGTAATTTGGTCTAACTTCGCCATTATAGTGTCTCTCTCTACAGCAGCATTTGTACATTCATCATTATAGTGAACTAGTATATAACAATTTTCAGCTATTTTTCTCACCTGATATCACACTGGTCTCAAGCGAAAATAATTTATGTGGGAATTTGTAGACACCAGTACGACATAAGTTGCACAAAGCTGGAGCAAACTAGAACAGAACATAAGTCGCACCACCCTTGTGCAACTTATGTTTTGACTAGCATAGAACATAAGTCGCACCACCCTTGGTAGACTTATGTTCTGTACAAGTCACTTCAGCTTGGTGCGACTTATGCACTGCTGTGTCCATAATTTCGTACATAAATCGTTTCAGGCTTGCACGACTTATATACAAAAGTCAATTCGCACCAACCTTGTACGACTTATATATAAAAAAAAAGGACATATTTCGAGTTTCCACCAAAATAGGACATATATCAAGTTTATCAATTTTTTTATTTTAGATCTGCAAAAAATCCCTAGACTGGGCCAATGACCTGAATGTTAATTTTTTATTAAATAAGATATAAGTTATAAATATTTGAATTTAGATTTTTTAATTTTTTTACTTAAAAATCAAAACTAATAACCAATATTGACAATATATATATATATATATATATATATATATATATATATATATATATATATATATATATATTTATTTACTTCACTGTTACATCAAATTAAGTAATTGACATTTAGTTATCAAATAAAAATCAATTTTCATTTATTATTCTCACGAATAAAGTAAAAATAGTGACACTACTTACTAATAGTTTATTTTTTAATCTATTATAATAAAGTAAAAAGTATATTTATTGATATTTTATGAACTATACAATTAAATAATAAGAAAAAAAATTTGACCCATGGGGCAGCCCAAGGCTCGAATAAATTGGGTTGGGCCAGCATTTTTTTGGCTCGAAACTAACATGGCCTGAAGTGGCCTGGCCTGAAAATGGCTCAGTCCATTCCTTTTTGATAGATCTACTAATAGATTAGATAAAAAGTGATTTTAAAGATAAGGTTAAATAACATTCCCCACCCGTGAAATTTGTAAAACTAATACTAAACACTAAATTTATAGAAAATTAACATTTTACCCTATTATCTTATCTCACTAACTATTCAACTATGGTTAAGACACGCAATTTTACATGTTCTATATATCTTATAAACCCATCAATCTTATCCAATATTAATTTTATAACAAATAATACAATTAGATAGACCCTTGGAAATAGACTAGCCCAGTAGCCCCAAAAAAATGCGCGAATTAAGCTGAAGAAATGGAAAGAAAAATGAAAATTGGTTTGACTCAATCCGGTCCAATTTGTCTGAGCCTAAAAGGTTAGGCTGACCCGATGAGCCGAATATTAGTTTTTAATTAAAAAATATCGAGCCATAAATACTTGGCTTTAGACTTTTTAACCCTTTTTTACTTAAAAATAAAAAATAATTATAAATATTGACAAAATGTATACATATTTTCTTATTCACTTTACTATTACATTAAATTAAGTAATTGACATTTAGTTATCAAATAAAAATCAAGTTTCATTTATCATTCTCATAAATAAAGAAAAAATAATAACACTACTTACTAATAGTTTATTTTCAATCCATTATAATAATATAAAAGTATTTTTTATTGATATTTTATAAACTATACAATTAAAAAATAAAAAAAATTGGCCCATGGGATGGCCTGAGGCCGAAATAAATTGGATTGGGCCAACATTTTTTTTGCCATAAATGAACTGGCGGGCCATGTCGCTTTATTTTGACAACTCCACTATTAAATTACATAAAAAGTGATTTTAAAAATAATGATAAATAACATTATCCACCCTTGAGGTTTGTGAAATAATACTAAATTCTAGATTTATAAAAAAAAAAATTGATACTCCACCTCATTGTCTTACCTTACTAATTACTTATATTAGCTATAGTTAAGATACACAATTTTACATGTTCCATATATCTTATAATCATATTAATCTTATCTAATATTTTATAATAATAATAATAATAATAATAATACAATTAGAAACTTTTTATAATAAAAGTTCTGTCATATGGAAAATTTCCTTGGATAAGAATTAAATACATGCTTATTTTTTTCTAAAAAAATTATTAATATTCTATCAATTTATTATAATATTTTATCAATTTATTTTTTGTTATGGCATAATATTATCATAGACAATAAATACTATTAACCAATCATTGCTTAGTTACATAATCAGAAACCTATTCCAAAGAATTTTGACCCGTTTTGAATTTTTCTTCAATAAGAGTTTAGTAGATGATTATTTTAAAAAAACTGAACATCTCACCAATTTATTATAACATTTTATCAAACTCAAAATTTATTATTTATCAAATCTATATTTAGAAATGAAATTATTTTTTAATAAAATTTATATACATAAAAATGAAGAGAAATGTTGTTTTCCTAAGATATTTTTGAAGGACATCACAGCATGTAATTCAGATATATTTAAGGGATAGTTTTTAATACTCTTTTTAAAATTTCCTTAAGAAATAACAAAAATAATATTACTAAAAAATAAAAATGAAGTGGATTTTTTTTATTGAGATATAATATAGTGGAAAAGTTATAATTAAAAGTGTTCACCGAATTAAATTGATCTAATAAACCTAAAAATCTAATAAAAATGATTAGAATTAATTTTGGTTGCTTAGTTCTCATATTTGTAATACTTCAACTTAAAACTTAAAAATGTCACTCAACCACTCGATCATGTATACCTTTTTAATTCATTTATACGATTTTAAAATTTTGCATTACAGCATCAAGTAATTATGTTAATTTTTATTTTTTTATTTGTATTTGTTCTATATAAATATCTATTTACACAAACATATAAAGTTGTTTCAATATAACTTTTATTGAAAAATAATTGCATTTCAAAACATAGATTTGACAGATAATAAATTTTGTTTGATAAAATGTTACAATAAACCGATAGGTTGTTTATTTAAATAATCATGTATTATATTGTTATTGAAGGAGAATTTGCATTATGTCAAAAGTTTCTCTAGAATATATAGTTCTCTAATCATCCAATTAATAAATGATTGATTGACAGCATTTATTGTTAATTGTTATGTTAATTGATAGTATTTTTAGCTATGATAATATTATGCTATAATAAAAGGATTTGATAAAATATTATAATAAATTGATAGGGTGTTCATTTTTTTTAGTAAAAATAACCATGTATTGAATTCTCATTGAAGAAAATTCTAATAATCTTTTTTATTATAATAAGTTTCTAATTGCATTATTATTATTATTATAGGATAGGATAGGATTAATTTTTTTTTTTTGGATAAATTGAGGTTATCCGACGTCAAAAGTAACGACTAATCCTCTCGAGACGTAGAGCTCACATATGTGGGTCTTGTCTCTGGCCATAAAATCTTCTCCATATACACCGCTAGGAATCGAACCACTAACTAGATACTTAAGGATAGGATTAATATAATTATAGGATATGAAAAATATATCTCTTAACCATAGTTACAAGAATAGTTAGTAAGACATGACAATGGAGGTGGAGTGTCAATTTTCTGTAAGCTTGGGATTGAGTGCCATTTTTACAAATCTCAAGGATCGACAGTGTTATTTAATTTGCCCTAAAGATAATTGTTTTTTCTTTAAGTCTTAAAATCCAATTGAATCATTTTTTGACCTTTGAGATTCATTCCAAAAAATATGGCTCCTTTCGTTAAAATTTGAAAAATATTATTTGTATTTGCCGTGTGTATGAGGTAACATATTGACTCACATATTATCCATCATTGAATGGAGTGTGAGTTGACACGGTGTCAACTCACATCTCATTTAATGATGGATAATATGTGAGTCGATACGGTATTTAATACACTACGAGTACAAATAGTATAACTTCAAAAATTCTAAGGAGAAATACTTTTTTAGAAGTGGAACCCTAAGAAATTTTTTTATACATTTATATGTAATTGTAGAATTATTTCATAATATAATAAGAATTTGTTAAATAGTTCTTATAGAATGGATACTATACTTTTTTGGGCAAAATTACAATCAAAGATATGATTTCTAATTTAAATATGGCAACGTGGGAGAGTGATTTAATAGAATATTATTTTTTGTTTTTTCATAAAATTTTTGGGGAAGATTTGTATTTCAAATAATTTTAAAAAATAACCTACAATATTCTCTCTTTTAATGTTTATACTTCTAGCAAAAGCAGGTTCCTTCTAAAAAATAAAACAGAAAAATTGATTATTTTCTGTTTCTTCTTTCTTTGAATGCATAAACAAATATGCAACAAAATTCTATTAAAAAAAAAGTACTTTTTTTTCCCTCCTGACACTTTATTCAAATGAGCTCATAATCATAATCTCAAATATTTCACTTTAATATTATCCAATAAGCAATAACTGCCATAAATAACTAATACATTTAACCCTCTCTCTAACTTTCTAGTTTTATTTTTTTTAAAAATAAATAATAATATGAGTTTAATTTCTATGAATTGATAATGTAAAAATATTTTACATTGTCATATAATGAAATTATCTTATTTCCATGATTTTTAAAGTAGTGAGTGTGAGACTTAATTACTTTTATTAAGGGAATAATATATAATTAAATGATAGGGTAAATTAAACACATAGTATATTTGAAAATATATACTAAAAATAAAAAATTCAAATTATCAATCCACTAGCATTAGTAATAATAAAAATCCTAAACTAAAATCTCATTTACATCTATGGGTGACGGATAAGTAGATATTCTAAATGATAAAATACACTTATTCCCCTTAAGATATCAAAAAATGGCACTTCATCACATTTATTTTGAAAAACCTATACTTCACCCCATTTTACTAAGGGTGCATTTGGTGCATTCTCTTGTGTGATTTGATTTTTTATAAACTATGTACTAAATAATAAAAATAATTATAAAATAAGTAAAGAATTTAATTTATGTATATTGATGGCATAAAATAAAATATTAGTAGATCAATTTTTATTGAATTTGGCGCCTTCTTAAATTTTTATCTATTCACGATTAAAACTGTCCTATACCATCAGTTTATAGAAACTTAATTCATAAATAATATTAAAAACTACTCTAAAAGTTCATAATAATTGTTTTAATTAAAAAATTTTAAATAAGAATTTTAAATAAGGAAGATATAAAATTAAATAAACATTTAGAATAATATTAATATAAAATATAATCATGTAAATGAGGTTCAAAATATTAAAAATAACTATTATAAATAAATAATTTAATTACTATAGTTAACAGTTAGTTTGTATTTTGAGTTGTTATTAGCTTACAGTATAAAATTAATTTAGCATTGTCAATTAATAAATATTCAAGAAATTGTTAAACCATGGTGGTTAGTTGTCATAGTAGGCAGTTAACTAGCATGATTTGACACTTTTTTAAATTTCTATTAATTGATTTATTTTATGGTTATTATTTGATGAATTTAATTTTGATGTACTAATAGTATAAATGAGTTCTATAATATATTCAAGCATATATTGTCATATAGTCAAAATGATTTACTTCTATATTTACTACTTTAAAAGTCAGCTAAATGGAACGATCAATTGGATAAGAATGTAAATAACGTTTATACTATTAACGCATCAAAATTAAATTCTTATTTTTCATCATTATTTTTATAATATTTTATTTTCATATAATATTAGATATAAAAATATGTATCATTTTATTTTTCTTATAATATTTTTCAACTTCTACATTTCTATCATAATACGTGTAATGAACATAAAAACATGCCAAAGTAAATATTTACAAATCATTTACAGATAATTTTAAAAAAAGATAATTAAAATATTAATTTGTCAAAATTATTTAAAATTCTTTATTTTATTATATATAATTATATTTTGTATGAAATGTTATATTATTTACCATGTGTTATAAAATTATATATTGATTTTTATCAATTGATATATTTTAATATTATTTTAAATACTTGTTTAATTACGATTTATTATTTATTGAAAATATTAAATATTAAATATTTAATTAAAATAATTATTCAGTTCTAAATTTTAAAATTATTTGTCATTTCAATATATAAATATTAATTATGATAGATAAGTTATTTAATACGCTATAGGCATCAACCAATATGAAATCAATGCATAGAAATTGATAGGAAGAACATGTTCTTTTATCAAGTGTATGTTAGTGTTTGTGTTCGAGTAATATCATTGCGGACAGTTCCTTTGAATGGATTATTACTGGGTTTAAGGTTTTCTTAAGTCAAACTAATACGAGGCCGCTTATATAAATTAATGGTGGTATATAGATGGAGACAACCTTAGGTTTTTTTTGGAGCTAGATTGATCAACATATGCCAATTTTATGCTCGGGGAGCCGGGGTTGATATGTTAAATAGTAATTGAGGTGGAGGAATTGCAATAGTTGAAGCATGCTACTAGAATTTTCTATGATATATTTGTAATTTGTGGCCAGGTCTTTGATCTCTTGCTATACTTCATTTTCATCCTTGTTTTAAGGATGAACGTAAATATATATAAAAAACAAAAAAAACAAAAATGTGTTTGTACTGGAGTCATTTACTTTGGCCAATACCTTAATCTGTGATCAACACGTCTTGTTGAATTCATCTATTGTTTCCAGATGGAAAAACAAAAAATGAATTCATCTAATGTTTCCACTGCAAATACCCTGAGCTATTACAGTATTATTTTCCATGTTAAAACAATAAAATTATAATATATTTATCAAAAGGATAATTATGAAAAATAAATTATAATTGTTTTGATTTCATTCCTTTTCATTTTATTATATAAATAATGGAGTGGTAATTATATTTTATTTCATCTTTAACAAATTTAAACAATGATGTGAGATGTTTATTCCATTCTATTTCATTCCATTTTATTCCATTTCACTCCATCCACCATTGTTTCTCCAAACAAAGCCTTAGATTAGCTCATGTTAAGCGTGGACTCCGATTCCCATGTAATTTTTCCCTCCCCTCTTAACGATCCTAATACAGGTCTCCAAAAGCCAAAGTGCAACACGTATAGTGTGCACCACATGTCTAGTACAATCATATCAAGAAATAGAATGCGAACCAATTCAAGTATCAATTCTAGAAGTCAGCTATGCTTTACCATCTATATAAACATATGTAGGGTTGATACTAAACTCTGGTCTATATTATCATTTGTCACCATTTAAAGGATAAGATTGAATGTTATGAAAAGCTGATTTGTGAATGTAACATATAGACAGGTGTTGTATGATGATTGGTTATTTCCCACAATTTTAGATTTTACTCCCCATGAGTTGTTGTAAGACTTGAGTGGTTAAACACCGTTTCGTTACTTTAATTAGGTGCAACAGGTAAGCAATTCTTTTGCATCGCTACCATTTAAAATGTAGAACTCGTGTTATTTCACTTTTTGTTTTCGGTAAATATTCTAATAACATTTAATTCTCAAAGTAAACCGAAATGCACATGTAGATAGTGAATTTAGTGATGTGTCTAAATTGTTTGGACCATAGCTTGCTATTAATCTTAATCATCAAAATGGCCATATTTGATTGTCTTCTTCTTTGTTGATATAAGCTAATCTCCATTCAGCATCATTATTGTAAATTGTCATTTAGATCATAGCATGCTATTTATTTGTAAAATGACTGTTTTATCTTTCTACAAATGATCAAATGACAAGAATCATGGGCTAGCACTTAGGTTGCACAAAGATAAAAAGTATGACTTTGTCTTAGTGCACATAGAACAGAGCACGCTATTATAAATTCATACACAAATACCACTCTGACACTGTTACCATATCTCTGCTGATTCAATGTGTATGTATATATATATATATTTGATGTGCCAATGTAATAACGTAATACAAGGACAGTTGTTCTTTTCGTTTTAGGTTTTACTCCCCATGTATTGCTGTCAAGACTTGAAAGTGGTCATAGACCGCTTCGTTACTTTACGTGCAACAGGTTTTATTGTTGAATTGCATCGCTACCATTAAATATATGTAGAACACCTGTTATTCTATTAACTATTAATTCTCTAACTTACGGAAATGCACATGTAGATGGTGAATTTACTGGACGTGTCTCAATTGTCTAGACCATAATAATATACTATGCAATTTATTTATTTGTAAAATGACTGTTTTATCTTTCTACAAATGGTCAGAATTAAGGGCTAATATTTACGTTGCACAAAGATAAAATGTATGACTTTTGTCTTAATGCACAAAGAACAGAGCATGCTTTTATAAATTCATACACAAATACCACCCTGACATTGTTACCATATCTCTGCTGATTCAATTATTAGTAAATGTATAGCAATCACTTTTAGGTTCTATTTGGTTTGAATTTTCAGTTTTTAGTTTTCATCTTCAGTTTTATAGTTTTCTAAATTTTGTAAAGAAAATACTGAAAATTTTAAAAAACTACGAGCGTGTTTGGTTTATAGAATTTCCGTTTTCATTTTCAATGAAAATGGAAAATGATCATGAAAACATGTTTGCTTGAATTTTGAGAAAACATTTTCTTGAAAATATTTCTTGAAAGAGTCACAAAATTGAAAATGCCATTTTGACGTTTTCGGTGTTTTCTTTGTCGTTCATAGAAAATATTTTCATTTGAAAGCATGGTGTGGTATAATTGTGAATAAGAGAAAATCTCTTCTATTCACGTTAAGCAACCGCGTTTGAATATTCTCACAAGGGATCCATTATTTTTTTTTCTATTTCTTTAGTACTTTATCAAAGCTTGCACTAATCAATACAGTAAACTTAGATCTGTTACCATGACTATCATAGCTCCTGTAGTTAGTGATGCTGGCGGTCACCCAGTAGCGGGGGATCACAACCATGCTTTGCTGCTGTTGCAACACCAATTCCTCTGTCCGATCAACGTCGTTGCCGCCGCCATGTCGTCACGGATCAAGCAGTTGCCATGTTCGATCAACTGCGTTTTTATGCTCACTCATGGACGCGTTGGTGGAGGAGCAAGACTAAAACACTTAGATCAGCGCCCAGCTCTACCTTGTCGGTGTTGTTGAGGCTGCGCCGAAGCTAGGAGCGGAGGCACTACGGGCGAGCGCAATGCCATGGCTTGGGAATGAGTTGGGCATGAGTGTTTCCAACTTTCCATGGATGCAGCGCAACGTCAGAGAAGAGGACAAGGAGATGCAGGGGACAATGTCTAGTGGGTAAGGACTTTTTCTTTTCGGTAAGAGAGTGGAGAGTAGTTGAGGGTAGTGATTATTATTATTATTAAAAGTGAGAGGATTGATTTATGATTTTTACATTTTTAATATAAAAATAATTATTTAAAACAACATATAGAAATCCATAAATTGATAAATATATAATAAACATATCTTTATACAATAAAATAAATAAGATTCAACATAAATAATAATTATATAAACACAATAATAAATATTTAAAATTTAAAATATAACATTTAAACAAATTTTATTATATTAAAAATATTTTTAGTAGATGAACCAATACAAATAATATATATATATATATAGCTTTTATTATTTAATAATAAATATAATATTATTATCTCAAATTTGATTTTGAGAAATACGTTTTGAAAACAAGCAAACCAAACATATTTTCATTGTTTTCACTTTTTAAAAATAGAATTTACCTTTACAAACCAAATACATTTCCTAATTTTGAAAATCTAAAAATAGAAATTTTTTTTAGAAAATAAAAATAGAAAATATTTTCATAAACTAAACACACCCTACAAATTTCAATTTTTAGTTTTCATTTATGGTTTTCAATATTTCGTTCACAAAATCCTAAACAAAATTATGAAAACTAAAAAACTAAAAACTAAGACCAAACATACCTTTATTGTTCTTAGTTTCTCTATAGTTCTATAAGCTATGTCAAATTAAAAGCCAAAAACAATCCACAGGCGTGTGTCCATGCATATATGTTAAGTTAAAAACTGTGAGAGAGTAATGCAAATCAAGTTACTGTCGTAAATATCAGATACTGACACATACAATGTGCTAGACATGTCCACTACAATTTCACCAAGCGATAGAATGAGAATGCATCCAATCCAAGGATGGTTTCTAGAGGTTTGCACATTGCACTACTAGCACTAGGATTTTTTGTAGGAATAAAATAAAAAAATTGGAAAACTTGAATTATGTCCTATTTTGAAAAAAGCTTGAAATGTGTCTTGTTTTTACTGTATATAAGTCGTGCAATGCATGCATCGTTGGACACCTGACACCTACAATGCATAAGTCGTACAAAGGTGGCACAACCTATGTATAGTTCTATTTGTACATAAGTCTCATTACCCTGGATTGACTTATGTGCAAATAGAAATGCATATAAGTCCCCCTACCCTAAATTGACTTATGTATTATTTTGCCTATAAAAAAATATCCCACTTAATCTGGGTCCTACATCCTAATCAATGGTGGATAAAAGTGTGTCAGCTTTGTGTCCCACAAATTGTGGATACAAATAGCATTATTCATAAGTGAATATCAAAGTACACTTATGTAGAAACAAGATATATTTGAATCAGATTTTGGTTTAGATTTTGATAAATTGTTTTTGAAATTATTAAAATTAAAAGAATTGATTTATATTTGGAAATAATATCAAAAATAAGTTTTTAAAAAATTAACATATAAGACCAAAAAATTAACATTTTTAGGTTTTTTTAGAATGAATTTTATTAAGATGATATACTTTCTCTTAAAGTAAAAAATATAATTAGTCAATATCATCAATTATAAGAAAGTGCAATAAAAATTTATTCTAACAAAAATAAAAATATTAATTTTTACTTTTATACAAATAGAATTGCTCATAAGTCGTGCCACCCTTGTACGATTTATGCATTGTCGTTTCCAACAATATGTGCATAAGTTGTACTACCCTTGTGCGACTTATATGTAAATTTTAATTCAATTCACCCTAGTATGACTTATAAACAATAAAAAGGGACACATTTCAATTTTTTTTTTTATCAAAATAGGACACATTTCAAGTTTTCTAATTTTTTTTAATTTTATTCCTACAAAAAAATCACTAGCACTACATCTATAGGAACAATTTTAAGATGATATATCCAAGTTGCTTCAAAATACTAGCGTTAATAACATTTAAAAGTATGTAGCAAAAGTGCGAAACATAAAATATAAATTAACATACGCTAACAATCTTCTACAAATAATCCAGAGCAGAGCTAGTTTTGGGTCCAAAAAATACCTTTGGATAGTATCAGTCATAATGATTAGCACATAATTGGCTCAAAAATGCTCTTAATATTCTTCAAGTGCTCTCTAAACACACCTGCTTCTTGTTGCCTTTGATCACCATCAAGCAAGTTTGTGGCCTTAGCAATTGCAGAATGGATCTTTTTCCTATCCCATGAGCAAAGCTTACATCTGATGCCCTCATCTCTTAAAGCCTTCTCCATGCTGTAGATGTAATCCTCCAAAGCATTCTTTGCGTTTTCCTTCTCAACGAATTTCTTGTCTTCAGCCTTATAATTCTTAGCTTCCTGAATCAATCTTGTAATTTCTTCTATTGGTAATCTCCCTATGTCATTGGTTATGGTAATCTCATTCTTATTGCCAATACTATTTTCTTCGGTGGAAATAGTTAAGATGCCATTTTCATCCAGAGCAAAGGTCACATAAATACCATGACCATGAGGAGTACGAAGAATGCCGCACAGTTTAAGCCAACCAAGCAAATTGTTATCACTTATCATTGACTCTTGCTCTTTCACCTTCATAAACTTCTATAGAAATAGAAGTTTGATCATTGTAGATTGTCTCGTATGCTCGCGTCTCCTTTGCAGGAATGGTAGTATTCCTAGGAATCACTACACTCATGACATCTCTTATTATTGAATTGCACATCCAAGAGACAGTGAATTAACATCCACTGGCACTAAGATTGGAACATGAGTAATGCTATGGAATAACAAAATTGCACAACAAATGCACACCACATATTTTATCACCATTGAATGTAATGAGTGAGTGGGATGAGTGGGGATCACTCATCACATCCAATAGTGATAAGATGTGTAATATGCATTTGTTGTGCAATTTTATTATTTCCATAATATTAGTCTTGGAACATTCAGAGAACCTTCACTCAACAAAGCAACCTGAACTGCTGCTCCATAAGCAACAACTTTATCAGAATTGATGCTCTAGCAGTTGCTGCACTTTGGGAATTCTGGAAGAGCCACCAACAAGGACTACATCATCTACATGTTCTTATCCATTTTAGCATCAATGAGACATCTATCTACTATTGGCATTCACTCTCCAAAAAGGTCTGCATTGAGTTGTTCAAACTTGGCATGAGTGATTGATGAATGGAAGTCAATACCTTGAAATAAAGCATCTAACTCAACAATGGTAATAGGAGAAGATGAGAGAGTCCTCTTTGCCTTCTCACATGTAGTTCAAAACCTACTCAAAGCCCCCATTAACCGGCATCTAGCATGTGGTAGTAGATTTGATTTTGCATTCTTAGGAATGACATTCCCAGGAATAGTCGTTTCTAGGCATGACATTTTTAAAGCATTTGATAGAAGGACTAGACATCTAGGAGTGTTATAAAATAAACCTAGGAATTAATATATTCTTGTGTTAAGTTATCATTAATATTCCCAGAAATATTGAATAATTTTCCCAAAATACCCCTCAAACTTTTAATGCCAAAATTAACTATTTCAACTCAAAAATTAAATATTTTATCTTGAAATTAACAATTTTAACTCCAAAATTAATTATTCTAAATGAAAATTAACAATTTGAACCCAGAAATTAACTATCTAAACTTATTTATCATTTTTACAAAAATTAATAATTTTAACTAAAAAATTAACTATTCTAACTAAAAATTAACAATTTTAACTGAAAAACTAACTATTCTAACTAGAAATTGACAAGTTCAACTCCAAAATTAATTATTCTAATTACAAATTAGTAATTTATACTAAAAAAAACTATTAAACTAAAACTTAACCATCTTTACCCAAAATTAACAATTTTAACTCAGAAATTAACTACTCTAACTAAAAAATTAACAATTTCAACTAAAACTTAACTATTTTAACAAAACAATTAACAATTTTAACTCAAAAATTAAAACACAAATATAATCCACCACAACCATAACTATATAAAATTTACTCAAATTATATTCTGTACTAGACTAGAAAGTACAGGCCTATACGTCAGTTCAAGTTACGGTAGCTCAGACATAGATCCCAGACTTCAGCCCAATCAGGAAGATTCTCCTTAAAGGGCCCCACAGTTTGGTCACATGACATTAATATCTCCCAAGGATTATATCTTGGAATTAGTTAAGAGTATCTCCTAAATCCCTCACATAATTTCTCTATATCTTATCATATCTATATCATATCTTATTATTATCTTTAGTACTGACTAAATCATAGGAATATCTCCTACATTTGAAGAAGATCATAACTGATTCATTACGGGGTAACCTCACCTTATATATGGGGGCTATCGCCCCGAGGTATGACACAAGCTCTATCACAAAAACACTTTTCCACTCCTCACACTTTGACTAACTTAAGTATTGGAGTGTCTTTGCAAGTACCCCACCCTCGTTTTCACGGACATTGGAGCTACTTGCATCCTTACCACTATTTGTAGGTAAGAACATTGGCACCCACCGTGGGGCTGGTAAACAAACCTACCTCACAACCTCAAAAAACATCATCCATGGCTGACGCTTCCAGTTAAAACACTCCCCTAATAACCAACCCCCTCCTAATCTCGAACAGTTAAAGGAAGAAAATTGCCACTTGACTGAACAGCTCCTCAAGCTTCAGGAAGAAAATCAATCCTTAACGCTTGAAAATTCAAAAAACCCCAGACAATGAGTAACTAACCAAGCGAATACCAAACTTGTTAGTCATGATTTTGGCAATAACAGACCCCTATACTCCAATTATCCCTCTTTCTAAACCGAATATGATGATGAGCCTGAACTCATACACTGTAGACCATTCTAAAAAAAACTCATGGCCATTAACCTACCTGCCAATTTTAGACTCCCAACATCACTTCACCCCTATGATGGAACAAGAGATCCCCAATCGTTCATCACAATGTTCAGATCCATGATGCTCATCAATGGAGCCACTGACATAATTCTTTGCCGAACTTTTCCCTCCTTTTTGGAAAAGTCGGCACTTTTGTGGTTCTAAACCCTACCTTCAAACTCCATTCATAGGTTTGAAGACCTTACCAGAGCCTTCACTGATAGATTTGTATCCTCCAAGATCTATAATAAGACATCGGATTCCTTAGAGCACGTTAGACAAGGATCCGATGAGTCCTTGAGAGCCTACTTAACCCGATTCCAAGAAGAAGCATCACAAATTCCTGACATCAACTTAGCAGTTGAACTACACCATATCAGGATCAACCTACGATCTGGGCCATTCAAAGAAAGCTTAGCAATCAACAGGCCAAGGAGCATACATGAACTTCATGAAGGGCCCTCGGATACATAAACACTGAGGAGCTCCGACCCGCGGAAAAGAACAATTAAAAGCAAGACAAAGACAACTTGGGCCAGAAACACAAAGAACGCAAGCATAAGCATAAGAAAAACTCTGGATATTTGGAACTGGGATATACTACTTACACCCCACTCAATGCAAAGGTAAGTACAATCCTAACCAAAATATTCAGTGCTCGGCTCCTAAAACCAACCAAAGGTGATCCTTGGCCAGGGCCAAAAGGCACAAACCAAAACAAAGTCTGTGAGTATCATAACTCTGGGGGACACACAACAGATGAATGCAAAAGCTTGAAGAACAGAATTGAACGTCTCATCCGAGATGGATATCTGAAACAATTCATAAATAACTAAAAAGAAGAAAAGAAAAGAGGTCGAAGCCAAGAAAGAAGAAAACGCCGTAGCCCCTCGACATCTTTAGACAAAGAGTCCCCACCAAGAAACAAAAAGTCTGAAAGAAAAAGGTGATCTCCCTTTCATGAAGAATCAAGAATCTGTGGTGTCATCGACCACATTGCAGGAAAATTTGCATAAAAGGCAAGACAAATTCGGCACGAAAAGATCACTCCGGGCGATAATGTCACTTGAAGGAACATCGTCTTCCTCAAAACCAAATACCAAAAACCTGGTACTATCTTTCTCAGCCTCAAAGCAATTGATGAAAATTTACACAATCCTGTTGTAATTTCCATTCTTGTTGGCAATTTCTTGGTCAGGAAAGTCCTACTGGATCAGGGGAGTTCAGCCGAAATACTCTTCTATTCCATCTTCAAACGGATGCAACTATCCAAAAACTCCCTCATCCTCTACAACGGTGAACTGGTCGGATTTACTAGAAATAGAGTAAAAGTACTTGGCTACATGTGGCTCAGAACAACATTCAGCACAAAACCATTGACAAAAATGGTCGACCTCTAGTACCTAGTCATTGATGCCAATAATCCCTATCACATAATTCTAGGGCAACCTTCACTGAATCCAAAGTTGAAGTAGTCCATGTTGACCAAAAAGAAGCTAGAACATACTACAATGAGCGTCTGAAGATAAAGTCTATAGACAAATAGAAGACTGAGCAAATACATAATGCATTTCACACGATCAAATCCCATTGATCTCCGAGCTGGATCCTAGAGGGGAAATCCAAAACCAACCATAACTAGCCGATGACTTACAACCTATCCAGATAGGCGATAAGGCCGAAAAAGTAACCTTCATTGGAGTTGACCTTCCTCCAAGCTTATCTGTAGAGCTATCCACCTTACTCTTAAGGAATGTCGATCTATTTGCCTAGACCCTAGCTGACATGCCAGGAATCAACCAAGATGTGATTAGTCACAAGCTAATGGTCGACCCAAAAGCTCGACCAATAGCACAGAAAAAAGGAGATTGGGAGCTGAACGCCATAAAGCAACCTTAGAGGAAACCAAGAAGCTCCTTAAAGCTGGTTTCGTCAAAGAAATTAGGTACACTACATGGCTAGCGAATGTAGTAATGGTGTAGAAAAGCTCGGGTAAATGACCATGTGTGTAGACTTCACTGATCTTAATAAGGCCTACCCAAAAGACTTCTATCCGCTCCCCAGCATTGACAAGCTCATCGATAATGCCTCTGGCTACCAATATCTTAGCTTTATGGATGCATACTCTAGTTACAATCAAATCAGAATGCATCTAAGAGATGAAGACAAAACCGCATTCCTCACAGAGCACCCCAACTTTTGTTACAAAGTCATGCCGTTGGCCTAAAGAATGCAGGAGCCACGTACCAGAGGCTCATGAACAAAGTATTCGAAGAACAGATTAGCAGAAACATCGAAGTATACATTGATGATATGGTGGCAAAAATGCCTTCAACCAGAGATCATAGTAAAGATCTCAAAGAAATATTCAGATAGCTCCGCATGTACAACATGAGGTTAAATCCTGAAAAATGTGCATTCGGAGTCCATGGAGGAAAATTCTCGGATTCATGCTCACCAACCGAGTAATAGAAGCCAACCTTGACAAATGCCGAGCAATAAGCCCAAGTTCGATCAAAGAAGTACAGCAACTGACTGGCCGCCTAGTAGCCCTGTCTCGTTTCCTCTCAAGATCATATGAGAAAGCAGCCCCATTCTTCAAAACGTTAAGAAAGTAGGAGTCATTCGTTTGGTTCGAAGATTGTGAAAAAGCCTTCACTAAATTAAAGGTACTTCTCTTAACACCCCTCATGCTCGCTAAGCCTCACTTTGGATAAATCCTTTTTCTTTATCTATTTGTGATTGAACATGCCGTGAGCTCGATCCTCATCACAGAAAGAGACAAAATACAGCAACCTGTTTATTTCATTAGCAAGACACTCCAAGGTCCTGAGTAGAGGTACCAGAAAATTGAAAACCTAGCATATGCAGTAGTGGTATCGGCGAGGAAGTTGAAACCATACTTTCAGAGCCACCACATTATTGTCCGAACAGAACAACCCACCAGGCAAGTACTGATTAAGCCTGAATTAGCTGGGAGAATGATCTCATGGTCCGTTGAACTTTCAGAACATAGCCTGGAATACCAACCTAGAGGCCCAATCAAGGCACAGGCTCTTGTCGACTTCGTGGCCGAACTCTCACAAACCTTTAAACAAGAATTCGGTTCATAGGTACTACATGTTGATGGAGCTGCTAATGGTAAAAGAAGCGAAGCCGGAATCACTTTAGAAAACGGAGAAGGAATCTTAATTAAACAATCTCTCCAGTTCTAGTTCTAGGCCAGCAACAATCAAGCAGAATATGAAGCACTAATAGCAAGCCTTAAACTCGCCCAAGAAGTCAGACTCCAAAGACTGAAGGTGAAAGCTGATTCACAACTAGTCATCGGCCAAGTCAACGGTACGTTCACTGCCAGAGATGCTCTCCTGGAAAAGTATCTAGCACTGGTGAAAAACTTGATGCAGCACTTTGACTCATGCAAAGTAACACACATACCACGAGAGCATAATACCAGGGCCAATCTCATCTCTAAACTCGCCAACACCAGCAAACCACAGAATAACAAGTCTGTAATCTAGGTGAAACTTCAAAACCCGAGCTGCCTTCAATTCGGAAGTTGCAACATTGAGATTGGGAGCCAAGATAAGCGAACTCCACTCCTCAATTACCTAACATCAGGGAAATCCCAAGCTCAGTTGCCGATGATAAAAAGTTCAAGTGACAAGCAAGCTACTACACATTATGCGAAGGTCTACTTTTCAGGCGAGGATATTCCCTCCCCCTGCTGAAATTTCTCGACCCCCAAGAAGTTAATGATGTAATGGCCGAGGTACATGAAAGGGTCTGTGAAAACCACATCGTGGGTCAAGCTCTCACTGCCAAAATACTATAAGCAGGGTACTTTTGGATTACTATGAAAACTGACTGCACAGACTTCATACGCAAATGTGACAAATGCCAGAGGTTCTCAGAAGTCTCCCAAAGACACCCAGAACCACTACATTTCTCGGAAGCCAGCTGGACTTTCCACAGATGAGGAATCAACCTACTCGATCATTTCCCCTTAGCACTAGGGCAGCTCAGATACTTAGTGGTAGCCATTGACTATTTCACCAAGTGGATCGAAGCAGAATCTTTCGCACCAATTATTGCAGAGAAAATAAGAAAATTCATCTGGAAAATAATTATATGCAGATTTGGACTTCCCAAAGAATTGATCACCGACAATGGCACACAATTCACAGAATGAAGATTGAAGGAATTCTGTGAGAATTTTCAAATCAAGCATATTTTCGCTTTTGTAGAACATCCACAGACCAATGGCCTAGCCGAAGCCACCAATAAGGTTATCCTCATGGTACTAAAGAAAAAGCTCAACAAGGCAAAAGGCCTTTGGGACTAAAGACCTACCCGAAGTCCTCTGGGGATATCATACTACTGCTCAATCTTCAACACAAGAAACACCACATAGGCTCATCTTCGACAGCGAAGCCATCATCCAGTAGAAGTTGCTCAACCCAATGTCTGACGACTGGCAATCACGGAAGAAGCAAATGAAGAAAATTGAAGAGCCGAGCTTAATCTCATTGATGAAGACAGGGAACTAGCCCACATCAGAGAACAAGCAACCAAACAAAGGGTAGCTCGACTTTACAATAAAAAGCTCTACCCCAGAACCTTTCAAGTTGGAAACTTGGTCCTATGAAAAATGGAATTACAAAGGAAGCCCCCAGGCGAAGGGAAATTAACCCTTAACTGGGAAGGACCATTCCGAGTAACACAAGTCGTTGGTCGAGGAGCCTACAAAATAGCCAAGCTCTCAGGACAAGAACTTCCGAGAATGTGGAATGCCACGTCCCTAAGGAAATATTACAGCTAAAGTTAGAACGCCTCAAATCACATTCGATTGGTGCACTCTTTTTCCGCTAATGGGTTTTATCCTACTAGGTTTTACCATCAAAGGTTTTAACGAGGCATGATCGAATATGAGTCGGACATCCTGATGATACATATTCCAGACGTAACTTCATTTCTCATTAATATACTATTATTCTCACTATTCTTTCGTAGATCCACATAACACGGATCTAGCCAAGCTTAACCAAAGCCACCATACTCACGTCAACCTTGGCACCAGGCAAGTGGTGAAGGCACACTTTCACGTCAACCTCGGCTCTAGCCCCGAGCAGTGAAAGGCCAAAGTCGCCATATTCACATCAACCTTGGTACCAGCCAAGTGGTGAAGGCACACTTTTATGTCAGCCTTAGCTCCAGCCTCGAGCAGTGAAAGGCCAAAGCCGCCATACTCATGTCAACCTTGGCACCAACTAAAAAGTGAAGGCGCACTTATCTACAGCTGTCTCACATCAACCTCAGCACCAGCCGAGTAGTGAAGGGCCAAAACCGCCACACTCACGTCAACCTTGGTACCAGCCAAGTAGTGAAAGCACACCTACTTATGAAGACAATGTCACAACTCGATTTAGGCACGTGACTGGTACGTGAGAAATCCTATTCCCACGTAAGCCTCGTGACCTGAATTTCTCTATATGTATAGTTAATTATAAAATTATTCAAAAATCATTTTCATTTTCTACATACAAATAAGTTATTTACTAATTCATTCTAGTCTATACTGAAATTTCATAATTCAAACTCTGTTGTCTGTGAATCATAATGCAAAACATTTTTGTGTAAAACTACTCTGATTTGAAACATTCATAAATGCTGAACTGTTCAATACAACTTCAAATAATGTTATAATATGCAAAAAATATAAACATGCTCTATTATCCGGATGATGCCTGCATTTGTACTCAAGTACTCTAGATAGAACTATAAACACTTCACCCAAGTGAAGCTCACCATATGAACTCTAATGCTGGTGGAGGATAATAACTGGGAAAATCTGCCGCGGCTATACAATCTGTGAAATGGGAGAAAAGAGAGAGGTGAGTTTTATGCAAAACTCAGTGAGTGAATCCTCACCTAAAACCCTCTTTCATGGGACATCAAGAAAATAATGCATAATATCATAAAAATATGAATAATACTGATAATCTCACATAACCAGGTACACATATATTTCTAAAAGAAATCTTTTATAATTATCAGGCTATCACTTAAAAATAATTTCTCTAAATTTATTTTCATGACTAAAATCATACAAATAACACAATATAGTAGCTCCTAGAGAAACAGTAGTCTCTGCTCTGTAATTACATGTATCAATTATGATATAAATGTTTATCTGCTCTGTAGTTCTTATGGAATCAAAGTTGGATACCTAAATAGGTTACATTCTCTGCTCTGCTTTATGAGATTGCCTTTAGGCAACTTGGTACCAAGGTTAACGATCATTCAGCCATTAACTCGCTGTCTATTTCTCTATAGCTACTGCCTTAACTAGATAAACAAATAAATGTAAGAACCTTTAAAACGTTTAACTCTCTATGAGCTCTGAATCTATCTGATTCTAACAATCTGACCTTAGCATAACTGTGGCTATGAAATCATGCTCAATGGATCACCCTCTGCAGACAATTGTGATTTCAACAGCTCACAGAATATGTAGCCATCAACTGTTCTGAATCTGATGAAGATTCAAACTCTTAAACCTCTTGGTTTATTCTCTAAAACTCAATTCAAACCATCAATTTTTCATACTAAAATTCTCAATATCATATTTCAAATTAGCTATGTTCACAATCACAATTCCATTCTCTTCTCTAGATACCATTTTCAAGTATTAAATATTCATAAATCATTTCTAGAATTCATTCCAACATTCATAGAAGCTTTCCATAATCACCATTATCATCAAATACATTTGAAATCAATTCAACAAACATGGTCCCATGAGTTTTCTCAAAAATATATTTCATGTACTAAAGTCAACAGTTTTAAAACGTATAATCCAACAGCAATCTCAATCCTTGTACAATAATATCTAAAATCAAACAATAAATCGTATTTTTATGAAAATAACACTAATGTAGAATATAGAGATAGCAGATGTGAACCCATTCACTTGGAGGGGTGAACAGTGAAGAATCTACACTGACCGAGCTTCTTGGAGTAGGAACAATATTAATATCTGACATAGGAGTCATAATACTCTAGATTAACTTTTAGAAAGCACTAAATAACTCAGATCTAACTTTAACACCAAGGAGAAACTTCACCTCTTGGATAATATGGGGGGAATAGCAAAACCAACCTCAAGAACAAAAAATATCAAGATCTCTTACCTTAAAGCCTTGGAAGTGAAAGATTGATGTTAAATGGATGACAATGGGTGAGAGAGAGGTTAGAAATGAGAGTTCTCGAGTTTCCTGGGGGAAGGGGTTTGTTTTAGCCAAATGAAGGTTTTGGACCCCGAAATGGGATTTTTAAGTGATTTGTCGAGCACTGCAGTGCTCACCAGGGAGCGTATCTTGCACCGACTTACTGTTTTGTTGAGCGCTGCAATGCTAAGAGCGCTACAGCGCTCACTAGGGAGCATAAAAATTCACTTATTGCACCAACTTACTTTCTAATGAGCGCTGCAGCACTCACCAGAGAGTTTTTTTTTTTTAGCCTAGGGTATTACAAACACCATCCTCAATAAAATTCAGACAGATAGTCAAGCTAAAAAACAATGCCTACATACAGCCATTACGGTGTACTCAAAAATATAAAACACCCCAACACAGGGAACTAAAGACATTTCAAATCGGGTACAACTATCTAGCATATTCTCTAAATATTACTTCTCAGTTTATAACACCCGATCATATATTTACATGATTGATCAAATCCGATCATATATCCTTATATCTGATGATATATCTTTATATGTGATCATATGCTTATTGATCAAATCTCATGTTTTCATATCCAAACATATGTTTACATCTGAACATATATTGCATGATTATTCATCTAATCATATGTGACATGATTATCTGATCATATATTATGACATCCGATCATATGTTACATGATTATCTGATCATATTTTCTGAGACCTAATCATATATTTACATATTTTTCAAAATTGATCATATGTTAATGTGATTGTTCAAAAACATATCCAAATCATAGTCATTTAAGTTGTTAAAAAATACCTTAAACGAAACCCGAGCATATGTTTGTGAAATAATCCATCACAGAAACAATAATGAAGAAAGAAAGATGAAATTTCATTACAAATTTATATGTTTGAACATAACTACAAGAAAAAAAAAAAAATAAGAGTCGGCAGGAGCTCCATCATCAGGGAGGACAACCTGAATGGGTTCTGCCACTTGAGCTTCAACCCTTTCAACTCCATCGACCCTCTCATCAGCAAGATGGTCCACCAGCATACCATCAGTTACCTCCTTAAAAGGATCACATTGACTCAAGTCCAAATCCTTATGAAGGAACAGAACTTGGTTAAGAGCCTGATCAAAGCTGACTGTGTACTGCTTGACCACCTCATCATTTAAAGGGCCAATCTCATCTTGGAGACTCTTATTCTCCTCAACTAACCTCTTATTCTTAACCTCAAAAATCCTCCTCTTAACTTCAAGGTCTTGGATCCTAAGCTTAGCCACATCAGCCTCTATCTTGACCCAAGCAACAAGGCTGTCAATCTTGTCCTCAAAGGCTTTCTTAGCCTCAAGCCACCCCCTTCTCTCCTCGGCTAACTTAGACTCAGCTTCCTCCTTCTCAGCCTTGAAATTGACCGAGATAATCTTGGATGTCTCAAGCTCATGGATAGAATTGCCATATTGTGTCTCCAAGAATTGACAAATGGCCGCCTGACGAAGACCTTGAATCTCCAAATGACGACAGAGACCAAGAATCCCTGGCCTTTCCATCAAAGCTCGATCCTCAGCATTAACAAATTGCTGGTCTATAAATTCAAGAGTCGAGAACTGGAGGCTCCAAAGGTTGGAGGAATTAACTGAGCCAAGGAAGTATTTACCTTAGTAGCTTTTGCAAGAGCAGAAGGTGAAAGAGAAGGCATCTGCTCCTTCTCTTGAAGGCCAGCACTAAACCTCGCTTTCTTTCATTCCCTTAAAAGGTTTGGCTCAGTTGGAGTCCTTGAGCCGGAACTAACACCAAGCGAAATTGGTGGAGCTCGGCTATCTTCCACCACCACCTTCCTTTGACGCTTCATGGCAGCCAATTCCTTGGGGCCCAATTTTGGAGCCATCTCACCTGCAAGAGAGAAAACTAACACAAATTAACATATCAACAAAACAAATAGGGGCAAAGACCAAAAAAAAAAAACAATAACACTACCTATATGTTTGAGGACTCTCTCATTATCAAAACTGCACTCCAATAAAATCCCACAGGAGAGTGGAGAGCTCAGTCTCATACTCCTCCAAGAAATCCACCACCACTTGGTCTGAGGGGGAAAGAAAACCATACTCTATTCTCAAGATTTGGCGGGGATTATGTTGCCAGTACAAGGGAAGCCTCTCTATGCCGCTAGAATCTAAAAAGAAAGGGAACTTGGACTCGATCGACCTCAACTTTATAAATTTATCTTTGAACCTCTTGAAGTTAAAGGTCAACAAGCTTAATAACTTCTTCCGAGGAACACTACTAAAAGAAATCCAGGTCCCCCTATCAACCCCTTTAACTTCGAAATAATAAAAACATACATCTACATTAGGCTCATGACCGAGCATATCGAACAAGTACTCAAAAGCTCGAATAAAGGCCTAACTATTCGGATGAAGCTGAGAAGGGGTGACATTAACTTTGTTTAAACACCCCTCTTCAAACCGGGTAAAGGGAACCCTAACATCTAATTTTCAAAAAAGTCTATATACATATAAATAAAATTGGCATCACCACTTTCTTCTCTATATTTACAAACCTTATCATCGGCACCATAGGGGAGGCATTCTACCCTGCTCTTCCCATAGGATGACACTAACCAGGCCTTTCTAAACCTACGTACTAACTCTTTATCACTAAAAGTGGAGACTATCTCCTTAACCTCACTACTGACCCAGTTATAGGGATCAGCCTCTTCATCATCTACTACACCTTTCCCCTTATTAGAGACGGAAATAGCCTTTCCTCTAGCCATCAGAATCACCTAAAAAGCAAAATGATAAAACAAAACTCAGGAGAAGTAGATGAACTCAGAACAAGCACCAAATAGAAAAGTAGAATCCCCTATCCTAGGGTTTCAAAATACAAAAATGCAAACCAATTAAACAAAAGAGAATGATAGAAGAAATCAAACCAACCGATTGGAAATAAAAGAATCGAAGCTTGATTGTTCGATCCGAAGCACTTGAAAATAACTAGCCAAGAAACAGAGAAAGCAGAAAGAAAACAAAGAAGAAGCAAAGAGTTTTCCATAAATGAAATCTAAAAACCTGTCTTCCATTTACTTAAAAACCGAGCTCATCCAACGATAAAAAATGTTTCCCTCCACTCAACAACACATCTCAAGCGTTTATCATATCCAACGACAGAGGGCTTATCACTTTAACCTAACAGTGAATAAGTAAACCCACGATCCCACATTTATGAGAAATGATTGCTCTCCAATAAGAGACTCACACGTGTAACAACACGTTCTTCCACAACAGCCACCACTGCAACTGAAAAGACTTACTTAACTTTTTTCGAGCTCATCATGAAGTCCTCAGACTAACACAAATAGCTCAGATTTCAAACAAGCTTAGAGGCTATGTACTAGAGTAAAAAGTACGGGCCTATACCTCGGTTCAAGTTACAGTACCTCGGACACAAATCCCAGACTTCGGCCCAATTAGGAAGATTCTCCTTAAAAGGCCCCACAGTTTGGTCACATGACATTAATATCTCCCAAGGATTATATCTTGGATTTGGTTGAGAGTATCTCATAAATCTCGCACATAATTTCTCTATATCTTATCATATTTATATCATATCAGATTATTATCTTTAGTACTGACTAAATTATAGTAATATCTCCTACATTTGAGGAACATCATAACTAATTCACTATGGGGTAACCTCACCTTATATAAGGGGGCTATCACCCCCCAGGTATGACATAAGCCCTATCACAAAAACACATCTCCATTCCTCACGCTTTGATTAACTTAAGCATCGGAGTGTCTTTGCAGGTACCCCACCCCTCGTTTCCACGGATACCGGAGCTACTTGCATCCTTACCACTATTTCTAGGTAAGAACAAATTTGAACACACTTTTTTTACAACAGATATACGAGTACCAATTCAAACACATAATCCATACATATGTCAAATCTACTACATATTTAAGATTCATTAAGGACGTCCAAGACTAATTCCAGCCTATTTTCCAATGCAAGTGTGTAAATGTTTCATTCAATGCATCCATGGCATCAAAGCCTTTATTTCCTCTCTTTCTTTTATTCTTTTCTTAGTTAGATGAAGAACCCATAGCAGCCGGTGTGGTTCAATTTTAGGCACCTAAAAATACAATTAACTTAGCTTAGTCACCAATTAAAGTATGTTAGAAGAGTTTTCAATTGACACAACATAACTTAATGCAGAAAAATGCAGTAACAATGTAGAAAACTAGTGGAAAAAAGTCAAGAATCTATGCAAATTAAGCCAAACTTTTCTGAGGTTGATTGCAAAGCAAGACAATAAGCAGCTTCTAAAGTAGAAAAACAAAGAAATAAGTACATGCTAAAATCTAAAACTATAGAAACCAACTTAGTAGTGAGCTCATCTATTAATTTTTATCCCATTGCCAACTTCTACACAGTGTCATCCATCAAACCTAGATTTACACATTTGATAGACTAACTTATGCCAACAATGAAACCATCCAATCCCCTGGAAGTTGGAACACTAATGCATTCACAAATTAAAAAAGGAAGCCAAACCAAAGGAAAACATCCTAGTATTTTCACACATTTGGATTGAACTTATCTTCCTACACACCATATTCACAGAGGAGGAACCACAAGAGATGGTGACATCAAAATTGAAGAGAACTACTAATCAGAGATAACACTAATCGAAGAACACTAATTGGAGAGAAGTTGGAGAAAATTCTGAAGAAGAGAAATCGAAGAGATCAGAGAGAGAGGGGACAGAAAAGGAGAGAAAGTTCCAAAGAATAAAGAAATTGAAGAGAAAATTCAGAACCCTAATTGGAATAAAGAGGAACATAAAGAGAACACTGGTGAAGCATACCTTTGATCCATCCTCGCGGTGGCGACAGTAGGTCTTTACGATGGTGGAGTGATCTCTTTGCTCTGGCAGGGTGAGTTCCTTGAGGTGGAAAGGAGAGAGCGATTGCAGTAGGGTTAGAGAGCTCTCAAAAGGTTCAATGATATGTGATGTTACATGAGGGGTAATTTAGAGATCTTAATTTGTCATATCACATTTTTTTTCTTGGGAATAAAACATTCCCACCTGAAATATGGGATCTATTCTCTTCTTGGGAATCAAATTTTCTTGGGAATAATTTTTCAGTCTATCTACCAAACATAGGAATTTTACATTCCCATGCTAAAATTGCCAGGAATTAAAAAAAAAAAAGTTGCCACACAGCCCGTTAATGTCAGCTTTGTTCTTCTTGTTGAACTCTTGTACAAAGTGACTCACTATTTGCAGCAGTGGCCTTAACTTGAAAGACCTTATCCTTAATAGTAAGGAGAGACACATCAAAAGTACCACCACCAAGGTCAAAGATGAAAATATTTCTCTCATCAATGCAATTAGCCCTCTTGTCCAGGCCATATGCAATAGCCGCAGCTGTAGTTTCATTTATTATTCGTATGACATTGAGACCAGCAATGGCACCCGTATCTTTGGCAAAAAGGTTGTGGGAACAATAAAATTGCATAAAAATACACACCACATACCTTATCACCATTGGATGTGATGAGTGGTGTGTATTTATTGTGCATTGGTTGTTCTCATAACATTTCTCACATCATTGGTAGCTTTATGTTGCATACAATAATGATGATAACAATGACAAATTTGTACTACTAATGATTATAATAAGTAAGATTATTTATATCAATAATTTTTATTACTAACAATTTAATTAATATTAATTATTAATGATAATAACAAATAATAGTATTAGTATTAATATAATTTATTATTTATAATCAATATGTCATATGGAGTGTTTGTTTTGGATTCTATGAGGGAAAAAAACACTTTTTCGCAAACCCTACACGTACATCTTTACATCTATAAAATGGGGGTATACCATTGAAAAATTCAAGAATACTAATATCTTTTAATTATTTATAGCTAATAATGATCCATGTATCCCACTAATCAAAGTTTTTGAAATCTATTAAATTAAAAATGAAATTACAGCTGTTAATCACACATTTGTATCAAAGTAAAAACCATATAAAATAAATATATAAAATTCCCAACAATAACTAACTATTTGGTACACAACTTTTATAATTCCAAAAAACCTTGTATTAAGTCTATCACAAAAACTAAGTCACTATGATTGGTCTAGTGATGAGGGGTTTTGATAGTATGCATGGGGTCCTAAATTCAAATCTCATTGCCACCGAAGTACCAAAGAAAATGTCTATCATAAAAGCTACTTTCATATCTACAAAGAATAACTACATTTTTAAATTATTTTGTCAATTTATTATTTCTTTCTTAAAAATTTTAGAAAAATAAAACAAATACAAATTGACAGGCAAGTTGCCAGTAATTATAATGATGCTGACAGGAGAACTATCTCCTTAGTGGGTTTAGGGTTTAGGGTTTAGGGTTTAGGGTTTATTCACATTGGTTGTTATTAATGAGGCAATTTGCCTTGAAAGTATGAATTATCAATAATGGACCAAGGCAAGTGAGACAATATATTGTGGGTTCAGATAATACAGAATCATGTTATCGGTTAAAAAATAAAATAAAATGAAATATTCAATATAAAGTGCCATCTAAAAGACAGAAGTATATACTCCATATATCCTCGATCAAAACCGCATTTACAGTAAAAATATTGGAACCCTATTTTTTAGGGACACCGAAATATCCAAGAAAGGGAGAAACAAAAAAAAGGAGTGAGGGGAAAAATATATGAAGTAATAATATATTTTCAATGATTTCTATTGTATCCACTCAAACATAAAGAGTTCCAAATCCTTCCTAGTAAATCCAATGAAATTTAGTCACATATGTGTTTAATTTTAGTATAACCAAACACTCACTAGTCAGTACTCTTTAGTTTATGCTTAAACCCACCAAATATTTGTTTTTTCCCTACAATTTTACCCAATATCTATTCCGAAACATCAAAGAAACTAGATTTTTTATCCCCATATCATAAACTTTGAGAAAATTAAATCCAAACACATCTTTTCTCACAGAATACTAGCCCCTTCCTCTTGATTGGCCTAGAAGGGGGAAATCCTGTGAGACATTCACAACAAGCCTCCCACGGAATAGTCGTGAAGGCTCAACCTATAATTATAAGTGGGGAGCAATACATGGTAAGATACATAACGTTGTAAATTCTAACCAAAGAAAGCCTTCGCCCATAATATTAATCATTTTAAATCTAACATATGTCATAATTGTGTTGTGGATTAATACATCAGAATCCCCAAGAACATTACATCACATGCAGCAATACCCCCTGTGTGACCGTATAGAATACTTTGGCATCGGGATATAGCAATGTGCACTATCCTACGTCTGGTGCACACTGTATCAAGGACATTGACTATTGTGTTTGATTTATTCCTGTCAAATTAATAATAGAGTGCAATTGACACTCTTCAATGCAAAATAAATTAAATAATGATAATTTAAAACTTGTTCAATAGTTAAAACTAATAAACTATAATCATATAGTGAATTGGCTTATTGAACTTCATCAACGTATACCATCTTAAAACCGACTTAGATAAATATATTGCTTATATATATATATATATATAGTTAGACAAAGACAAATGTTTATACCGCCTTGCATCATTAGTAGGAATTAATAGACTTATTCTTCAAATTTAATTGCTCAGAAAGTCGGGTTTGGTCGTTATCTTGGTTCACACTTCACACACAACAAACTTGTCATTCAATTAGTTTTTTTTTTTTCGATAATTAAAAATAACTTATCTCCCTAACTGAGAGAAGTAAAAGCAAACACTAAGTGCTTGACAATACATCTAGATAAGAAATTGAAGCTCAACAAAAAGAGCTTAAATCCTAGAATTAATATTGGAAACCTTCATAGTTCATAGCTTTTAAAAGAAGAATGAGATCAAATTATTTCCAATGTGTCTCACCCAATTATCAAATCCATTAGTATATTAATACAATAGATAAAATTCTAACTCCAATCTTCTTTCAGAAAAATTTTTAGTTACTCTTAGAGCAAAAGAAATTATTTGATTTATTCCATTTAGTTAAATAAATTAAAAAAAAAAGGAACTGAAGTCAAACAAAAATCAGGAATAGAAGAACAAACTAAAGATAAAATATGACTTTTGTTAATGCAGAGCGACATTGCATGCTATTATAAATTCATACACAAATATCACTCTTACACTATTGTCATATCTCTGCTTATTCAATGTCAATAATTCTTCAAACTAGAGCAAACAACTTGTATTATTCTTAGTTTCAGTGCAATGCAAGACCAATCACTTTTACGTATAGCGCATGATTTGATCAAAGCACAAGTGATATGCTGATGTCAAGCCAGTTATGCAAATTTGTGTGACAAGCTAAGTGAACCAAAACAGAACAAAAGAGAATGGGACCAAACAAATATAAGCAGCGAAAACCCCTCTTTGATCCACATCTTCTCACAGATAGATAGCTACAGCTATGTCAAATCAAAACCAAGAACAATCCAAGATAACCGTGAGGACATTACAAAACTGCTATATAGACATATTAGATATTGGCACAATATTATATGGCATTTCAAAGAATAAACAGATAAAGTGTAGATTTTTATAATGTGTTTGAGATATGGACCAAGTGAAACAAATCTTTTTCCCTCTTAAGCAAACCACACCAACTCCTAGCTATGAGTTCACAGCCATTGAATGTATGCACATGAATCATTTTCAGATTTCAAATTACTTATAAAGAAATTGAGTATACTATTGATTCTTAAATGTTTCAAGTAGATAGTTTTTATTCAAACATACAACAGATGGCATCACTCCAAGTGTTTTTAAGACTGGCTGATATTAGAAGGGGACTTTGATTCCTCTGCCTGCCAAATACAACACATGCAAAGTGCAAAACATATCCACTAAAATTATACCAAACAACAGAATGAGAATGTAATCAAGGATCAATTCAAGAAGGTTGCTCTACTTCATCTATAGGAACGATTTTAAGAGGATAAGATCAGCATTTGTCACATTCAAAATACAAGCATGTACCCAAAATCCACCACGACAAAAGACAATATTATTTAGCAAAACTTAATTCAAGGATGCTCTCAGTCTCCTTCAGATAATCAGGGAGCTGAGCTGGTTTTGGATTCAAAAAATACCTTCAGATAGTATCAGTCATAAAGATTAGCACCACATGCAAAATGTCAACTGTCTACCCAAAAAATCCCAACAATCAGAGAATGACTACCTAGTCTTGGTTATAATGGGATCAAAAATGCTCTCAACCTCCTTCAGATGCTCTTCAAACACTTCTGTTTCTTGGTGTTGTGTATTACCATCAAGCAAATCTTTGGCCTTAGCAATTGCAGCGCTGATCTTTTCCTTGTCCTTTGGGCAAAGTTTAGAACTGGTATTGATATTTTTCAAGGCTTTCTCCATCTTGTAAACATAATCATCCAAAGCATTGATTGCTCTAACCTTCGCAAGGAACTTTTTATCTTCAGCCTTGTAACTCTTAGCTTCCTGAATCAATCTTGTAATTTCTTCAGTTGACAATCTTTCTTTAGCTTTGGTTATGGTAATCTCATTCTTATTACCGGATTTTTCTTCCCAAGCAGATACATTTAGGATGCCATCAGCATCTACATCGAAGCATACCTTAATAGGATGGCCACGAGGAGCAGAAGGAATGCCACAAAGAACAAAAAAACCCAACAAGTTGTTCTCACTTGCTTTAGACCTCTCACCCTCATACATAAATCTTAACAGAAGTTTGGTTATCAGAATCTGTGGTGTATTTTCGCATCTTCTTTAAAGGAATGGCAGTATTCCTAGAAATCACTGTACTCATGATATCTCCCTTTACTGATATACCGAGTGACAGTGGAGTAACATCCAACAGCACAAGTTTGGAACACTCCTGAAGCAGTCACTTAACAAAGCAGCCTGAACTGCTGCTCCATAAGCAACAGCTTCATCTGGGTTGATGCTCTTACAGAGTTCCTTCCCTTCAAAGAACTCCTGCAATAGCTGCTGCACCTTTGGAATCCTAGAAGAGCCACCAACAAGGACAACATCGTGTATACAATTCTTGGCTATCTTAGCATCAGCAAGACATTTATCTACTCTTTCAATACACTCTTTAAAGAGATGCATGTTGAGTTCCTCAAACCTAGCTCGAGTGATTTTTGAACAGAAGTCAATGCCTTGAAATAAACCATCAATCTCAATGATGGTATCAGCAGCGTATGAGAGTGTCCTTTTTGCTCTCTCACAAGCACTTCTCAACCTCGTCAGGGCTCTTGGATTTTCACTTATGTCCACTTTGTTCTTCCTTTTGGAATCCTCTACAAGATAGTTCAGCATTCTATTATCAAAGTCTTCTCCGCCAAGGTGAGTGTTTCCCGCAGTGGCCTTGACTTCAAAGACCTTGCCCTTAACAGCAAGGAGAGACACATCAAAAGTGCCACCACCAAGGTCAAATATAAAAATATTCCGCTCTCCAATACAATCAGATCTCTTGTCAAGGCCATATGCAATAGCTGCAGCGGTGGGTTCATTGATTATTCGCATAACATTGAGGCCAGCAATGGCACCAGCGTCTTTGGTGGCTTTACGCTGAGAATCATTGAAATAAGAAGGTACAGTAACAACCGCATTCTTTACGGATGACTCCAAATATGCCTCAGCAATCTCACGCATCGTAGAAAGGACCATAGATGACACTTCCTCTGCAGAAAGTCGCTTCTCCTGTCCCTTGTACGTGACAACTATCATAGGTTTGTCGTCAACACCAGCACTGACCTTAAATGGCCACATCACAAGGTCATTCTTAATAGTGGGATCACTGTATTTTCTGCCAATTAGCCTCTTAGCATCTGAAAAAATAGCAATGATTCTTGGTCTGGATATGTTGTAAACAAAAGAAATTAAAACAAAAAAAAAATGAATGGATAAAGTACAAAAAGTTTTAAGAAGCCAGGTAACGAAGCAAGATCAGTTTGACAGTTACCAAAGACAGTGTTAGTTGGGTTGGTAGCAGCCTGGTTCTTAGCTGCATCACCAATCAATCTCTGATTGTCGGTGAAAGCAACGTAAGAAGGTGTTGTCTTGTTGCCTTGGTCATTGTGTTGGTCATCATATTTTTTGGCCACACTGCAATACAAGAGTATGTTGTGCCAAGGTAAATTCCCACTGCCAGACCTTCATATTTTTTGGCCATCATATCCCTTTTGAGATGAAAGATGAACTGTTCTCAGGAATGCAATGGTGAAATCAGGCTTGGGATGGAAGATCAAGATGTACAGCACATGCAACGAGCAGGTTGTTTCTTAAGTAGGATTTGGAATGGAAAATAAATAGAGTTGAGATGATTTGTAAATAAAAATCGAGTTTATATGTTTAAAAATAAAAATAATAATTTTATTTGTCAGGTTCGAAATCTATATAAAGATAAATTGATTTGGTTTCAAAATTTAAACGCTAATCGAATCAAATCAATGTTTTTTTTTGGGTGTACCAAATCAATTCTTATTTGGAATAAGTTTTTTGATGGGCTTATTTTGAATCATTTTAAACACGATTTCACTTCTAAATGCGGGAATTATTTTTAAATTAATTCAAAACATATTTTATATAACTATTTTAAATATAAAGTTTAACTTTTAAACCAATCATTTTTATTCAATTCAAGTCAAATCCAATCTCAATTTTAACAATTTTAAGAGTTTAATTTTAATGTATTATTATATCAATAAAGACAATTATGTCTCATATTTACTATTTAAAAATTCATATAAGTGAAATATTTTAATTGGATGACAATGAAAAAAAAAATATTTTAAATAAATAGAAATTAAAGTCTAATTTTAAACACTATCTAGGAGAATCATAAGGGTCTATCATACCACCACGCTTAATATTCTGTCAAGAAATTAGTGTCCTAATTAATTGTGAAACATTTACTACTGGCTATAAGCATAGTGATTTGAAGCTAAACATTTATTGCGAAGATCAGCATGCGTTTTAACTTTTAACTTTTCCCATTCTCTTGTCACGGCTATTCGATTCGAAAATGTTATTTGATAAGTCAAAAAATAAATGTCTATTAAAATACTCCTTCTTATTATATTATATATAATAATAATCTCTACTTATTTCATCCATTTATCATATCTAGTAATGATAAATTGGATTTGGGTGCTTCACGTAACAGTATAACTACTCTATTCAACTAGATGGTACCCATGCACTGCAGTGAAAGTAATTAATTTTCAAAACTCTTCACGTAACAGTATAATTATCGTTGATATTAATATTTGTATCAATATTATAGATATTGTTAGAATTAGAAAAAATATAGAATATTAAATTTTCCTTTTATCACATATGCTCTTTATAAATTAATTTTTATATCTTTTCTAAGATTATGATTTATTTAGATATCTATCATTCATATTTATGGTGTAAATGTCAATTAGGATTTGAGAATATATATGTATATGTGTGTGTGTAATGTGTCAAGTGTCTATTTGAGATTGATTTCTTCCTTTCATTAGAGATTGTAATTATTCTATAAAAATTTAATTATTAGTGTATAAATATAGTATTCACATATATTACGTTTGTAATAACAATGTTAGCGTAAAGTATTATTTTATATTGATAATATATATAATTTTTAAAGTAGTTATAAAATAGTCAGGCACTTCCAAAAATACAAATTTATAGAATTAAATGAATATGTTAGAAAAATATGTTTCCATGTATGCATATCAATTTCATGTAAATTTGAATACAAATAAATCGATAATTGAAGATTTCCAAAATAATTGACAGTTAACCAAAATCATGAACATTGTGATTTGAAAACAATTTTTCAAGCATTGTTTAATTATAATGATACTTACTTGAATATATTAGATACTATTTATATTTAACAAGTATTATAAAAATAATTTTTTAGATATTATTTTTATAGAGAATTATTAGATATTTTTAAGAAGTTACTAATTATTTGAATTGAGTGCACAATTTGTTCATCATGTAAATTATTATTATTGTTATTGTTGTTGTTATTTCAAAAAATAAACAAGAACATAATGTGAATATACCAAGATATATGTTATTTGTTTTAAAAACCTCATTAACTTTTTATTTCAATATATATAAAGATGTATCTATAATACAAAAGATAATTAAGAGATATGTTAGGGTAGTTTGAATTTGAATTATCCAAGTAGTTACAAAAAAATGATTACATTTAGTCTAGTTATTATCCTTATCTCATTATTGGTTATATCATGCAGTTAGTTAAGGTATATCTATAGAAGACTTTTAACATAACATTGTCTTTATATTGTCAAGTATTACCCATGTTCAGTATTAGACAAATATCTTGAGTTATAGATATCTGATTAACGCAATTTTTGTGGTATTAGAAAGCTAACTCAATTATCTATAATTGCTATTTTTAGCCTTGTGGCCAAATTCTAACCGCGGTATAAGTTAAAGACTTATGAAATGTTAAAATAAAAAAAAAAGAAAAAAGAAAATAGAAATAAAATTAAAAAAATTTTCTTGTTAGTAATATCTTTCATATCTTGCTATATATTTGGCATATTATAGTACTCTTAAACATTTTCTTAATAACCCTAACCACTTAAGGATTTTTTTTAAATAACCCTAACCACCCAAGGATTTTTTCCTAGAGAGAAAAACGCAGTTTGAGAGAGCCAAGTCATTCTTGAATCCTATCTATAATTTCATGGCAGTTGAGAGTGTCATTCCAATTCCCTAGTATCATGTGGGCAGTGGTTAGGCACTCCCAACAATGAACGGTGAGTGGGTTTAAGCTTATGAACATACTTTTGATCATTATTAGTATTTTTCTAGTATTATATAAATTGTTTATGCAATTCTAGAATGACTTATGCCAAATACATGTTTTTCAAGGAAAAATTGTTGTTTTTCACAATGTTTTTCCAATTTATGAAAGCATGAGACCTCGGTTTAATGTTTACAGCAGACAAATTGATTACCATGTTTTCAGACTACGAATTTCCTGCTAAAATTTTTAGAACATCATCTATGATTTATTGAAAGTATTAAACAAAGTATGATTCATAATAATTGTCCGATACATACTTTGTTGGTTTCTGAAATCACTCTGTCTACAAGCCGGTGATCCCTTAGGTATGATTTTAGAACCTTAGTTATGTTACAGACAGATTGTTAGAATTATATAAATTCAGAGCTTTTAGATTTATTTAGTTTATGTACAAGTTATTAATAGTAATTAGGGAGAAATAGAACAGCACATTAACGATTGCAGGATTAATCGTTAACCTTGGTACCAAATCATCCATTAAAGGACTAACTCACCCATAGTAAGGAACCCGACGTGGTGTCCATTTATTTATGTTATGTTATGATTATATTATGTTATGTAATTTTCTTTAGCATGCATGGTCATTTTATGGTTATATTATGTTATGTAATTTTCTTCCATGAACATAATTTAATATTATCTGTTTAGTTATAGATTTTGGAACTATTTGAAATAATTAAATATTTTATGTATTTTATAAATAAAGTTTTCAAGAAATTTTGAGGAATTTATTTATTTATTTATTTTTATAATTTATTATGAGCATTAATTTAGTAATTTACTACGCATGATTGCATGAATTAAATTCTAGAATGCTTCCATAAAAGACAATATCCCTTAAATTTAAAATTTGATTGTAGATAGGGAAAAAAAGGAATAATAGAGTGATTAATAAGGCTTTAACATTAGAACGTATTTTAAATTTGATTATAGATATTAAATAAAAAAGAAATATTGTCATTCAAACATAAACTTCAAATTAAACTCAATTTCAGAAATTAAAAAACGTTAACAAGACATTAATCCTATTTAACTTTGATATGCTTCTTATTCTTGGTGATAGATATTTTGGACTCAAAAAAATATTGATCATATTAAGATATTCTATCCTCAAAGCTTCAGTTGGAAAATATGTCAAACCAATTTCTTTGTTAATTTTCCATCTTTTGCTGGATTTTTGAAATCATCCATAGGATGATATATAAGTATCTATCTGGACAATGACATCTAAATTTAAACATAAACAAAAATATAATGAAATTCATAATAGACAAAAAAATAAAATAGATCTATGTGCATATAGAAACATTATCAATTAAGTAATTTCCACCTTTATTTAAACTTTCTTAACAAATAGGTTTCTTGCATCTGCAATTTGACTAAAGAAATTCATCATCTTGATCTTTAGAAATATTTTGAAGCCAATGATGGTAAAAGCACATAAGATTTCAAACGACATGATGTAAAGGAGCAAATCACGGTAAAAAACAAGTGTTACACTCTATTAAATAACACCCACATGCATAAATACTTCATTAAATTTGATTTTTGAAATAATAATAATATAACAATTAGTGTTTCAAGCTTCCAGCACAGCACAATGAAAATAAAATTAGTTATTTATGCTATTATTTTTATTCGACCAATACATATGTTAAAAACTAATTAAGATAAATAATTAAAATAAAATAATAAAACCCATTAAAATAAAATAACAAACCCATCAATATATATATCTACATTGATTATATCATGTTTGATTGAAAGAAAGACATTTTTCTTACAAATTGATATAATTAAAAAAAATTAAATTTAAATTTGACTGCAGATATAAAAGGGAAAAAAAAAAAGAGAAAATGAAATGATTTTAAAAGTTGAGTGATTTTAGGGATTTTATAATGGCAAGATAAGAATTTTTTGTGGTATTATTTTTAGATATAAATATATGATAGCATTGATACCACCCACCTGATCCACACCAGACAAACAAAGTCTCTCTAATTAACACATTTGTGAAAGCTGCTGGACAAATACAGCCTCTCCAATCTATATCTATGTATTTATAGTAAAATTCATTGCATTTTGCATTTAATATCATCACTAACTTGCAATTATTACATTATTACATATATATATATATATATATATATATATATATATATATATATATATATATATCTTATTATATTTTATAATAAAAATTTATTTTAATTTACAATTGCAATATAATTCAAATAAAAATTTAATTTATAGTTAAAACTCACTCTCCCATTTAAAGAAAAATCTAACTCCAATTTGTGACAATTTAATTGTATATGATTAATTATCTTTTATTTTTCTAATTTAAATAACTACATTAATCTTTTCATGGTATGATAGTTTTTATAATTTTATTTTAAGGATTAAAAAAAGGTAAATTGATTTTTGAATCAAAAATAATTTTTTATATTTAATTATTTAATGACCAAGTTTAAAGGAAGAAGTGTATCCTAGAAAAGGCTAATTTCATCTAATACTTTATTTAGTTTATTACAACAATGTTCATCTTTTATTATCCAAATTTATAAAGTTAGAGTCATAATTATCACATGAATTTTATAGCTCATAGTAACATAACTTAGGTTATTTTTATTTTGAGTGTTAATCCTTAATCTGTTAATAAAACGTAAAAATAAATTTATGCTTAAATCAAAGAAATAAAATGGTTTTAGAGAAAATAGCAGTTTACCCTTAAACTATAAGTTTGCATACTTTATTCTTGAAATTCTGAAAGCATGGAAATCAACATCTATCATATTTCTTAACGATGCAAATCAATCCTTTTATTAATTTTTTATCTACTATATATATTAATATAAATAGTAAATGTTCAAGAAAATTTAGGGTATTAAGTTGCACATGAACTAAAACGTAAAAAATATAATGCACTTATTTTTTACTCACAATAGACAAAAATTTTAATATAATGACTAAAATGCTCATTTCATATATTTTGAAGGTCAATTTATATATTTTTACAATTTTAGAGATAAAGAGCACATGGACTGTATTTGTGGATTTGGGGAGGGTAATGTGCATTTTATCCTTTTTTAATTGTAAATTTTTTCATTAATTAAGGTTATAATAAGTGGCAGTAAATGACTACTAAAGTAGCTAGGGGGAATAGACATAGAGTTATGATATATCTTATTATTTTACTAACTATTAATTCTTCTAATTTTAAATTATACTCAAAGTGGAATGGGTCAATGACTATTCATATAAGATATATTTTAAATTAAGATAATTTTTATACACACAAATTAGACATATTTATATCATCTCGAAATATTAACTAGATACAATTTAAAATAAAATATGCAAATAAACTGCCTTCAAACAACGAATAAAACATATAAAAGTTTAGTGTGCTTTATTTTTTCAAACACACAATCACACACACACAAATATTTTAGAAAAACGGGTAGCTTTCCCTTCAAGCTCTGCTAAATTATGCTACCAGTTATAATGCATTTTATTAGTAAACAATGCAACATTAAGATGATTTTAAGTAATATTAAGTAGTTTAACTTTATCTCCATAAGTACAACTTTTTAAAAAAAATTTATTTTAGAACTTATCGGAGTAATTGAAGTCAGTATTAGTTATAATTATTAGGACTACATATATATAATGTTTTTTTAATGTTCAGCATTGACTAAGATTTGGGAGGTAAGATGAGTATACATCTTTTTTTCATTTTAAAAAATGTCGTGAATAATTTTTTAAAAACATAATTGAGTTCATTCTTTAGGTCATATTTATTTTTTTGTTGAAATTTTTTTTAAGAAGCACAAACAGATAGGTAAAAATATTTGAAAGCACTTATTATCAAATCAAGTATTATTTCTCCTATTAATCACATTCAAACAAATTTATTGCATGGAACAATTAAACAAAAAAATCAACAAATTATTACTATATCTAACTCTTATTAATATCACAACTTTATTTTAAAAATATTTTTATTAAAAATAATTATCATAAAATATTAAAAATCCGTGCAATGCACGGGTACTAGTTCTAGTTTCATTTGTGTTTCTTAGTACCATATTTATTGTTTTTTCCCCTTTTTTTCAAGGTTGTGTTAATATCAATTCAACTTGCTCATTTTCTGTAACGCATCAATTTCTTCTTATCGTTTAAACATTTACCTAAAACAAATTTTTTTTAAAAAAATAAACCAGTTCATTTATATGCACTCATCGGAATTTTTTGACTCCGTTTTTTTTTTTTTCCTGATAAATCATTGGTCAAGCAATCTAGTAGTAAATGTGAGCGAAAGAACGAGTACTATTTAATGGCACTCACACACTATAAGAGGCCACAAAATCAGTCTAAAACACACACATACAGATAATAAAAAAACCGAAAGCACGAGCAAAAACCAGAAAGAAAACAACAGGCATTCACAGGTTGTTTTTTGACTCCTTTGCATGTCCACTTGGTCGTTGCCGATGATCTCCACTCAATAGTTTTACATTCCTGCAAGTCGTGCAAAGTCGACTCTCGTCCATAATTTTTTTTAGGATAATTATCAACAAGTGCTCAACCAAAATAAACACTTGGGGAGCATAGGTGTAGGAAGACAACCGAAAAAACAAAAGGATATTGGAATTTGGAAGTCTCGCAAATCTTTAAGCCTTAAAAATCACAACAATGTTACCACTCCCAGTTAGTAAGCTTGTCTACTAATGTCACTAAAATATCCTTCTTTATTTTTCATAGTTGTTTCATGTTCCTTTATTTTTTATAGTTAGATAAGTAAATTATTCAACTTCACAATATTTTATTAATAATTGCATTTATATTTTAACTAAAAAAATAAAATTAAGTGACTACTGAATTTAATTCTTACTTCACCTATTTTTTCAGGATCTTATATTTTTTTGAACTTTTCTAAATATATAGTCACTCACATGACTATCGTTATTCCAAAAATTTTAATTAAATTTTATATAAATTTTTTTGAAAAATATTACTCTTTTTTGTTTCTTAATCAAAATAATTGCTTAAAAGTGTTTTTATTAAAGCATTTAATTTTATTTGAATTCTTAAAAGCATTTGAAATTTTTTTATTATCGCTCCTAATTTTTAATCTTTTGGGAATGATATATTTTATATTTTATTTCCAGTCAATCAATCACAAAAAATAAAGTAGAATAGAACAAAATTATTTGAAAACAGAATGACATATAGCCACAAACTTATTTTCACAGTTACATATGTACGATACAAATTCCGGCATACAAATTTTAATAAAATTTTTAATTGTCTAACATTTTTGTTACGTAATTACATTTGAATTCAATTTGAAAAATCTTACATGAAACTAGATTGATTCTACAACTAGAATGAGAATAAAGATTTTGAGGCTACATTTCGCTAACATATTTTGACTGAAATTACTTTATTTTATTTTTTTTACTTGAAACATGAATTTATTTTATTAGTAAAAAATTATGATGTTAAATATTTTGTTAGTCTAACTATGAAAAGTGAAGGGACATGAAACAACTATGAAGAAAGGTGAAGGACATTTTAGTAACATTAGGGTATATTTGTGAGTTTAGATTTTGAAAGGAAAGGGAGGTGAATTTTGGAGGGGAAGGGAGGGGAGGTTCATTCCCCTCCAAAATTCAAACTTATAAACATACTCTTAATAAATAAGTTCAGAAGGTGAAAGTACCAATAGATAAAAGAAAGTGGTAACAGCAACTCCTGAAAATAAGTTTTCTTTCATCCATTTATTTGTAAAATGACTGTTTTGTCTTTCTCTCTCTCTCTCTCTCTCTCTCTCTCTATATATATATATATATATATATATATATATATGTTTTTTGTTTTTTTCATTTTCATGTAAAGCAAGCTATTAAATATTTAACCAAGCACAGGTGATGTTAGACAAGTAATGCAAATTTTGTGTATGTAGCAAGGGAACCAAAAGAGAGCAAAAGAAACCAGAACCAAGCAAACATAAGCTACAAAACTCCTCTTTGTTCCATCTTCTTACTGATAAATAACAAAAGCTATGTCAAATCAAATGCAAAAACAATCCAGAGGTGCGTCTATACCTATGTCAAGTTGATAAAGCAGAAGTGGGGATCTGTGAAACTAGACACACATTGTATTAATCCAAATACTTCAAGAGTGGCTGACGTTAAGCGGGGACTACGACTTCCATGTAATTTTCCCCTTTCATCGTTAGGATCCTAACAGAGGTCTCCATATCTAGTACACTTGTACCAAGAAATAGAATGCGAAAGGATTCAAGCATCAATTCCAGAAGTCTGCTCTGCTTTACTACATCTATATGAACAATTTAATGTTAGAGTTTACCACATTTAAAATGTCCGAGTCTGGACCCAAAAATACCTTGACAAGCAGAGAAAAGTAAGCAGCGAAATTAAATTCTAAAATTGCTCTGAATCTACTTCAGATATAGTCTTCCATCAAATTCTATAATTCAGAAAATATGTTCAGATAATATTGGTCATAGAGTCTTCCATCAAATTCTATAATTCAGAAAATATGTTCAGATAATATTGGTCATACAGTCTTCCATCAAACTCTATCTTAACAATAAGAAAGGGACTATCCTTTCTTGGCTATAAGGGGTTCAAAGATGCTCTTAGCCTCCTTTAAAATCTCCTGAAACACATTTTTTTCTTCCTGCTGACTGTCACCATCAAGAAGATTTCTAGCCTTAGCAATAGCAGAACTGATCTTCTCCTTGTCCCGTGGGTAAAGTTTTGAACTGATGTCCTTATCCTTTAATGCCTTCCCCATCTTGTAAACATAATGATCTAAATCATTCATTGCATTAGCTTTCTCTAGGAACTTCTTGTCTTCAGCCTCGTAAATCTTGGCTTCCTTAATCAATCTTGTGATTTCTTCGGTTGATAGTCTTCCTTTGTCTTTGGTTATGGTAAGCTCATTCTTAGTGCCAGTAGCTTTGTCCTCAGCAGTGACAGTTAAGATGCCATTCTCATCAACAGCAAAAGTTGTTAAGAAAGGATAACCGCGAGGAGCTAGAGGAATTCCTGAAAGTCGAAAACAACCGAGAAGGTTGTTATCACTGGCTCTCGCCCTCTCACCCTCATAAACCTCCACAAATACAGAGGATTGGTCATCTTTAACTGTGACATATTTCCGTGTTTTCTTTACAGGAATCGGAGTATTTCTGGGAATCACAACAGTCATGACATCTCCTATTAATGCCCAACCAAGAGACAGTGGTGTAACATCACACAGTGTCAAGTTTGGGACATTCTTAATGTCATCACTCAACAAAGCAGCCTGAACTGCTGCGCCATAAGCAACAGCTTCATCAGGGTTGATGCTCCTGTACAACTCCTTTCCCTTGAAAAAGTCCTCCAACAGCTGCTGCAATTTGGGAATCCTAGAAGAGCCACCAACAAGGACCACATCATGTACACTGCTCTTGTCCATTTTAGCATCAGTAAGACATCTGTCTACAGTTTCCATACACTCTTTAAAAAGGTCCATGTTGAGTTCTTCAAACCTAGCAAGAGTTATTGATGAACAAAAGTCGGTGCCTTGAAATAAAGTATCTAACTCAACAGTGGTGACAATAGCATAAGAGAGAATCCTCTTTGCCTTCTCACATGCAGTCCTTAACCTCCTCAAGGCTCTTGGGTTCCCACTGATGTCGGCTTTGTTCTTCCTTTTGAACTCTTCTACAAAATGACTCACCATTCTATTATCAAAATCCTCTCCACCTAGGTGAGTGTTTCCAGCAGTGGCCTTAACTTGGAAGACCTTATCCTTAATGGTAAGAAGAGACACATCAAAAGTACCACCACCAAGATCAAAGATGAAAATATTACGCTCTCCAACACAATCAGATCTCTTGTCAAGACCGTATGCAATAGCTGCAGCGGTAGGTTCGTTGATTATTCGCATGACATTGAGGCCAGCAATGGCACCAGCATCTATGGTGGCTTTACGTTGAGAGTCATTGAAATAAGCAGGCACAGTAATTACTGCATTCTTTACAGGTGACTCCAGATATGCCTCTGCAATCTCACGCATCTTTGTGAGAACCATAGATGATATTTCTTCTGCAGAAAGACACTTCTCCTGACCCTTATAAGTAACAACAATCATTGGTTTATCATTAACACCGGCGATGACCTTAAATGGCCACATCAGTAGGTCATTCTTAATAATGGTGTCACCGTATTTCCTACCAATTAACCTCTTAGCATCTGAAAAATCCATTAATGGATCTTAGCCATAATTTGGAAACATGGAAATGGTAAAGTATATACAAAAAGAAGCCACCAACCAAATAAGATCAATTACCAAAGACAGTGTTGGTTGGATTGGAAGCAGCCTGGTTCCTTGCAGCATCGCCAATAAACCTCTGATTATCCGTGAAAGCAACACAAGAAGGTGTTATCCGATTGCCTTGGTCATTGTGGATGATCTCCACTCGCTGGTGTTGTTCCTGCCATACAGCAACACAAGAATATGTTGTGCCAAGGTCGATTCCCACTGCATGTCCCTGATATCTTCTGGCCATTCTCTTTCAAGGAAGGAAAATAAGGTCAAAAAGTTGAAGTTAGGCTTAGGAATAGACAGAGCTCAGGGCTTCTTTGCTGGAAAGGAAGAAAGAACCTAGGTCTGTTTCCATATGTGTAATGTTAATATGAAATAATTGGATTTTAGACATAGACATTTGTTATGATATATATTAACTTTTAAATCATCACATCTTTGTAAGTACTGTGCTTTCCTCTTATAATTTATGAAAAAGGATAAGTGTTTTGTAATACAATTCCTATCTAATATTTCATGATAGATAGCAATATAGCATCACTAATATGAAAATTAACTTAGGGAACTGCTTAAAGCAGTTTACATTTTTTTCATCAAATGAATATCTTCGTACCAGAACTTATAAGCGAGACTTAACTCCCACAAAATACAGTCCCCTTCATTCGAGGTCACAGTACAGAACATAACATATTATCTATCCCACTAATTAAAAAACAGCATTTTATTATTAATTAATAAACATGTTAGGAAGATTAGTACTCCTTAATAGATAAATTTCCATTTTGCAGTTACACACATATGAACAAATTCAAACAAAAAAAAAAAAAAGGCCAGAAATCAAATAAAGCTACCTGCAATGCTTGATCAAGACTAAAGCATTACATGTTTATGGTTGCATAAAGATGAAAGTACGTTAACCAAACTTAAACCATTCTTAACATGGAAAAATTTTAAGCCTCAACACTAGAGAGACCTTCAAGATTTTTTACAGACCAGCAACCAACACATATAGAAGCTCCACCACCATGGAAGCAAAGCATTATATATTTCTTAAATTTCATATTATTTCTTCTTCGTTTTTTTTCATTCCTGTCTTTTGTGAAGAGAGGTCTATGTGACCAGTTTGGTGTTTTAGTTAAAATTTAGAAGCTTTCCAACCAAGTATGGGAGGAGTGGAAGGGTAAATGAGGTTGCAGACGAAAAGGAAAAGGCTTGATGAGGGAGTGTAGTGTTGGAAGACCAAACTCAAAGAATAAGATAGTCAGTAACAAAGTATTCAGAACTTTACCTTGTAAAGGGTAGGTGAATGAAAGTGAGAAACCCGCTTTCGATCGATGAGTGCGGCCTTTCTACTTGCCTTGCCTTCTTTCAGACTCAGATTCCTTCACAATGAAGTTAGTCTCTCTATAGGGAACTCAATCGTCGACTGATGAGACTGAGTGGAGAAGTATCAGCATCAAAAAGGCCATGTGATGATATACAAAAACGAAAAGAGAAATAGATTACATTAGATTGAGCTGTGAAAATAGGTCAGCCCATATAGATATAAAACATAAAAAAGGGAGTATGAGTTGAGCTAAAGAAATAGGATAAAAGATTAAAATTAGCTTGACTCAGCCCAGCCCCATTTGGCCCGCAGGCTGGCCCGATAACCTCAATGTTAATTTTTTATTAAATAATATATGGACTATAAATACTTGAATTTAGATTTTTTAATTTTTTTTTACTTAAAAATCAAAACTAATAACAAATATTGACAAAATATATACATATTTCTTTTATTTACTTCACTATTGTATTAAATTAAGTAATTGACATTTAGTTATCAAATAAAAATCAAATTTCATTTATTATTCTCACAAATAAAGTAAAAATAATAACACTACTTACTAATAATTTATTTTTTAATCCATTATAATAAAATAAAAAATATTTTTTATTAATATTTTATGAACTATACAAATAAAAAATAATAAGAAAAAAAATTTGACCCATGAGCTAACCCGAGACTCAAATAAATTAGGTTGGACCAACACTTTTTTTACCCGAAATTAACATGACGCGAAGTGGCTTAACTCATAAATGGCCGGTCCATCCCTTTTTGACAGATCTACTATTAGATTAGATAAAAAAAAGATTTTAAAGATAATAGTAAATAACATTTCCCACCCATGAAATTTGTGAAACTAATATTAAACTCTAAATTTATAGAAATTGACACTTCACCCTATTGACTTGTCTCACTAACTATTCATATTAACTACGGTTAAGATATACAATTTTACATATTCTATATATTTTATAATCCTATTAATCTTATCCAATATTAACTTTATAATAAATAATACAATTATAAACTTTTTATAATGAAAGTTTTGTCACGTGGCAAATTTCCTTGGATAAGAATTCAATACATGATTATTATTTTTCTAAAACAATTATTAACATTCTATCAATTTATTTTTTACTATGGCATAATATTATCATAGCCAATAAATACTATTAAACAATCATTGCTTAACTACATAATCAGAAACCTATTGCAAATAATTTTGACACATTTTGAATTCTTCTTCGATAAGAATATAATAGATGGTTATTTTTTAAAAAATATAATAATTTTTTTATCATTTAAAATTTTATCCGAAAACAAAAAACCAAAGAAAAAAACCGTTTGTTTTTATGCACTTTTCAGAATTCAGAATTTTTTGTAAAAATATTATCTTTACTCATAAAATATGGGATATCGTACTAACTCATATATCATCTATCATTAAATAGAATGTAAATTGAATTTAAATAGAGTACATATTTTATCCAATAATACATGAGTCATGAGTTGATACAAATAACACAATATGAATTTTTTAACTCCTTCAAATGTGCACTTGGTCGTTGCCGATGGTCTCCATCGGTAGTTTTACATTCTTGCAGTCATGCAAAGTTGACTCGCATCCATATTTTTTATTGTAAAAAATATTAGTTCAACACTCAAATATAGATGTCTAAATAAAACACTCATTTCATCACTAATGTGATTATGATTTATATTATCTTCATTCATTCATTATATTCAATAGTAATAGAATGAGTATCTCATATCCATACCTACTTTTGAGTATTAAAATAATATTTATTTTCTTTTATTTTATTGAGATAATTATCAACAAAAGCTCAACCGAAATAAACACTTGGGAAACAGAGGCGTAGGCAGACAACTAAAAATACATAAGGATATTGGAATTCTGAGATTTAATTACTCTGCAGATCCCTATAATTTCACTCAATTTCCAATCAGGTCCCTATAATTTAAAAGTTTCTAATTAGGTCTCTACATTGTATAAATTTTTTTAATTAAATCCCTACCGTTAATCACTATTACAAAAAGTTATTCAGCAATACTATGGTACACTTAATAAAGTCAGGTGTACCATAAAACTTATTATCTCCACCATTCAATATATTTAGAATTCTATAGGACTCCGATGTATCATACACCATCTAATCTAAAGAATGAAATTTTATGGTGTATCCATGGACTAATTCTTGGTAAAGCATAATAAGGAGTTTCATTTTCTTTTCTCTCACCCCTTCTCTTCACTACCACCATCACCATCGTTACCTCACGCCCCCTTTCTTCTCTGTTGATAAGCACAACTAGAAAAACCCTCTCCCATCTACCCCCAACCAAGACCTAGTCCTCAATCTTACAACCAAACCAAAACTCCCAAAACAAACAAACGTCATTATCATCATCAACAATTAGAGCTCCGCCACCGCCACTCCCCTCGCAGAATAGCCATAGGTTCGGGCATGGATTCGAGCTCTGTGACAGCTGCTGTGACACGAAGGTTTGATTAGGCCACTGAACGAGTTGCCCCCAAAACTCCAAGCCATAGCCCCACCATTTCTTTCCTCCGCCATCCCTGTGTCCGCTGCCATCAGAATCGCTGGCAGTCGTTCCATATTCTTGATGCTATTTTAGTGACCAACTCTATCTCCCTCTCCTGCAATCCCCAAATCCAACCTTTTTATATTGAGTGATTATGTTGAAAGCTGAGAGTGAGGGGAATATGGATGAGTGTGGCATTAGTAGTGGTTAGTTTTGTATTTTCAGGAATAAAACCAAATTTTCAAACGGGAAGAACGAAGTAGCATTTCAACTATTGTGCATAATCTTTGCTATCTGGCCTTTACTTTGAGCCCTGCACAAGCCAAACACTGTTGCCCAACAACCGTGGACACACCTTGAGCTACTTTGAGTTTGAGTGAGGTTCTGTTGATTGTGGCCTAATGATGGTTAAGGGTGGCTGACGGTTCTAAGTTCATGGTCAAGGTAGATTATGATAGAGGCTCTAAGGTTTGTAGTTCTGATGAGTATCTTCTGGTGGCTATGGCTAGTGGTATGAAGAGGGATTATGAAGTTGGGAAATTGGGTGGGCGTTTGTCTGTGTGTGTCAATAGGGAGAAGGAAAACGGGACGGAGAAGGAACAAACGGGATAGAATATACTTGAATATTCTGTTTTTTTGTAACAGATATTGCTTGTATGGACTTGATTGAAAAATTTTATATAATGTAGGGATCTAATTAGAAACTTTTAAATTATAGGGACCTGATTGGAAATTGAGTGAAATTACAGAGACCTACTAAGTAATTAAACCGAATTCTGAAGTCTCGCAAATCATTAAGCCTTAAAAATCACAACAATGTTGCCACTCTCAGTTACTAGCTTGTCTGCTAATATCACTAAAATATCATTCCTTATTTTTTTATAGTTGTTTCATGTTCCTTTATTTTTCAAAGTTAGATAAACAAAATATTCAACTTCTCAATTTTTTTACTAATACATTAAATTCATATTTTAACTAAAAATAAAATTAAGTGACTACTAGATTTAAACCCTAGATATATATTGTCACTCAGATGACTATTGTTACTCCAAAATTTTTAATTAAATTTTATATAAATTTAAAAAAATATTACTTTTTTTTTGTTTCTTAATCAAAATAATTGCTTAAAAGTGTTTTTATCAAAAAATTTAATTTAATTTTAATTCTTAAAAGCATTTGAACATTTTCTATTATCGCTCCTAATTTTTAATTTTTTGACAACTAAGTATTTTATGAATTTACTCATTTAATGTAAATGAAAACATTAAATATATATCAAATTAACATAATTTCAATTTTTAAATTATCTTTTCAAAATGAGTTTTAGAGAAAGAGTATTTTAGAGAAACTTGCAAATGAATTTGTTTAATAAGTGTGGTCATAAACAGAAGTGAGTGACATATCCATAGAAAATATATTTTTTACATTTCATTTCCAGTCAACCAATAAAATAAATTTTCTTAAAAGTATTTGAACATTTTCTATTATCGCTCCTAATTTTTAATTTTTTGACAACTAGGTATTTTATGAATTTACTCATTTAATGTAAATGAAAACATTAAATATATATCAAATTAACATAATTTCAATTTTTAAATTATCTTTTCAAAATGAGTTTTAGAGAAAGAGTATTTTAGAGAAACTTGCAAATGAATTTGTTTAATAAGTGTGGTCATAAACAGAAGTGAGTGACATATCCATAGAAAATATTTTTTTACATTTCATTTCCAGTCAACCAATAAAAAAAATTAAGTAAAATAGAAAAGAATTATTTGAAAACAAAATGACATATAGCCACAAACTTATTTTCACAGTTACATATATACAATACAAATTCCGGCCTACAAATTTTAATAAAATTTTTAATTGTCTAACATTTTTTTCATGCAATTACATTTGAACTCAATTTGAAAAAATCTGACGTGAAACTATATTGATTCTACAACTAGGATGAGAATAAAGATTTTGAGGCTACATCTCGGTGACGTATTTTGATCGGAATTACTTTATTTTAATTTTTTTACCTGAAACATGAATTTATTGTATTATTAAAAAATTATTATGTTAAACATTTTATTAGTCTAACTATGAAAAGTAAAGGGACATGAAACAATCATGGGAAAAACAAAGAGGAAGGACATTTTAGTAACATTAGTAAATAAGTTTAGTAAGTGGGAATGAAAATAGATAAAAATGAGTTATCTTTCATCTATTTATTTGTAAAATAACTGTTTCATCTTTCTATAAATGATCAGATGACAATTATCGCGGGCTAATATTTACAACGCACAAAAATAAAATGTATGACTTTGTCTTGATTCTCAGCGACATAGCGTCCCATTAAAAATTCATACACATGCTACTCTCACACTGTTACTGTATATCTCTGCTGATTCAATGCAAGTTTTCTTAAGAAATATAGCAATCACTTTTAGGATGTGTTTGTTTCAAAATTTTAAACAAATAATCACGAAAGTCAAATTTTATATATAATTAAAAAAATTGAAAATTGAATTTTTCTAGAAGCTACTGTTTTTACTTCTTCTGTTTTTTTTTTAGATTCTGATTGTTCTCTAAATATTATTCAAATATATGAAAAATGATTTTTTTAAGTGGAAAAATTGACTTTGAGAGGGAGAAAAAAAAGTCATCCAAAACACTCTTAGTTTCTATGCTGGTCTATATGTATGTTTTTTCGTTTTCATGTAAAGCAAGCAACTGAATATTTAACCAAGCACAGGTGATGTTAGACAAGTGTGAACACCTGATTTTATTCGGCTTATAAGATAAAAATTTAAAATTAGCATGTTTTTAAAATTTAGTCCCTTTACAGACTCATGTGGTAATTTTATTTTGTTAAGTAAAATTACAAACCATTTCAAATCTTGTTTATAGATAGTTCTTAGTTGTGTTTAATCCAAACCTAATTTTTGTTTAAGTGCAGTTATTATCATTTTACATTTTTTTTTTGTTTCATCTGCATAAAAAAAAAAATAATAAAATAATAATAATAAAAATAAAAAGGGGACAGCAGGCTATATCACGGGATCACATGCTCGTGAAGCAACAACATAATTGGAACGAGGAAAAGCAAAAAACAAAAAGAACACAATGATGATTTTGTGCAAGGAGCCAGAATCCCTTTCGGTTCAAAAGCATGTAAATTGGAGAGTTAATGCAACCCGTGAAAATGATCATGGAAAAAGGAATAAAAAGAGATATCATGATCAATCAAAGGGGGAATCCTAGAGAACTACCTGCAAAAAAAAAAAAAAAAAAAGAAAATAGACAGAAAAAAAAAAAACACAGCAGCTTGGTAACAAGGAAGAATCGAACATCATCAAAATACCAAAAAATAAAAAAAAATACCCCTTCGATTACCTTATTCTAGGACAGCCACCTTTCCTCATGAGATCAACCTCTCTCAGTTGTGAGATCAACACACTCAGCAATCTCATTTCTCCTTACACAGTGATCATCACCATCATCATAAACTCCTTTCCCAACCATCATCATCCATCACAAACCGTTCCTTCCATTAACCATCACCAACCAAACCTCTTCTACACTAGCATCACCATCACTGCAACGAAGCTACTCAAAAACTCGACATGCCAAGCCAGCCTTATTGTGAAGCCCCCCTAGCTGCCGCCTGAACTAGCGACCTCGCTCCCTCATCACCGCGGCCTCCATCCCCGACGCGACCTTCTTTTTTTTTTCTCCTCTGCGTCGCGCCGCTTCCTCATCCTTTCCAGACCACCGTATCGCAAAGGTAGAAGTAGCAGTGTAGCATCGCCACTGGTCACTCCTTCACGCGTGTTCTGCATCCCGGCCAACTCCGCGTCCTCTGACCACAGCGAAACGCCAGAGCCACACTTTGAAACCGCCGCTGCACTTGGTTTGAGTTTTGCTTCACTATCACTGCCAACTCTCCATGAATCCTAACTCTTTGTTGTGAAAGAACCCATATGCCCACATTCTTAGATCTGTTTCCCACAGCCTTTGTGTCCGTTGGTCCTTTCTCCTTTGTTTATTATTTTATGTTTTCTTCATTTAAGAACTTTAGTTCACGCACTGGGTTTGTTTTTTTTTCCTGAAACAATGTTTTTTTTTAACAATAATAATAAACCCATATCCTTTTATTTTCTCACTTTTATTATTATATTATTTTTTAATGAACCCACATCCCAAATAAAAAATAAAATCCATGTTCCAACAACTTTTATCCTCGTCATTTTCTTTATATCATTTCTTTGTAGTATGGGCCACGTTTAGACTTTTGGCCATTTGAGTCAAAAAACAAATATAAAAAACAATGGTGAAAGATAGTGTTCTGCGTGTGTGTGTGTGTGTATGTGTTGGGTTTGTTTATTATTTTGTGTTTTCTTCATTCAAGAACTTTAGTTCATGCATTGGGTTTGTTTATTTTTCCTGAAACTGTGTTTTTTTTAAAAACAATAATAATAAACCCATATCCTTTTGTTTTCTCACTTTTATTATTTTGTTATTTTTTTTATGAACCCACATCCCAAATAAAAAATAAAATCCATGTTCCAACAACTCTTATCCTTGTCATTTTCTTTATATCATTTCTTTGTAGTATGGGCCACGTTTAGACTTTGGCCATTTGAGTAAAAAAAAAAAAAAAAAAGAAAATAATAAAAAACAATGGTGAAAGATAGTATTCTGTGTGCGTGTGTGTGTATGCGTGCGTGAGAGACAGAGAGGGGAAATTTCCTTGTTTTTGTGAGATGTAGTGTAGTTGTGAGTGAATAATAGCTTAAGTTTTAAAATATGTATATGCGTAGGTAGACAGAATGTGTTGACAAGCCCACACTGAATGATTCTATTTTCATTGTTGTGTTAATAATGTCTTTTTTCTAGTTCATCATTATTTATCGATTTTTTTTTCTTCTTTGACTAATTTGGACCGCATTGCTTTTTGGCCATTTCTTAGTGTTTAGGATTAGCAAATATCCTGGTGGTTTGGGCTATTTGGATGGTTTGAAAGTTTAATTGAGTGATGAGAGTTTAGGTTGTTTATTAGTATTATTTTTATTTTATTTTTTTTATTTTTCGTTTAGAGTTTGGGTCCTTATTTAATAGTAAGCATTTTGAGTTAGTTTTACTTTAGTTTTTGGGTTTGCTGTAGATAAAGAAATATATATTTAAAAATTTTTGAGTTTTTTTTATATAATAAAATAATAAAGGTAAAAATAACCTTTTTTTTAAAAAAAATATAAAAATAAAAACGGTCTACATCTCTGAATTAATTGACAATTTTTTTTTTTTTTTTTGGGTTTAGTTTAGCCGTGACGGCTTACTAATTCTATGTCCATAGAGTATTTTAGCTGCGACAACTTGATATTCTAAATTCCTTTTTAAAAATAAAATCAATCAACCAACATTCGTTTTCAATAGAACTACGTGACTTTGAATTCCTCATCGCACCAGAGGATACGTAGGAGCAGGCGATTCCTGTCAAGTCAAAATTAGATTTTATTAGGTTATTTTATGTTATTTCATTTTTTATTTGTAAGTATTTATTGTTATTTTTGTTTATTTATAAATATTTATTGTCTTTTCTTGTTATGCATTATTTTTAATTTCAGCTAATAATCAAATTGTTTTAAATGTGGATGTTAATTTAGCCGTGACGGCTTATTAACTCAGTTAAACATCTGAGCTGTGACAGCTTGATGTTTTAAATTTTCAAATAAAAATTAGATTTTTATAATTCGTATTACTTGTAAATATTTTCTTTAATATCTTTTTATTCTTTAAATTTTAAATTAACCAATTATTTGTTATATATATTTTATTTCAAATAAAGAAGTTAATTTAGCCGAGACGGCTTATTAACTTAGTGTTTTGGACATCTAAGTTGTGACAGCTTGATGTTTCAAATTTTCAAGATTTATGATATTATCTTATTCTGTTTTGTATATAAATATTTTTATTCATTATTGTTATTATTATTGTAAATATTTGTTTATTTATTCATTATTTTTTTTATTATTATATTTATCCTCCTCTTTCTTTATTATCTTAATTTAAATTAATCATTGAAGTGTATATATTTTATTTTAAATAAAGAGATTAATTTAGCCGTGACGGCTTGTTAACTCAATATTACGGATACCTGAGCTGCAACAGTTTGGTACTCCAAAATTTTCTTATTCTAAAAAGATTTTCTTTTATAATTTTCTTAAAATAAAAGTGTAAATAAATATTTTGAAAGGTTATTAATAATTTGCACAATTAATTAAGGTACTGTCTAAAGGCAGTGTATTAGAAGTCTTTGTAGGATTAAATCCCTACCCTTCCCTAATCATAACCGACTCCCGAATTCAAATTTGGTTTCAAAGATCATTTTTATTGAATTAAATGGGTTTTTCCATAATTTTTCCCAATTAAATAAAAATTTGGTGGCGACTCCAATTTTAAACTTCAAATTCATTTTTCACGTCCCGTCATGATCCCTTGCTATGCAGATGGCGACTCCACTGGGGACTGTGAGAGTCAGGCCTATAATAATTGATTGTGCATATTCTTATAACCTCATTTTTGTTTTTGCATTTTTATTTTATTGTTAGTCTTCTATTATTCCCTTTCTTTTAAATTTTGTTACCATCGTATTTATATATATTTTCGTATTTAATTCTTGGTGACCAATCTAGGATAGAAAATTCTGCTCTGTTTGTATATGTTTTCATATTTAATTCTTTGTGACCACCCTAGGATAGAAGATTTTGCTCTGTTTGTATATACTTATTTATGTTTAATTCTTTATAACCACCCTAGGATAGAAGACTTTGCTCTGTCTATATTTATTTTGGTTTCTTTGCATTCTAGGATAGAAGACTTTGTTCTGTGTGTATATATTTATTTTGGTTTCTTTGCACTCTAGGATAGAAGACTTTTGTTCTATATTGTCTATTTTGCAGGTGTTGTCGTGGGTAGTTTTAGGATTCCAGGTTTGTATGCTCTCTTCACACACAACACTTACACATTAATCACACACGAGTGGGGCCCTATACCCGGGTCTGAGTGCAACTTGAGATAGGTAAGAGATTGTGTAGTAGTAGCCATTTTGGATGCTCATCCTGTTTGGTTATTGCGAAAATCTCGTCTAGAGTGTGACTCTTTTGTGAATATTCCACACCTAGCGGTTCACCTGCTGTTGTGGATAGTATTCCGAAAATGAGTCTTTAACTCTAGAGGCCGTAGAATCCTGAGTATATAGACCCACCTGTTGCAAGTGTTCACGAAGTAGAATAACCATAGAACTATAGATTGACCTCCAGATCTCACCTCAAATAGGACACAAAGAGAGCATACTCTTTCTTTAATTCATTTCCTTGTACATAAATTCTTTAACATGTTCAAAGTATTTATTATTTCCTTTTACATTTAAATGAAAATCATCACATTTTTTTGCTTTCCAGGTCTGTTAGAGAATCATATCAGAGTCTTGTTGTGAGTATCTTTGGAAAATGGAAATAAACATGAAATCAAACAATCATGAAGGGGAAAAGTTAAAGAAGACTTTACATCTTAAAGCTAAGAAGCCTGACACAGAAAGTCTGAGATCCTTAAGTCGGCTGTTGAGTATGCCACATCGCCTTTCTCTTGCAAAGAAGTATGGAAAAGTTTTGAATCTGTTAGAGGTGGAAGAACAGGTAGAGGCAATCACAGCGTTGGCACAGTACTATGATCCTCCTCTCCGATGCTTTACCTTTCAAGACTTTCAGTTGGCACCGACTCTTGAAGAATTTGAGCGAATCCTAGGGTTACCACTCGAAGAAGAAAAACCTTATCAATACCAAGGTCATTATCCTTCCTTACATACCATAGCAGCTGTTTTAAATATCAATGTAAGGGATTTGCATGAAGCACAGAAGTGTAGAAATGGAACCAATGGATTCCCAAGGGATTATTTGGAGAAGCATATGCATGGCTTAGCTGGAGCTAAAGATTGGGACACTTTCTTGGATGTATTAGCTCTCACTGTTTATGGCATTGTTCTGTTTCCAAATATTGAAGGCTTGGTAGACTTCACGGCTATTGATGTATTCCTCGCTCGCAAATTTCATGGTCACAATCCTGTTCCAGCCGTCTTGGCAGATGTTTATTGTACCCTAAATTTTTGCTATGAAAGGAATGGCAAAAGAATTCTATGCTGTCTACCGATGCTTTACGTGTGGGTTACTGCACACGTATTCCAAAGGAACTGCAAAGCACCATGCCCAATTGAAGACCTAAAAATGCATCACATCAAGAAGAAGAATGGACAAGAATGGGCCCAAGACCTAGCCAAATTGAGTGAAAAGATGATCCGATGGTACCCTTGGTGGGAAGACGGGCAGACTTTGATCTATCAGTGTGGAAACTTCTCAAATGTTCCCCTCATGGGTACCCGAGGATGCATAAATTACAATCCAAGATTGGTATTAAGGTCAACTTGGTTACCCCATGATGGGACCACCTCCCGAAGCTGCAATCACTCCATTTGTCTTGTATTACCAGGACTTTGAGGATCTCGGCATGTTACAAAAAGTCCGATTTGCTTGGAACAAGGTTGTCAGGAAAGGAAAAGAACTGGGAGTTAGAAGCTGTGCAGTGAAAGAAAGCTACCGTCAATGGGTGAAGAATAGGGCTCAAGAGATTAAATTGCCATTCAGAACCTGGACAGCAACTCCACCTAACAAGGCATCATCCTCACATCTTGACGATGATGAGGAGATCAAAGAAATAAAAGAGAAGTTGGACAGAATTAAGCAAGAAAAGATGCAAGTTGAGGCTGCGTTGGAAAGTGCTCACCATAATTACGCAGATTTGAAGCGAGAAAACACTGAGAGAAATCAAATTCTAGAGGGCACCACTAAGAAGTTAAAAATGGGGTATGAGCACATGATGAAGACCAAGGAATGCCTCCAAGCTGCTAATAAAGAGCTAGGGCTTCGAAGGCAAGAGCGTGATCGAGCAATAACCGAAAATCAACAGTTAAGGAAGCTACTTCAAGATACCAAAATTGCTGAGGAAACTGCGCTAGCAAGAGAGGAACAAATGAAGCAAGAAATGAGAGAAATAAGCAAGGAATACCAGAGGAAGGCCGGGGAACTAAAACAACACATGAAATATGAGACCATGAAGTTTCAAACTGCCTTAGAAGAAGAAAAGAAAAGAGTTACAGATTTGGAGTTTGAGGTGCAACACCAAAGTCATATCATTCATGAGTTGAAAATTCGTTTTTTAAATTTGGCAGGACTAGCTAACACAGCAATAGAAGATGTTCCAAGATACCTGGAAATAGCTGAGCAAGCAATTATCCCTTTTAAGACCCCAACTGGAATTCACAACTTTGTCAACTATTGCAAAGATTTGGTTGGAAGGATGAAACAAATAATTGCCGAAAGAAGTTGAAGAGGCATTACCCTTTGGTGATGATGTTCTTAGAGATCGATATCTAGCTCTATGATGTACTTTTTGTCATTTCTGGGAATGGATGTAAAAAAAAAAAAAAAAAATAAATAAATAAATAAAAATAATGATGATTGTAATCTACTCCTCTGATGAATGAATGGTTGTTTCATTATTTTGGTCTTATGGCAATATCCATTAGAGATAACTTATTACCTTTGAACGAGACGTTCTGGGAAAAGTTGTGACCGAAGATACTCACATCAAGACTCAGCACGATTGACAATCTCTAACAAATTGCAATATTTTTATTTTTTTTACTTAAACTATTTTCTTTAATAATAGGTGAAACATCGCAACCATTGGGCGCCCAAGGAAAGAAGATACCGATCTAACTCGTGTTCATAACACTAGAGCTCGAACCAAGATGGCCGGCGGAAACACTGAACCAGGAAGGACTACCCCGTCTGCAATTGTTTCTGAATCGGGAAGAGCTATTCCAACTGTAACCACCTCGGCTATAATTACTTCTGAACCCGGAAGAAACTTAAGCATGGAAGTTGATGTAGTGAGAGGAAGACTGAACGAGTTGTCAAACAACCAGGGAAGAATGGAGGAGATGATGCGGGCTATGATGGAGTCACTCGACTTATTGAGAGCCCACCAAAACTCAGGAGGTGTACAAACAAGTGCTACAACGATGACCATACCTGTGGTATCGGATGCAGCTCTAAATGTCACTCAAGGGATGAATGACGGGGATGGGATTCCGAATAACTCTCTTGGACAACCACCACCTACAATGCCAATAGTAATCCCTATTGGAGAAGGTTATCGTCCCTTAGAGAATGTTCATACTGATGGGCACGGTCATGCTACCCCTATTTGGGAGCCACCTCGTGTTGTCATCCAAAAGCAACCATTTTCCTCGGAAAATAGTCGTGCAGAGGCAGAAAAGGACAAGTTCAAAGAAGAATGGATGAAGAAAATTCAGGATCAAATTAAAGCTATCCAAGGGCCTAGCACTTATGGCTATATGGAAATTGAGCAACTTTGCCCTCCCATCGATGCAGTGGTTCCGAAGGACTTCAAGATTCCTGACTTCTCAAAGTATGATGGAACGGGTAACCCTTTGTTCCATTTGAAGAGTTATTGTACCAAGATGTCAATCTGGTCTAAAGATGAAAAGTTTCTCATTAGCTTTTTCCATGAAAGTTTAACCGCACCTGCTCTAGAATGGTATATTCAATTAGATCATTCAAAGATTTCTAGCTGGAGAGAACTGGTCGACCAATTCATGAATCAATACAAGTTTAACATGGAAATAGCACCAACCAGAGAACAGCTGAGCACGATGCAGAAAAAGAAGGATGAATCTTTTAAGCAATATGCTCAAAGATGGAGAGCTCTGGCTGCTCAAGTGCAACCGCCACTTATCTTATCCGAAATGTGTTCGTACTTTTTGGGAACCTTGGGATCTCCTTACATCGGAGCCATGGCAGGAGCAGCATACAAAGATTTCTCTGAGTTGATCACTGCTGGAGAAAGAATTGAGAATCTAGCCAAAACAGGTAAACTTCCCATGAGCAATGAAGACACAAGAAAAAGTTTCCCACTTAGGAAGAAGGAGACTGATGTAAACTATGTGCAGAGTCAGCAACCCTTTAACCCAAGACACGCACCAATGCACCCAAGACCCCAAACACCACCATACCAAGCCTCAACCACTCCTTACCCATTTTACCAAACCACACAAACCACAAACACCATCCCATATTCCCCACCGCAAGTCAATAACATTCACATACGACCATACCAACTATCTCGACCAACATACGCCTATAACTCAACCGTGCATCCTCAAAATTTCCCAAACACCATACCACCACGACCAAATATCCAAAACCAAAACCGTTCCCGATTCCAGAATTTGCCACCTTTCCCTAAACTATCCATTTCAAATGCTGATCTCTTTCAACGATTAGTTGATGCCCACCTGATCTCAGCTTATCCTGTACGCCCATTAGAACCACCATACCCAGCTTGGTACAACCCGAACCTTACTTGTAAATACCACATGGACATAGCAGGACATTCAATTGAAGATTGCGAAGGCTTCAAGACAGCAGTAAGAAGACTGATTGCTTGTGGAAGGCTAGACTTTCAAGAGGAGTCAAAACCAGACATTGTCCATAACCCAATGCCAAATCATGAAAGAGGAGGCCGGGTAAATCTTTGTCAGAGAGAAAGAAGAACTCCTGATAAAGAAGGTTTTGAATCTAAGAACATCCATGGAGAGAATTTTTGTTGGCCTGAATGAGTCTGGTTACAACATCACGGCATCTGCTCCGACAATAAAGGAGAATGAGAAATATGACATGAATTCAAGCTGCCTGTATCACTGTGGGGCTCTTGGCCATGACATAGAAAATTGCTGGGATTTCAAGGCTCAGATGCAGGGATTACTCAACTTAGGAGTAATACAAGTAAAAAAGAGGCTGAATATACCTGATGAGGTGAATGTAATCGAACCTTTCATACTTCGAGTACCACCACTTAATGTAGCTCCTAAGCCAGAAAAAGTGGTCATTACTGTCAAGAAACCCACATCATTTGAGTATAAGACTACACATGCTGTGCCTTGGAATTATGAGACCCAAGTCAAGATAAGCAGAGACATCGGGGAAACCTCGAAGGCTCGAGAAAATGAAGAGGTGACTGGTGTCATGGAGGTGAAAGGAATAACAAGAAGTGGAAGAGTTTATGGACCCGGAGAGCTGGAAAAAGGGAAGTTTGTCAATGAAGGATATGCGGGAAAAAGTTCAGATTTAGAAAGAAAAGAAAAAGAAAATGAGGAAGAAGAGTTTCTGAAGATCATGAAACAGAGCGAGTACGATATTTTGGAACAATTAAAGAAGACTCCTGCCAGAATATCTCTTTTATCATTAATCATGTCGTCTGAACCTCATCGAAAGGCAGTAATAAAAGTTTTGAAGGAAGCTTATGTCAAACCTGATGTCTCATCGGAAAATGTGGTGAATATGGTGGATCCAGTGAAACGTGTTAACATGATCACGTTTTCAAATGAAGAAGTTGTTTCACAGGTCAACCCACGAGCACTATACATAACCCTCAAATGTAAAGGATACATAGTGCCCAGAGTTCTCATTGATGGAGGGTCGGGATTGAATGTCTTACCTGTGTCGACTTTAAGCTATTTGTCGATGAGTAAGGAAGATATACTACCACAAATGATGGTAGTGAAAGCTTTTGATGGAGCAAAGAAAAGCATCCTAGGGGAGATGATGTTGTTATTGGAGATCGGCCCGAGCAAATTCGATGTATTGTTCCAAGTGATGGAGATCGAGTCAGACTACAATATGCTGCTCGGAAGACCATGGATAAATGGTGTTGGTGCTGTCCCTTCAACCTTGCATCAGAAGGTTAAATACATTGAGAATGGTTCAGTCATCACAATCCATAGAGAAAAGGAGATCCTGGTATCCAAACCAGTGACATTGCCATATGTTGAAAATGTGGAGCTAGTGGAGAATAGTTCATGGCACAACCTGGAGGCAGTAGGGCTGAGACAAGAGCAAGATAAGGCCCTAATACAAAATCAGGTAGTGGCTCACATCATGGCTAAGAATGGATATCTGGAAGGAAAAGGACTAGGACCACAATTGCAAGGCTCCCAAACTCCCATATCGGTGCCAGAGAAGTCTAACCGATTTGGTCTAGGATATGAGACCTCTCTGGATGACAAGATGAGTGCCTTGGCTCTGGAACAGAATAAACAAAAAGGGAAAATGAAGTTGATTCCTCACTTGAAAGAGACATTTCCTGGTCCAGCTGAAGTGATTATGGCCGGTGAAGTTCGCTCCCCTCGTTATTTCTCCACCATCAACACTTTGGATGCTGAAACAACTGAAGAAAATAACAAAGTCCATGTTGCTAGCAATGATGAGACGCTGATGAACTGGACAGCTGAACCAATGCTTGATGTTATTGCTGAAAAGTAATTTGTTGGGTTGTATTATTCAAGAATTATTTATGCTTTTGTTTATGCTACTCAGTGACATCATTTGAATGAATTTGCATGATTTTCAATAATCTTTCTATATGTTTTCCATTTGCCTTGTTTCTGTTTCTATTTCTTTTGCTTTCTCCTTTTCTGTTATGTTTTTCCTTACCACTCTCAGCTTGTTAATTTGTATTTTCCATCTTTGTTTATAATCCACCATTTGGTTTAGCATTCCAATCCACCACAATTACTTTCCAGGAATTTGAATGTCATAGAAATTTTACCACATGAAAAGGAATTTGAGAGCTTATCAATTGATTCTCTTGCTACACTTGACTGCGATAACCATGAGTTCGAGGATGATGAAGAAGCTATTGAACAATTTTCAAACCTCCTGGATTATTCAGAAAAAGGATTTGACTTAGACAATGAGGTGGTCGAGGTGATTAACATGGGCACCGAAGAAGACAAAAAGGAGCTGAAAGTAGTGGAAAATTCTGAACGTACAGAAATGGTTGCATTGTTCAAAGAATTCCTAGATGTGTTTGCATGGTCCTATCATGATATGCCAGGATTAGACCCAGAGATTGCTTCACACAAGATCCCTTTGTATCCCGAAGCTGAGCCGAAGAAGCAAAAGTTGAGAAGAATGCGACCTGACATGTCATTAAAGATTAAAGAGGAAGTGACTAAACAGCTGGAGGCTGGATTTTTAGAGGTATCAAGACACACTGATTGGGTGGCCAACATTGTGCCTGTACCTAAGAAGGATGGAAAAGTTAGAATGTGTGTAGACTATCGGGATTTGAATAAAGCTAGCCCGAAAGATGATTTTCCTCTACCCCACATTGATGTACTTGTTGATAATACTGCTGGAAATCACCGATTTTCCTTTATGGACGGATATTCTGGGTATAACCAAATTCCCATGGATATTCATGACAAAGGAAAAACTACTTTCATAACTCCGTGGGGAACATTTTGCTATACAGTCATGCCGTTTGGATTGAAGAATGCCGGTGCCACCTACCAACGGGCTATGGTCGCGTTATTTCATGATATGATGCATAAAGAGATTGAGGTGTATGTAGATGATATGGTCGCCAAATCTAAAGAGGGAGAAAGTCATGTGACAATTCTAAAGCTGTTTGAAAGGCTCAGAAAATACAAGTTGCGGTTGAATCCGAATAAATGCATTTTTGGAGCTTCTACAGGGAAGTTACTCGGGTTCATTGTCAGCAGAGAAGGAATAAAAGTAGATCCGGACAAGGTGAAGGCAATACAAGAAATGTCTGCTCCCCGAACTGAACGAGAAGTGAGAAGTTTTCTTGGAAGGCTCAACTATATTGCTAGATTTATTGCCAATTTGACTAGCACTTGCGAGCCTATATTCAAGCCGCTATGAAACATCAACCTGGGGAGTGGAATGAAGAATGCCAAGAAGCTTTTGATAAAATAAAAGCTTATTTGATGAAACCTCCAATTTTAGCCCCACCTATACCAGGTCGTCCTTTAATATTGTACCTCACAGTGTTGCCCACGTCACTTGGAGCAATGTTGGGACAATATGATGAGTCCGGAAAGAAAGAACATGCAATTTATTATCTGAGCAAGAAGTTTAATGACTGTGAATCCCGTTATCTGGCGATTGAAAAGACTTGTTGTGCGTTAGTGTGGTTGTCCAAGAGGTTGAGGCAGTACATGCTATACTACACTACCTGGTTAATCTCTCGAATGGATCCATTAAAATACATATTTGATAGTCCTCATGTTTCGTTGAGAATGTCAAAATGGCAAGTGATGTTGTCTGAATTTGATATCAAATATGTGACTCAGAAGTCTATCAAGGGAAGTGTAATTGCTGATCATCTAGCCGAAAATCCTCTCGAGGATATACAGCCTATCATGTCTGAATTCCCCGATGGTGAAGTGTTAACAATGGAAAAAGATGAGAAAGAAAAGGAGAATGTATGGAAAATGTACTTCGATGGAGCTGCCAATATGAATGGGTGTGGAATAGGAGCTGTAGTAGTGTCACCACCGAAAACAATATCCGCTTCCATCAAGTTAGATTTTGAATGCACCAACAACATCGCAGAATATGAAGCCTGTGCGAATGGTTTGCAAGCCGCAATTGACCTAGGGATCAAAGAATTAAAGGTGTTTGGAGATTCTGCGCTCATAATCTATCAAGTTAATGGAGAATGGCGTACGAAGGATCCGAAATTGGTGCCTTATCAAAAATACTTGTCTCGATTAATTGAAGAATTTGATGATGTGTCATTTTCTCACTTAACTCGAGACCATAACCAATTTGCGGATGCATTGGCAACCCTGGCTGCAATGACAAAATTGGAAGTCCATACCAATGTCCAACCCATCCACGTAGAGGTGCAAAATGAACCAATATACTGTGACAATGTGGAGGTTGAGCCAGATGGACAACCATGGTATTATGACATCAAGCAGTACATTCAAAAAGGAGAATATCCGACTGGAGCAAATGAAGTGCAAAGAAAAACAATTCGACGATTGGCCATGGCCTTTTTCTTGAATGGTGAAGTCCTTTACAAGAGAAATCATGACACCACTCTCCTCAGATGTGTGGATGCTCACGAAGCTCAAATGATCATGATGGAGATCCATGAAGGAATTTGTGGAACCCATGCTAATGGACACGTGATGGCACGCAAAATCCTAAGAAGCGGTTATTACTGGTCCACCATGGAGAATGACTGCATCAATTATGTTCGAAAGTGTCATAAATGTCAAATATATGCAGACCGAGTCAATATTCCTCCAGTTCCACTGCACAATATGGTATCTCCTTGGCCTTTCTCAATGTGGGGCATGGATGTCATTGGCCCGATTAATCCCAAAGCCTCAAATGGTCATCGTTTCATTTTGGTGGCAATTGACTATTTCACAAAGTGGGTGGAGGCCGCTTCATATGCCAACATCACACAGAAAGTGTTTATCAGATTCATCAAAAGAGATATCATCTGCAGATATGGGATTCCAGAAAGAATTATCACAGATAATGCTCCTAACCTCAATGGTGCCGAAGTTCAAAAGTTCTTTGAGACTTTCAAGATCAAGCATCACAACTCAGCTCCTTATAGACCTCAAATGAATGGTGCGGTTGAAGCTGCAAATAAGAATATCAAGAAAATCATTGCCAAGATGGTGGTGAATTACAAAGACTGGCATGAAATGTTGCTTTATGCTTTGCACGCATATCGTACCAACATACGATCAAATGCAGGACAACTCCCTTCTCATTGGTGTATGGAATGGAGGTTGTATCTCCTATAGAAGTGGAAATCCCATCATTAAGGGTTCTAATGGAGGCTGAGTTAGAAGAATCTGAATGGGTGAAGGTTCGATATGAACAGTTGAACATGATAGAAGAGAAAAGGTTGGCAGCTATTTGTCATGGCCAATTGTACCAAAGCAGAATGGCTAAGGCTTTTAACAAGAAAGTCCGTCCTAGAGATTTTCATCCAGGAGATTTGGTTTTGAAGAAAATTCTCCCTAATCAAGAAGATGCACGAGGAAAATGGGCCCCGAGCTATGAAGGTCCTTACATTGTTAAGCAAGCGTTCTCAGGTGGAGCATTGATTTTGCAAAACATGGATGGACAGGAATTGCCCAAACCAATTAACACTGATGCAGACAAAAGGTTTTATGCTTGAAAAGATGTTGAAAAAGCCCGTTAGGTTGAAAACTCGAAAGAGCGACCTAAGCAAAAGTTAGGGTAATATGAAAAGAAAAAAAAGAAAAAAAAAAAGAGCTCGTTAGGTTGAAAACTCGAAAGAGCAACCTAGGCAAAAATTAGAGCAAAAAGATAAGTATCATCTCAAGCAACCTATACTGGGGCAATTTTTGAGTGTTGAATTTGTCCAGTGAATCAAGCTGACCAAGATTGAAACTGGGGCAATTTTTGGAAAGAAAAGGTTTGAAGACATCATTAAGGATCATGGCTATGGTGTTCAACTTGCTGCGAGAAATCGATTGATTAAGTCACAAAGAACTTAAACTAGGGCAAAATTCCATGTCTTTCACAAGCTTGTCTTTCAGTTTTGTGTTGTAATCTCTTTTTCAAACATCTTGTCATCCAATACACCAAGCAATGAAGATGCCTATTCAGCCAATTTTTTGTTTCCTCTTTAAATGCATATTTATTTATGATGTCTCGAGTAAGCATAAATTTAAGTTTAAAGTTATACAACCTAATAATTCTTACAGCAATGCATCCATGGCTATCAACACACCAAGAAAATTCAAAAGTTTCAGTCAAACTCGGCAGAAAAGCAATCATCATCCTAAAAAAGGGAAAAAGGAAAATGGGAAAGAAGTGAGCAAAGGTCCAGAAGTAAAGAAAGTTTATGTCAGAAGGTCCAGCGCATGAATTACGAGTTTGATCGGTTATAGTCTTCCTTGAGGCTTGCTTGATTTGGTTACGGTTAGTTTTTCTGAAATAAATTGAAAATTGATGACTTGTGTATATAACCTAAAAAAAAAAAAAAAAAAGAAGATATTGTGAAAATCGTTGTTTTCCATTATTGCCAATTTACATTTCATGTCGGCCTCAGATTGCCACTTTACTTTCCTGTCGGCCTCAGATTGCCCATTTAATTTTCTTGTCGGCCTCAGATTGCCACCATTTAATTTTCATGTCGGCCTCAGTTTGCCAATTTACTTTCCAGTCGGCCTCAAATTGCCAATTTACTTTCCTATCGGCCTCAGATTGCCAATTTACATTTTATGTCGGCCTCAGATTGCCAATTTACTTTCATGTCGGCCTCAGATTGCCAATTTATATTTTCAGTCGGCCTCAGATTGCCAATTTAATTTTCATGTCGGCCTCAGATTGCCAATTTACATTTCATGTCGGCCTCAGATTGCCAATTTACTTTCCTGTCAGCCTCAGATTGCCACAATTTACTTTCCTGTCGGCCTCAGATTGCCATTTTAATTTTCATGTCGGCCTTAGATTGCCAATTTACTTTCCCGTCGGCCTCAGATTGCCACAATTTACTTTCCTATCGGCCTCAGATTTCCAATTTACATTTTATGTCGGCCTCAGATTGCCAATTTACTTTCATGTCGGCCTCAGATTGCCAATTTATATTTTCAGTCGGCCTCAGATTGCCAATTTAATTTTCAGTCGGCCTCAGATTGCCAATTTAATTTTCATGTCGGCCTCAGATTGCCAATTTACATTTCATGTCGGCCTCAGATTGCCAATTTACTTTCCTGTCAGCCTCAGATTGCCACAATTTACTTTCCTGTCGGCCTCAGATTGCCATTTTAATTTTCATGTCGGCCTTAGATTGCCAATTTACTTTCCCGTCGGCCTCAGATTGCCACCATTTAACTTTCATGTCGGCCTCAGATTGCCAATTTATCTTTCAGTCGGCCTCAGATTGCCAATTTACATTTCGTGTCGACCTCAGATTGCCAATTTATCTTTCAGTTGGCCTCAGATTGCCAATTTACTTTCATGTCACCCTCAGATTGCCACCATTTAACTTTCATGTCGGCCTCAGATTGCCAATTTATCTTTCAGTCGGCCTCAGATTGCCAATTTACTTTCATGTCACCCTCAGATTGCCATTTTACCTTTCCATCACCCTCAAATTGTTCTTTTACATGTACAGATTGTCTCAAAGTGTCATTTTTCCGATTAGACTTTTAACATTTCTTGTAAGTTGTGAATTTAGGTCAAATTAGTTAGTCATTGTTCTTTGAGTGATTCATGCATATTTGATTTCTGAATTGCATCATCTCATGTGACTTTACTTGAAAGTTTATGTCAATTTTACCTCGGATTTAGATTTCATTGCATCGCAAGCATTGCCGAACAAAATCGATGTTCATGTCTTTACTCATCCCTTATGAAGACAATATTTAAAATTCAAGTTTTTGTATTTTCTTATAAGAAATGAATAAAGAGGGGCAACTGTGAACACCCGATTTTATTCGGCTTATAAGATAAAAATTCAAAATTAGCATGTTTTTAAAATTTAGTCCCTTTACAGACTCATGTGGTAATTTTATTTTGTTAAGTAAAATTACAAACCATTTCAAATCTTGTTTATAGATAGTTCTTAGTTGTGTTTAATCCAAACCTAATTTTTGTTTAAGTGCAGTTATTATCATTTTACATTTTTTTTTTGTTTCATCTGCATAAAAAAAAAATAATAAAATAATAATAATAAAAATAAAAAGGGGACAGCAGGCTATATCACGGGATCACATGCTCGTGAAGCAACAACATAATTGGAACGAGGAAAAGCAAAAAACAAAAAGAACACAATGATGATTTTGTGCAAGGAGCCAGAATCCCTTTCGGTTCAAAAGCATGTAAACTGGAGAGTTAATGCAACCCGTGAAAATGATCATGGAAAAAGGAATAAAAAGAGATATCATGATCAATCAAAGGGGGAATCCTAGAGAACTACCTGCAAAAGAAAAAGAAAATAGACAGAAAAAAAAAACACAGCAGCTTGGTAACAAGGAAGAATCGAACATCATCAAAATACCAAAAAATAAAAAAAAATAAAAAAAAATACCCCTTCGATTACCTTATTCTAGGACAGCCACCTTTCCTCATGAGATCAACCTCTCTCAGTTGTGAGATCAACACACTCAGCAATCTCATTTCTCCTTACACAGTGATCATCACCATCATCATAAACTCCTTTCCCAACCATCATCATCCATCACAAACCGTTCCTTCCATTAACCATCACCAACCAAACCTCTTCTACACTAGCATCACCATCAACACCAGAACGGCTACTCAAAAACTCGACATGCCAAGCCAGCCTTATTGTGAAGCCCCCTAGTCGCCGCTTTGAACTAGCGACCTCGCTCCCTCATCACCGCGGCCTCCATCCCCGACGCGACCTTCTTTTTTTTTTCTCTTCTGCGTCGCGCCGCTTCCTCATCCTTTCCAGACCACCGTATCGCAAAGGTAGAAGTAGCAGCAGTAGCATCGCCATCGTCACTCCTTCACGCGTGTTCTCGCATCCCGACCAACTCGGTCCTCGACCACTAAACGCCAGAGCCACACTTTGAAACCGCCGCTGCACTTGGTTTGAGTTTTGCTTCACTATCACTGCCAACTCTCCATGAATCCTAACTCTTTGTTGTGAAAGAACCCATATGCCCACATTCTTAGATCTGTTTCCCTGGCACTGTGTCCGTTGGTCCTTTCTCCTTTGTTTATTATTTTATGTTTTCTTCATTTAAGAACTTTAGTTCACGCACTGGGTTTGTTTTTTTTTCCTGAAACAATGTTTTTTTTTAACAATAATAATAAACCCATATCCTTTTGTTTTCTCACTTTTATTATTATATTATTTTTTAATGAACCCACATCCCAAATAAAAAATAAAATCCATGTTCCAACAACTTTTATCCTCGTCATTTTCTTTATATCATTTCTTTGTAGTATGGGCCACGTTTAGACTTTTGGCCATTTGAGTCAAAAAACAAATATAAAAAACAATGGTGAAAGATAGTGTTCTGCGTGCGTGTGTGTGTGTATGTGTTGGGTTTGTTTATTATTTTGTGTTTTCTTCATTCAAGAACTTTAGTTCATGCATTGGGTTTGTTTATTTTTCCTGAAATAGTGTTTTTTTTAAAAACAATAATAATAAACCCATATCCTTTTGTTTTCTCACTTTTATTATTTTGTTATTTTTTTTATGAACCCACATCCCAAATAAAAAATAAAATCCATGTTCCAACAACTCTTATCCTTGTCATTTTCTTTATATCATTTCTTTGTAGTATGGGCCACGTTTAGACTTTGGCCATTTGAGTAAAAAAAAAAAGAAAAATAATAAAAAACAATGGTGAAAAATAGTATTCTGTGTGCGTGTGTGTGTATGCGTGCGTGAGAGACAGAGAGGGGAAATTTCCTTGTTTTTGTGAGATGTAGTGTAGTTGTGAGTGAATAATAGCTTAAGTTTTAAAATATGTATATGCGTAGGTAGACAGGGGCTGTGTTGACAAGCCCACACCCTGAATGATTCTATTTTCATTGTTGTGTTAATAATGTCTTTTTTCTAGTTCATCATTATTTATCGATTTTTTTTTCTTCTTTGACTAATTTGGACCGCATTGCTTTTTGGCCATTTCTTAGTGTTTAGGATTAGCAAATATCCTGGTGGTTTGGGCTATTTGGATGGTTTGAAAGTTTAATTGAGTGATGAGAGTTTAGGTTGTTTATTAGTATTATTTTTATTTTATTTTTTTTATTTTTCGTTTAGAGTTTGGGTCCTTATTTAATAGTAAGCATTTTGAGTTAGTTTTACTTTAGTTTTTGGGTTTGCTGTAGATAAAGAAATATATATTTAAAAATTTTTGAGTTTTTTTTATATAATAAAATAATAAAGGTAAAAATAACCTTTTTTTTAAAAAAAATATAAAAATAAAAACGGTCTACATCTCTGAATTAATTGACAATTTTTTTTTTTTTTTTTGGGTTTAGTTTAGCCGTGACGGCTTACTAATTCTATGTCCATAGAGTATTTTAGCTGCGACAACTTGATATTCTAAATTCCTTTTTAAAAATAAAATCAATCAACCAACATTCGTTTTCAATAGAACTACGTGACTTTGAATTCCTCATCGCACCACAGGATACGTAGGAGCAGGCGATTCCTGTCAAGTCAAAATTAGATTTTATTAGGTTATTTTATGTTATTTCATTTTTTATTTGTAAGTATTTATTGTTATTTTTGTTTATTTATAAATATTTATTGTCTTTTCTTGTTATGCATTATTTTTAATTTCAGCTAATAATCAAATTGTTTTAAATGTGGATGTTAATTTAGCCGTGACGGCTTATTAACTCAGTTAAACATCTGAGCTGTGACAGCTTGATGTTTTAAATTTTCAAATAAAAATTAGATTTTTATAATTCGTATTACTTGTAAATATTTTCTTTAATATCTTTTTATTCTTTAAATTTTAAATTAACCAATTATTTGTTATATATATTTTATTTCAAATAAAGAAGTTAATTTAGCCGAGACGGCTTATTAACTTAGTGTTTTGGACATCTAAGTTGTGACAGCTTGATGTTTCAAATTTTCAAGATTTATGATATTATCTTATTCTGTTTTGTATATAAATATTTTTATTCATTATTGTTATTATTATTGTAAATATTTGTTTATTTATTCATTATTTTTTTTATTATTATATTTATCCTCCTCTTTCTTTATTATCTTAATTTAAATTAATCATTGAAGTGTATATATTTTATTTTAAATAAAGAGATTAATTTAGCCGTGACGGCTTGTTAACTCAATATTACGGATACCTGAGCTGCGACAGTTTGGTACTCCAAAATTTTCTTATTCTAAAAAGATTTTCTTTTATAATTTTCTTAAAATAAAAGTGTAAATAAATATTTTGAAAGGTTATTAATAATTTGCACAATTAATTAAGGTACCGTCTAAAGACGGGTGTATTAGGGGTGCTGTAGGATTAAATCCCTACCCTTCCCTAATCATAACCGACTCCCGAATTCAAATTTGGTTTCAAAGATCATTTTTATTGAATTAAATGGGTTTTTCCATAATTTTTCCCAATTAAATAAAAATTTGGTGGCGACTCCAATTTTAAACTTCAAATTCATTTTTCGCTGTCCCGTCGCGATCCCGGTTGCGACAACAAGTAATGCAAATTTTGTGTGGGTAGCAAGGGAACCCAAAGAGAGCAAAAGAAACCGGAACCAAGCAAATATAAGCCACAAAACTCCTTTTTGTTCCATCTTCTTACTGATAAATAGCAAAAGCTATGTCA